>CP139762.1:12400000-13000000 GCA_034370585.1 Fragaria x ananassa | reverse complement strand
TAATTAAAAAATTAAAAAAATAACTATAGCCGACGAAATATTAGGTTATTCGTCGGCTAAACCTTATAAAAAATTAAAAAAATAACTATAGCCGACGAAATATTAGGTTATTCGTCGGCTAAACCTTATAAAAAAATTAAAAAAATAACTATAGCCGACGAAATATTAGGTTATTTCGTCGGCTAAACCTTATTAAAAAAAATTAAAAATACTATAGCCGACGAATATTATGTTTGAATATCGTCGGCTAAAGTTGCTGGGTTTTGAAAAAAAAAACTTCAGAAACTTTTTTTTTAATTTTTTTGTGTGTGTGGAGAATCTTGATAGATACAGTGAAAAGTTGCCACCGAAACTGGCAACACGCCGGTGAGGTTGTTGTTGTAGAGGTCGAGAACACGGAGGTTAGTGAGGTTGGAGAGCTCCGGCGGGAACGTGCGGTTGAAGACGTTGAGGAGGCGGAGAGCGGAGAGGCGGGAGTCGGGGTCGTCGATGGAAGACTTGAGGGAGAGGAGGGCGCGGTAGGTGGCCATTGGGCGCGTGGGGGTGGAGAGTAGACGGTGGAGTGAGGAGAGAGAGTGGCGGAGGTGGAGGAGGAGAAGGAGGAGGAAGAGGAGGAGGGGACACAATATTTCTAGTGTTGGGTTTATTTGTGGTGGTTGTGTGGAGGAGGAGGAGGAGGAGGAGGAGGAAGAGGAGGAGGAGGAGGAGGAAGAGGAGGAAGGGCCGCAATATGTTTAGTGTTGGGTTTATTTGCGGCTATATAAAGAACTTTAGCCGACGAAATTATTTATTTTCGTCGGCTAAACTCTTTGGTTGATCGCCAAAAAATTTTTGTTGAAAATTTTGAAAATTTTTTACTTTAGCCGACGACTTTTCATACAATTTCGTTGGCTAAAGTCCTTTGAAAATTTTGGTTGCCCGCCAAAAAATTTTGGTTGAAAATTTGAAAATTTTTCGACTTTAGCCGACGAATTTTCATATATTTTCGTCGGCTAAAGTCCTTTGAAAATTTCGTCGGCTAAACCTTTGAAATTCGTCGGTTAAAAGTATTTTTATACTTTTGGCATGTTGTGATTGCATTGACCGCAACTATCGGCACCGAATATTTACCGGAATAGTGTGATTTTTCAACCGTGGATGTATTTCAACATTCTCGTCATATCTTATTTCATGACTTTTTAGAGTTTGAAGGTTTTACGTGTAGTTTGTTTTTGAAACGGAACATTTACATAACACTTGGTAAACAAGTTATACAACATTAGTATGCATGTTGTGATTGTGATGATCAAACTTGAGAAACAGAATTCCGACCGTCAGATCTGACCATCATGATAAAATACATGTATGGGAAAAAATTCAACTTGATCCGAAAAGAATAAGGGCTCGATCCGGACGGTCAATCTCGTAAGTCAAACCCCTAAACGCACGGAAAAGGTCGTTCGACGGTCTAAATTACGTATTTTGGCCGGACCTCCAACTGAAAATAGTTTTAAACCCATGACACGCAACAAGTCGTATAAAAATTTTACGCAAAATAACCACCGAATATAGGGCTATAGTAGGTAATAGAGAAATTTTAGGGTTTAGCCGACGAATACCCTAACGTATTCGTCAGCTATAGTATGTAATTAAAAAATTAAAAAAATAACTATAGCCGACGAAATATTAGGTTATTCGTCGGCTAAACCTTATAAAAAATTAAAAAAATAACTATAGCCGACGAAATATTAGGTTATTCGTCGGCTAAACCTTATAAAAAAATTAAAAAAATAACTATAGCCGACGAAATATTAGGTTATTTCGTCGGCTAAACCTTATTAAAAAAAATTAAAAAAACTATAGCCGACGAATATTAGGTTTGAATATCGTCGGCTAAAGTTGCTGGGTTTTGAAAAAAAAAAACTTCAGAAACTTTTGTTTAATTTTTTTTTGTGTGTGGAGAATCTTGATAGATACAGTGAAAAGTTGCCACCGAAACTGGCAACACGCCGGTGAGGTTGTTGTTGTAGAGGTCGAGAACACGGAGGTTAGTGAGGTTGGAGAGCTCCGGCGGGAACGTGCGGTTGAAGACGTTGAGGAGGCGGAGAGAGGAGAGGCGGGAGTCGGGGTCGTCGAGGGAAGACTTGAGGGAGAGGAGGGCGCGGTAGGTGGCCATTGGGCGCGTGGGGGTGGAGAGTAGACGGTGGAGTGAGGAGAGAGAGTGGCGGAGGTGGAGGAGGAGAAGGAGGAGGAAGAGGAGGAGGGGACGCAATATTTCTAGTGTTGGGTTTATTTGTGGTGGTTGTGTGGAGGAGGAGGAGGAGGAGGAGGTGGAAGAGGAGGAGGAGGAGGAGGAAGAGGAGGAGGGGCCGCAATATGTTTAGTGTTGGGTTTATTTTCGGCTATATAAAGAACTTTAGCCGACGAAATTATTTATTTTCGTCGGCTAAACTTTTTGGTTGACCGCCAAAAAATTTTTGTTGAAAATTTTGAAAATTTTTGACTTTAGCCGACGACTTTTCATACAATTTCGTCGGTTAAAGTCCTTTGAAAATTTTGGTTGCCCGCCAAAAAATTTTGGTTGAAAATTTGAAAATTTTTCGACTTTAGCCGACGAATTTTCATATATTTTCGTCGGCTAAAGTCCTTTGAAAATTTCGTCGGCTAAACCTTTGAAATTCGTCGGTTAAAAGTATTTTTATACTTTTGGCTTGTTGTGATTGCATTGACCGCAACTATCGGCACCGAATATTTACCGGAATAGTGTGATTTTTCAACCGTGGATGTATTTCAACATTCTCGTCATATCTTATTTCATGACTTTTTAGAGTTTGAAGGTTTTACGTGTAGTTTGTTTTTGAAACGGAACATTTACATAACACTTGGTAAACAAGTTATACAACATTAGTATGCATGTTGTGATTGTGATGATCAAACTTGAGAAACAGAATTCCGACCGTCAGATCTGACCATCATGATAAAATACATGTATGGGAAAAAATTCAACTCGATCCGAAAAGAATAAGGGCTCGATCCGGACGGTCAATCTCGTAAGTCAAACCCCTAAACGCACAGAAAAGGTCGTTCGACGGTCTAAATTACGTATTTTGGCCGGACCTCCAACTGAAAATAGTTTTAAACCGATGACACGCAACAAGTCGTATAAAAATTTTACGCAAAATAACCACCGAATATAGGGCTATAGTAGGTAATAGAGAAATTTTAGGGTTTAGCCGACGAATACCCTAACGTATTCGTCGGCTATAGTATGTAATTAAAAAATTAAAAAATAACTATAGCTGACGAAATATTAGGTTATTCGTCGGCAAAAACCATCTTAGCCGACGACTTTTTATATATTTTCGTCGGCTAAAGTCCTTTGAAATTTTTTGACCTTAGCCGACGACTTTTCATATATTTTCGTCGGCTAAAGTCTATAAATTCATGAAAACACTCATATCTCCCCCTATGTTACGTAGTTTGGTCAAATCTTCCACACGAAAAACTCTCACGTAGATGAGACGCAACCACCTATATAAAATTTTTAAAACATTTACCTTTCGACGATAGGGCTCCCCTTAAGAAATAATAACGGTAAATAGGGTTGACCGCAGTTTTAAAAGAAAAAGACCAAACCCTAAAAACAGAAAATTACATAAAAAGCCTCGGATCGCTAGATCCGACGGTCGGATAGGCCCCGAAAGTAAGTCAAATATATATATATATATATATATATATATATCTATATATATTGGTATGTAGATCAATTTATTGAATAAGTATAATTTTAAACATGTATAATTTTTTATAAAATAAAGACAAAATAATCTAAAGCTTTAGATTAATATTTAAAATAGGATGAGCGGCTTTTTTCGATCGAAGAAGAGTTCGAAGGGCCAAAGGTCCGAATCGTCTGAGGAAACCTCTAGCAACCCTCAAACGACATTTCAGGGCCATATGACAGCCAGACGTGCGAGCCTTCTAGAGACGGCGCCGGAGGTTTCCCTTTCATCGAGGCAGGCGGCTGTCCCTCGTTCCCCGAGGCCCTTGTGGCCTCAGACCCAGACGGAGGTGTCTGCACCTCGTATGCCCGAGATACACCGGGCGCCCACTCCGGGTCCTACTTCTTCGGATAGTGGGTCATCTGGGGTACAGATGCCGCTGCCTCATCTGTTCCTTCAGCGGATGATACCGGCGTTACCTGTAGTCGATGGCTCAGGGGCGCCGATTTATCCACTGCCCCCGCCAGTGGCTCCATCATCGGTGTACCGGTTCGTGCCTTTTGATACGCCTCTTATTTCTGCGAGGGTATCATCATCGGTGACAGAGCTGGAATCCGTCGCGAGCTCCTCAGGTAATCAGTGATGCATGATTACTTTTAAAGGGTCAAATATATTTTAATAATCAATTTAGCCAAATCATGTCATAGGCACAAAGAAGAAGAGAGGCCCCGTCACAGGGAAGGCTCTCGAGAAGATGGTGAGTAGCGTGGGGAGGATCGTCATCGATACTGACGGGGATGGCCACGTAGTATCGGGCGGGAAGTCGAGGACGTACGCCAGCCGCGTGGGAGCTCTCATTAGGGATAGAGTCCCTATGTTGTGGTCCGACTGGGGCGAGGTCCCCCAGGAGGTTAAGGACATGGTCCACAACGCGATGTCGGTGAGTTTACAAAATAATATTATGTATTAAATTGTTGATTTCTTGAAAAGCTAAACTAATAAACGGTTAAATGCAGGTGTGGTTTGAGGTTCTCGAGCACCTGAGGGACAGCTAGGCCGACGTTGTGCATGGGGGAAGGTACGTTGGGAAGTTAATGAAAAACAAAATTGTATGTGATATTAATAATATTTCTAATATTTTTGTTGTATCTGTAGGTACAAGGAGTGGAAGAACGAGCTGCGGACCCATTGGACTACGCACGGAAACGCACGTTCTGGTACCCCTGCTGAGTTCCAGTACAGGGAGTACGAGTGGCGTTGGCCTCTGACATCAGAATTCAACAACCCTCGTAAACAGGTATTTAAATAAATTAGTTAGTTAATTTAAAAATAAGTACATGCATTTTAAAATATTCTACTAATAGTTTTCTTTTTTCTTTGAAGGCGGTTTCCCGGGTGAACGCTCAGAACCGGCAACGCAACACAAGGAACCATCATGCCAGTTCTAGACCGTTCGCTGTCTTCATGGACGAGGCAGCCAAGGAACATCCAGAAGTCAACCCGTACGTCTATACCTACGAGAAGGCATATCCTGACTCCCAGGAGGATATTGTAAGTCACCTTACATTTTTAAATTTTTAAATTTATGTAAAAATTTTAATTAATAATTTTTTTCCTATCCATATAGGCGAGGGTGAGGGAGGCTACTGACGAGGTCATGAGTACCGTAGTGAGGGAGACATTCCCGGACACGCAAGAGGAAGAGATGTCCGAAGCCATGTCCCGGATCGACACTTCGGATCCGACGATTGGGGCGAGGATCATGGGCAAAGCCTTCCCACCGAGAGGAAACAACTTCTACTGCCGGGGTCTAGGAAAGAGAGGCGAGGGGGTCCTGAAGACCACTCCAGGATTTCAACGAAAGGTAGCCTCAACCAGCAGCAGAACAACGTCCACGATCAACAGGACGACTCAGCTAGAGTCGGAAGTTCAGAGACTACGAGAACAGCAAGCTGCTCAAGATGCTCATGCTGCCTCGCAGGCAGCCTATATTGCCTCGCAGGCAGCCTTTAATGCCGCGCAGGCAGCCTATGTTGCCGAGGTACATGCCATCCAGCAGGCCCAGCAGCAGCAGATGTTCCAGTACATGCAGGACTTTGCAGCTGCCCAGATTCAGGGACTTCCGCCTCCGCCCATGACGCTACCCCAGCCGCCGCAACCTCCGCAGCAGCCCCCAGAAGAGGACTTTAATTTAGACGATATAGACTTTATGTAGTTGATATATACTTTTATGTAATTGATACTTTTATGTAATTGATACTTTTATGAAATTGACACTTTTATGTAGTTCATATATTCTTTTATGTGTTTGTTGTTGGTTATATGAAATTGTTTTGGTGTTTTTTGCAGCTTGCTTGGAATGGTAATTCAGAATTTTTGGAGTTTTTTTTTTTACTGGAATGCACTTATAGCCGATGAAAAAATCCTTAATTCATCGGCTAAAGTTTTTAAAAATAAAAATAAAAATAAGTTTTAGCCAACGAAATATGCTTTAATTCGTCGGCTAAATGCCTATAAAGCCGACAGAAAATACTATAGTTCGTCGGCCATAGGTGTTTTATATTTTTTTTATTACAAACTTTAGCCGACGAATATTTTAAATTATTCGTCGGCTAAAGTTTGGAAGATAACCGACGACACAAAATGTCGTCGGCTAAGGTATGGACTATGGCCAACAAAAAAATCGTCGGCTATAGTGCATACTTTAGCAGACGAAATAATGTCATCGGCTATAGTATGACTATAGCCGACGAAATAATGTCGTCGGCTTTAGTATGACTATAGCCGACGAAATAATGTCGTCGGCTAAAGGTTGGACTATAGCAGACGATATTATTTCGTCGGCTATAGTCATACTAAAGCCGACGAATTTTTTTGTCTCGTCGGCTAAACTCATCACATACGACCCTTTCCCGACGACACTATAGCCGACGAAGGTTCTTCGGCTAAGAGCTTCGCTGACGAATTTTTTTAACAGGCCGACGAAAATTTTTCGTCGGCTAAGGTACTTGTTGTGGTAGTATGTATTAAATGATCATCTCTGATTGCTTGATGTTGTTAGTTTTGGTTTGCAGATTTAAAACGATGATTGAACCCCAAGATTGATATGAGTTTCTTGCTGAGAGTTGCGCTCATGACATAATTATAGTAATTTCTTGAATGTTCATGGGCCCAACACAATACTAGATATGCAAGAAATTCTTGCAACACAAAAGTTTTCCATTCTATTATATGGTTGAGGATGTCAATCTCATGAGCATGAATTGAATTAATCTATATAGTTTATTATTTTTGTAAGGCACGATCTATATGGCGCTGACTGCTGACTAAACGATTTTCTTTTTTTGAGTTTTTTTGACAAGGCCTGGTAGGCAATTTTATTGATATTGAAAGTTAGAACAGCACAGATATATGTTTTTCCTTGCAACCAAAAATAAGTTAAAGACTTGGCATGCTAGTATCATTTATTACATAATCTCGTTCACATATTTCTAAATCATGAGAAATTTTGGCAAAAAAAAAAAACCTAGAATGCTATGAAAAGAAACCAATGTAATTATTGAGTTTGGAGGGAGGCCACTGATGGGCCTCCATTAGTGGAGCGCATAGCTCCTAAGCTATGTTGCACGGAAACGGAAACGAGTTTCAGTTTCAGATACGATCCGATATGCGGAAACGTCAAAATCAAAATATAGTCCGATACGAAACGTGACGGAAACGTCGATTAATTATTATTTTTAATATGTATATATATATATATAAATTAAAGACATCAATTAGTAAATATCATGAAATTTCTATCATTTCCTAATTTATTCTTAAATACTAACATCACTATAACTATAATTATTATTGATAACTCCTTGATTATCGTGCTAATAGAAGACAATGTTGTGATCAGCGCTACAATAAGCCAAGACATCGACCCAGTGAAGATTTCTCTCACACAAAAAATTCACCGTTGCCACAGCCGGAAAATTCTTCAATTAGAGTTTTAGCCTACTACCCCTCAAACCCACCATCTTTCTCTCTATCCAGACCACTGCCGGAGGCTTTTGTTTTCTTCATCCTCTCATTTTTCTTCCTCCCGTCACCGAGAACCTCAATCTGCTATCGCCTTCTCTACTTCATCCTCTCTTTTCTATTTCTTTTCAATTAGTTTCAAATTTGGTTGGTTTGATCAATCTCGAACTGGAATCGTGCTTCCGTGATTCCAAGGCATCTCACATCGATATCTCTCTCAGGTAAATTGAAGAAAATGAGGAAGAGATCAGATTCTAACTTACCACTAAGGCAACAAATCCACAACCAATGCACTCACTCACCACTAAGGCACACATATTCACAACTAATGCAACATTCACCACTAAGGCAACAAATCCACAACGAATGCACTCACTCACCACTAAGGCACGCATATTCACAACTAATGCAACATTCACCACTAAAGCACCATAAACACGTGGATATAAATATTTAAAACAAGAATAATTCTACCAACTCTAATTATTACTCATGATCGGAAGTCCTTTTGAAAGATTATTTTATTAACAGAAAACTTGTTTTCACTTACCATGAGCCGTTGACGATCAAACTCATTTATATTTAAAAACAAATTATTTTCTTTAAAGGACAACTTGATAATTTGCAATAATTATCATCATCATCAAAATCATCATCATCAAGACCACCATCATATTCATCATCCTAATAATTATCATAATAATTATCATCATATCATCAACAATTCCATCAACATCATCATTAATCTCATCATCATAATCGTCATCATAACAATTATCATCATCAAAAACAACATCACAATCATCATCAAATCATGATCAAAATCAACATCACAATCATCATCAAATCATGATCAAAATCAACATCACAATCATCATCAAAATAAATAGGCCACAAAGTGGACCTTAGTGAGATTTTACTCACCTCAAATCCAGCTGCGTCTTCGCACGCACAACTCAAGCATATCACACAAAATCACACCACAAGTCATCTATTAACAAAACGTTAACCTTAGTAACTAAGAAAGCAACATTATCCGACTCGAACCGAAACTCAAGTCCTAACCCAAAACCTTGACACTGGAGACAAAACCTCTCCCTATACCTCAAAAAGGTCTCCTGAACATCCTACACAACCTATAAAACCACAAACCAGATTCTAAAAACAGATATACTCAAAAATGGAAACCGAACGAAACCTAGCATTCGAGAGGGAAACCTTAACATGCATCAACGGTAACCAAAACCACATATCAACACACTCATATCGAAGAGTATTATCTAACCAGCACCACAAAACACCCCAGACACTACCGGACGCACCGCCACGCGCCACCACAGGCGGTGGCGAGTGGGCCCCACGCGCCACCACGAAACGTCCGAATTAGGGCAAACTCAAAACATCAAATTTGTAGATTGAGGAGAGAGGACCATCTTTTATACCTGAGGGTTCAACTAGTTCGGCCGGAATCGGTCGGAAATCACCAGAAACCCGTCGGAAAAGTTGGAATTCACCACCACGACTCCACATCGAGAGTTGAGCTTCAAGACCACCGGAAAACAAACCAGGACGCTAAGGAGCTCCTATCCCGACTGTTCTCCCGCCTTGTCGCCGCCGCCGGAGATCTGAAACCCGAAAGGGTCTCTAACCCAAGCTTCCGAGCTTCGGGTCACCGATTCGGGGTATAAACGGCGCAAGTCACCACCACAGGGCAGCTCGGACGGAGGAGAGGAAGAGAACCCGACCGGAAAAATCGGGTCGGGTTGCCGGGTCCGGGTCGGGTCGGCTGGAAAACTCGGGTAGTAAGGGTGAGGTGCGAGAGAGAAAGAGAAGAGGGAAGAAATGGTTCCAGAAAAAATGAAAGGAACCCTAACACTTTTCTTAGTTATACTAAAAATTCCCGATAACCATGAAATTCTGCTGACCATAACTTTCGCATACGAAGTCCGTTTTACACGTGCTACATGTCTACGAACTCGTATCGTCGTGCTCTACAACTTTCGTGAAGGAAGTTTCCCGAGAAACCCAACCTACTAAAAAGTCAACTCTTAACCCTTCAAAACCATCAAACCGTTTTCGGGTAAAAACGCGTCCGAACACTTCCGCTCTTTCTTTGAACCTCCAAAACACACTAACTTTTAACTCAAAAACTCCCAAATAATATTAGAAACTAATATCAAATTTTTGGGGTATTACATAATCCTTTTCTTTTTATCTTTTTATTTATTTATTTGTTTGGCGTTCAACAGTGCCCCCTCAAGCTTTGTGTGTGGAACATGCTTTCCGCGTGCAAAGCTTGACCTTCTGCTGCTTCATTTTAACATGTCTGCATACAGCACCTTTTGACAAAAGGGTGCATTGTGTTAGCCTTCAATCCATAATGCATTTGAGCAATCCCATGGTTAGGTATGCAAGAAATACGTCTTGGCAGTGCGGGAGATTTGAGCCCGCGTGTCTTGCTGCCAGTATTCTTCTCTTTTTTGACTTGTGGACTTGTAATACAAAAGTCACTTAATGCTTTTGTAGACTACCGATCACTTTGACGAACCGAATGCTTAGGTTGTCATCTATTCGAGCTCGCATGCCTTGGTGTATGCTCAACAATGGATGTGTCAAACCACCCTTGTTTTTACCTGTTTATAATCACAAGAGAGAAAAGGGTTAGTTTGAAAGTATGGTCGGATTAAGTTTTGTCACCAGACTGCCTACGTATCTTGTGGAGGAATCAAGCCAAACGTAGTTCCCTTGATTGATTCAGGATGATTTTTTTTTGTGGGGTGGCTGCATCTAGCCTTTTGGGACTAGACTGCCTACGTACCCCTTTTCGGGGGATCAAGCCGTCATAGTTCGGGAGGTTTTGGGCTCTAACTTTTGCTTGGACCGCGCTCCCAGCTTTTCAGTCCAACGAGCTTTTTTTGTGGGGTGGCTGCATCTAGCCTTTTGGGACTAGACTGCCTACGTACCCCCTTTCAGGGGATCAAGCTGTCGTAGTTCGGTAGGTTTTGGGCTCTAACTTTTGCTTGGACCGCCCTCCCGGCTTTTCAGTCCAACGAGCTTTTTTTGGTTGAACGACCCCTTTGTGGGTTTGTTGTTCAACAGACATCATCATTTTTCCATGCGCCTTTTGAGACACAGAGAAATTCACCAACAAATTTGGATTTCACTTTGCTAGCGATGACTCCACCTCAATTTCCTTGTTGTCGATCATGTCTTGTATTACGTTTTTCAAAACAAACAATCGCTTGTTGGATGACTGACAATATGATGGAAGCGACAGAATTTGGGATTCTTGGTCTTGTGGACTTCACTTGGACGTTTTGGCTTTGGAAGTTCAATGGCATTTTCTTTGTAGAACACATTGAAAATTTATTCTACGTCCTCATCAGCGAAAGAATATTTGACTTTTTTCCTTTCCCTAAGAGTGAGTTCCCTTAACATATCATCTCTGTCACATGCATTTGATGTTTCACTAGTTTTGACAAAGGTAGCTAGTGAATCTCCAGTACTGTCTACTCTCTCACTTTTGAAGAGCATTTCTATTGGGATCTTTTTACGAGCCACATGTCTTTCGACATTACTAGTCTTTGAGACAAGCTCGTCGAATGTTTGAGGTTCTGCAGTACTAACGAAAGTTGCTATTTCTGGTAGGAGATTGATTGAGAAAATTTGTACTGCAGATTGCTCTGTCAATTTATCCGAGCATTGGACATGTAAGCTCCTCCATCTAGAAATGAACGCATTGGCTTCTTCGTCATCATTTTGCTTTGTGTTGACCAAGTCAATTATTGAGACCTTCTTCCTTGAAGTGACAAATTGTGCCAGGAACACATTTTGCAGGTCATCCCATGTGAGTATGGAGTTGGGTGGTAATTTAGTATACCATGTAAAAGCTGCTCCTTTGAGAGATTGAACAAATTGTCTTACTAATAATGCATCGACTTGTGACGCTTCCCCACAAGCTGAGTAGAAATGAGCCAAATGTTCATGAGGAGAACTATTTACTCCGTTGAACTTGTCAAAAGTTGGCTTCAAATATCCTTTAGGGAAAGGTAATGCATCATAGTGGGAAGGATAGGGCTTGAGGTATCCAGAAACTGGGGGATTTAAAGATAGTTGTAATTCTTTGATCCCGTCAGCTATCATAGTCTTGATGTCTTGTAGCGAGACTGAATTTGAATGAGTCTTTTTGGGCTCTTCGTCTGCCTCTTTCTTTTTCTCCTTTTCCTTCGTAAGGAGGGCAAACTTTGCTACCATCTCAGCAATTTCAGTATCTTTCTCGGCTAGTTGTTCAGCTGCTTTGGCCTCGGTATCAGCAAGCCTCTTAGCTTGTACTTCTTTTTCAGCTTGTAATAAAAGAGCTCCCTCTTTAGCTTCAGCTAGTCTTCTTTGCAACTGCTTCATTTGTTCTTCTAATGTTGCCGTGTTGGTCATCATAACTGCCATGGCTTCGGACTTTATGTCCATGTTTTGCTTGAACCATTTCGGGGCTTCCATCGGCCATGTATAAGGTCTTGGCTTGACTTGAAACACGGGAGATGCTCCTTGTTGTGTCTTAGCTTGGAATGCCCCCACCACTTTTTGGGTTTGAATTGCCCCCAATCGCATAGCATCATCTTTCTCTTCCTTGCCGGCATTGTGAGAGGTTGAAATGAACTTCCTGTTTGAGATCGGCTAGAAGTCATGTTGGCTGTCAATGCTTGTTGTAGGGGTTTGGGGTTCTGGGCTTCATGCCTTTTTAGAACCTCACATTTTCCCTTGGTGAGTGTCACCATTTCTTCATTCGTGGTATTTATACCGATTTGAGGAGCCACGTGTGGTGATGCCGTAGTGGTCAAGTTGATGGGCATTGAGCCAATCATAATTTGAGTGATGACAACGGCTTGATTAGTCTTGACAACTGAAGTCTTGATGACTTTTGAAGTTGTTGATGTGTTTTGAGTGGCTACAACTTTTTGAGTAGCTTCTCTTGATTGAGCCTTAGTGGCGTTTCTCCTTTGAACTCTTGCCGCTCTCTTTCTTGCATTTCTGAGAGCATTCTTCAAAGGTGATTTCTTCAATTGGGACTTGTTAATCATTCCAGAGGTATTGTTTACTTTATCGTCATGGTCAGACCCCAAACTCTTGCTTAAGATGGAAGCTTGATCAATGACGAATGAGACACAATGACCAGCTCGTCTTGCATGTCCTCCTTTTGATTGAGCGCTTTCAAGCGTACGGTCATGGAATCTTCCTTGTGGTGCCATCTTATTTCCTCCTGAGACAAACAAGTAACCAATTTGACAAATTTGTTAGTAAACGGAGATGAAAAGGAGAATGGTTCCCCAGCAGAGTCGCCAAAAACTATGTTGGGCAAAAATTGTAAACAACTGTATATACCCAACAAAACTTCACCCCATCTTATTGACTAAGATAGGGTTTTTAATTTATGTCTGGTTCAATCCATTCAAGACAGAATGTGTCTCTTAATTACAATCCCTTGTTACAAGAGAACACCCTTTGATTCTGTTTACCAAGAGACCGTTGTAGGTTTGTTTGTTTTTGTGACTGCACCCATATTTGGGAATGGGTTGCCTAAGTACCCTGGAGAGGATCAAGTCACTCGTAGTTCAAGGGTTCCAACAAGTGAATGACTCGTTGGAGGGCTTCGACTTTTGAATTTGTGTCTGAAGGCATTTGAGCTTAGGAGCGTGATTTTGGCTTCAGGCGATCCGAGAATTTATTTGGGTTGGTGGTTGCATCCAGATTTAAGTCCAGACTGCCTACATACCCTTGTAAAGGGATCAAACCAATGTAGTTCGAAAGCTTTGGTTATGGATTTGATTTTTCTGGTACTTTAGGAATTTGACCAGGGTCATTTAGATTGGAAGAATTTGACTGGTGGTGTCAGGGATTCTGTTTGGAATTTTGGTTGCATCTAGTGGGCTGCTAGACTGCCTACGTACCCCTTTGTGGGATCAAACTGACCGTAGTTCAAAAGAGGTTTGTAGGATTTATGACTTAATGTTGGCTTTTGGTTTTAACAAACGTATTTGGAGTCCGTTAACTGTGTTTCTTGTGGACACTCAATTTGGTAGAGTGTCTGTTGTGGCACCCGGAATAGGTGAGGCAGTGGCGTGACAAAAAGCTTGAATGGCTTTGGCCACAGTCTTTGATAGTGGCGTAGGCGATTTCTGTGTGCAGGCGAACTGCTCCTTCATGCGGACTCCGCTCGTGTGTCAGCGAGCGGGCTCCACGTGTATTTCTGTATTCACTGAGCGGACTGCATATGCTTCTGCCTTTGCTTGAATGTTGGCTCGCCACCCCTTAGGGTTCCTGCCTTGGCGCGAATGTTGGCTCGCCACCCCTCAGGGTTCCTGCCTTGGCGTGAATGTTGGCTCGCCACCCCTTAGGGTTCCTACCTTGGCTTGATTGTTGGCTCGCCACCCCTCAGGGTTCCTGCCTTGGCTTGATTGTTGGCTCGCCACACCTTCTGGTTCCTGCCTGGGTTTGACTGTTGGCTCGCCACCCCTTAGGGTTCTTGCCTTGGCTTGAATGTTGGTTCGCCACCTGCCTTGGCTTGATTGTTGGCTCGCCATTTGCCTTGGCTTGATTGTTGGCTCGCCACCTGCCTTGGCTTGATTGTTGGCTCGCTACCCCTTAGGGTTCCTGCCTGGGTTTGACTGTTGGCTCGCCACCCCTTAGGGTTCTTGCCTTGGCTTGAATGTTGGTTGGCCACCGGCCTTGGCTTGATTGTTGGCTCGCCATCTGCCTTGGCTTGATTGTTGGCTCGCCACCTGCCTTGATGTGAGGTCGCCTGGCTCGCCTGGACTTCTAGTCTTGTGAGGCCATCCCAGTTCGCTTGACAATATTTTAGCAGAGATGCTTGTTTCCTTCTCTTGTATGGCTTGTTGTGCGAAACGCACGGCGTTGTGTACGAGAGTAGGGGCCAAGCGGCTACGTAATTATTGCAACGAGAGGAGGAGGGGGCGAGGTCATCTCGCCTTATTTTTAATGGCTACCTCGCGTGGTCATTTCGCCTTAGGGGGAGATGGCTTGCGGGCTTCTGGCGGAATGAGGAACGAGGCAGAAAGATAGAGATGCTGCAAAAGAAATAAAGAGAGTTAGTGTGGGGGTTCCACCTTCTTGTTGGCTCGCCTGGACTTTTCTTCTCTCCTTCTGCTTTTTGCTTCGCTTGTTTCTCTTCTCCTTCTTCTCCTTTTGTTTTGTCCGTGTTGACTCCGCCTGCTCCTGCCTTTCTCTTGTTCCCTGCTTTTCGCTTGGCCTCCCTCTGTTGCGTTCTGCTTCTGTCTTCCGCCCTTTTTGTTTTGCCCCCCCCCCCCCGTTTCTTCTTCTCTGTGCCTCTTTATATAGAGTGCACAGTTTGGAAGATTGAGTTCGTATTAGACTTGGAAGATTGAGTTCGTATTGGACTTCGCTGTCCAGCTTTTTGCAAGAGTCACAATTGAACTCAAAAACATTGTGCATGTAGCACAAGAAAAGTATTACTTTTATATTTTTATTTTTTGTAATCCTTTTCTTTTTATCTTTTTATTTATTTATTTTTTTGGCGTTCAACAATATGGAAACGCATTTCCGTGCATTTCGGACGCGTTTCGTTTCCGAATCGTTTCTGAAACGCGAAACACCAAGAAATTGACGTTTCCGTGCAACGTAGCTCCTGAGGTTAGGGTTTCACATCTTTTAACGATTTCCAATAGGAACAATATTATTAATGATAGTTTTTAATTTTTTTTAAGTGAATTGAAAGATATAGAGAGTAAAACCTCTATAAATAAATAATATTAATTGAGACCATGAAAAATTATAAGTTTAAAGTTTAAGAGATTATTATATTGTCGATAGATGGATAATTTATTTATCCATAAATGAATAACAGCTGCGGCCCCAAACTCTAGGTCCGATTGCTGCGACATGTAGCTCTTCTCTCTGCCTTCTTTCTTGCAAATCCAACCTCCCAAATTCACTTGCCATGTCCATTGAAGCAGTCACAAACTCCTTTGCAAAGTCTCTTGCTCTGATTGGAAGTGAAGCTCTTGATATCTAGAAGATGGAGGGTGGCGCACCGTCACAAACTCCTTTGCAAAGTCTCCTCAACGCCCCTTATCTGCTGGCACGGCCACTAGCCGTGTCTCCAAACCTGCAATATCTCCGGCAAGACCTTCGTCTCATGTGGGTTCTCAAGAAAGGATACCGAGTTGTTCAACGTACTCCTGGCAGATTATTACGTTCGATCTCAGACCGGATTGAAATAAGGTTCTCAGGGGAGGACCTCAGAGGTATGAAAAGGCCCATATTGTTATTCAGCCGTACGATGGTGTCTCTCCTATCTCCCAAGTCCCTATGGCAGAGCTATACTTCTGGGTGCATCTGACAGGATTTTCCAACGGAGTATGAACGTCGCATATTATCCGCAATGTCTCATCTGTTGCAGGTAACTATGAAGACCTTGATGATCCTTTGTTTGAGAAGGGAGAAAAATTAGGGTTCGTGTTTCTCATGACATAACCCGTCATTTTATTCTCAAAAAAAAAAAAAAAAAAAAAAAAAACTCATCGAGTTTGATGAGGGAATTGAATCTGTGGTATCCTTCTACTATGAGACTCTAGTAGAACTTTGCAAGAAATGCCTTCTGATTTTCCATCGAGATAACATCTGCCCGGCGGCGCAAAAACTTGCGCCAAAACCTGCTACTGCAACAGGACCTGGCAACTCTGCTCTAGTGCTAGGTTTCGGGAAGAACATGATCAATGGAAAATTTGTTTGCTTTCATGGGAGATCACCCCCCACCCACCACCACCAATTAGACTCTCTCTTTTTACCACTCGAAATTAGGTACGCAAACCAATTGTCATTAAAGATCCAGTTCTTAAACATGTGCAATTTGGTGAATTCAGTAGGAATAATGAGATGGTTATCGTGCCTTTTCAGAATAACCAGGAACAGCAGACAACTGAGACCGAAGCCACTGTCACTGCCCTTGTTCCGATCGCAACTGAAGTGGGAAGCATTAAGCGCCGAGGAGGTAACCTGTAGCCCTCACCAACAAAGCTGGTCATTCCCCCCTCGTTGCGTATGATGCCATGCACTGAGGCTCCCCAGAAGAAAGTGAAGCGCCATGAATTCACTTCCAAAATTCACACTGAATTCAATTGGACTGAAAGAGGTACCTGGTAGTGTGCTAGTTCTCAATAAAGCGCAAACTGAGCCAAAAAAGAAGAGAGGAGGGCCAATCGGATCCAAGAACAAGAAGGGTTCCAAGAAAGATGCAGTTGATCGATGATGAGACCAAAGCCATGTAGGAGTCGATTTTTACTTTTCATAAGAAACCTCCTAGCCCTAGTGTCAAGGGCAAGGAGAAAATTTAAGTTTATTTTCATTTTGAACTTTGCATATCATGCTAAATTAGTAGGCTCGCAATAAGTAAGCATTTGTACTGTCTAACGATAGGTCAACCCCATATATCATTGTGTTTTAGTTATCACAAACTTCTTATCTACTCTTAGTCAGTAGATGAAGGGCATATGATGACCTTATCTGGCTTGATATTTAATATTAATAGGATATATATTCAAAAAAGGAAAAAGCGAATGACTATATATGGACATAATTAAATTAAGAAATTAAAATTGTTAAAATTTTCCTCAATTTGTATAAGGAAAATACTTGGGACATCAAAAAGTTATACCAAATATTAATACCAAATGATGTGGCACTTGTCATGTCATCAATTTTTTTATTATGAAGGTGATGATATGGAAATAATACGTTTTTATATCTTAGAATTAAATGATAAACCTAAATTCCCAAATATCATCTTACTTGATTAGTATCAGCAATGAAAGAATTAACGATGTTTTTTTTTTCTCCCGCTCATACTCTTATCTCTTTTTAAAGTTTATACTTCTAAAATATGAAAGTTGAAGGATGTATTAAAAAAAAAACTGAAGGATTGGATCAATCAATCAAATTTGGAGTACTTCAGTACTCTCATTATTTGCCAAGTAGCTATTTGAATGAAGATAAATTGTGTTATACTCATAGTTTTTCATTGAGACAATTTTTAATTTGGTAATTTTCGATTGAAATTTTATAAACAAAAGAAATAATGATATCTAATTCAAAAGGGCAAAACTCACCGACGACTAACCATGTCTACAAAGTTAAGTTTAGATAATTGCTTTCTCTTGATTAGGATGACGACAATTCATTACAAGATCGAAGTTGGATTTCTATTAAGAAAAATAAAGTTTTTCTTGATTTTAACTCTTTCAATGAAAGAGTTAGTAAAGAATTCATGATTATGAATACTTCAATATTACAAATATTAAGGAAAATCCATCTTAGCAATTCCTATCATATAGAGCGGATGAGATGGCACCAGCCACTATAGGATGGCAGACTTAAGAGACGAAACTATTTCGTGGCATAAGAGACCTTATTCGTCGCATACATACCTATGCGACGAAACATTGGTCGCATAAGTGTCGTCGCATAAGTGCGTGGTGCCGCATAAGATCCTGTGCGACGAAAAAAATTTATTCATCGCTAAAAAGTCCATAATGCTACGAATAAATTTTTGTTGCACAAACTCTTAGCGACTAGTTTTGTGTCCACTTATACGACGAGTGTCATCACATCTCTGGTCTGACGAATATTTTTTCGTCGTTAGTAATTCTATAACGACAAATTATTGGTGGAATTGCCGACGAAATGTTGATTCTCTTATGCGACAAATAGTCCATATCGTCGCATAGCTTTTCCGACGAAAAATATTTCATCATCAGTAGTTCTGTAACGACGAAACAGGGGTGCATTACTGACGAAAACTTGATGTACTTATGCGACGACACTACTGTTTTCGTCGCATAAGGTTTTTCACTGAGGCTAGTTTTATTTGCTTTTTCTTTGTCCTCCCTGTTTCACTATCATTAATTCATCATCATCATCATCTAAAGAAACAAAAACTGTAAAACTCCAAATTTAGCAAACAATAAATCTTCATATATATATATATATGCATAATTTGTTCATACAAAGTCTTACTCTTTAGTAACACTTTGAATTGCAACTAAACAAAACCATTCATCCTAGCTTAGCTAGCATATTCTACTCCAACTGCACAAACCTTAAAGCTTCTCCATCTAGCTAGCCTACCCTTCTCTATCTAAAGAAAACCAACTGCATAACAACCTAACCTTAAAGGCTTCTCCATCTAAACAAAACCAACTTCACAACAAGCTAACCAAAGGCTTCTCCATCTAAACAAAACCAAAATAGTGAAGCATGCAGTGATGTACCTAGCTAGTTCCTCTTAGCTTCCATGTTGTTCCCTGCATCAACATTTTCATCTTGAGGTTGTTGGAGGACACCCAGTCTGCTGCGCCATGAAAGACATCATGGCTGCTAGTTGCTGCTTCACCAATGTCATCTCTTCACTAAGTTTTTGTGAAACCGCCTCAGCTTTTTCGGCCCTCTCCTCAACAATATGTAATCTCTCTTCCACCTCATGAACTCAAGAACGTGGAGTGGAAGATGATGGCTATCGGACACCTGCTCTTCCAAGACCACGGATCTCTTTCCCGGCTCTTCTGTCGATTCCTGCTTCAAGCACCTTAATATTAGACTCCCACTCCAAAGGTGGGAGTTCCGCCTCCAGAATGTCATGGTTTGCATTCTTTTGTGCATTTTTCAATTCAATGGCCTCTTTCTGCATTTACTCCTGCATATAAGAGGTAAGAGATACGCTTGTAATTAGATTTGGAATTTAAATTCATATTGCAGTTGAAAAGCAGTTAAGGGTTTAATTGCACAAACTAAAAACTATCCAAAGAATATATGTAAGCTATTTTCACCAGATTTAATTAACTTACAAGATTCTTGGCAACTTTAGGGTCGTTGGCTGTGTCATACGTCTCCGTGTAAGCTGGGATAACAGGAAATTCCTCACCCTTCTCTTTGTGGTGGACCACCCTGTAGATGATAGGTAGCCATCCCGTGTGGTGCTCCAACTCCTTCTTACCACGGTTGGTCGTGTTAGCCGCCGATCGTGTCTGCCAATCACATAGTACGTAGATCACATTCATATTCATAATGTCAGGGAAAGAAAAACAAAGTTCTGGGCATTCACATTCACATTCACATTCATATATTTTTTAGTGGGTAGTTAAGTTCTAGGCATCTTAATGGGCTTCTACTTCTAAGGTTTTTAGACTCTTTCTACCATTATTCATAATTTGATGAATGAGTTCCTTGAAAAAGAACAATTGATGTAAAAAGATATATCTATGTAAGAACCATTGATAAAAGTATATTCTATGAATAATACTTTGAAATCAGGCGACTCAAAGTGCTAGCAAAGCCAGTCCCACTCATCTTGCCTGTGTATCAAATCAGTCGGAATTTTTTCTCTCACATACTCCTTATAATGCCTTGAAAAGTCCCCCTTCCAATCTCGATATATGATACTTGCCTTATCTTCAAGCCATGCCCACATCCGTTTATCCCCAAAATCAATTTTAAAATACGGCTACAACACAAATAACTTCTCATGAGACTAAAAATTGAAATAATGAAGAATAAAAATAGTAGATTCACCATATATCATGAAAGGAAGAACAAGTGCTCGATTCCAAGAATATCGAAACGTTACTGATAAGTCATTCTGCTAGATTATGCAGTGGTAAATATTTATATCATGCATATATATAATATCTACTTGTCTAGCCAAGAGTTACATGCATATATATACTATTTATATCATGCATATATATATGCATATATATACACTACCAGAAATTTCACTTTGGGCGACGAAAAAAAATCGTCGCCCTGTTAAAAAATTTCGTCGCCTAAGTACTTAGGCGACGACACGTCGTCGGCCAAGCCGTCGTCGGCAGAAGTGCGTCGGCCAAGAACTTGGGCGACGACAACTCATACCGTCGTCGCCTAAGAGTAAATATTAGGCGATGATACGACTTTCGTCGCCTAAAATATATTTCTCGTCGCCCAAATATATTCGTCGCCCAAGATTTAACACCTTGGCCGACGAAACATTTTTTCGTCGCTTAAGATGTTATAACCTGGGGCGACAAAATTTTTTTCGTCGGGCAAGAAGTCGTCGGCAGAAGTGCGTCGGCCAAGAACTTGGGCGACGATATTTTTTTTCGTCGTCTTATATGGTAAGTCCTTGCCTGACGATTTAGCAATTTCGTTGCCTAAGATATATTTAATTTTTTTTTTTTAAAATACTTAAATAATTTTGTAAAATATATAAATAATATTTTTTTAATTTTTGCTGGAATTTTTTTTTTTGACATTTCTTTAAATTTTTGTAATACTAAAATTTAATTAAAAATAACAGAAATTTATAAATTTATAAATAATTTGTTACATAAATTCAGGATGTAATAAATTACAAAAATTCAGGTTTAACGGTATCGTCGGAGGAATGAAGAGGTCGGACGGCACCGTAGGGACCCCGGATGACCCGCCATCACCGTCGGTCGGGGACGACTGTGTGGGGGCGGTGACAGATCGCGACCGTGGAAGTATCTGGATGACGAGGGGCCGTCGCTGCGGGGCCTGGCTGCCCAGCAGAACGCGAGCCGCTCGCGCCACCCCTAAGCGCCGCATGTCGGGCCGTCATCTGCCACGGAAACCCAACTGACGGTGATTGCGGCGGGTTGTTTAAGGTACCGTCCGAGGAATATTCGCTTCTCGCACTCGGACGTTATCCATAAGTTCTCCTCATGTCCATCCTGTTTAAAATAACCATATATTTATTAAAAATATGTTACCGTCTTATAATTAATTTAACAAAAAATAACCATAAATTTCAAAAAATTTATCAACAATAATAGCACAAATAAAAAGTAATAATTAGTATAAGATTTATTATTTTTTTAATTCACATAACAAATTATTTACATTAATTTAGAATTATTACATCACAAAAATTAGTTACATCCTTACTCAAAAATAATCCATTATTTTTTACAAAATTTCCACAATATATTTACAATTATAATTTATATTATTTAATTATTTAATAAAAAATTATTTAATCATTTACAATATATTTACAAATTATTTCCACAAATCCTAAACCCTAAACCCTAATATTTTACAATTATCATTTACATCACAATTTACCATAATTTACCCTAAAATCCTACCATAATTTACACAAATTTACCCTAATTTACCATTAATTTCATAAATTACAACAACAACAACAATAATTTCACCAACAATTTCACAACACAACAATAATTTTGTACTTCTCCCAAATTTCAAACAATTTCACAATTTCAAACAATTTCAAACAATAATATCAAACAATTTCACAATTTCAACAATTTCAAAAAATTTCAACAATTTCAAACAACAACAACAATTAAAATTTTCATGAAATAACCAATTTAGGGTTTTAGGGGTATACCTTAAATTGTGGGTCGGGGTCGGGGTCGGGGTCGGGGTCGGGGTCGGGGTCGGGGTCGGTTTCGAGGTCGGGGATGGCGTCGGGTTGCGGGGTCGGGGTCGGAGAGAGGGAGAGAGAGAGGGCCGGGCTTCGGTGGAGTTTTTGCAGCGCGAATGGTTAGGGTTCCGAATTTTTGCCTTTTATATTGGAGTTCTTGGGCGACGATTCTTGAAAAATCGTCGCCCTGTTTTTTGAAAATCGTCGGCCAAGATAATCTTGGGCGACGATTTTTTCAAGTCGTCGCCTAAGATACTCTACTTGGGCGACGATTTTCTTCACTATAAATCTCGTCGCCCAAGATCAAGAAAATCGTCGGCCGAGATAATCTTGGGCGACGATTTTTTCAAGTCGTCGCCTAAGATACTCTACTTGGGCGACGATTTTCTTCACTATAAATCTCGTCGCCCAAGATCAAGAAAATCGTCGGCCGAGATAATCTTGGGCGACGATTTTTTAAGTCGTCGCCTAAGATACTCTACTTGGGCGACGATGTTCTTCACTATAAATATCGTCGCCCAAGATGAAGAAAATCGTCGGCTAAGAGTTCTATCATAAAATTCAGAATATCGTGATTTTGGTGATCGGAGAAGAGGAACTGAAAACCGACCGTCAGATATGACCAGCATAACAAATTACGTGGGTGGGAAAAAATTCAGCTCCATCGGACAACGACAAGGGCTCGATCCGTCCGGTCAATCGGCGCGGTCAAACCCCTAAACGGACGGAAACGGCTATTCGACCCTCCAAATCACCTAATCTGGCCAGACCTTCAACTGAGAATAGTTTCCAATCGACGAGACTCTTACGGGGCTATAAAAATTTGGTAAAAAATAAATACCCGGGAGATCAACAGCGTACTCCAGTACGGGAGTTCCCAAAATATGCTCTTATGTGTCCAGAATTTGTACATGTCTGGTCTTTCAGGTATTCTGGCCACAATATCGGGATGATTGCTGAGCTGCCCAAAATCATACTCATCCAGCACTGCTAAAATCTCTTCCCCCGACCATCTATGCGGCTCCTCACCTCTCTCTTCGGTCCCATCAAATGCCCCGGTATCTATCCGCCAGGGGTGATCATGTGGTAGGTAAGCACGGTGACCCATCCGGACTATCTTGTTGCAATGATTGCTGCACCACTAGGAGCTAAGGCACTCAAGACAAGCCTTGTATCCCCTAACTACGTTGCCGGACAACATCCCACGTGCTGGAAAATCACTGATGGTACCAACAATCATGGCATGCATCTGGAACATCTCCTTTTTGTGGGAGTCATAAGTGGGATGACCAACCTCCCAAAGCAATTTACACTCTTCAATCAGCGGTCTCATATACACATCGACACACTTCCCTGGATAACAACAACAATAACAACCACAACAAATTCAGATAATGACTATATATAACCAACAATATAGAACAAAAACAATAAATGGAGAAAAAATTGAACCAACAACAATATATACAATATGAAGGGAAAGTAGATACCTGGATAACCGGGCCCCGGAATCAACAAGGTCAACATGTTGTATTCCTTCTTCATGCACATCCATGGAGGAAGGTTGTAAGGCACCAAAATGACCGCCCATATACTCCACGAAAGACTCATGGTCCCAAAAGGGTTGAACCCGTCGGATGACAGCCCGAGCCTCACATTCCTCACCTCTGAAGCAAAATGAGGAAACTCCCTGTCTATATGCTTCCACGCCTCCCCGTCAGCAGGGTGTACCATGAGGTCTTCGTCATGCACCTCCCTCACAGCGTGCCATCTCATAGCTTCGGCCGTCTTTGAAGACATGTACAACCGCTCCAGCCTATCCCTCAACGGGAAATAGCGAAGTACCTTAACAGGTTTCCTGTTGCCTGCGGGAGTCCGCTTATACCTGTCGGTTCCACATACCGGACAAAGATGAAGGCCTTCAAGGTCATTACCGTCTGCATCTTTACCCCAGAATAGAACGCAGTCATATCTGCATGCATGGATCTTGATGTAGGAAAGCCCGAGATCTCTCAAGATACGACGGACCTTATGATGCGTGGTGGGATGACGATGACCGTCGGGCAGGAGCGAAGCAGCGTACTGTAGATACCTATCAACAGCCGTCACGGTCGATTTTGTGTCAACCTTGATATGCATCACCTCCATCACACACTGAAGAACGGTCTTCTCATGACCTGGGCACAGAGGGGTCTGTTGGAAAGCAATAAATCTGTTGTACTTGGCTATACCGGCATTGTTGACACCTCTAGGGACGGCCTGCATCGGCGCCTGCGGAATGTGTTGTCGTTCAGGGCATACACCGCTGTCATGAGAAAACATGTTGTTGATGAAGGCCGTTGTTGGATCGTTGGATGTACTGCCCGTCTGATAAAACTGTCCATGATCATGCGGGCTTGATGAGGTTTCACCGTGATATATCCAACATGTGTAACGTTCCCAGAATCCGTTACTCTTCAGGTGGTCCCATACTGTATCAAACGGAAATCGATGCATATCACTGCGACACTTACACATCTTGCACGGGCAATAGAACATGCCACTCCCGTCAGCATTGGCCTGCGCATATTGCATAAAATCCCAAACTCCTTCAGCATATTTTCTGTGATATCTTGGAAGAGAAATCCAACTCTTATCCATATCCTGAAAATAGCACATATATAAATCAATATTTAATGAACATATCTTTTATATATATATATATATATATATATTAATGTAATACAACATACTAATTATTAATTATATATATATCTAGTTCGAGCGGATTCCGTGGTTTCAGAAGGCAAGTGTCAATGTCACGGAGGGCGAACCCCCTACAGGAACCAGGCAGGACTCGTTTGTGATCACGGAGGCGAACCCCTATCGACCCCTTCACCGAGAAGAGTGGTCAGTTTGTGATCTTGAGATCCAGTTAAACAAACCTGTGAACCATATCTATGACAGAACGACCCCTTACTCAGCTTGGAACAAACTCTATGCATATATATATATCATTAATTCAACTCAAATAAAACTGAAAATCAATATATATATATGCATATATATATGTGCATATGCATATGTACGTACCTGGGAGTAGCTCCACAAACTATGTATGGACAGATTTCCACAACACCGAACGATTTGAAGAACTAGAGAAATTTATGTTTCAAATTTTCAAAGTTCTCATTCTTCTATCCCGACCTCTCAATATATAGAAGAATCTTGGGCGACGAAATATTTGAGTTTCGTCGCCTAAAGATAAAAAAACTTAGGCGACGATATAAATATCTTAGGCGACGAAATATTGTTTCGTCGCCCTAGTTTCTATCTTGGCCGACGAAATTTATTCTTAGGCGATGATTTTATTTTCGTCGCCTAAAGTTCAACGTTAGGCGACGATTTTTTTTCCTTGGGCGACGATTTTTTTTTTCGTCGCCTAAGTTTTCTCTTAGGCGACGAAAAAAAAAATCGTCGCCCGGTTTTTTTTGTTTCGTCGCCCAAGACCCATTTTCTGGTAGTGATATATATATATGCTATCTACTTGTCTAGGTGAAGAATAAATAAGATTTGAAATCAGTAACCTATGATAAAAAAGTCATTATTGATGTACTTCCTCTATTTTGATTTGTAGTCTTGTAAGGCTGATTCCAATTTCAAATTTGCAAGGAATTGTTGGTAAGTTCATTCTCTTGTAAATTGTCCTAACATCACCTACAACTCATTCATCTATAACATGACATCAACACTTGTTCACCTATAACACATCATTATCATTACTAAACTGTAAACAAGAATAATGAACAATAAAAACAACTCAGGAACCAAAAGTGTACTGGATTCTTACCGTAAGCCCGTCTATCAACTTCTTCTTCTCAGAGTCACCGATGCATTCCCAGTTTCCGGCCGACAATTTCACTTTCGATCGAATTATGCAACTAATGCTATTGACCAGGAGGCTGTTCACTGATGATGAAGACGGTCCTCTGATGAAGTCGTCATACACAACTTTTGACTTTGTCATGGTTGCCGAATCCTCGTCGGCATTTTGGGGGAGGCCCGGTGGACTTCTTAGTACCACGTCGAACACTAACACCAACGGACACCGTCGCCTGAGCTTCTTCTGGGGCGGCGACATCGTCGACCTCGTCCTCATCCAGTGGGGGCGTTGTAAAGGCAATCGACGCTGGTGGTGGAGGTGGAGTCGTTTCACCATCTCCCGTCGTATATTGGTTAGCCACATCTTTCGTCGGCCCCATCGTATTCTCCGTCGTGCTAGAACCAAATTGAATATCACAAGCCGATCGTAATCTCTCAGACGCAATCTCCCTGCCCCTTTTCTTCGTCAATGGTGGCATGCTTGGGATTGGAATTAGGAGCGAATTTGGGAGAGAGGGTTTAGGGTTTGCGACGGAGGCGAATTGGGATTATAGGGTTTCGAGTGATTCTGGCGAGGCGAATTGAGAAGGAGGTCGAAGACGGAGGCAAACTGGGTGATATATGAAATTGGGCTGAAACTATGGTTTGGGTATATTTGATATATATGAAGCGACGAATGGAAGAATTTCGTGGCCCAATAAAGGTATTCGAATTTTGGCCCAAATATTTGGCGCAAAACTCGAACGCGCTATATTTTGGCCCTTTGCGACGAATAACTCTTTCGTCGCTTAAGATATAACTTTACCTACGAATTTAGGCTTTCTCGTCGCAAAACAATAAATTTATGTATATTTTCATTAAATACATTTATTTAATAATTAATCTTTTAACAGTATAAATACATATGGTTTACAATACAATGTTTTATGTTCACATTTGGAACGTCTTATGTCTAAAAATAAATTAAGTACTCAATCGCTATCCTCGTCGTAATCTGGATCTTCTATATCATCCTCAAGAATTTCATCTGAATCTTCATCTTCATCGTTAATGACGTCGTGCCTAGGTGGGATGTACGGCAGTGAACTGAAATCAAACCCTAAACCTGAAATTGGAATGTATTCACCTTGTGGGAAGTGGATGTCGTTGTTGATGCGAATAGTGCTTGTGTCGGGGATGTCAGAAGTTAAAGGCTCTTGATATGGTTCAATAGCCACATTCTCAATATTTTGTTCTACCCGGCCCCCTTCAAGTGTGGTTGCGTTAAAGATACTTCTATGCTCCATCACGTTAATTACTTTCCAACCTCCACCAGCTTTCGGATCATCAAGATAAAACAGGGCATGCTCATACCAGCTTGTGGATGTATTCACTGATAATAGCCCGTGATCCATCTTCATACTCCTTGGAAAATTTGGGTCAGTATTGAACCATCTACACTTGACACTACCAGAAAAAAGATCTTGGGCGACGAAAAAAATTCGTCGCCCTGTTAAAAAATTTCGTCGCCTAAGAACTTAGGCGACGACATGTCGTCGGCCAAAACTTCGTCGCCAGAACCGCGTCGGTCAAGAACTTGGGCGACGAACATTGATTCCGTCGTCGCCCAAGAGTAATTCTTAGGCGACGATACCAATTTCGTCGCCTAAAATGTACTTCTCGTCGCCCAAAAATAGTCGTCGCCCAAGATTTAACACCTTGGCCGACGAAAACATTTTTCGTCGCTTAATATCTTATAATCTTGGGCGACGAAAATAAGTATTTCGTCGCCTAAGATCACAACATCTTAGGCGACGATATTTTTTTTTCGTCGCCTAAGATGGTAAGTCCTTGACCGACGATTTAGAAATTTCGTCGCCTAAGATATATTAAAATTTTTTTTTTAAATAATTAAATAATTTTTTTAAATATATAAATCATCTTTTTTAATTTTTGCTGAAATTTTTTTTTCGGCATTTCTTTAAATTTTTGTAATACTAAAATTTAATTAAAAATAACACAAATTTATAAATTTATAAATAATTTATTACAAAAATTTAGTCTATCTCCCTATAGATCGAGAAACCCGAAATCTAACTCATCATTCCCGTTCGGAGGGTCTTGAGGCTGAGGCGGCGGCTGGTCAGGCTGAGGAGGCTGCTGCTGAGGCTGGAGCCACTGAGGGTGGGGCCACTGAGGTAATGGTATAGGCGTAGGCATAGGCGGAAACGGCTGTCCGGCCGCATGTGCAGCGATGTAGGCAGCCATCCTGTCACATCCCGACCCGTAAATTTTAACCTTATTTACTAGCTTGGTTATAATAAGAATTTTACCGTCTCTGTCATTGAAGTTATAGTTTAATTGGTCCCTAGAGGGGTTTCGGGGACAGTTATGCTCGGAGGATTATTCGTAGGAGGAAATTATGACGACGGTAAAAATGGTAAATTTTAGCTAGTAAAAGGTAATTTTTATTCGGGTATTATTTTTTTTGAGGTGTTATTTGTGGAGTTGGGTTGTTAATTAGTGTGGGTATTAGATTATAAGTGTTGGTCCGGTTTGGGGGTGAAAGACCCAAACCATTTGTCTTCTCTTTTCCTTCTCTCTTTCTCCCCGATTCTCTCTCTCTTCTCCCCCGTCTCCCTCTGTTGCTGCCTTCTCCAGCGCAGCTCCGCCGTCTCCGGCCACCCCTGGCGGCGAGACCACCGCCGTTCTCTCCCTCTCCTCCTCTCCTTTCTAGCCCAGCCCGTGGATCACGCAAGCGAACCAAATCAGAGGAGATCGAAGCTGTTGAACCTGACTGTGTTCGTCGGATTCCGACCAGCTCGGGCAGCGACGACGGCAACGAACGGTAGGGTTCTTCTCCTCCTTCCTTTTACTCCAATTCCATGTCTTTATTCTGTTGATTCGTGCCCTAATTAGAGGAG
Source organism: Fragaria x ananassa (assembly GCA_034370585.1). Classification (NCBI taxonomy): domain Eukaryota; kingdom Viridiplantae; phylum Streptophyta; class Magnoliopsida; order Rosales; family Rosaceae; genus Fragaria; species Fragaria x ananassa. Next base: position 12,971,036 of record CP139762.1, on the reverse strand, counting down.
CCCCTTTTCTTCTGTTTTTCTGGGTTTTCCGGCGTACCTCCGGTGATCAAGTTCTCAACGTTTCCGGCCTCTCTTCCTTGTTCCGACGAGCAAGGTTGCTTCCTGGCAGACCCAACAACTGAGTGTAGGATGTGAGTGGAGTTTGGTTGAGGATGGAGCTTATTCGGGTCAGGACAGAGAGAGACAGAGGACTGCAGGTCGACCTCTGGCAAGGAGAGGTTGCTGGGTTCGAGTGGTGTACGGTTTGGAGGTAAGGAGTTTGTTTTGGTCGGCTGTGTTATTGTTTGTGTTGTGGTTAATGAGTTGAATTGTGACTGCACTCATTGTTGAGGTTGATGATTGTCGATAACTTGGTGATAGGAATTTATGGGGAGGCTATGGCAAAATTCCGGCAAGTGGCCGGAATCCGGCAGAATATTCCGGCAAGTCGTCGGAATCCGGCGAAGGCAGTTAGTCCGACAAGAGCAGTTGAGGTAGTTATCGAAGTTTTCTTTTTTTTGTTTTGCGTTGTTTCATAAATAGGAAAGTTTATCGGTTTATAATCGGAAATCTTTCTAAGTGAGGAAAGTTTCTATTTTGGGGAAACTTTCCCTTTTTGAAAACTTCCTATTTATGGAAACCCTTTTTGGGTGCCCTTAGTAATTTTTAGGGTGAAGTTGTGTAGAGAGGAAATGAAGGAAATTCTTGGTTTTGTTTGATCGTAGGGGATCATAAATTATTTTTGGAAGTATTTTTGGTTAATGTGTTAAGGCATGGAAATTGATGGTGACTTTGTTTCCAGGTTAAGGTTCATTCCGAATAAGTTATAGTTGCGAAGTTTAGTCGGAATTGATTATTTATTATATGTCGGTCAATCCTGGTCAACCTAGGATACTTAGTCAATTTAAGAAGAAGACGAATCAATGAATATTTCGGAATCTGGTTTGACCGATTTATTATGCTGTTTATTATCAGACGTGGGATTGACTCGAGATTGTGAATAGTGGAGGCAGCGCTCGAGGAGTATGCCGAGCATTGCAAGGCTTAGGCCTAATACTGTGAGTCGACGTTTATTTTTAAAATAATATGCATGCTATGGTTCATGATTGAACATTTCCTTTTGTTGGAATTTTGACGTCAATTAATTTGACGCTTTTATTTCTCTTGGAGAGATACCGAAAATGGGATTTTCGGTGGATATAAATATGTATTTATGAGAGAGTATGTATAGAAAATGCTAGCTAGCCATATGTGTCTGTCCACCTTAATGGCGTAGCATATAGCCGCATTAAGGCGTGACGTGAGCGTTGGACGTAAGCGTAGTAGCCCTATTTGAGTGTTTAATTCATATAGGGAGTATGGACACATATTTATACACCGTCTGTCCACCTTGATGGCGTAGTGTAGCACCGCATTAAGGCGTGACGTGAGCGTTGGACGCGAGCGTAGTAGCCCTATATAGACCCATGAATCTATATAGGGAGTATGGACGTGTGTAAATACATACATATTTTATAGAGCCTGAGAGGCTTGATATTATGAGATGAAAGTTTTATCGCTTGCAGCATGCATTCGATTTTTCTTTAGAAATTGATTTGGGGAAACATAAATATTTTATTCGTTAATTTATTTTTGTCCACTCACCCTAACGTTTCGTTTTCAAATGTTTTCCCCTGGGCTCTTCGTTTTAAAAATGCCCAGTTTGCAGGATTGCAGAGTTGAGGTCGGACGTATATGGAGAAGAGGCATAGTCAATAGTGTAGCTTCCGCTCATTTTTATATTTTTAGTTCTTTTCCTTTCAAATAGAGTTGCTCTGAACTGTGGCTGTTGGCTATGAGATTTTCTTGTTTAAGTTAGTATTTAAATTGGGAGATGTTGTGATTTGGGGAGCACGAAGGCTCCAGGAGTTATGGATGGATTTAAATTTTCAGAAGTGTTTGCAGGTTTTATTAGGAAGGGTTGTCCATTTTCAAGGGAGGTTATGTCGAATTTTTCGGTAAACTTTCCTTAGAGGTGGTCCCCGCACGACTTACTCCGGGTTTCAGGGTGAAATTCGGGGTGGGTCGTGTCAGTTGGTATCAGAGCATTAGGTTATTCGATTCCTTTTTCTTTTAGTACTACCTCATATTCTTGGTCACACTTAGTGTCTGTAGAGTGATGGTCCGTCCGCGGCGGATCTATTAGCATTATATGCTTTAGACACTATGTGTTGATTAAGTGAGTGATGTAGTTGTTCTTATTTTATTTATGGACAGTAGTGTGCCATAAATGTTTTCATCTCTAAGACTATGCCTCCGTACGCCGACCTCTTTGGTAATCATTATGCTTCGAGTAATGAAAATGTGTATGGATCACGCCTTTCCAAGGGTTGTTGAGTGATATCATAAATTGTTAGAGTTCAATTGTGAGTTGGGAACTCCAGTTGAGAACTCATATGCGTGGCAGCATTCTGTTCATTTTGTCCCAAATTATTGCTTGGGTTATGATTAAGATGCTAAGGTGAGCATCTCGTGCGAATTTTTAGAAGGTGAAAAGTTTAATTCAAGCCTTGGAGTTCACTATTTATAGTGGGCAAATGTGAAGTTGTAGTAGTCCGATGGAAAAATCGTGGTATCAAATTACGTGATTTCTGGGATAAAAGAGTTGGAATGAAAGTTTGAAATAAGTGGTGTATTCTTTTGAGGTAAAGGTTGATTGAAGTGATGAGGGAGGTACCCATAGTAATCCCAAGGGGTACCTTTACAAGTTGTTGAGGACCCTAATCCTGAGCGAGTTAGTCACATGGGATCTGTGACTAGTGTTGGGTTGCAGGAAGTTATTGCATAAAAAGTTTAATGTCAAATTAGATAAGTCATGATTGAAGGTCAATATACCGACTATGTTTATCCGCAGTAGAAAGCAGTTGGGAACATTTTGGAATAATGCTGGTTATGTCAGCACGTATTCTGGTTCCTACAACTTTAATTATGGATAAGTTTTTATCTTTTGAGTAATTTATTAAGATAGTGGTGGTAATATCTTTTGGAAATGACGGATAATAATAGTCGATGAATAGTAAGATTTCTGATGATTTTGGTCTCTTTTGTGGGTTAGTTGAAGTTTGTTAAAGCACTAAGTAGAATGACTTGGATTGTTGGTTTTACAAAAGTCATTCGTCAGTGCGTTGTGACAACTTCTTGTTGTGCCACAGTCGGGGAATTTTTTAAAACTTTATTGATGGCACTAAATGTTGAGTTTCAAGCAAGTTTGGAATCGTGGAGTGAGATGTCAGTTACATTATTTTAATCGTGTAGCCAGTATGGATTCTTTCGGAATTCCAGGTATGGAAGTTTGGTTTCCAGAATTGTTGAGTGCTTGGAAGATGAATTTAAATGGAATTGAAAAGTAATGGTGGAGTGAGAGCGGGATGGTTGTGGTCACTCCAGCTTTACGACAACACTTGGTGAATTTATTACGTGTTGTCATGTGTAATCTATAGCAGTTGTGTGGAGTTGGTGGAAGCGGTAGCAGTGGAATAAAACCCACTGGATCATGGAGCAAAAAGGGGGCTGGGTGTCCATAGTAAGTTTAAGCAATGTCGTTCTTATTAATTGATATAAGTCTTGAATTTGTGATTGAAGTTGGTTTATTGACATCACTTCGTTAGTGATTGGTGACTAGCTACGACACATCAATGAGAGGATCTGTTCACTCACCTTATATATAATTCGGTGAGATGGAGCAGAGTTTTTGGTTGTGGTGTGTGTGGGAATATTTAAATTATTCCTACTTTAGTTTTTGGGTAGCATCCTCAGAGCTTGAAATCATGGAATGCGATTTCAACGCTTCGATTTGAAGGGTAGAGATTCTGGTTATTTTGTCGAAGTTTCGAGGTAAATGATAATTGGTAGTTGTGTCGTAGTCATGGATTCGGAATAAATCCAGTGGGGATCCCAAGTGAGCTGGAGTTCATTTAAGCAATGAATCTTAGTGTCGTAAATCCTATGTGGTAGTTTAAGAGTTGCATGGTGATGTTGATTTTGATGGTTTGTGTCGTTGTAGGTATATTTCATGATGTAGCTTTATGGAAGAGGGTTTTCCCCTGTTGACTCAAGAAGCGTCTAGAGTCAAGGTTTATTAAGAGTTTTATTATTGAGAGTAGTAGTTTTTGATAGGTTGATCAGCGTCTCTTCTCGGGATCGTATTGCGGTGGGACCACTCATTGATCCATTTATGATTTGGGAGGTCTTGTATAAAAATTTGTCTTTGCTTTTGTTAGTCGCTTGTTATTGCAAGCTCGGTTTTCGAAGAATCTTTTTGGTGGGAAGTCATAGCCTTGGGAGGTGTAGGAGACTGGAGCATGTTTGTTTTTCAGATCGTCTTCTGCTATCAGTTTAATCATTAAAAAAAAGTGTGTTTGTCGGGTCCTAAGGTTTTGGCTTTTAGAATCATTCTTGTGGAACGGCTAGAGTGAGCCATGTGCTTTTAATTATTACTCTTGGGGTCGCGATTGCACCCGAATAAGTAGCATGGCTGGAGATGTAAATTTTGTCAATGCTTAAGGAAGGTGTTCTATTTATGTGGTTTTCAACGTCAAATTTAGCATCATGAATTGACTGTGCCAATTTTTCGTGGGCATTATTAGTCAGTTTTGCTTATGGCGAGCAAGGAGGAATATCTAGATTCCACATGATAGTCATGCTTCAGATTATCTTATGAGTTGTGGTAAGGAGATTAGCAGAGATAGCAGAATCAAGAAAGAGTTGGAATTCCCATAAGTTGCTAGTTTGTGGTGCACAAAATGGTAATGTTATAGTTTCGGCGGAGAGATCTCAGTGATGTAGTATTGATCTCTTCATTATGTCATTTCGAGAATTGAGGTTATTATTTATTAGTGGACTGGTCACTTTGGCAGAGCGAGGTTATCTTGTGGACTTGCGAGAGCTTTGACTCCGCAAAGTGCCTCGGTATTAGACATGATTGTGGCAGTTCTGCAGTGTGTGCATCCTTAAATTTGTTCGATTAGCGGGTCTTAATTTTGATCCCTATGAGCATGTGGGAATGCGTGAACTTTAGTTTCCTAGCAAGTGGGCTTCATTGTCGAGTTGTGAGCAGCGTGCTATCAGGGTTGTTGCGTGACGTTAGAAGATTTGAGCCCCATGGCGATAGCAAATTTATGCGTGTTATTTGGGTTAGCTATTTCCATTGCTCAGGAAAGAGTTTGCATACCTACGGGTACTCGTACTCTGGAATAGGTATCACTGAACTCACTTATGTGTTAACGTTAGAGGTAGTTCATCGAAGGACTTAGAGTCTTCGAGAAGATTTAAAATAATTCAGGATTCAGATGAAAAGGTTAAAGGAGTCAGAGTTGGACTCAAAGCAGCTCTTATTAGCTAGTAGAGTTTTAAAGATGTTCACAGGAAGGACCATGAGTTTCAAGTGAGTATTTTGAGTGTTTTCGAAATTGTCTCATTGGAAAGAGGTGGTACGTTTTAGTAACGTGCAAAGCTTGGTCCGAGATTTATTGGTCCTTATGGGTTTTTAGATCAAGTTGGCTCTCTTGCGTTTCAGTTAGTTTTGCCTCTAAAGTTCTAGGATACATAATGTGTTTCATGTATCCATGCTTCGCAAGTTTATTGTCGATTCCTCTCATGGGTTGCAAGAGCAGCCGATTATTTTGTAGAAAGATTTGACCTCTGATGAGGATCCGGTTCAGTTTTTAGACCAGAGGGAGCAACTGGTTCGAAGCAAATCTTTTCCTCTTGTTAATTTCTGTGAAGGAGTCACCAAGTAGAAGAAGCTACTTGGGAATTAGAGGAGCAAATGAGGTAGCAGTATCCCTATCTCTTCGAATGTCAGGTATGTAAATTTCGAGGACGAAATTTTTTAAAGGAGGGGAGAATTGTCACATCCCGACCCGTAAATTTTTACCTTATTTACTAGCTTGGTTATAATAAGAATTTTACCGTCTCTGTCATTGAAGTTATAGTTTAATTGGTCCCTAGAGGGGTTTCGGGGACAGTTATGCTCGGAGGATTATTCGTAGGAGGAAATTATGACGACGGTAAAAATGGTAAATTTTAGCTAGTAAAAGGTAATTTTTATTCGGGTATTATTTTTTTTGAGGTGTTATTTGTGGAGTTGGGTTGTTAATTAGTGTGGGTATTAGATTATAAGTGTTGGTCCGGTTTGGGGGTGAAAGACCCAAACCATTTGTCTTCTCTTTTCCTTCTCTCTTTCTCCCCGATTCTCTCTCTCTTCTCCCCCGTCTCCCTCTGTCGCTGCCTTCTCCAGCGCAGCTCCGCTGTCTCCGGCCACCCCTGGCGGCGAGACCACCGCCGTTCTCTCCCTCTCCTCCTCTCCTTTCTAGCCCAGCCCGTGGATCACGCAAGCGAACCAAATCAGAGGAGATCGAAGCTGTTGAACCTGACTGTGTTCGTCGGATTCCGACCAGCTCGGGCAGCGACGACGGCAACGAACGGTAGGGTTCTTCTCCTCCTTCCTTTTACTCCAATTCCATGTCTTTATTCTGTTGATTCGTGCCCTAATTAGAGGAGCCCCTTTTCTTCTGTTTTTCTGGGTTTTCCGGCGTACCTCCGGCGATCAAGTTCTCAACGTTTCCGGCCTCTCTTCCTTGTTCCGACGAGCAAGGTTGCTTCCTGGCAGACCCAACAACTGAGTGTAGGATGTGAGTGGAGTTTGGTTGAGGATGGAGCTTATTCGGGTCAGGACAGAGAGAGACAGAGGACTGCAGGTCGACCTCCGGCAAGGAGAGGTTGCTGGGTTCGAGTGGTGTACGGTTTGGAGGTAAGGAGTTTGTTTTGGTCGGCTGTGTTATTGTTTGTGTTGCGGTTAATGAGTTGAATTGTGACTGCACTCATTGTTGAGGTTGATGATTGTCGATAACTTGGTGATAGGAATTTATGGGGAGGCTATGGCAAAATTCCGGCAAGTGGCCGGAATCCGGCAGAATATTCCGGCAAGTCGTCGGAATCCTGCGAAGGCAGTTAGTCCGACAAGAGCAGTTGAGGTAGTTATCGAAGTTTTCTTTTTTTTTGTTTTGCGTTGTTTCATAAATAGGAAAGTTTATCGGTTTATAATCGGAAATCTTTCTAAGTGAGGAAAGTTTCTATTTTGGGGAAACTTTCCCTTTTTGAAAACTTCCTATTTATGGAAACCCTTTTTGGGTGCCCTTAGTAATTTTTAGGGTGAAGTTGTGTAGAGAGGAAATGAAGGAAATTCTTGGTTTTGTTTGATCGTAGGGGATCATAAATTATTTTTGGAAGTATTTTTGGTTAATGTGTTAAGGCATGGAAATTGATGGTGACTTTGTTTCCAGGTTAAGGTTCATTCCGAATAAGTTATAGTTGCGAAGTTTAGTCGGAATTGATTATTTATTATATGTCGGTCAATCCTGGTCAACCTAGGATACTTAGTCAATTTAAGAAGAAGACAAATCAATGAATATTTCGGAATCTGGTTTGACCGATTTATTCTGCTGTTTATTATCAGACGTGGGATTGACTCGAGATTGTGAATAGTGGAGGCAGCGCTCGAGGAGTATGCCGAGCATTGCAAGGCTTAGGCCTAATACTGTGAGTGGACGTTTATTTTTAAAATAATATGCATGCTATGGTTCATGATTGAACATTTCCTTTTGTTGGAATTTTGACGTCAATTAATTTGACGCTTTTATTTCTCTTGGAGAGATACCGAAAATGGGATTTTCGGTGGATATAAATATGTATTTATGAGAGAGTATGTATAGAAAATGCTAGCTAGCCATATGTGTCTGTCCACCTTAATGGCGTAGCATATAGCCGCATTAAGGCGTGACGTGAGCGTTGGACGTAAGCGTAGTAGCCCTATTTGAGTGTTTAATTCATATAGGGAGTATGGACACATATTTATACACCGTCTGTCCACCTTGATGGCGTAGTGTAGCACCGCATTAAGGCGTGACGTGAGCGTTGGACGCAAGCGTAGTAGCCCTATATAGACCCATGAATCTATATAGGGAGTATGGACGTGTGTAAATACATACATATTTTATAGAGCCTGAGAGGCTTGATATTATGAGATGAAAATTTTATCGCTTGCAGCATGCATTTGATTTTTCTTTAGAAATTGATTTGGGGAAACATAAATATTTTATTCGTTAATTTATTTTTGTCCACTCACCCTAACGTTTCGTTTTCAAATGTTTTCCCCTCGGCTCTTCGTTTTAAAAATGCCCAGTTTGCAGGATTGCATAGTTGAGGTCGGACGTATATGGAGAAGAGGCATAGTCAATAGTGTAGCTTCCGCTCATTTTTATATTTTTAGTTCTTTTCCTTTCAAATAGAGTTGCTCTGAACTGTGGCTGTTGGCTATGAGATTTTCTTGTTTAAGTTAGTATTTAAATTGGGAGATGTTGTGATTTGGGGAGCACGAAGGCTCCAGGAGTTATGGATGGATTTAAATTTTCAGAAGTGTTTGCAGGTTTTATTAGGAAGGGTTGTCCATTTTCAAGGGAGGTTATGTCGAATTTTTCGGTAAACTTTCCTTGGAGGTGGTCCCCGCACAACTTACTCCGGGTTTCAGGGTGAAATTCGGGGTGGGTCGTGTCACATCCACTGTCCCATAGCCGCCTGGTTGGCATTGGTGACTTCATTCACCCGCTCCATATGCGCAACCGTGGAAGCCGCATATGATTCCGCCATCGCCGCCATCTCCCTCGCTCTTTGGGCTTCCGGCTCAGACTGTAGACTTGCGAACTGATCCTGTAGCCGAGTGGTCTGGTTGTTGCTGCTTGAGGCTCCGGCGGCTCCCTTGCGCTGAAATCCTGGAGTCGTCTTCAGGATCCCCTTTCCAGCGTCTCCCATACCCCGGCAGTAGTAGGTGTTGGAACGCTGCGTGAAGGCAGTGGCCATAATCCGCGCCCCAACGGTAGGATCTGAAGTGTCGATCCTCGACATGGCCTCTGACATGTCATCCTCTGCCGTGCCCGGAAATGTGTCGTTCACCCTCGCCTAATTGGATATATTATAAAAATATATTAATATACATTTAATAAAATGTAATTAAAATTAAAAATTAGAAAATATAATTAAACTTACAAGATCCTCCTCAGAATGAGGATATGCCCTCTGAAAGGTCCCCACATAGGGGTTCTCCTCTGGCCGCTCTCGCCGCACGTCGTCCATGATGGCCGAAAACGGCCTCGAACCGGCACGATGGTTGGTTCTGTTCTGTTGCCGGTTCTCAGCGTTCACCCGGGCGAGGTGCTTCAAAAAAAAATAATCGTTAGTAAATATTTAAAAACATACAATTATAATTAATTCACTAATTAAATATTCAAATTTGTTTACAAATTACCTGTTTGTGAGGGTCGTTGAACTGCGTGACAAGAAGCCACCGGCACTCGTACTCCCGATACTCGAACTCCTTCGGGGTACCCGAACGGTCGCTCCCGTACTTCTTCCAGTGTTCCCGGAGGTCGTGCTTCCACTCCTTGAACCTACATATACAAAAAAAATATTAAATATATTATTAAAAAAATAAAATTTTGGGAGATTATTAAATAAAGGTACCTCTCCCTATGGGCATTTTCCGCCCAATCACGTCCCTCCTCGGGAACCACAAACCATTGCTGCATTACCACTTGTTAGTATTTTTTTCGATAATTAAATAATTTATTAGTTAAAAAATAGTAATTGATCGAGTAAACTCACCGACATCGACTGATGGAGCATCTCCTTCACTCCATCAGGAACCTGGCTCCAGACACCCCACAACATTGGGAGTCTGGAGCGGATGGTGCCTCCCACGACGCGCGTGTACCGGTTTCCCAACGCGGCGTCCACCGGTTTCCCGTTGGAAAACGGGATGGCGATCCGTCCAGCGGACTCGACCGCCCTATCGAGTCCCTTGTTGCTGACGGTGCCTCTCTTGTTCGGCCTTCTCGTTCCGGCGGCTGTGACATTGTGAATCAAATTTAATATTAATAATACATTTTTACATTAAAAAAATTAAAATCGACAAAAAAGTAATAATAAATTACCTGAGGATGAGGCTGAGCCGACGGATTCGTCTCCGTCCGCCTGCTCGAATACATTTTTACATTAATTCGCAATTATTACATTACAAAAATTAAACTCAACAATATTTACATCCTTACTAAAAAATAATCCATTATTTTTTACAAAATGCCAACAATATATTTACAATTATAATTTATATTATTTAATTATTTAATCAAAAATTATTTAATCATTTACAATATATTTACAAATTATTTCCACAAATCCTAAACCCTAAACCCTAAACCGTAAACCCTAATATTTTACAATTATTATTTACATCACAATTTACCATAATTTACATCACAATTTACAATTATCACAAGAACAACAACAACAATTTACAATTTACAATTATCACAACAACAACAATTTACATTAATTATCACAACAACAACAATTAAAACCAATTTAGGGTTTTAGGGTTATACCTTAAATTGTGGGTCGGCGTCGGGGTCGGGGTCGGGGTTCCGAATTGGGGTCCGGGTCGGGGTCGGAGAGAGGGAGAGAGAGAGGGCAGAGGCAGAGAGAGGATTTTCGGAGAGAGAGGGCTTGGCGGCTGAAGAAATGGTTAGTTTTTGAGGCCTCTACATATACGTTGTCTTCGAAATGACACTTAAACTCAACACTTATATAAAAAAGTTATACAACATTAGTACATATAACGTGAGTTTGGTGATCGGAGAAGAGGAACTGAAAACCCACCGTCAGATACGACGAGCATAACGAATTACGTGGGTGGGAAAAAATTCAGCTCCATCTGACAAACATAAGGGCTCGATCCGTCCGGTCAATCGGCGCGGTCAAACCCCTAAACGGACGGAGACGGCGATTCGACCCTCCAAATCACGTAATCTGGCCGGACCTTCCACTGAGAATAGTTTCCGATCGACAAGAAGCTTACGGGGCTATAAAAATTTGGTAAAAAATAAATACCCGGGATAGGGCTACCACTAGGTAGAAATAAGAGAAATTCGTTGACCGGAACAACCGGCACAGAAATTTTACCGGATATTTAGTAGTTTTCACGGGTTAACGTATTTCACCGTTCCGGTCATTTCATATTTGACGACTTTTTTGCGTTTGAGGCATCTATGTATACGTTGTCTTCAAAACGACACTTAAACTCAACACTTATATAAAAAAGTTATACAACATTAGTACATATAACGTGAGTTTGGTGATCGGAGAAGAGGAACTGAAAACCCACATATGACGAGCATAACAAATTACATGGGTGGGAAAAAATTCAGCTCCATCTGACAAACATAAGGGCTCGATCCGTCCGGTCAATCGGCGCGGTCAAACCCCTAAACGGACGGAGACGGCGATTCGACCCTCCAAATCACGTAATCTGGCCGGACCTTCCACTGAGAATAGTTTCCGATCGACATGAAGCTTACGGGGCTATAAAAATTTGGTAAAAAATAAATACCCGGGATAGGGCTACCACTAGGTAGAAATAAGAGAAATTCGTTGACCGGAACAACCGGCACAGAAATTTTACCGGATATTTAGTAGTTTTCACGGGTTGACGTATTTCACCGTTCCGGTCATTTCTTATTTCACAACTTTTTTGCATTTGAGGCCTCTACGTATATGTTGTCTTCAAAACGACACTTAAACTCAACACTTATATAAAAAAGTTATACAACATTAGTACATATAACGTGAGTTTGGTGATCGGAGAAGAGGAACTGAAAACCCACCGTCAGATATGACGAGCATAACAAATTACGTGGGTGGGAAAAAATTCATCTCCATCTGACAAACATAAGGGCTCGATCTGTCCGGTAAATCGGCGCGGTCAAACCCCTAATCAAACGGAAACGGCGATTCGACCCTCCAAATCACGTAATCTTGCCGGACCTTCAACTGAGAATAGTTTCCGATCGACAAGACTTTTACGGGACCCTAAAAATTTGGTAAAAAATAAATACCCGGGATATTTATTTTAATTATTCAAAAGAAATTTAAATGTGTTTCATTTTTTTTAATTATTCGGATTATATTGGCCGACGAAAACAGGGTTATTCGTCGGCAAAGATAATACTTGGGCGACGATTTTTATTAAATTCGTCGCCTAAGATTAAAAATAAAAAATCAGAAAATGTTATTTATTTTATTTTAATTATTCGGATTATCTTGGCCGACGAATTGGCCTGTCTTCGTCGGCCAAGATAACACTTGGGCGACGATTTTTATTCAATTCGTCGCCCAAGATAAAAATTAAAAGAAATTTAAATGTGTTTTATTTTATTTTAATTATTCGGATTATCTTGGCCGACGAAAACGGGGCAAGTCGTCGGCCAAGAGTGTACTTGGGCGACGATTTTTACTAAATTTGTCGCCCAAGAGTAAAATTAAAAATCATTTACAATGAAATTTACATGTGCTTTATTTATTTTAGTACAAACATATTCTTTTAGTACAAACATATTCTTTTAAGGGGTTTGGACAACAATTTGAGGAGCATATCTTTATATGAATTTGGACAACAATTACAAAGCTAAGGATCAATTATAACTAAGCTAATTAAGGCTCGTAATCTGAGTCATCCGATGAGTCTTCTTCGGTATCGGAATTAATATCTGGTAATCTATGCCTTAATTCGTCGTCAGAGTCGCCGTTTGTTTCTTCATTTGGATCAACATCAATAAAGGTTGAATCTTTGTCACGAATTCTGAGCACTCGACCATGTTTAACATTATTATCGCGAACAGTAGCTACATCATGAATACCTACTGCGTTCGGCTCCTGATACGCATCAGCCTCTGGCCCTGGAATGGTCACTCCAAGTGTAGCCGCCCGGTAAATGTTTCGAGGATGCACAATGTTCGCTATTTTCCACGCGTCACCCTTGGCAAGGTCATCAAGATAAAACACTTGTTTTACCGTTGTCGCAAAAACAAACGGGTCATCTTCGTAGGCGCTTGTAGCAGTGTTGACAGATCCATCTTCATGCTCTGTGCGCCTGTATCAAACCATCTACACTTGAACAGATGCACTTTCATGCACTTTCGTCGCCTGAGGGATACGTCACAGAACTCATCCACCTTAAGATCTGGGTCTTCTGATCAGGCTTCACGGTGTAAGGAGCCCAAGGCATCTTTTTCTTCCCCTCTTTCAGCCAAAGATGTTTTCTGATTCCCATTTTCTTAAGATCAACGCGTGCCTTAGGACCGTCTTTCGTCTTCCCCTCCAAGTTGAGCACTGTACCTACCACACTGTCGCAGACATTCTTCTCTATGTGCATCACATCTAGGTAGTGCCTGATCAACAGCGTACTCCAGTACGGGAGTTCCCAAAATATGCTCTTATGTGTCCAGAATTTGTACATGTCTGGTCTTTCAGGTATTCTGGCAACAATATCGGGATGATTGCTGAGCTGCCCAAAATCATACTCATCCTGCACTGCTAAAATCTCTTCCCCCGACCATCTATGCGGCTCCACACCTCTCTCTTCGGTCCCATCAAATGCCCCGGTATCTATCCGCCAGGGGTAATCATGTGGTAGGTAAGCACGGTGACCCATCCGGACTATCTTGTTGCAATGATTGCTGCACCCCTGGGAGCTAAGACACTCAGGACAAGCCTTGTATCCCCTAACAACGTTGCCAGACAACATTCCACGTGCAGGAAAATCACTGATGGTACCAACAATCATGGCATGCATCTGGAACATCTCATTTTTGTGGGAGTCATAAGTGGGATGACCAACCTCCCAAAGCAATTTACACTCTTCAATCAGCGGTCTCATATACACATCGAGACACTTCCCTGGATAACAACAACAACAACAACCACAACAAATTCAGATAACGGCTATATATGACCAACAATATAGAACAAAAACAATAAATGGAGAAAAAATTGAACCAACAGCAATATATACAATATGAAGGGAAAGTAGATACCTGGATAACCGGGCCCCGAAATCAACAAGGTCAACATGTTGTATTCCTTCTTCATTCACATCCATGGAGGAAGGTTGTAAGGCACCAAAATGACCGGCCATATACTGTACGAAAGACTCATGGTCCCAAAAGGGTTGAACCCGTCGGATGACAGCCCGAGCCTCACATTCCTCACCTCTGAAGCAAAATGAGGAAACTCTTTGTCTATATGCTTCCACGCCTCCCCGTCAGCAGGGTGTACCATGAGGTCTTCGTCATGCACCTCCCTCACAGCGTGCCATCTCATAGCTTCGGCCGTCTTTGAAGACATGTACAACCGCTCCAGCCTATCCCTCAACGGGAAATAGCGAAGTACCTTAACAGGTTTCCTGTTACCTGCGGGAGTCCGCTTATACCTGTCGGTCCCACATACCAGACAACGATGAAGGCCTTCAAGGTCATTACCGTCTGCATCTTTACCCCAGAATAGAACGCAGTCATATCTGCATGCATGGATCTTGATGTAGGAAAGCCCGAGATCTCTCAAGATACGACGGACCTTATGATGCGTGGTGGGATGACGATGACCGTCGGGCAGGAGCGAAGCAGTGTACTGTAGATACCTATCAACAACCGTCACGGTCGATTTTGTGTCAACCTTGATATGCATCACCTCCATCACACACTGAAGAACGGTCTTCTCATGACCTGGGCACAGAGGGGTCTGTTGGAAAGCAATAAGTCTGTTGTACTTGGCTATACCGGCATTGTTGACACCTCTAGGGACGGCCTGCATCGGCGCCTGCGGAATGTGCTGTCGTTCAGGGCATACACCGCTGTCATGAGGAAACATGTTGTTGATGAAGGCCGTTGTTGGATCGTTGGATGTACTGCCCGTCTGATAAAACTGTCCATGATCATGCGGGCATGATGAGGTTTCACCGTGATATATCCAACATGTGTAACGTTCCCAGAATCCGTTACTCTTCAGGTGGTCCCATACTGTATCAAACGAAAATCGATGCATATCACTGCGACACTTACACATCTTGCACGGGCAATAGAACATGCCACTCCCGTCAGCATTGGCCTGCGCATATTGCATAAAATCCCAAACTCCTTCAGCATATTTTCTGTGATATCTTGGAAGAGAAATCCAACTCTTATCCATATCCTGAAAATAGCACATATATAAATCAATATTTAATGAACATATCTTTTATATATATATATATATATATATATATTAATGTAATACAACATACTAATTATTAATTATATATATATATATCTAGTTCGAGCGGATTCCGTGGTTTCAGAAGGCAAGTGTCAATGTCACGGAGGGCGAACCCCCTACAGGAACCAGGCAGGACTCGTTTGTGATCACGGAGGCGAACCCCTATCGACCCCTTCACCGAGAAGAGTGGTCAGTTTGTGATCTTGAGATCCAGTTAAATAAACCTGTGAACCATATCTATGACAGAACGGCCCCTTACTCAGCTTGGAACAAACTCTATGCATATATATATATATATATATCATTAATTCAACTCAAATAAAACTGAAAATCAATATATACATATGCATATATATATATGTGCATATATATGCATATGTACGTACCTGGGAGTAGCTCCACAAACTATGTATGGACAGGTTTCCACAACACCGAACGATTTGAAGAACTAGAGAAATTTATGTTTCAAATTTTCAAAGTTTTCATTCTTCTATCCTGGACTTCCAATATATAGAAGAATCTTGGGCGACGAAATATTTTAGTTTCGTCGCCTCAGAATTAAAACATCTTGGGCGACGAAATATTTTAGTTTCGTCGCCTAAGGATAAAAAACTTAGGCGACGATATAAATATCTTAGGCGACGAAATACTATTTCGTCGCCCTAGTTTATATTTTGGCCGACGAAATTTATTTTTAGGCGACGATTTTTTTTTTCGTCACCTAAGAGTAAACTTAGGCGACGATTTTTTTTCCTTAGGCGACGAAAAAAAAAAATTGTCGCCCAAGTTCCCTATTAGGCGACGAAAAAAAAAATCGTCGCCCGGTTTTTTTTGTTTCGTCGCCCAAGAACCATTTTTTGGTAGTGTGAACAACACAATTGGCATACCTGTTGGATATAGTAGTTCGATGACGGCAACAACAATTCCGTAGTATGCAACATTATCCTTACCCACTACCATGATGCCGTTGTTCTGTGTCTTCCAGCGTTGATCTCGTCGTTCAGTCAGGAACTTAACACCGTTCACTACACAAGCCGCATAAACATTATGTCCTTGTGGCATACACGCCAAATGATGCAACTGCGGAGAGTAATCATTGCAATTTTTTCTTGCATTCTCGTCATCTACAAACAAATGAAAATATATAAGCCTTGTACTATTATGAGACAGAGTGCATGTCAGGACCCACCCCGAATTTCATCCTGAAACCCGAGGTGAGTCCTGCGGGGACCACCTCCAAGAAAAACTACCGAAGGACTCGGCAAACCTCTCTTGAAAATGGACAACCCAAACTTAAGAATTTAAAAACCACTTTTATTCCAAAAATAAATCTTCATCTACAATCCATAAGCAGCAAGAATACAAACAAGAATTCCAATAGTATTCAGAGCTACTAAATATCAAATAAAATACAACGGAAGTTAACAAACTCCTAGTAGATTAAACAGGTAACCTACTGGCGAAATGTAGCTGACAGATGGATCACTATGCCTCGACGTCTCCTGCTGGACCTCACGCGAACTCTGCAAACTGGGCATTTTAAGAAAAATGAAGAGCCCAGGGGAAAATATTTAACACGTCAGAGTGAGTGGACAAAACTGATCTGACAACAAATAAATATTTCCCCAAAAGAAATGCTTTCCACAGTAGCAAAAACACGAACTCCACTGGAACGACTCTGAACTGGGGTCCAGCCTGGCTAGAACCCCCAAACTTTAAGAAACTGCCTCTCAGGCCTAGATATTATATATATAGTATGTATGCACACTTGCCTGACCCTTGGTACGATATCTATGAACAACTTGAATAAGGTAGATATCATACGAAGCTACTATGCTTGCGTCTAACGCTCACATCACCCCACACCGGAATTGTACCTCGCATATGGGGGAAAGCGGCCGAGTGGTAATATATACGTGCTTACTCCTTGTACGACATCTTTGAATAAATAAATGCAAGATTAGAAAGTTGCACAGGGCTACGACACTCGCGTCTAACGCTCATGTCACCCATACCAGAATTGTACCTCGCGTATGGGGGAAATCACGTATAGCTAGCTAGCATTTAATCATATACATACTATTCTCGGAATTTTATCACGAGTATAATCCACCAAAATTCTCAATTTCGGGAAATATCCAATATCAGTAAAATCAATCAAATGATAAAGCATTTCAGATATAATATTCAAAACAAAGGTCTACTCACAACTTAGGGCTAAGCCTGACGTCGATCGGAGGTCTCCTCTGCTCGAGCCTCCTGGCGTCCTGTTCCAAACATAATTAATTCCTTCAAATAAAACACCGACAAAAACATGCATAATTAAATATGCTTCGCGCTCAACCAAGCCTAACACTCTAAAATCTTAAATCCACTGCCAACCTCAAAACTCCACAAATTTTACCGACAACCTCGAAAAACACTTTTAACCAAATAAAATCAAATGGCCAGATTATTAATTAATAATCCGCCAAAAATACTTAACTTCAACAATTCTTAAACCTATCCAAAACTCCTCCAAAAATTCTAAAACTTATTCCATTAAACTCCTTATATTTTTCCGCACCAAAAACATTTTCTCAGCGGCGGCTGGCGACCAACTCCGGCAACCTCCGATGGTCACCAAATTTTGATAGCATTTTCCTCTCAACCTCCTCTACAACATTCCTAACTACCACAAACTCCAATTCTAAGCCTAAGCACATCAATCGAACACAAATACACAAAAAACCCTAGAAATTTCAAGTTCCGATTTCTCCTTACCTAGCTCACGACAGAGCGAGCCCTTTGGAGGGATTGAAGCAAGGAAGGAGGGCTTCCTTTTGGGCTATGGCTCGCCGGCTATGGCAGCCGGAGGAGGGAGTTCCGGCGAGAAAACCGATTCTGCAGCCTGGACTTTCGGGCTTGGCCGCTCCTTCACGACGGCGTTCCACGTGCGGGCACCGGTCTAGGATTGTTGCTGGGGCGGCCAGACGGCGGCGGACGGCGACGGACAATTTTCTGGGCAGCGGAGGGAAACCGGGAGAGAGAATCGGGAGAAAAAAAAAATGGACTTGGGCCTTTAGCCCACCCGGTCCAACAACACTTCTTTAAAACCCAAAAATCTAAAATTCAACACCCCAAAATAATACCCCAATAAAATTACCTTTTACTAGCAAAAATTACCATTTTTACCGTCGTCAAAATTTCTTCCTTAGAATAATTCCCTCAAAATATTAGTCCCTCAACACCCTCTGGGGACTAATTAAATTACACACTTAGTGACAAACACGGTAAAAAATCTTATTACCATTATGCTAGTAGTAAAGGTAAAAATTAAGGTTCGGGGCTTGACAATTCTCCCCTCCTTATAAAAATTTCGTCCTCGAAATTTACAAACTCGCTACTTAAAGAGATAAGGATACTGCTGCCTCATCTGCTCTTCTGGCTCCCAAGTAGCTTCTTCTACTTGGTGGCTTCTCTAAAGCACTTTGACGAGCTGAACTGACTTGCTCCTAAGCACTTGCTCCTTCCGATCTAGAATCTGAACTGGCTCCTCTTCATAGGACAAATCCTTCTGCAAACTAATCGGCTGCTCTTCCAGCATATGAGAAGGATCGGCAATATACTTGCTAAGCATGGATACATGGAACACATTATGTATCCTGGACAACTCCGGAGGCAAAGCTAACCGATAGGCAAGAGAGCCAACTCGCTCTATTATCTCATAAGGCCCATATACCTCGGACTAAGCTTCCCACGCTTGCCAAAACGAACTACCCCTTTCCATGGAGATAGTTTCAGGAACACCCAATCACCTACTTGAAACTTAAGGTCCTTCCTGCGGACATTGGCATAACTCTTTTGCCTACTCTGAGTAGCCTTGAGTCTATCCCTGACCACCTTGATCTTCTCATTTGCATACAGCTCAGCCAATTTATCCAGCGAAAACTTCTTTTCCACCGGCAAGAAATGAGCAGATTTAGTGGGTCTATCCACTATCGCCCAAATACCGTCATGCCCTTCACGGGTACGAGGTAAACTGAAGACAAAATCCATGGTGATGTGGTCCCACTTCCACACTGGAACAGGCAATGGCTCAAGCAAACCTGAAGGTTTCTGCCTTTCAGCTTTCACCTGCTGACAAATCAGACACATACTCACAAAAGCTGAAATTTCCCTCTTCATGTTAGGCCACCAATAATAATCCTTCAAAGTCCGATACATCTTTGTACTACCTGGATGAGCAGCATACGCAGAACTATGAGCTTCCTCCAAAATCTCAATCTTTAACTCTTCATTCCTCTTTGGAACACAAAGCCTGCTTTTGAACAACAATGACCCATCTCTTCTTACCGAAAAAAATTACAGCGGCTCCATTCGCTGCTCTTTCTATCAACCGAACTATGGAAGGATCATTATACTGTGCCTCCCGCACTTTATCAACCAACACTGGCCTCACATGGAAACTGGCTACCAAAGCACCCACTTCATCCACCGCTAAATCCACCCATGTAGCCCGCAGCTCACAAAGAAGTGGAACTCGAACCATCCTCAAGTGAAACAAAGACACTGAGGGATTGCGACTAAGAGCATCAGCTACCACATTAGCTTTTCCAGGATGATACTCTATCGTGCAATCATAATCACTGATCAACTCCATCCACCTTCTTTGCCTCAAATTCAACTCCCTTTGTGTGAACACATACCGAAGACTCTTGTGATCGGTAAAAATCTGACACTTGGCTCCATAAAGATAGTGTCTCCACAACTTGAGAGTAAAAACCACAGCTGCAAGCTCTAAATCATGAGTGGGATAATTCACCTCATGCGGCTTCAATTGCCTAGAAGCGTAGGTGTAATACCCTAGATTTCATAATTGTTTTCCTTGTAGTATTCCCTTATTTAATGAAGGATTATTTATGAAAATTCTTGGGTTTTTTGCGAAGTTGAAGTTTCGGGAGTTTATTTAAGTTGCCTTGATTTTTTATAGGCCAAAAGTTGACTTTATTTTCCGTAAGTTATCTTCAAAAACTTCCTTCGTGAAAGTTGTAGAGGTTGTCGATACGAGTTCGTAGACACGCGGCACGTTTAAATCGGAAGTTGTGAGAGAAAGTTGTGATCAAAGGAAGTTAGGTTCCGGGTGTGGAAAGTGTTTAAGTGGGAAATTTTGTGTGGGTTATTTTTAGGAAACCCTAACATTTAAAAGCAGCTCTCTCTCTCTCTCTCCTCATGCACCTCACCCAACTTCTCTTTTTCTCTCTTCTTTTCCCTTCACTCTTTTCCTCTCCCGAGCTTCCCCGAGAACCAGTTTTCTACCGGAGCTAGCTCCTCCGTCCGGCCGCCGCTTGGACCGCCACCGGTCCCGTTCAACTCCCACAAGGGTGCTCTTCAAGGCAGGGCAGCTGCTGCTCAGTGTGGTGAGCTAGAATCGGGGCTGTGTTGCCGGAAAGTGAGCAACTGTGCCACGGTCGGAGCTGCCATGTACGGCGGCGACGGGGTACCTTCTTAGGTGAGTTTTGATCCTCTCCTTTCCCTGGTAGTGTTTAGGCACGGATTGAAGCAAATTTTTAAGGTTTTAAGGCCGGTTTTGCAGATTTGGCCTTTGAAAATTCTGGTCACTGTTCGAGCGGTTTCCGGCCAGTTCCGGCCATTTTTGGTCGAAGTCTCAGGTATGAAAGTTACTCCCCTTGCTTCAAGCTTCAACTTTGTTGTTGGGAGTTTTCTCAAATTTGGAAGTATGGAGTGGCGCGTGAGACCCACTCGTCGCCACCTGTGGCGGCGCGTGGCGGCGCGTCCGGTTGAGTTGCAGCCCTAGTTTTCTGTGTTAGGTAGTCCTTACTGCTGTGAGCCTGTTGAGTGGTAGTATGTTAGTTTTTAAGAAATGTTGGCATGTTAGAACGTTAAATGTGATTTTAGGTTTGGTGGAGGTGTGAGTTAGGAATGGAGGATTAGAGGCATCCTTTGTGGGTCTCTAAGTTCGACAACTTTGGAAAGTTGTCATCTCTTGATTTAAGGGTTAGTTGAGAGTTTTGTGTTAGCCTATAGTATTTTTAGTTACTAAGGTTTTAATTGTGTGTTTTTTAGGTGGTTGTGAAGTTGTGTTTCGCTTGCTAAATTTGGTTGTGGAATTTGCAGCTGGATACTTAGGTGAGTAAATCTCACCAAGGTTCACTTTTGAACCTAATGATATTATGGTTATATAATGATAATGATGATGATGTTGGTTTTAATTTTATGCTTTTAATTGTTTTAAAATTATATGAGCATGATCGCCAACGGCTCATAGGTAAGATAAAAACAAGTTTTCTTTATATTGTGATATGATATATATTATGTTGTTGAGAATAATAATTGGGATCTTGTGTTGTTGTGAAAATTTTTATGATTGTTGGATAAATAGCCAAACCGGGTTCCAAGCCCTTTTTGGGTGATTGG
This sequence comes from Fragaria x ananassa, assembly GCA_034370585.1. Taxonomy (NCBI): domain Eukaryota; kingdom Viridiplantae; phylum Streptophyta; class Magnoliopsida; order Rosales; family Rosaceae; genus Fragaria; species Fragaria x ananassa. Next base: position 12,949,463 of record CP139762.1, on the reverse strand, counting down.
TTGCGGTTAAGATGCTATTTATCATTTTTTGTATTGATATTAGACAGTCAAACCGGGTTCCAAGCCTTTGGCCGGGTGATTGGTTATGGTTAGGAATAGAGCTCTAGTCCGTCTGTCAGTGTAGATCATGGGAGATACTGTATGGTATCTGGGACCCATGGGTACACATAGTGTTGTTGTAGGTCATGAGAGGTATTTTATTAAATATCTGGGACTCATGGGTACATCTCTTGGGTAATGTGTTTGATGCGTGGTTTGAAATTACTGATCCAATTTCTCTTATGAATATTGGATGTGATAAATGTTGTGATGTTTTTGAGTTTACTCATACGAGCTTTTTAGCTTACCGGGTTTGTTGTTTACAACCCGGTGCACCATTTCTTGGTGTAGGGGTTAGACCTGCAGGTGAGGATCAGCAGGGTTGAGATGGAGGCGTAGTGGCAGGGTTTTTTGTTGGGTTTTGGGTGTGTCTTTGTATATTCTTTTATATTCACGGGGATAGGAATTATTAAACTCATGTGAGCGTTTCCTGTCTTGTTCTCAAGTTATGTAAACAAGGAAATGTAATATTTAACTCAATTTGGGGTTGTGTGTAAATTTACATTACGCATTGAGTTAATTTTTCTTGATTTTTTGTTGAAACAGGTTTTGGGATGTTAATATTTTAGGATATATCATGCCAAAATTTTTGAAATTATCTTTCAAAAAAAATAAGGGCGCGACAGTAGGCAATCACTCGATCATGCTGCATCAAAACTCCACCTAGACCTCGTCTAGAAGCATCACAAAACACCACATACTCCCCGCTATCATCTGGAAGTGCCAAAACAGGAGCACTAGCCAAGCGATCCTTTAACTCTTGAAAACTTTACTCACACTGATCTGACCATTCGAACTATTGACTCCCTTTCTGGTCAATCTAGTTAGTGGAGCTGCAATCTTCGAAAAGCCTTGCACAAATCACCGATAGAAACCTGCTAACCCCAGAAAACTACGAATCTCCGACACAGTGTGGGTCTTTTCCAATTGGACACTGCTTCTACCTTCTGGGGATCCACACTAACACCTTCAGCTGAAACTATATGACCTAGAAAACCCACCTTATCCAGTCAAAACTCACACTTGCTGAACTTGGCAAACAACTGCGCATTCCTCAAAGTCTGCAATATTAATCTTAGATGTTTGGCATGCTCCTTCTCAATTTTCGAGTACACCAAAATATCATCTATGAACACGATCACGAAGCGGTCAAGATATGGACTAAACACCCTATTCATGAGATCCATGAATGCCGCGGGTGCATTAGTAAGTCCAAAAGGCATTACCACAAACTCATAATGACCATAGCGCGATCGAAAAGCAGTTTTGGCTACGTCACTATCCCGAATCCGCAACTGATGATAACCAGATCTTAAATCAATCTTTGAGAACACCGAGGCACCTCTCAACTGATCGAACAAATCATCAATGCGAGGCAACGGGTACTTATTCTTCATTGTGACTTGATTCAGCTTCCTATAATCAATGCATAGTCTCATGGTGCCGTCCTTCTTCTTAACAAACAACACCGGAGCACCCCATGGAGACATGCTTGGCCGAATAAAACCCTTATCTACTAACTCTTGCAATTGAGTCTTCAACTCTTTCAATTCCGCTGGAGCCATTCTGGAAGGTGCCTGAGAGATAGGCATAGATCCAGTAAGCAACTCAATGGAAAAGTCTATCTGCCTTACAGGAGGCAAACCAGGAAAATCCTCGGGAAACACGTCCGGAAATTCTCTTACTACAGGAATGTCTCCCACTTCCAACACTCCTATACTTGCATCCACAACATGAGCTAAGAATGTCTGACAGCCTTTGCTTAACAATCTCCTGGCAGCCACAACTGAAATCAGGCAACTCGAAATCACATCTCTTTCCCCCTGAAACACAACCTCCATTCCATCCGGGCTCCGAAACACCACTTCCTTTCGGAAACAATCCACCATAGCTCTATAAGACTCTAAGAAGTCCATCCCCAAGATCACATCAAACTCCACAATATCTAAAGGGATTAAATCTGCCTTAAACTGAGCTCCTTCCACCAAAACTTCACAACCACTAAACACCCAAGCTATTCTCATCACCTCACCAGAGGGAAGAGATATGTGCCACTCGCCTGGAAGAGACGATGATGGCACATTGGCATGGAGAGCAAATCTACTAGATATGAGTGAATGCGTAGCTCCAGGGTCAATTAAAACAAATGTTGGTTGACAAAAAATTAATAACGTACCAATGATGACATCTAGGGAAGTACGACCCTCCTGCTGGGTCATAGTATGAAGTCTAGCGCGAGTCGCGGGACATCCACACTGATCACTCCCCTGCTGAGAACCACCCCTGGCTGCTGAACCACCACGAGAACCACCACTAGAGCCTCTAGCTGAAAACTGACCGCCTTGCGGAGAAGGGGCGGTCCTCTGTGCCAACAAAGGACAGTCTCTCCTGAAATTATCCAGACCACCACACTCAAAGCATCCAAAAGACTGCTGCTGATAAAAAGAATAAGCCTGACCACCAGAAGATCCCCCTTGGGAACTACCACCAGTACTAAACTGACCGGCCTGCTGCCTACCAAGCTGGCTCCTGGAGGGTCTCCTGAAACGTCCTCCAAATCTACCCCGAGAACTAGAACATGATCCTCCACTACTACCACTGCCCGCTGAAGATCCAGAAGCTGATGAGGAAGCGGCCTTCTTCGATGGACCCTGGCTGGGACCACCGAAATCTCTGGGCCGAGCACTAAAAGTTCTCTTGGTCTCAATGGCCATGGCTGCAGTAACCGCATCAAGAAAAGTCGGGTAAATGCCACCGACCATCTTATCTGCATAAACCCCGCCAAGAGCTCCAACAAACATATCAATCCTGGTCCTCTCATCAGGAATCAAATAGGGCACATGGTAGCTCATGGAAGTGAGCCTCTGCTCAAACTCGATGACACCCTCATCATCCCCCTTCTTCATGTTCAGGAAGTCCGACTAAATCCTGATACGCTGAGCGTGACCGAAATACTGACCCAAGAAGAGCGTCTTAAACTCCTCCCAAGTCATGTCCTGAGCACCACCACTATTTCTGCTAGCAAGGATCCACCAGTGGTGAGCTAAATCGTCCATAAAGGAAACTGCCATCTTCACCTTCTTTTCCTTTGGCAGCTCTGTGCTCTCGAAAGCAATTTCCATCTTATCTACCCAAGAATAAGCATCAAGGGGTCCCTTGGCACCCTTGAACTCTACTGCCCCTGCATCGGCAACATCTCTTTTCTTCACAGATCGAGGGGGCTGAACCCTATCCAGAACACCTCTCCACATAGCCCCAATCGAATCTGCTAAACCTCTAACTTCCTCACCCTCATTGGCATTGGTCGACGAAGCCACACGGGGTCGACGTCTAGGAGGCATAGTAACTAAGGAAGAAGATATTAAGTAGTCTGTCCATAAGACTAACAGAACTATCACATATACCCAATAACACATAGTATCAAAAGCAGAAAACTGCCGATGAATCCGCCACGGTTGGACCATCACTCTATAGACACTATGGCTACTTAGGAAAATACGATAGTGAGTAGAAACAGAAGATGAAACCTAGAGCTCTGATACCAACTGTCAGGACCCACCCCGAATTTCACCCTGAAACCCGAGGTGAGTCCTACGGGGACCACCTCCAAGGAAAACTTACCAAAGGACTAGGCAAACCTCCCTTGAAAATGGACAACCCTAACTTAAGAATTTAAAAACCACTTTTATTCCAAAAATAAATCTTCAGCTACAATCCATAAGTAGCCAGAATACAAACAAGAATTCCAATAGTATTCAGAGCTACTAAATATCAAATAAAATACAGCGGAATCTAACAAACTCCTAGTAGATTAAACAGGTAACCTACTAGCGAAATGTAGCTGACAGATGGATCACTATGCCTTGACGTCTCCTGCTGGACCTCACGCGAACTCTACAGACTGGGCATTTTAAAAAAAATGAAGAGCCCAGGGGAAAATATTTAACACGTTAGAGTGAGTGGACAAAACTGATCTGACAACAAATAAATATTTCCCCAAAAGAAATGCTTTCCACAGTGGCAAAAACACGAACTCCACTGGAACGACTCTGAACTGGGGTCCAGCCTGGCTAGAACCCCCAAACTTTAAGAAACTGCCTCTCAGGCCTGGATATTATATATATAGTATGTATGCACACTCGACTGACCCTTGGTACGATATCTATGAACAACTTGAATAAGGTAGATATCATACGAAGCTACTATGCTTGCGTCTAACGCTCACATCACCCCACACCGGAATTATACCTCGCATATGGGGGAAAGCGGCCGAGTGGTAATATACGTGTTTACTCCTTGTACGACATCTTTGAATAAATAAATGCAAGATTAGAAAGCCACACAGGGCTACGACACTCGCGTCTAACGCTCATGTCACCCATACCGGAATTGTACCTCGCGTATGGGGGAAATCATGTATAGCTAGCTAGCATTTAATCATATACATACTATTCTCAGAATTTTACATCGAGTATAATCCACCGAAATTCTCAATTTCGGGAAATATCCAATATCAGTAAAATCAATCAAATGATAAAGCATTTTAGATATAATATTCAAAACAAAGGTCCACTCACAACTTAGGCCTAAGCCTGACGTCGATCGGAGGTCTCCTCTGCTCGAGCCTCCTCGCGTCTTGTTCCAAACATAATTAATTTCTTAAAATAAAACACCGACAAAAACATGCATAATTAAATATGCTTCGCGCTCAACCAAGCCTAACACTCCAAAATCTTAAATCCACTGCCAACTTCAAAACTCCATAAATTTTACCGACAACCTCGAAAAACACTTTTCACCAAATAAAATCAAATGGCCGGATTATTAATTAATAATCCGCCAAAAATACTTAACTTCAACAATTCTTAAACCTATTCAAAACTCCTCCAAAAATTCTAAAACTTATTTCATTAAACTCCTTATATTTTTCTGCACCAAAAACATTTTCTCCGCGGCGCCCGCGGCCGGCGACCAACTCCGGCGACCTCTGATGGTCACCAAATTTTGAAAGCATCTTCCTCTCAACCTCCTCTACAACATTCCTAACTACCAGAAACTCCAATTCTAAGCCTAAGCACATCAATCGAACACAAATACACAAAAAGCCCTAGAAATTTCAAGTTCCGATTTCTCCTTACCTAGCTCACGACGGAGCGAGCCCTTTGGAGGGATTGAAGCACGGGAGGAGGGCTTCCTTTTGGGCTATGGCTCGCCGGCTATGGCGGCTGGAGGAGGGAGTTCCGGCGAGAAAACCGATTCGGCAGTCGGGACTTTCGGGCTTGGCTGCTCCTTCACGGCGGCGTTCTACGTGTGGGCACCGGTCTAGGATTGTTGCTGGGAGGGAGACCAACCGAACGAGACCGGTCCGGCGGGCTGGGGCGGCCGAACGGCGGCGGACGGCGACGGACAATTTTCTGGGCAGCGGAGGGAAACCGGGAGAGAGAGAATCGGGAGAAAAAAAATGGACTTGGGCCTTTAGCCCACCCGGTCCAACAACACTTCTTTAAAACCCAAAAATCTAAAATTCAACACCCCAAAATAATACCCCAATAAAATTACCTTTTACTAGCAAAAATTACCATTTTACCGTCGTCAAAATTTCTTCCTTAGAATAATTCCCTCAAAATATTAGTCCCTCAACACCCTCTGGGGACTAATAAAATTACACACTTAGTGACAAACACGGTAAAAAATCTTATTACCACTATGCTTGTAGTAAAGGTAAAAATTAAGGTTCGGGGCGTGACAGTGCATGACCTTCCCCCAATTATGAAATAGGGAGATTAAACGTACCCATTTTAAGAAATATGCTGGAAACGTTTTCTTATGCCTCTCTTCATGCCTATTCTGATACTAAAGTTGAATAAGTCCTAAATGAGCATCTATATATTCTTTGACTTCGTCCCAATGATGCAGTACCCACCAATGAGCCTCACATAACTCATCTTCTCTTAAAATTTCTGAATTAGGTAAGTTACCAAACATTCGTATATCTTCAGAGACAATTGAGAGGTTGAATGTAGGTGTTCTTGCCGGGTCGAGGGCCTCTGTATTATGGAGATATGACTTGCAATACGTTACACACTCATGTGCAATGTATGCGTTATCTATTGATCCTTCCGGCTTTACTCTGTTTTTAACAAAATCTTTATACCCACCAAGTTGTCTAAAAATAAAATAGTTAGTACAAATGAAAATCTATTCCAGCTGCTGCGTTTCTTCTGTTTTAGATCTGGGCAGTGAGAAAAGAGTTATAAAGTCGAAAACACTTATGCGACAAACCTTTCGTTATATAAGTAATTAAATTTCGTCTCATACCAAATTCTTATGCGGCAACATAATTATTTGTCGCTTCAGATAAGAATTTTGTGATGACATTAATTGATGTGAGGCGAGGAGGAGGTTGCGAGGGGAGGAGAAGGTATATGCGACGCGAGGAGGAGGCGGGCGAGCCAATTAAGGCGAGTGAGCGAGGCGATCCTACGCGACAGAATTATCCGTCGCCTAAGGGTCTCTCGAGCGACGGAAAATGACTATTTTGTCGCTATATTATTTAAAAAAACAAAAAAACAAAATACAGGCAAGGAGAGGATGAATTATGTGAGGGGAGGAGGAGGTATATGCGATGCGAGGAGGAGGCGGGTGAGCTTAGCGAAGCGATCTTACGCGACAGAATTATCCGTCGCCTAAGTGAAAAGTTCGTCTGATAAATACGTGATGTGGCAACCGCATTTTTGGTCGCTTCAGGTAAACATATTTCGGACGATAGTCATTTATTCGTCGCCGAAGTGATAAACTAAGAGACGAAATATTTGTCGTCTCTCTAATTATATATTCGTCGCTTAGGTTGTAACTTATGCGACGGTAAATTTTTCGGTCGCTTAGATTAAGTTGATGCTACGAATTGTAGGTGCGTAGCATAGGTGGATAATGAAGCGATGAATTATAATTTCTTTGTCGCATATGTCCTTTTTTCTAGTAGAGCCACATCATTTAGTATATAATTTTGGTATAATTATTTGGTGTCTCTAGCACTACTCTTTGTATAATGAACATTATTGACTTTTTTTTTTATCAAGTAAATAACTCAACTATTACAACTTCACTAGTCAAACTCACAACCTCCAACTACCGACTATGCCGCTAGACTAAATGATACTTTGTATTATTGACTCTTTTTTTCATGTATTTTATTAATTATTAAAAAAAAAGATATTTATTTAATCAATTAATACTTAATATATTCGTCATGGATCCTAAACAATTCTAAAAGAATTAATATACACTAATCTTGAGTAGGAACGAAGAAATTTATTATTTAATCGAAGTTATTAATTTATTAAATATTAATTTATTGAGATTCTACTGTAGTCACCATCACCTTGTCGTTTGGTTGGGATAGAAATGAGAGAAGAATCATGTATCATCCTTCATTTGCTAGAGACCCACCAAGACTCATGGCTCCAAAATGTGCTCATGGCTCAATACATGATTAAATAAGGGTGCGGTTATTGTCACCCTATTAATCACTTTGTTCACCCTACTTTCTCTTATCACCGGATGTATTTTTTTTTAACTTGCAGTTTGCTTAGTTCACCCATTTTCTATACCAATAATACCCCTTTTCAATATGGGTTTAGTTCAAATTCTTTTTTTTTTTATCTATTTAGATTCCTCCGTGTCTCTCTCAATTGTTTTTGGCTTCCTCTTTGTCACTCTCAATCGATCAATCTCACAAATAAAGAAACATGAAATCAAAAACTGGATTATCTCATTTTTATGCTCCGAGAGGTTTTCCAGATTCAATCAGCATTAATACGATATATTTTGAGGCATAAACTCAATATGGCCTTACAAATCAGTTTTGAAGCCTAATCGGGTGTGAAACCCAAAATAAATTTTGGGACCAAGTTGTTTGGAGTACATTGCTTGGATTTGGGCTCATTCATGGCAAGACTCATGAGACCTAATGATCTTGGGTTTCATGTTTGAGATCCTAAAGGCTTGGCCCAACCAAATAGATTTTGCTGAGATGGTGGTTAAATAATTCATATCAGACTTACCTTTGCTTAGTTTTAATATTTCTTTTCTATTTTGTCTAGAAATAAGTGATGAGATTATGTACTTCAATGCAGGGTTAGAATCTGGTCATGTACTTCAATGGCGTTAGCACCTGTGGCTGGAGCACAATATTGGTGGAGTTGCCTATTCTGGACCAAATGTTCGATTGCATTGCGGATGCCATGACATTGCTCTGTTGTGTAGCCGTTATCATCATGATAAGCACAGTACATGTTGCCGGTTGTTCGCCGGGGCTTTTTTGGATACTTGCTTTTAGGAGGTGGGGGAATGAGATCTTTGTGTCTGGCCCATATGTCCTCGTATGTGGTGGTCAGAGTAGTGTGGACCTCGTAATAAGGCGGCGGGGGGAAAACGACGCTGTTGTTGTGGAGGGCTCTGGTCCCTTGACTTATATGGGCGGTCGCGGTTTCTCTGTCCCTCATGGCAATGGTCAGAGCCGCGTCCCTGGTCTCAGGAGGATCCACGTGATTGCCCTTTATCTTGCCTGCGGTCAAAGTGCTCATCTAGTGGCGGGGCGGGAAGTGCTAACGTGGCGGGGGCGGACCGTCTGAAAGTGGCAAATTCAGCACGGGCCCACTGCATAGCCAGGTCGATCAAGGCATCGTAGGATCCTGGAGGGTTCCTATTGATCTCCATTAGGAAATTACCGGGGAGCAAGGCCTGACGGAAAGCTTGCTCCGCCACGCGAGGTTCCATGTTGTGGCATCTCGATGTGGCAGACTGCCATCGAGACAGCAATTCATGGAGACCTTCGCCGTCTTTCTGCTTGATGCGGAACAAGGCATCTACACTGCGATAAATGCTAGTGTGTAGCATGAAACGGCTGAGGAAGGATTCCGAGAGTTGGTCGAATTGTCAATGGAGTTGGGCGGTAGATTGAGGAACCAACTGAGAGCCTCGTCCGAGAGGGTCTCTTGGAAGGCGTGGCAGGCTATGGCGTCACTGTAGCCAAAGGAGCTATAGAGCGAGAAGAATGTCTCGAGGTGGAGATGAGGGTCCCCTGTGCCTTTATACTTGTCCATCTTGAATGGCTTGGTTCCCAGAGGCCGCTTATCCATCTGCACTCGGGGTGTGAAGGGGCTTGGACGATGTCCATAGCTAGAGAACAAGGGTCGCTGGGCCCCGCGACTCTCGACGCCTTCAATCTGCGAGGCTAACTGTGTGATTGTTTGGCTGATTTGGAGCAGTAAGCAGGTTGGCATGTCGAGAGGTGGGTTAGGGGAGTTGGCAGTTGTTGAAGTGGAGATAGGCTGGGCAGATGGATTAGGCTGATGTGGCAGGGGGGAGTCATTGGGGATTAGAGATGGTTGGGGGGCTGGTAGTGGAATTGAGGGGTGGGTTAGGGGATGAGATACGTATATGATCTGGTTAGGCCCTCCCGGGAGCATGGAACCAGTCTGGCCTTGATTAGGAAGAGCGTTCGGGGTTCCGGTAACTCGCGCAGTGCAGTCCAAGTTGTCGTTGTACACGTTACGATGCTCTAACGTGGCGCAGAGCAAGAATTGTTCTTTCTCCAACTCGGCGATGCATACCCGATATGCTTCCGCTTCTGCCTTCTCCTTCGCCGCTTGCTCACGGAATGAGGATTTCAAGGGCTGTGGTGGGGTCGGGATGGCTAATGGGGGCTGCATCGCTGGTTTGGGGAAGGGATGTGTCGCCGGGTTGGAAAAGTTCCTCCTCTGCTTGAGTGCTAGGGTCCGTTGGGTCATCAATGATTTCTACCATGGCGCCAAGTCAAATGGGAGTTCCATAAGATAGGGCCCTCCTTCTACAAGGTCGGAGGTTCGAACCCTCATTCTAGCGCCAATTGTTTCTACCTGCTTCGTCCTGATGTCCCGAGCCGGGAAGGGGTCGCGAGTCAGGGCGAGGTAGAATCCTTTGGTGCTGCACTCGGAACCTGCACAAGTGACAGTGTCAAGAAGTCGGGACTGGGGTGGCCCAGTCTTTGACTGTCCGATGCTTAAGTTAGCTTTAGGCACTTGCAATGTAGGGGAGTGCGGAAGAGAGTTGTGTGTACCTTTGATGGGAGCTTGTGCCTGTTTTATAGGCTAAGGTTGGGCACTTTGGCCTTAGTCTCTGATGTGGGACTACTTGTTAGTCTTTGTAGTGTCTCCCCTTTTAGGGGTGTTTTGCCGCTAGAGTGATTTTGGCAAGCGGTTTGTTACCGGCCCTTCACTCATTGGATATCCGTGAAAGGCTTAACAGGGCTATTTTGTCTGGAATGGCCTTTGGTTACTGGGTAATTGCGCCTTATTCTCGGCTCAGCCAAGTATTTTGGCTGTGTACTAACAATTGCCAATGAGGTCTCTCATTACATACATACTAATCCAAATGTGGAGGGTCTTATGTCCCTTAAGCTTGATATGAGTAAGGCATATGACAGGATGAAATGGTGTTTCTTGGAGGCGGTTCTACTACGGTTGAGTTTTGCTACCTCTTGTGTCTATGTGGTGATGCAGTGTGTTAGTACAGTTCGCTATTCTTTCTTGAACAATGGTCGTCTGAAGGGTTTGATATCTCTTTCCAAAGGGTAGCGTCAGGGTCACCTGCTATCTCCCTACTAGTTTTTGCTATGTGTCGAGGTCTTATCTGCTTTTTTGAACAAAAAAGTAGCTCTTGGTCTTTTGACAGGGATACAAGTTTTTGAGGGAGCTCCTCTAATCCACCACCTTCTATTTGCCGATGACAGCTTGTTATTTGGTGGAGGAATGTGTTCACATTAAATCAGCACTACATGATTACGAGTTAGCTTCTCGTCAGAGTGTTATGTTTGTGGGGGTGCAGATTTCTGAAAAACATGAAAAATACCTCGGTCTACCCAGCAATTAAAATATCAGTATTGGTGTATCTATCGGTATTTTGAAAAAAGAGAGATGTGGGATGTATCAAAGATATACGAGGGATATCTAGGGAAAAATTATCAGAAATTTGGGAAGATTTTTTTTTTCTGAAATTTATTATATTTACATATAAATAATATAAAAATACAAACATTAACTTCATCTACGTCTAGAAAGAGACTCAATATGGTTGAAAAGATGTACATTGGTCCCTTACTGGATCACTCCACATCCTAATATTCCTCCAGCAAATACTCTTTTCCCATAAATCACTTGAAACCTTCGCTCTTCATTGAGGTATACCTCAAGACTCAAGAGCATCACTTCTCTCTTGAATATTTTTAAAGGTGATTTTTTTTTATGCCAAATTTTTTTACAGATGTTTCTTTGGTATATCAAATATATATCGTAAATATCATAAAATATGAGATATTTGACAGTATCGAAGATACGGTGGAAAATAAGATATTTACGCTTCTAGATATATCGATCTTTTTATAAAAAAAAAAAAAAGATATCACATCCATCGCAAAGATTATAATCTTTAGGTCTACCCACTTATGTGGGCAGAGTAAAACCGAGACGGTTTTGTATATTCAAGAGAGACTATCTAAGAAGCTTAAAGGCTAGCAGAGTAGAATGTTAAGTGGTGCAGGATTAATCAGAGTAGTGGCTCAATCTTTACCCTCATACTCTTGAGTTGTTTTCACCTACAAAGAATCAGGGTAGCAGCTTCCCACCACCACTGCAACATCAACCGGTACAGAGACATGCAACGGGGAGGAGAGAGGAGAAGCTGACCTAACCTACCACACCCACATCAATGCAGTCACACCCAACATGCAAAACTGGGTCAGAATGACACAATACCCACCGGAGCTCTTAGAGCCAAAATCTGGAACGAGACAGGGCTGGGTAACCCTAATCAACGCAGCACAACCCAAGAAGATGGAGACAGCAGCTGACAAGAACAAAAGAGACACTAACAAACGACCGACTTACTATATGGAAATTGGAGAAATGATTGATAGTACTAAACCTAGCCCGGCTTACTATTGGGGGCAAACAATAATAGAAGATCAAATATTTTCTCTTAATCTTACAAAAACTAGGTCAAGTAACCAAATAGCAATTGGGGGAGCTCCTTCTCTACAGTTAAGAGAATCATCAGATGCTGTCAAGGACTGGTTCATACTAGCTTATCAGCCTGATACCAATGCACATCAACCATTATGTCCTTGGGGAATAGTACAAATTTTGAGGCAGCCAGCAAGAAAAAGAAAAAAAGAGACCTCAAAATGTTATCATACTGAGGAAGCTGCTGAAAATAACCAAATATTAAAGATGAATGACATTTCAGGTTTACTTCAAGTCCTTCACAGATGCAGTTTCAATAAACCCAAATACATTTGAATGATTACTTATTGATTCACAATGATCCAACTGAAAATCATGCAACTCATATGACTTAAAACAGAAAAATTGAACCAACTTTTCATGCGAAAGAAGGAACATTCCAAGCTGCTGATGTTAAATCAAAGTGGACCGGGGAAAGTCCCACTCTCCCTCTGCTCGTTCCACTTCTCAACCTACAGCAATTCAAGCACCCAAAAAAAGGTTAAGAAGCAAAATGTAATGAGGAAAAAAGTACTAATAACTTTTGTCCTGTTTACTTGCTTATAATGTAATGAGGTAAAAAGTACTAATAACTTTTGTCCAGTTTACTTGCTTATAATTACTGCACTAGTACAAGGATCAAAAGTAACCAAAGAACACTATAACTGGCACATAACAAGCCCACATGGACAAAACTGCTTAAGCAATTAGCCTTCCCACTACATTACCTCAGCCATCCCCCATCCAAAAAAATATAAAAATAAAAAATGAGGAAAAGGGAATACCAGAATACCAAAATCTGGTTTATTTTTTTTATCAAATCTCCACAACTCCCTACTTTAACTATGAAATCATTCCTTTATATCTATATCCATAACACCCAAAAAAAAAAAATGCACCATTCCAGAGTTCCACTAAACTTCATCAATTCTCCCTAGCCTAGAAGCCTTCTGCGGATAAGGCAATGCCAGATGCTAGAAATAACCCATCTTGCTCACCTTAGAATTAAGATTGGAGAGCTTACTACCAGAGCTTTCTATTGCAAAGTTTCTTTCATCTCAAAATTATGAAACAGGACTACACGAGATTAAAATGGTGTTCTTGATTTATTTCCGAATTTAAGAACATGCAAGTGCTTTATTAAAATTACTTAATATAGTACATATCTGAATAAGCCTAACAAGATTTTCCCTCAATTTCAGAATAGGCTAAGAAACACTCACCCATTCGCCTGGGCAAAGCGAACGGTAATATTTGGAAAATCTTTCACATTCAGCAGACTCTTCACCCTTTGCTGCCAAGCACCTGCAATTGGTTTTAAATGTTTGAAGGCTCAATCAACTGTTTTATATCAAGTTATAAAGCAATAAAGTTCAGAAACCTACCTATGAAACTCAATGTATCGCGTGAAACAGTGCCTGGTTTGATTTGTTGTGGGGAATCGAAAATCAGCAGGTGCAGTTTTCAGCTCAACCTAAGACACATAGCAGAATTATTATGTAAGATGTAAAGTAAAACATGTCAACGGTTGCCAACTGGACACAACAACTTCGTTTTGCAGAAAATAAATAATATTGCCAAACAAATGTAGGATGAATCAGCAGACAATATTAGAATCTTCGGGCCTCACACTTAATCATCCCGAAAAATCCACAAATCAATCCGGTTACAACATGCATCTAAATTACTGTAAATACATTTGATACAGGTTTTCGGCATTATATAACAATTATAAAATTCAACATCTTAATATCATTTTTTTTCTCATCACCAAGGTTTCACTAATCTCATTCATTAATCTGAAAACAGATATCTTCAGATTTCAAACCTAGAACACCTATAAATAAATTTACAGATAGCAAATCAATACAAAAAGTCAATCTTAGAAATCTTTGAACGAATCATCAATCAACGAAATAATCAGAAACACAAAAACTTGAATCCAAATATTTACACTTCACAACGAATTATGTCGAAAGAATTAACCCAACACAGAGAGATTCATAGGAATTAACAAAAACTTTGAACGATGAGCGTTAAGAGATAGAGGGAGAGAGGCAAACCTCGGCCATGACTGAGGAGTGGGTCGATCAAAATGAAAGAGGGAGAAAATAGGGAAGATTTGGGAAGAAAGGGAAAAAGGTGTGTATATGAAGAGGTGCGTTGAGTTTCTCTGCGGGTCGTCCGATAACTATTTGTCCACCGAAAACTGATGTTATATAAACTCCTTTCTGGCCAAAATAGAACACGCATTGTTTTTTCTATTTTTCCCCATATTTGTGGTTTTTTTTTTAAAGCAAATCACACATTCCTTTTTGTTTTTTTAGAAATTTTAAATACACACCCCTAATATCTTAATACACACCTCTTACTTAATACACTACCTATCAAGTTTTTCATTTCAATATTATACTTAATACACATCCCAAACTGTCTAAAATGTCCTTAATTTATGAAATATTCTGTTATTTAATATAATTAATATATATTTACTATTTGGTACCTCTTTTTACATATTATTTCGTCTAATTTTTGCTAGAAATTTTTGGTTATCATCGTTCAATTTATAATCAAATGATTATTGTTATATCTCAACTCTAAATCACCAATACAAGTTTTCAAAATTCACAAGAGCACAACTGTAGAAGTACAGTAGCTATTAAACATAGATAGCTAGTTATTCGATAAAACATGTCATGATAAAGATGCAGTATTTGACAATATGATATGCAAGATCAAACTAAAGATCAAACTAAAACTGATAAAGATGCAGTACTTGACAATATGATCTGTAAGATCAAATTAAAGCTGATACGGATAAAAAAAAAACAACCAAAATGAATTGTGGAGAAGAATTAGGGTTAGAGGAGAAGACATGTTTTCGAAAATTTTAAGGTAGAAGACGTTGAAAAGAATACTTCTAGCGTGATTTATTTTTTTAATAATAGATGTATGTTTTAGTCATTTAGCTTACCTATAAAATCTTAATATAAATATAAAATAGTAAGGGTGTGTATTAAGAGATTATGGGTGTGTATTTAAAATTTCTCGTTTTTTTTTCTTCCAATGTCGTAAAAACAAAAAAAACAAAACTATCAAATAAAAAAAAAACAAAACTACAACCAAAACCATCGCAAAACACATTAATTTTTAACATGCATGAGAGCATTTAGACCTCCACCGATATTTGGACATTTTAAAATCTTGTTTTACCCTTCTTCGTTTTTGCAAACAAAGAACAAATGAAAACCTGCATTTTGTGATTTCATCAAAGTAAATTTGCATGCTTCTATTACTCATCAGCAAGCTTTTATTAGATTTGTTTTGCGAGATCATCTTGGTGACCCTCTGGTAGCTGCTGCAAAAAAAAACTTAGGTTATCAATGTTTTTGTTGCTGAAGCCACTACTTTACACGGATTCTTAATAAAGATATAGAAACACAGTAAGTGAACACAAACAATCAACACAAGAGTTATCAAATAACTTGGTACAAAAACCTCAAAGAGGGAAAAGGCACCAAGTTTAGACAAATACCGAACTTGATATTTCCACAACACAAACATCAAGTTCTCATTCCTTTCTCATAGTAAACACTCCTCACTCTCACAAAGTTATTTATTCCAAGTAACTCTACATAGAGAAACTGAAATCCATCTACTAACACTACAACATTGTTAGTTCTTCATCTGATTCTTTGTCACGCCCCAATTTTCGAAGGATAAATTTTCAAAAATTTGGGCATGATAACTCACAAAAATACAATTCCTAAAACTTGATCAACAACTACAACATCCCACAACTAAAACTCAATCGTAGAAAAGTAAATAGCATACAACTCATCACTGAGTTAAATATTACATTTTTTTTGTTTACATAAACTTGCAATTCAAGAATATGAAAACCATCTCATGAGTTTAATGTTATCTACTCAGTTAACAAAACTATACATAATACAACAAAAACCAAAAAGGACTTTGCCACTATGCCACCGTCTCAACCCTACTGATCCTCACCTGCAGGTCTAACCCCTACACCAAGAATTTGTGCATAAGAATTGTAAATTAACAAACCCGGTAAGCTAAAATGCTCATATGAGTAAACTCAAATAGCACAATATTTCTCACATCTAGAAATTTCACAAAAACAATTATATCAATGAATATATCCAAAATTTCAACATTCTTTCAAATAACATATACCCATGAGTCCTAGGTATTGATGAAATACCCTTCATGACCTACAATAACAAAATTGTGTACCCATGGGTCCCAGATACGATAAGGTGTCCCCCATGACGTATACCGACAGATGGACTAGAGCTCTATTCCTAACTGCAACTAATCACCCGGCCAAAGGCTTGGAACCAGGTTTAACTGTCCAATAACAAATGACAAAAATAAAAAATAGCATCATAACAGCAACCAATCACCCGATTAAAGGCTTGGAACCCGGTATGGCTATTTAATATAAAAAAACATTAAAATGATAAATAACATCATAATCATTATCATCATCATCATCATCCTCCTCATCAAAATTAATCATCATAATCCTCATCATCAAAAATCAATCATCATAATCATCGTCATAACAATTATCATAAAAACAACCATAATTAAACTTGGTTCAAAGTGAACCTTGGTGAGATTTACTCACCTCAATATCCCGCTGCATTTTCGCAAAACACCAACTTAACAATTTCATAAAACACCTAAAATTACACAATTAAAACCTTAGTAAAATCTCAACAAAGATTAAAGTACCCTTAACCTAAGGGTTGCCCAAAGAAGGGAAATCCTTCCTCCAAGACCTCCCAAGGTCATTGGACACTCAACAACAACCACACTACCTGAAGATCAAACATCCCAAGTTACCTCAATAACCCCATTAACAAACTTAACACCTAAGATACAAAACCTAAACAACACTCATTCTTCACACACCAACAACCCACTAGAAACTACAAGGACTAGCTAACACAGCAACCAAGGCCTTTACCTTGCCCGGACGCGCGTGAGGCGCGGCGAGTGAGCCTCATGAGCCTCCACCAAATTTCAAAATTTGGGGAAACTCAAAACATGAAACTTGTAGATTGAAGCATGGAGAACAACTTTAATACCTGAGGTTTCAACCGGATCGGCCGGAAAACGCTTCGCAATACCAACCCGGAAAAATCAAAATCCACACCTACAAAACCGGCCCCAAAACTTGATTCCTAGATAAACATCTCTGTAAGAGAGATGAGAGAAAGACTCACCTAAGCATGGCCATAATCGGTGTCGAAATCGCCGACTTTCTGGCAGAACAGCAGCAGCTCTGCCGCTTCCTGGCGTCTTCCAAGCGATGTGACAGTGAGCAAGACTGCCCCAGCAGTGGAGAGGAGATCCGTGTCGACCCAACGGGGCCAACGGTGTCCAATTTGGGGGCCGGATGAGAGAGAACTCAGTTGGAGAAGAGAGAGTTCAGGAGAGTTCGGGAGAGCGAAGAGAGAGAAAGAGAAAAAACTGATTTAGGTTTCCCAAAATATCTCCAACACAATTTTCTATTTATACACTTTCCAAACCTAAAAACTAACTTCCTCTGACCATAAATTCTTCATACGACAACCGATTTATGCGTACCACATGTCTATGAATTCGTATTGACGAGCTCTACAACTTTCATGATGGAAGTTTTTGAAGATAACTTACTGAAAATAAAGTCAACTTTTGGCCTCTTAAAAGTCAAAGTACCTTAAAAATTACTCCCGAAATTTCAACTTCGCACAAACTAAATACAAATTTCCATACATAATCCTTCATTAAATCCAGAAATAATACAAGGAAAATTGATTTGAAAATCTGGGGTTGTAGTCGGTAGTCAGTAAACTACATTCTTCGCCCACAGACCAGTCATGAAACTTGTAGACCAACGTCCAAGCTACCTCGCCATGGTGAAAGATTATCGGTACCACATCAGGAAGGTGTTCCTCCAAGCTCCACAAGAAGACACCATGATAAGATAAATGTATAGTTAGTCCCACATAGGTAATGTGTAATAAGAGGAAACCTTCCTTATCTATAAAAGGAAGGCTCCCCCTGTGTAGAAAGGAGTCGGACTCACTCTCACTCACATATAGAATGAATGTATATGATGCTCCCTCTCCCTCCCTTACTCCTCCCAGGCAGGATGGATGGATGCCCTTGTAATACCAAAGGCTTATTGGCCATGATAGTGGAATGTTAAGTAGACGTAGCCATGTCCTCCGATGGCATGGTGAACCACTATATGTCCTTGTCTCTTGCCCATGTTGTCTCTTATTCATAACTGTTCATGTACCACCGTGATTCTACATAGCCTACGAGTTCTTGCAGAAACAATTGGCGCCGTATGTGGGAAT
The DNA here is from genome assembly GCA_034370585.1 of Fragaria x ananassa. Lineage (NCBI taxonomy): Eukaryota > Viridiplantae > Streptophyta > Magnoliopsida > Rosales > Rosaceae > Fragaria > Fragaria x ananassa. The sequence continues at coordinate 12,930,946 of CP139762.1, read as the reverse complement.
CATTACTAAAAGTCATGTTACTCTACCACTCGAGAGGCATTTCATTCAAATCCATGATCAATAGGAAGAGGCGAGATAGCTCACGTGGAAGTGAGAGGCGAGTTAGCTCGCGTGGAAGCAATGTGAGTTATCTCGCGTGGAAGCAAAGCGAGATGACTTCGCAGGGGAGCGAAGCGAGATGACCCGCCCGGGTTCTTTTTGTCATCGGGATTTTACCATGAGCAGAGCCACAACGGCTCATGTCCGATGCCTCCAGCCATCACCTGAAGATGATTCACTGGGACCCAGAGCTCAGTCTTGTTGAACGGGAGCTTCGCCGGTGACGACCCACTTCTCCCGTTGCCTGACCATCTTAAGGGATCTGCCTAGCATACTCGGGGTCCCGTTGTCAGATTGCCGGCAGTCCCTTTGCCTCTAAGATGGCAGAATCAGAGTTTAAGTTAAGTTCATGATCCCGGTTGGCCGAATTCATCAAGAGAGGGGGTTCATGTGGAAGTCGGGATCAATGGTCATTGGATCAGGGATACGCTTCTCGACGGCTACTCGACATCCCCTCACGTTGATTTTTCTGGTGCATAGCTGAAAAATTGCTATGGACACCCGGTATGAGAGGTCTGGGGTGAAGAAGAAAGAAACAAGAGAGAGGCATTCCACCGAGAGATCGGTATTCCACCGAGAGACATAAATCATTAAAAATCTCGAGTAAGACCAAGCGAGATAGGCATTCCACCCGAGAGATAGGCATTCGACCGAGAGAGAGGCATCCCGAGAGATTGGTAGGGGTGGCTTCGTGTAGGAGATAGAGGCTTAGTATGGAAACGAAGCGAGACGACTTCGCCAAGAAACAAGAAGAGGACTTCACATGCAAAAGGGGGACAAGATGAGGTGAGCCCCGCATGGTTGGTTGACCGGATAAGAAAGCAATTATCTTTAATTGCATAGAAGGCTATATGTGTGGCTCGCCAGTGGGAGAGTTGGCATGTGTTAAGGGGTGGACCTCGCCTAAGTTATCACGCGAGCCGGCTGTGGACCTCGCCTAAGTTATCACGTGAACCAGATGTCGACCTCGCCTAAGTTATCACGCGAACCGGCTGTTGTCCTCGCCTAAGTTATCACGCGAGCTAGATGTAGGACCTGATTGCACAAAGGCCTTCACATATAAGGCGGACTGAAATTATCAGGCGAGGGGGGGAGTTCGCACGTTTCAAAATAGTGACATGAGTTGCATGCAAGAAGATGTGCTACGCGAAGTGTTGACTTCGCACAGGGGACCCCGTATGAGAGAAGGAGCTTGTGAAGCGTAGACAACTCCACTGCATTTCGCGTCCGCACGGTGGCAAGCCCCGCATCCTTAGAAGCAGGATCCTTGTCGTCCAGTTCGGTTATCACTTCCCTCTGGCAACACCTGCTCTATGAGGTACCGGTGGAACCAGTCGGTATTCCACCCGAGAGACATCATGCCCGGTAGGCATCATGCCCCAAAGGGACACCTGGAGATATTTACTTGGAGAAAGTCAAAAAAAAAAAAAAAATAGGCTATGGCAACCCGACCGTACTGGCAACAAGGATTCATCGTCCGGGAGTAGTAGGGGCATGAATCTGCACCTCTGTGTGCACCCATTCGGCAGCTATTTTCACAGATAAGTCCCATCCAGATTATGATTGTTATAATCTCATTGGTTTGTGAAAATTCATAATATTCTACTTACAAGTCAACCTGCATGTTTTGGCATTCCACCGAGAGATATGTATTCGACCAAGATTGGCACACCACCGAGAGATAGGTATTCGACCAAGATTGGTATTCCACCGAGAGAGTATTGCACAATTGCATGAATTATTTTGTTTTTCGATAATTATTATGCCATATCCATACTTGGTTAGCCCCATAATTGTGTCGATCATTTGTTCATTGTGAAGGTACAACAATCCTCGCCCCGCCGCGTCAGTTTTGATGCCGGGATCGGGAGGGGCATTTTTTATCTTATAGACGGACACCACAGCTCGCATGGTAATGTAGTCCTGTGCGAAGCGAACTCCTACAAAACTCGCACGCGAACTCACCTCGCGCGGTAGTCCTTGTATGCAGAGCAGACTCCTTAGTTCGCGCGAGCGGACTCCTTAGTTCGCTTGGTCACTGTGCGCGGAGCGAACACATCTCGCATGTAAGTATAGCACGTGGAGCGAACTCCACAGCTCGCGTGTAGGCAATGTACGGGGAGTGAACTCCTCAGCACGCGTGAAAGTATTACACGCGGAGCGAACAGAGCTCGCGTGTAAGTGTTGTACGCTGAGCGGACTCCATAGCTCGCGCGTAGTCCTTTTGCGGGGGGCGAGATCCACTGCCCGCGTGGAGCGGACTCCAAAGCTCACGTGTAAGTATTGTACGCGAAGTGGACTCCACAGCTCGCGCGTAGTCATTGTGCGTGGAGCGGACTCCACAGCTCGTGCGTAGTCATTGTGCATGAGAGATCCTCATCTCGCGTGGTAGTCGTGGCACGCAGAGCCCACTTGTTAGCTCGCGTGACTATTTCAATCCTTATGTGCGAGGCGAACCCCTCAGCTCGCGTGAAGCCTTGTGCGCGAGGCGGACCACTCGCCCGATAGTGTCAGCCCTTCAGTGCGGAGCGAGATCCTCAGCTTGCATGTAGTATATGAGTATGCATGTTGGTCAATAGTTTTTGGCATTCGTCCGAGAGAGAGGCATTCCACTCAGAGATTGACATTCAACCGAGAGGCATAAGTTTTCCCCCGAAAGACCAGGCGTGATAGGTAATCCAATGAAAGGAATGTCACTGAAATCACTAGTAAGACCAGGCGGGATCATGTCACTGAAATCCTCAGTAAGACCAGGCGGGATAGGTAATCCACCGAGAGGCATAAGTTAATGAGATCCCCCAGTAACACTAGGCGGGATGGGTAATCTACCGAAAGGCACGACATTGAAATCCCCAGAAAGCCAGGCGGGATAGGCATATGACCGAAAATCATGTTATTGAAATCCCTAGAAAGACCAGGCGGGATAGGCATATGACCTAAAGGCATGACATTGAAATTCCCAGAAAGCCAGGCGGGATAGTCATACGACCGAAAGTCATGTCATTGAAATCCCCAGAAAGACCAGGCGGGATAGGCATACGACCGAAAGTCATGTCATTGAAATCCCCAAAGACCAGGCGGGATGGGTACTTCACCGAGAGGCATGACACTGAAATCCCCAGAAAGACTAGGCGGGATGGGTAATCCACCGAGAGGCCCAAGTTAAATGAGATCCCCAGTAACACCAGGCAGGATAGGCATAAAACTATCTTCCCTTTAAAAACGGAGCAAGTGGTTTGATAAACCACAGACGACGTTAACACCCTATCACTCGAGTAGTAATACTGGATATGGAAAGGGCTCGCTACCCTTGTCCATGGAAGTATAACACCAAGATCCACCACTAGCGTGGAACAAGATGCACCTCGCGTGTGGTCATTGTACACGTAACAGACTCCACAGCTCGCATGTAGGCATTGTGCACGGAGTGAACTCAGCTCGCCCGAGTGTAAGCCTTTCTGCGCTGAGCGAACTTTTCAGCTCGCCTGTACTCCTTATGCGGGAGGCAGACTCTTCAGCTCGTGTGTACTCCTTGTGCGTGGAGCAGACTCTTCAGCTCGCGTGTACTCCTTGTGCGCGAGGCGGCTCCTCAGCTCGCGTGTACTCCTTGTATGCAGAGCGGACTCCACAGCTCGTGTGTAGTCCTTGAGCGTGGAGCAGACTCTTCAGTTCCCGTGTACTCCTTGTGCGCAAGGCGGACTCCTCAGTTCACCTGTACTCCTTGTGAGCGGAGCGAACTCAGCTCGCCCAAGTGTCAGTTCTTGTATGCGAGGCGAACTCCACAACTCGCCTGGTAGAGTCAGCCTTTCTGAGCGAGGCGGACCCGTTCAACACACGTCTTGAGTACGGTCTTGGGGGTCTCGAACCGGGTCCATGTTGGGGACATATGATTGGTCTATGAGCATTTTGTATATTAAGTCCCCACTCAAGATGTGTCTTGAACGGGACCTTGGGGGGACTTGTAGTCGGTAGTCAGTAAACTACCTTCCCCGCCTATAGACCAGTGATGAAACTTGTAGACCAACGTCCAGGCTACCTCGCCATGGTGAAAGATCATCGGTACCACATCGGGAAGGTGCTCTTCCAAGCTCCACAAGAAGGCATCATGATAAGATAAATGTATAGTTAGTCCCACATCGGTAATGTGTAATAAGAGGAAACATTCCTTATCTATAAAATGAAGGCTCCCCTTGTGTAGAAAGGAGTTGGACTCACTCTCACTCACATATATAATGAATGTATATGATGCTCCCTCTCCTTCCCTTACTCCTCCCAGGCGGGATGGATGGATGCCATTGTAATACCAAAGGCCTATTGGCTATGATAATGGAATCTTAAGTGGACGTAGCCATGTCCTCCGATGGCATGGTGAACCATTATATGTCCTTGTCTCTTGCCCATGTTGTCTCTTATTCATAACTGTTCATGTTCCACCATGATTCTACATAGCCTACGGGTTCTTACAGAAACAGGGGTATTACAATCTACCCCCTTAAAGGAATTTCGCCCCGAAATTCACAAGTACTCAACCAAAAACAACTTAGGGTACTTAGTCCTCATAACTGACTCTAACTCCCAAGAAGCATCACCCTCATCATGTTGACTCCAACACACCTTAACCAATCCGACTTCTTTCCTTCGAAGCCTCTTGGTTGATCTATCCAAGATTCAAACCGGTTCAACAACGAAGGTTGCATCCGCATTCACCTTGATAGTTCTATAGTCAATCACATGTGATGCATCCGGAATATACTTCCTTAACAAGGACACATGAAACAAATTGTGTACCTCAGACATGACAGGAGGTAAGGCAAGCCGATAAGCCAAATCTCCTACTCTCTCCAAAATCTCAAAAGGCCCCATATACCTGGGAGCCAACTTCCCCTTCTTGTCAAATCTCACCACCCCTTTAGTAGGTGAGACCTTCAAGAATACATGATCCCCAACATCAAACTCTACTTGCCTCCTCTTCAAGTCAGCATAGCTTCTTTTGCCTGCTTTATGTTGTTCGGATCTTATCTCGAATAATAGAGACCTTCTCAGTTGTCTCTTGAACAAAATCAGGACCCAACAACTCGTTATCATCAACCTCCGCCCAACAAACTGGGGATCTACAAGGCCTTCCATAGAGTGCCTCATATGGTGCCATGCTGATACTATTGTTGTAGGCAAACTCAATCAATTGGAGGTGATCCTCCCAACTTCCCTTGAAGTCCATGACACAAGCCCTCAGCATATCTTCTAACACCTGATTCACTCGCTTAGTCTGCCCATCAGTCTGAGGGTGAAATGTTGTACTCATGTCTAAGATAGTACCCTTGGCTTTCTGAAATCCCCCCCCAAAACCTTGAAGTGAATCGGGGGTCTCGATCAGAAACAATCGAAGTAGGCACTCCATAAAGTCTCACTATTTCCTTCACATACAACTTGCATAAGGCATCAACTGTGTACGTCATTGACACGGGAAGGAAATGTGCTGACTTCGTCAAACAGTCCACAATCACCCATATAGCATCATGTCCAAGCTTGGACTTAGGCAGCCAGTCACAAAGTCCATGGAAATCTGCTCCCACTTCCAAGTAGGAATAGGTAATGGCTTCAACATACCTCCAGGCCTCTGATGCTCCGCCTTCACCTACTGACAAATGAGGCACTTGAACACATACTCTGCTACATCCTTCTTCATCTCATTCCACTAGAACTGCCTACGCAAATCTTTATACATCTTGGTGCTCCCTGGGTGTACCGTATAACGAGACTGATGTGCCTCCTATAGGATCTCCCCTTTGAGATCATTACTATCGGGAACACATAATCTCAATCTATACCTCAAACCACCATCAATTCCAACCGACCACTCTAAAGGACAAACATTCAACAAATCCACCACTTACTCCGCCAACTTTGCACGTGAGAACTCGTCATGTGCTTGGTCTTGGATGATCTTGGAAATCAAGGTGGGTTGCACAGAGGTGCTTCCAAGGAAGATCCTCTGCTCCTTGCTTGATGGAAGAATGTCAAACTCAGATGCAGTCTCCAACATGAGCCACTCCTGCACCATGATAGAGGCGACTATACCCCTAGGCTTCCTGCTCAATGCATCCGCCACCACATTGGCTTTCCCAGGGTGATACTCCAAAGTGAAGTCATAGTCTTTAAGGAGCTCCATCCACCTCCTTTGCCTCATGTTCAAATCTTTCTGAGTCAATAAATACTTCAAACTCTTATGATCAGAAAAGAGCTTGAACTTCTCTCTATACAAGTAATGCCTCCAAATCTTCAAGGCAAATACTACTCCAGCTAGCTCTAGGTCATGAGTGGGGTAATTCTTCTCATGAACTTCTCTACAACACCGCCAAGCTGCATCAACACACAACCCAAACCCCGATGAGATGCATCGCTATAAACGACAAAGTCAACACCACTACTAGGAATGACCAACACTGGGGTTGAAGTCAACCTAGTCTTCAACTCTTCAAATGCCTTCTCACACTCATCGGTCCACACAAACTTGGCATTCTTCTTTGTCAACTTGGTCAAGAAGACTCAATACAAGAAAATCCCTCAATAAATCTCGGTAGTATCCTGTCAACCCAAGAAAACTACGGATCTCAATAGGAGTAGTGGGACGACTCCAACTCAACACTGCCTCCACCTTAGAGGGATCCACCGAAATCACCTCCTTTGATACCATATGACCAATGAACTTGACCTCTTCCTTCCAAAACTCACACTTCTCAAACTTAGCATACAACTTTGCCTCCCTAAGAACCTGTAGTACTATCCGCATATCATAATCCTCCAAGGTCTTGGAGTAAGTCAAAATATCATCCATAAACACTACCACGAATACATCCACATACGAACTGGATATATGGTTCATCGAATCCATAAAAGCAATAGACACATTGGTTAGACCAAATGACATGACAACAAACTCATAATACCCATATCTAGACTTGAAAACGGTCTTATGAATATCCTCCTCCTTCACCCTTAACTGGTGATAACCAGACCTCAAGTCAATCTTAGAGAATATTGTAGCACCTCTAACTGATCAAACAAAAAATCAATCCTAGGCAAGGAATAACTATTCTTAATGGTCACCTTAAATTTCACATGCAAACTTAACTAGCTACAACAAAAAACCCTTGCATTGATCTAAATCAGTGAAGGGTACATAAACAATCATTGAAATCAATGCATAAGAATTAAACAAGAAAATTACTTTAAAGCAAACACTTGAAATCATAGTAATCCATACGCATAGCTTAGTTCAAGTGATTACATTGAGATCAAACAATTACGAAAATAGTGATCCCTGCATGAAATTTAGTTTAGGAGATCACAAGCAACAAAAAGGTAATCGAATTAGAATCAAAGTAATTCAATACGAAACACAATGTTAACAATTGATGATTAGCAATATCAATTGCCATCCACAAATCTCAACAATCCTAGTCCCCTAAACAGAGTAACAACGTTAAAACCAAAAGACATTTGCTTCTAGAAGAGTAATGCAAAACCTCCCATGACACGGGGAACATACCCTTAGACCTTGGCACAAAAATCACCAACATCTAAACCCTACCCATAAGAGAACACAATCATCTCCTTTTCCAAAGCCAAACACAACTAACCACATAAGTAGGTCTACATGTTCTCGATCCACAAATCAGTGAACAATTTGTACTACCCAGAAAGGTCATCACCCTAAGCCTTAAAATCTCCCCAAATTAGCCTCACTAGTTGAGTCGGGTTCACTGCCTTGATAATAGGTAGAGAGGGGTTATTCTTTCCCCCCTCCTTCCTAAAATAGAATTCTATCCATAGGAAAATCCTCCCCTAATTTCCCGAAATGACCCCCAAGAAGACCATCACTTGCGAAGCAAAGCAACACTGAGTTAACACTTGCATAAAACTTAAACACAAGTTTAACTCACGAACAAATAACGTAATGACCACATTATCACAACAGCACAGACCTCCACAATCAATTTGTGAAGTTAAACAAAAGTTCAATCTGGAGGTTCTCATTCCTCAAAGACTAAAACTCAAAACACCCTACTCAATCTCCCACACTTCATCTACCGAGACAACCTATGCCCTAGCCACCTAACGCTCAAGACAACACCGTACTCCAGCATACCCAATGACATATCAGTACCGAAGAGCTGAGGATGGTGATCCACTGCAGTTGGGCCATCACTCCGAAATACTGATTATCACCAAATATGCCACCCTACGCTCTAATACCAGACTGTCACGCCCCAATCTTCGAAGGATAAATTTTCAAAAAATTGGGCATGATAACTCTCAAAAATACAATTCCTAAAACCTGATCAACAACTATAACATCCCATAACTAAAACTCAATCGTAGAAAAGTAAATAGCATACAACTCATCACTGAGTTAAATATTACATTTCTTTGTTTATATAAACTTGCAATTCAAGAATATGAAAACCATCTCATGAGTTTAATGCTATCTACTCAGTTAACAAAACAATACATAGTACATCAAAAACCAAAAAGGACTCTGCCACTACGCCACCGTCTCAACCCTGTTGGTCCTCACATGCAGGTCTAACCCCTACACCAAGAATTGGTGCACCGGGATTGTAAATTAACAAACCCGGTAAGCTAAAAAGCTCGTATGAGTAAACTCAAATAACACAATATTTCTCACATCTAGAAATTTCACAAAATTAATTATATCAATGAATATATCCACAATTTCAACACTCTTTCAAATAACATGTATCCATGAGTCCCAGGTATTGATGAAATACCCCTCATGACCAACAACAACAAAATTGTGTAACTATGGGTCCCAGATACGATAAGGTGTCCCCCATGACATACCGACAGACGGAATAGAGCTCTATTCCTAACCGTAACCAATCACCAGGCCAAAGGCTTGGAACCTGGTTTGACTATCCAATAACAAATCACAAAAATAAAAAATAGCATCATAACCGCAACCAATCACCCGATTAAAGGCTTGGAACCCGGTTTGGGCATTTAATATAAAAAACACAAAAATGATAAATAGCATCATAATCATTATCATCATCATCATCCTCCTCATGAAAATTAATCATCATAATCCTCATCATCAAAAATCAATCATCATAATCATCCTCATAACAATTATCATCAACAAACGACCATAATTAAACTTGGTTCAAAAGTGAACCTTGGTGAGATTTACTCACCTCAATATCCCGCTACGTTTTCGCAAAACACAAGAGCAAGCCAACTCAACAATTTCACAAAACACCTAAAATTACACAATTAAAACCTTAGTAAAATCTCAACAAAGATTAAAGTACCATTAACCTAAGGGTTGCCCAAGGAAGGGAAATCCTTCCTCCAAGACCTCCCAAGGTCATTGGACATTCAACAACAACCACACTACCTCAAGATCAAACTTCCCAAGTTACCTAAATAACATCATTAACAAACTTATCACCTAAGATACAAAACCTAAACAACACTCATTCTTCACACACCAATAACCCACTACCAACTACAAGGACTAGCTAACACAGCAACCAAGACCTTTACCCTGCACGGACGCGCCGCCACAGACAGCGGCGAGTGAGCCTCACGCGCCTCCACCATACTTCAAAATTTGGGGAAACTCAAAACATGAAACTTGTAGATAGAAGCATGGAGAACAACTTTAATACTTGAGGTTTCAACCGGATCGGCCGGGATCGGCCAAAAAACGCCCCAGAATACCAACCCAGAAAAATCAAAATCCACACCTACAAAACCGGCCCCAAAACTTGATTCCTAGACCACCAAAAGGTATAAACATCTCTACAAGAGAGATGAGAGCAAGACTCACCTAAGCTTGGCCGGAATTGGCGTCAAAATCACATACTTTCCGGTGGAACAGTAGCAGCTCCACCGCTTTATGGCGTCTTCTAGGCGGCGCGACGGCAAGCAAGACTGCCTCAGCAGTGGAGAGGAGACCCGTGCCAACCCAACGGGACCGACGGTGTCCAATTTGGTGGCCGGATGAGAGAGAACTCAGTTGGAGAAGAGAGAGTTTGGGAGAGCTCGGGAGAGGGAAGAGAGAGAAAGAGAAAAAACTGATTTAGGTTTCCCAAAATATCTCCAACACAATTTTTTACTTATACACTTTCCAAACCCGGAAACTAACTTCCTCTGACCATAACTTCTTCATATGACAACCGATTTATGCGTGCCACATGTCTACGAACTCGTATTGATGAGCTCTACAACTTTTATGAAGGAAGTTTTTGAAGATAACTTACAGAAAATAAAGTCAACTTTTGGCCTCTTAAAAGTCAAAGTACCTTAAAAATTACTCCCGAAACTTCAACTTTGCACAACTAAATACGAATTTCCATACATAATCCTTCATTAAATCCAGAAATAATACAATGAAAATTGATATGAAAATCTGGGGTAACACAATCAGATTCACCACTTTCGTACACTTCTTCAGCTGGTTCTAAACCACAACCAGATCTCTCAAGTGTTTTCTCCAATTCTCCTCTGATGAACACATCTACTCGACTCTTAAGTGCAACCTAACATGCAAATAAGTAGAAGATAGACTTAGGTTATCTGGAACAATACAACAAGCAATTTGCAACAAGAGCATGAACACAATTCAACTCAGAGACTATGATATCAAAGTCTTTTCTCAATGCATGCAAAAAGTTTAATGTCAAAAATCACAACAGAAGCTATTTGTAGAGAATGAAATTCTCCCTCTCAACTAATGCACTTGAAAGAGGATCAATTCGTAGTTCGGAAAAATACAATCAGCCAACCATCACTTTGTGATTTTCCAAACTAACTCTTTGATCTCCATGACACCTGCACTCAGCATTCATATCTCAAAATCATATTCTTCACTTTGATCAAGCACTAAACATATCAACAAAACCATATTCCTCAGAAACATGTCACTCATGTAAATGTAAGAATCAGATTTAGGAAATCAAGAAATCAATATCATCAATGCTAAATATCAGTGACCATAAAAGAAGATTACCATAACATACTCATCCAATTGTCAACTTACCATAATATGATAAAAGAAGATTACCTTGTATCGAATCAAGCTAACTGATTACATTTTACCTCATCAAGACCTCTGAACATGCACTTCTTCAAGCTCTTTCGATTTTGACTTCTTCTTTTTGTCTTTCCTAGCTCCAATGGGATTTCTTGTGTTGAATAGGAATAGCCAATATGTCTATATTCTCCCCCTTTGGCATTTCTATTCAACACAAGATCAAGACCTACAAGAATATCAACACAAATCTAACATATACAGAGAATTTTCAGAGATAGTAGGAATCAGTTTCCATCCTTTTCCAATCTCTGAAAAATCTCCAGGGCAACAACTACTGATAACACAAAATCAATTTGAAAACGAAAGCAAACTAAGTTTGAGTTCAACCAAACACACCAATCTAGTGCTTAGGCACTTACAAACTGAAAATAGAGCAAATATTGTTCAAAGAAAATTCAAATTTCAAAAGGAAACAAACCAAAGGTTCAAAGATAGACCAAAGCTTGATCTTCTCTCCCCCTGAATAGTATGCCAAAGGTCCTATGGCCATTTTGCCCACTTGTTCTTATGCCAAAGATCTTGATCCGGATTCTTCTTTTCTTCTGGTTCCCATGGATTGAAAGACTTCTTTGCTACATGCTCATCATCATCTGAATTCTCATGCATGTCCTCCTGAGGACGGTCTGCATTGGATAGTCATGTAGGCGCAGATGACATTTTGGGGGGAAACCCAGGAGGAACTTCTGGATTTGCTGGAAGAGGCAGCCTCAAGGTAGGTGAGTTCATTGATCTTTCTTTCCATGATGAGCACGTCTTCAGTGAGAGCTCCAATATGTGTCTGTATGTCGACAACTTAGTTTCGAGTCACCTTTTCCAAGGAATTGAGGTATGTCACAATTCGATCAAGATTTGAATCATACTCTAGAGGAACCATAGAAGGCCAAGGATGACCTTCATACCAAGTACCTGGGAAGGTATTAGCACGATGAAATTCTGGATGTAGTCGAGGAGAGACTGGTAGTGACGGTTGAGCATCGAGAGATGATGATGGAATCACTGGCCTGCCAACTATTGGGTTTTTCTAGTATTGCCAGTTGCTTGCCCTTGTCCATGACTAAAAGAGATTGATATGCACAAGAAACACGAAACCCTAGTGAAGTGAAGGATTGAATAACTGACTAGGCATGCACGCTAACTTATAGGGAACCGAGAGCAACCAAAAAGATAATCGTCATGCAATTATGCGCTGAGTCATTAAACTAGGCTTTTGAGAAACAAAGCAATTTGTGAAGACCTAAACGAGGCCCAGAAACACATCAAACATCTACAACAACCTGAATTGCTTTTCTCAATCTGCATGTTAACTTGGAAGAATATGTATATAGCTTTGCAAAGCACATCAACAGTACTTTAAGATGCAGTAGCTAATGTTACGACAAACAACTGAGAAAAATTCTAGTACTACTAATGTGGGACTATATACCCAAGTCATAGGAAAATTGAACCAATTATGTCAGTTTAGAACAAAGATTGTGCAAACACATATAAGATGGGGAGTTCAGTTTTTTGAAAGAGTTTCTTTGTGAGATCAACAAACTTTCCAATTTTTCTTGTGCAGAAACAAATTCATGATGATATGAGTGTTTCTGTTTTTCACTGCATATATTTTTGAACACTTATTGAGTAAGTCAAATGCAGTCATTCCCAAATCAGTTGATTTTAGGGGACTAGATATTCGAGAGATATCTCATGACATCAATACTCAAGTGTGTGATCTCAAATCCTCACCATTTCATGTAGAACATGTGAAGTTCCCCCTCCTCATGCTCTAGTTACTTTGGTTGAGACTTAAAATCAACCTCCGTGAAATTCACCTTTTTAAAGAGGCTGCTCTTTTGTCTTCTGTATCTTTCTTGAGCACAACTAATAACCTTCTTTTCACACTATGTCACTACCATAGAACTTAATCTTAGAAAACCATTCCACCACTTTCATATGTGCAACACAATGTTGTTAATGTGTGTGCAGTTGGTTACAACTGATCACATCTTCTCAGGCATATAAGAAGACATAGCATATTAACATAACTCATCTGTTAGACAAAACATTAACTTAAGCAATCCAAACTGTCAAGCTAAGATCAGAAGCATATATATACATTCAAAACCTTGACATTGCAGATGATTCACCATGGAAAAGTGCAGATGCCCAATGTAGTTTTGAGTTCTTCAAATCGGTTAGTTAACAATGCTTTGGTAAAAATATCTGCAAGCTGTTTGTCAGTGGGAATAAAACTTAGCTCAAGCAAATTTTGTTCGACTAAATCTCTGATGAAGTGATACTTGATAGCAATATGCTTGGTTTTCCGGTGCCGGACATCATTCTTTGTGATATTTATAGCACTTGTGTTGTCACATAATATACTAAGTTTACCTTGAAGAATTCCATAATCTTCCAGCACGTGCTTCATCCAGAGCATCTGTGTGCAACAGCTACCAGCAGCCACATACTCTGGCTCGGTTGTGGGTAGAGATATATATGTAGTTTTGTTTCTTGCTGTGTCAGGCTACCAAGTTATTTCCAATGAAAAAGCATCCTCCAGAAACCTACAATTTCAGCACTTGTATCACATGTGTAATAAATTTTAGGACAAATTACTGGTCACTCCGCTAACTTTAGGGTGCTCGACAGTTTAGTCCGTTATCTTTCAATTTCAATCGATCACTCCGCTAATTGTCCAATTTCACACAATTCGGTCCATCCATTAAGTAGCCGTCCAAATCGATGGTTAAGTGCTGACGTGGCACACAAAAAATCAATTAATTAATTATTTTTCTCATTTTCCATTTCTCTCTCAAATTTCCAATTATCCCCCAAAATTTCCAATCTCCCCCAATCTCATTTTGGGGATAATTGGAAATTTGAGAGAGAAATGGAAAATGAGAAAAATGAAGAATTAATTGATTTTTGGTGTGCCACGTCAGCACTTAACCATCGATTTGGACGGCTACTTAACGGATGGACCGAATTGTGTGAAATTGGACAGTTAGCGGAGTGATCGATTGAAATTGAAAGATGACGGACTAAACTGTCGAGCACCCTAAAGTTAGCGGAGTGATCAGTAATTGTTTCTAAATTTTATAAGAAATTGTTACTGATATATATATCTGATGATCCTCTTGATTGCAGCTAGGTGTGATTCTTTTGGATTTGCCTGAAACCTTGCACAGACACCTACACTAAATGATATGTCTGGCCTGCTTGCTGTGAGATATAGTAGACTCCCTATCATGCTTCTGTAGAGAGTTTGATCCATTGATTTTCCTTCTTTGTCTTCATCCAGCTTGATGATAGTACTCATTGGATTAACCATAACTTTCTTGGTTTCCAGTCCAAACTTTTTTACCAGTCCTTCTGCATATTTGGTTTGTGATAAAAACATCCCTATCTTATGCTTCTTAACCTAAAGTCCAAGAAAGTATGTCAATTCACCACACATACTCATCTCAAATTCACTAGTCATGATTTTTGTAAATTGTTGAACTAATGAATCTGAGGTTGAGCTAAAAACAATATCATCCACAAACACTTGAGTTACCATGAAATTTTCTTTCTCATTCTTGACAAGTAAAGTTTTGTCAACCTTATCTCGTACATACCCTTTTACTTACCAAATAAGAAGAAAGTCTGTCATACCAGGCTCTTGGAGCTTGCTTGAGACCATACAGTACTTTTTTCAGTGTGTACACATGGTCAAGATGATGAGGATCTTGAAAACCTTTTGGTTGTTCCACATAGACTTCTTCCAAAAATTCATGTAGGAAAGTTTTTTTGATATCCATTTGAAGATTGAATCGCATATGACATGGAATTGCCAATAGCAGTCTGGTAGATTCCAATCTGGCTACTAGTGTCAAGACCCACCCCGAATTTCACCCTTAAACCCGAAGTAAGTCTTGCGGAGTCCAGATCCAAGAAAAATTTACTAAAAACTCGGTAAACCTCCCTTGAAAATGAACAACCCTAACCCGGAAAATTCAAGAATTACCCTCCTAAACGAATCAACTATGCTCCAATTCATCCCATAAATATCCAAATAATATAACAAACTTCAACCTTCGAGAATTCAAAAAATATGACATAAATCTTAGCACACCACCATTAAGGTATACGCTAACCCTAAGAGTAATCAGAGTTACTAAAGAAAACTAGAGGAAGCAAGAAATTACACTGGTAGGTTTAACAGGTAACCTATTGATGAAAAGTGGTGGAGAAGTGGGTAACTATGCCTCGCCTCATACTAGTGCCAACCCAAACTCTGCAGACTGGGCATTTTTTAAACGAAAGGCCCATGGGAAAACATTCGAAAAATGTTAAAGTAAGTAGACAAAATAAAAAGAATAAATAAAGAAAATAAATAACAATATTTATGTTCTCCCAATTTAAATTCCAAAGAAAATGAATGCGTGTTCTAAGTGATAAATCTTTTATCTTAAAAAATATATACCAATATATGTATGTATTTACACACGTCCATACTCCATATATAATTATTTTATAGATTTAAAATAAGTTATACAGGGCTACTACGCTCGCGTCGAACGTTCACGTCACACCTTAATGAGGTGCTACACTACGTTATTAAGGTGGACAGACGGGTATATAAATATGTGCCCATACCCCCTATATGAATTAAACACTCAAATATGGCTATTACGCTTGTGTCTAACGCTCACGTCACACCATTATGCGGTTATATACTACTCCATTAATGTGGACAGACACATACGGTTAGCTAGTATTTATATACATACTCTCCTCATATAAATATTTATAATTTACCGAAAAATCCCCTTTTCGGTAACTCTTCAAAATAAATAAAATCATCAAAAGAAATTGTTCAACCCAGAACCATAGCATGCATATTACTTAAAACAAAAGTCCACTCACAAATTAGGCCTAAGCCTGATGTCGGTCCGATGCCTCTTCAGCTTGAGCCTCCTCACGTCTGTTTCAAAAACATAAATTAATCCCCAACTATATACCAACGCTTATATAAAAATATGAAAAATTAAATGTAATCCTTATCCATCTCATCCTTGCCCAACTTCGCCATTCTTAAATCGATACGGTCCAAACTTCACCACAAATACCGGCACCGTTAAACCAATCTTCTATAGCCAAAACAACAATAATCTAACGGTTGGATTCTATCCAAATTAACGACCAAAATACCAAACTTTGAAAATCCCAAACCTATCCAAAATTCCTCCAAAAATTCTAAAATTCACAACATTAAACTCTCCTTAATATTACACATTTAAAACCATAAAAATCCCCCTAACAACGGCGACCTCCAATGCCTACCAAATTTTAGCACAACCTTCCTCTCAACACGCTCAACAACTTCCCTAACTAACTCAACAACTTCCCTAACTAACACAAACACTAATTCCAAGCCTAGATAGGGTAATCGAACCAAAACATAAAATTGAGCCCTAGAATTTCAACTCACCGATTCTCCTTACCAATCTCAAGAGGCAGTGAATCCTTTGGAGGGATTGCTGCATGGGAGGAGGGCTTTCAAACGAGCCAAGCGGCTCCGGCTATGGCGGCCGGAGGAGGGAGTTCTGGCGATGGAGAGCTACGGCAGTCAGACATTTTGGGTGTGGTTTCTCTCTCACAGCGGTGCTAGGGAGGCTGCCACCTGTCTAGAGAGGAGGCCGGGTTGAAGTCCTACCTATTGGGAATGGTGCGGCGGTCAGCAGTGGCCGGATGGCGGCGGACGGGAGGCGGAACGCTCCGGCAAGGAGAGAGCTCGGGGACAGAGTCAGGAGGGAGGAGAGAGAAGAGAGAAATGTTTTGGGCTTCTCCCCCCAACACTGTCCAACACCACGAATAAAACCCAATTCCAAAATTAACACCTAAAAAAATAATACCCTACTAAAACTTACATTTTTATTAGCTAAAATTTACCATTTTTACCGTCGTCACAATTTTCTCCTACGAATAATTTCTCTGAAATATTTGTCCCTCAACACTCCTCTAGGGACCTTTGAAACTATAAACTCATTTACGAAGACGGTAAAACTATTACTAATTCCAAGCCAGTAATAAGGTTAAAATTTAAGAGTCGGGATGTGACAACTAGAGCAAAAGTTTCATCAAAGTCTAAACCTTCTATCTATGAGCCGTGCCTTGGTTGGTTAAGGTGTTTAACTGACAACTTTGAGGTTATGGGTTCAAACCTCACTGACATATGTAGGGTGTGTGAGTTATTAATAAAAAGTTTTTTAAAAAAAAAAAAAAAAACCTTCTATCTGTGAGTAGCCTTGTGCTACCAATCTTGCTTTGTTTCGGACAACATTTTCATGCTCATCACTCTTGTTTATGAATATCCATTTTGTACCTATGATATGTGCATCAATTGGTCTAGGCACTAAATCCCATACCTCATTTTTGGTAAATTGATTCAACTCTTCTTGCATTGCCTTGATCCAACCATCATATATGTGGGTTTCCTTCACACTTTTAGGTTCAATTAGTGACACAAAACGAAAAGAGGAGATGACATTGATAGTTTTTACATTTGTAGTTAGAAAACATACTAGAGCACTTGTCAAGTCCCACCCCGAATTTCACCCTGAAACCCGAAGTAAATCCTGCTGGGACCACCTCCAAGGAAAAATTACTGAAAATTCGACATAACCTCCCTTGAAAATGAACAACCCTTCCTAATAATACAAGCACATAACCCACTACTCCTGGAGCCTTCATGCTCCCTAAATCACGACGTCTTCCAAATTTATTTATTAACTTTACTAAGAAAATCTCACAACCAACAACTACAGTTCAGAGCAGCTCTATTTGAGAGGAAAGAGACTAGAAATATAAAAATGAGCAGAAACTATACTATTGACTATGCGGCCTATGCCTCTTCTCCATGTATGCCCGACCTCAACTATAATAACCTGCAAACTAGACATTTTTTAAACACATGGCCCAAGGGAAAACATTTAAAACGTTAGAGTGAGTGGACAAAAATGAATTTAATGAAAATGTTTATGTTTTCCCAATTTAAATTTCCATAGAAAATATGTTGCATGCCTCAAGCGATAAATCCTTTATCCCATAAATATCAAGTCTCTTCAGCTCATAAAAAATATATATATATATTAAAATATGTATGTATTTACACACACTCATACTCTCTATGTAAATTAATAGATTTAAAATAATCTATATAGGGCTACTACGCTTGCGTCCAACGCTCACGTCACGTCTTAATGCGGTGATACACTACACAATTAAAGTGGACATACGGGTGTATAAATATGTGCCCATACCTCCTATATGAA
The DNA here is from genome assembly GCA_034370585.1 of Fragaria x ananassa. Lineage (NCBI taxonomy): Eukaryota > Viridiplantae > Streptophyta > Magnoliopsida > Rosales > Rosaceae > Fragaria > Fragaria x ananassa. Next base: position 12,912,427 of record CP139762.1, on the reverse strand, counting down.
TTAAACACTCATATAGGGCTACTACGCTTGCGTCCAACGCTCACGTCACACCATAATGTGGTTATATACTATGTCATTAAGGTGGACAGACACATATGGCTAGCTAGCATTTATATACATACTCTCCTCATAAATATATTATAATTTACCGAAAATCTCATTTTCGGTAACTCACCACAATGAATAAAATCGTCAGATAAAAATGACGTCCAATGCTCCAATAGTATAAATTACTCAACAATAAACAATTGTATGCACATTATTTAAACCAAGAGTCCACTCACAACTTTAGGCATAAGCCTGACAAAATCCAATTAGTCACTTAAGTGAGGTCTCCTCGAATCCTGGCATAATAATCATTCTTAGGACCAAACTTCAATTTCAAATATATAAACTAAAACTCTTTCGCCTAATTCACTACCTTTTCCAAGGTTAAACTTATCGGATTCACACCAAACTCCAACCACAGCCTCAATTTATTTATTTCAACATTCTAAAACAATAGTAAGGGACATTCAACGGCCGGATTCTATTATAATTAACCGCCAAAATACCAAACTTTGAAAAATCCTAAGCCTATCCAAAATTCCTCCAAACATTCCTAACTTCACATCATTAACATCCTCTTAATATTCCACATTTAAAACCATAAAAATCCCCTTAACAACGGCGGCTCCGCCAGCGGCCAACTCTGGTGACCTCCAATGTCTACCAAAATTTAGCACAACCTTCCTCTCAACACACATAACAACTTCCCTAACTAGCACAAATACTAATTCCAAGTCTAGATAGGGTAATCGAACCGAAACAGTGATTTGAGTCCTAGAACTTCAACTCACCGATTCTCCTTACCTAGATCAAGATGGAGCGAATCCTTTGGAGGGGTTGTTACACAGGAGGAGGACTTTCTAATGAGCTAAGCTGCTCTGGCTATGGTGGCCGGAGGGGGTGCTCCGGTGTGAAAACCACCACGGCAGTCGGACATTTTGGCTGCATTTTCTCTCTCACGGTGGCGTTAGAGAGGTTGCCACAGGTCGAGGAAGATGGTTGGGTCAACGGCCGTTCGTTTGGGACCGGTGTAGTGGTCTGAGGTGATCGGATGGCGGCAAACGGCGGGAAAGAAGTTCCGAGCAGAGGGAGAGGGAGAGAGAATTGGGAGAGAGGAGAGAGAAATGAGAGAGAGAATAAGGTTTGGGCTTTCAAAACCGGCCCAACTCCTTATACTCAACAAATAAAAACCCAACTCCAAATATTAAACACCCCAAAAATAATACTATAATAAAACTTGCCTTTTTACTAGCTAAAATTTACTATTTTTACTGTCCTTAGATATTTTTCCTATGAATAATTTCTTTAAAATACTCGTCTCTTAACCCCCCTCTAGGAACCTTTGAAACTATAAACTTATTTTCGAAGACGGTAAAACTTTTATTAGCACAATGCTAGTAAATAAGATAAAAATTTAAGAGTCGGGGTGTGACAGCACTATCCTGACTTACCTGTTGCACATTTTGTCTTCTGGTTAGCTATTATATTCATATAGGTTTTGCATCTCCAACCCATTCTGAAGTAAAACCCAACCTATTTAATCATTTTATATTATCATTTAATCACACATGAAGTGAAACCCAAATCTATTTTAATAATTAATCATTTTAATCATATCTTATGACACATTGTTATTGTATATTAATAAAATAATTAAATTCAGTTTACACCCTTAAACTTTAGGACTAAAATCAATTCATTTTTTTAATCAAATTCATCCATGAACTTCTATCGCATCAGTCAACTCCAAATTTCAAATTTCCATATGATTATGACGTCATGCGCTGAGTTGGAGCCAACAAGAGGTCCCACATTTCAGTTTTTGGTTCTCATTTTTACCAAAAAAAACCCAAACTACCCCTTGTTACTATTTTTCTATTTATCCACTTTTTTTTTTTACTTTATCTTCAAGTTCTTTTCTTTTCTTTATTCTTCTTCTTCTTTTTTTCTCCCTCTCTCTCTCTCTCTCTCTCTCTCTCTCTCTATGAACCCTTTTTATTTTTGATGGAAAGTGGAATTTGAATATGGTAGAGAAGAAAGAAAAAAAAATATGAAGGTTAATGAAGAAAAAAATTTGTTACATGGATAGTTTGGGTTTCTCAACCAAAATGAGGGTGAAAAACTAAAATGTGGGACCTTTTGTCAACTCCAACTCAACACATGACATCACAATCACATGAAAATTTGAAATTTAGAGTTGACTGATGTGATTTAAAAGTTTAGGGATGAGTCTGATTAAAAAAAAGATGAGAGACTGAACTGATTTTAGCTCTAAAGTTTGAGGGGGTAAACTGAATTTAATCCTTAATAAAATATGACAAGAGGCCCACACCCACTCACTCATAAATTATAGGTTTGGTCCTATTTGGTTGAGTCAAAATATGACACATTTTAGGTTAATCATATTTTAGCGCAACTTAGAGAGTGGGTTGGAGATGAAATTTTACAAAACTCAAACTCATTATATGTTTTAGATCAAGGGTTGGAGATGCTCTTACTAGTATTTATTGTGTGTCTATATTTATGTATATATATTGTGGAAAATGACGTATGGATTTTGTTCTTGATGCCTCTTGAAATGCTTTTATGCATTATTATTGATACTTGATTTACTGATAAAATTGAGGCTAGACGTGTGTAATATCAAGAGATATGATAAGTAATTATTAGTGACCGGAGAGTGGTATGAGCTTAGCTTTCTATGGTGTCGATTCCATAGCACCTTAGTTTTGTAGGTAGGGAGGTAGGGTAATATAGCAGAAAGGAAAGGCTGGAAATTTTTGCCCCCCCCCCTCCCCCACTCGCTAAGATCAAAGAGATCTAAATTGAAGGTATAAGGATAGTTGTCAATCCGTTTAGCGTGCAAAACACTTTGAGATTCTGTTATCTCATCAAGAACAAGTATCTCTAACATCCCTCATGGCTCAGGTAAAACATGCATATGCATATCACTGTTTTTCACAGAGGATAGCAGCCTTGCTTGCTATCCTAGTTCTGAGTCCTTCTTATGTCCAGTCTAAACTCAAAGAATCTGTTATAGCAGTTTAATAGAGTACTGCTGTCTTGAAATTTCTAATGGAAAAATGGTTTGAGGGAAGTGCCTTAGCATCTAAACCAGTCAAAGGATTGAGATCTTTTGTTATGCCAACCCGTGACCAAATGGTTGGATGCTCAAGGTTCCAGCTTGGATTTCATGATACGTTATCCTATGCAAAGCTGGTCCCTATATGATTCAAAGACCAGTCGCTTTCGACTGTGACAAGTCCTTTGATGGACTGAGTAAGAAGGTCTGAATCCTCTTTGCTCCCTGCTTTGAATCATTCATGTTTTAGGAAAGGTTTCCTTATCTTATTGAGATTGCTCTTGTCATCTCTTTTCTGGTTACATCGCTCTCAGCCTTATAGCCAAAAGCTGCTGCCCAAACCTTTCTGAAACACTGCTGAGGTCAGCTGGCATCATCGTTAATGCCTTATCTGCCTATATATAGCTATAGCTACAGCTTTGCTCAATGGTTGTTGAAAACTGCTGTGGTAGCGTTTTCTGTGTTGAGTCTTGTTTTAGCTTGCATTGTTCATGCTGCTCTAAGTCTTCCTCGTGACTGTAAACCTTAGAGCTTGAACTCAAAACTTCTTTCATCAACTCATATCATGTTGTATACCATGTGGGATGTGTAGTGCAACCAACCCAAAAAGCGTCCAAGGCTGAATCCGCTAGTGGTTAGCAGAATTCATAGACAAAACTTCTAAATGTATTCCAAGTTGTAAGGGCTTAGGAACAAGAGAGGGAATAGGTCTAGACTAGTTTGGGACTAGGAGGGATAACACTGTGGTAGTGTATCACTTGATCTATTATTCTTGTAAAGAAGTCACTTTAACTTAGTGGAAAGATTTGTCTCTCTAGAGTTAGAGACACGCAGTTTTTCTCCCTGGTTTCAGGGTTTATGCGAGAACAAAAACATCTTTGTGTTGTTTCTTTTCTTGCTGAGTTTTACTTTCTGCATTCTTGCATATAGTGAATCTGGGATAGCACTCACCATTGCTATCCTCAGATACTGAAGTTATCAAAAATTAAAAGAAAGAACTATTCACCCCCGCTCTAGGACCTTCAAGTGGTACCAGAGCAGTTCCTACCCTTTGCTAGTAAGATCCTCGGGTTTTTTAAAATGGGTGATAGAGGCACTTCCGTGAACTGTCCTCCACTGTTTGAGGGAAGGAACTTTTCACAATGGAAAATCATGATGATCGCATTCTTTATTTCTCAAGATGATGGGAAACAATGGATGATGGTTGAAGATGGTTGGTCAGCTCCAGAACGGACCTCAATTGTGGCAGGTGCAAGTGTACTAAAGCCTAGATCTGAGTGGACCGATTCAGAAAAAATTGCTGCTCGGATGAATATCAAAACTCTCAACAGTTTGTACTTGGCTCTCTCTGAGGGTGAGCGCAAACGGATCATTACCTGTGTCTCAGCCAAACAGGCTTGGGATGTGTTGTTAACAACTTATGAAGGTAATGAGCAAGTGAGAGAACATATGCTCCAAGATCTTTTGTTAGATTTTGATGAGTTGAAAATGTCCGAAAATGAGTCGATAGATGAGTTTTACAGTCGTATCTTGAACATAACAAATCAGTGTGCTGGTCTTGACTCTCCCTTAGAGCAATCTAGGATTGTCAGAAAGCTTCTTAGAGGTCTTCACCCTAGTTTTGAGAATAAGAGAGTAGCTATTCAGGAATCCAAGGACTTGAGAACTTATTCTTTAGAGGAGCTAGTAGGAAACCTGAAAACCTATAAAGCTCATAAGAAGGGTCTAATGAAAGAAAAATCAGTTTCCCTCTCGTCCGTCAAAGAAACTGAGTCAAGCCTACACATTAAGATTCCAGAGGATGTCGAGTATAGTCTAGAAGAGTGTGCCCTCCTTACAAAACAGTTTGAGAACTTTCTCAAGAAACGAAGGAAACCTTTTTCTTCGAACAGGAGTTTTGGAAAATCTAGATTTGGTGAGACGTCACAAGATAGAGGTCATGACAGATACCCTAGGAATTCTCGTGCGGAGTCCTCTCAAGATAGAAATCCTAAGGGTAAGAGTTCCCAAAGAAGCGATGTGTGCTTTGAGTGTAAGGGTGTGGGACATAGAGTTGTTGACTGTGCAAATAGGAGGATCCGTCCTCAAAAGGCTCTTGCCGTTACTTACAGTGACAGTGAAGAGGATCCCTTGTCTGATCAAGAGGAGGACACTATAGCTTTCATAGCTCGGGTTGTCCCTGGTTCCTCTTTGGATCATGTTGAAGAACCAGTTGCCTTCATTGCCACGGTATCTCAAAACGAGACTCCGGAAGATGATTATGATGATGGAATGCAAAAGTTCACTGAACTTGTCAACGCATCAAAGTCCATGTTATCTAAGATAGACATTCTGACCAAAGACCTTGCGAAGTGTGAGAAAGAGAAAGCAGGGATACAAGCTGAATTGCTATCCCAGAAAGAAGTGTGGAGAGCTGAAAAGCTGAGTCTAGAAAACTCTCTTAGTGGTCTTAAGACAGAAAAACTAGCGCTTGAGGTTTCTCTCAAAGAATCTCAGCAACAGTTTTCTAGGTTCTCTCAACTGTGCTAGTTTCTTCACTTCCTTTCAAGCTACGCTAGAGAAATCTCTGCGGGAATTTGCTAGGATAGCTAAGGGTCTGTCTATCCCCGCAGCTAGAAAACCAAATAGGAACTCAGCTTGGGTTAAGAAAAAGGACTTTAGACCTCACACTCCCAAACGTTCGCACTCAGATTCAAACATTCTTGACGAATGTGACAGTGATCCTGAGAAGGAAAACATTGTCTGTTTCTTGTCTCGCGTTAGGACTGGTCCAAGATCTGTTGATGAGTCTAGAACAGTAGCAGTGTGTCGCGTAGCCCTTACAGCCCTCACAGCACGTTGTGCTGATTCCTGGTATATAGACAGTGGTGCTTCGAGGCACATGACCGGTGATCCCAAGTGGTTCTCATCCATGGATGATGTTCATCCAGAAGGAAATGTTGGTTTCGGGGATGGAGCTCGAGCTCCAATAGTAGGATGTGGGACAGTAAATGCTCCTGTTCTCCCCAGTCTGAAAAATGTCTTACTGGTCAAAGGTTTAGAAGTAAGTTTGTTAAGTGTGAGTCAGATTGTTGATGAGCATGACTCTATCACCTTTGATAAGCAGAAATGTGTGGTCTTAGATGGTAAAGGGAAGAGTGTAATGAGAGGAAAGAGAACTAGGGATCAATGTTACTGTGTTGTAGCAAAAGAAAAGTTCTCACCACAGCTATGCTTTAGATCTATGATTTATGAGGAACCTTTAGATCTTTAGCATAGACGTATGTGTCACTTGAATCACCAGGATATGGTGAAGCTGTCCTCAAAAGAAGCTGTCAGAGGAATACCAAAGCTTGCTGGTATTCCCCAAGGTATGTGCAGTGACTGCAAAGTTGGTAAGATGACTTGAACCTCTCATCCTCTGTTGAATGCTAATCCCACTACTCATGTTCTTGAAATGCTACATTTAGACTTGGTAGGACCTGTTGAGACTAAAACCATTAGAGGTAGGAAATATGCTCTTGTTATTGTTGATGATTTCTCTAGGTTCACTTGGGTGAGATTCTTGTCTAACAAAGGTGAAACTTTTGAAAATTATTATAGTGTTGCTAAAAGAATCACGAATGAGAAATTAAATGATGACATGCATATAGTTAGAATAAGATCAAATCATGGCACTGAATTTGAAAACTTTTATTTTGAAAATTATTGTGAAGAGTTTGGTGTGCATCATGAATTCTCTGCTCCTATCACTCCACAACATAATGGCATTGTAGAAAGAAAGAATAGGGTTCTTGTGGAATTGTCTAGGATAATACTAGTTGCATCTGGTCTTGATCATTCTTTCTGGGCAGAAGCAGTAAACAATGCTTGTTACACTTTAAACCGTGTAATTCTTAGACCAGGAACAACCACAACTCTCTATGAAATCTGGAGAGGTAGGAAGCCAAATATCTCTCACCTTAAAGTGTTTGGAAGTCCCTGTTTTATCTATAGGGACAGAGAGTATTTGACAAAGTTTGATGCTAAAAGTGACAAGGGTGTGTTTCTTGGCTATGCTGGAAATAGTCGTGCTTATTGGGTGTATAACAAGAGAACTTGTAAAATTATGGAATCAGTAAATGTAACTGTTAATGATGCTCTTGTTTGCAAGAATGATGGGTGTGTTTTTTCTGAGCAGGTATTCGAACAGGAAACTGTACCTACCTCATCCGAAACCAAGTCTGATCAAGGAGATGATGGCTCAGGGATGGATGATGACTCAGACCTTCCAGAATCTGGGAAGGATGCTACACTTGCCAGTCAGCTAATTCATCGAAGTGGCAAAAGACAAGTTCAGAAGGACCATGATCCTTCCCTTGTAATTGGTGATGTGTCTGAGCATAGAAAGACCAGGAGTAAGACTGGTCGGTTGGTAAGTAATTCCTCAGTGTTTAAATATTTTGTTGCTATGCATAAAGATGATATCAACACCATTACATATTATGGCTTTGTGTCTATAATTGAGCCAAAGAATGTGAAAGAAGCCTTGCTTGATGCTGATTGGATTAGTGCCATGCAAGACGAGTTGAATCAGTTTGAAAGAAGCAATGTCTGGCATCTAGTGTCTAGGCCTAAGGATAATAATGTCATCGGAACCAAATGGGTGTTCAAGAACAAAACTGATGAAAAGGGTATTATCACCCGAAACAAGGCAAGACTTGTTGTGCAAGGATATTCTCAAATAGGAGGTCTAGATTTTGATGAAACCTTTGCTCCTGTAGCTAGACTTGAGTCAGTCCGTCTTCTCCTTGCTGTTGCTTGCTACTTAAAGTTCATCTTGTTTAAAATGGATGTGAAAAGTGCTTTTCTGAATGGTCTCCTTAAGGAAGAAGTGTATGTGGAACAACCCCCAGGATTCCAGAGTCTTACCCATCCTAAACATGTGTATAAGTTAGATAAGGCTCTCTATGGTCTTAAGCAAGCTCCTAGAGCTTGGTATGAGAGATTGTCAAATCACCTTGTGGACCATGGGTATGTGCGAGGCTCAGTTGACAAAACAATGTTTGTCAAATGTACCTCAGAGCACATTATCATTGCTCAGATATATGTTGATGACATAGTGTTTGGGTCTACTTCTCCTTCTTTGGTGCATGAATTTTCTGAGCTCATGAAAAAAGAATTTGAAATGAGTCTCTGTGGCAAGTTAAGCTACTTCTTAGGTCTTCAAGTTGTGCAAAATCAAAATGGTCTGTTTATCTGTCAATCTAAATATGCCCAGGAACTTGTTAAGAAGTTTGGGGTGGAAACGGCCTCTGCCTTCCCCACTCCCATGAGCACTAGTTGTAAAATCAGTGCTGACATCTCTGGTATTAATGTGGATCCAACCAATTATAGGAGCATGATTGGTAGTCTTATGTACTTGACTGCTAGTAGACCAGATATTGCTTATAGTGTTGGTGTGTGTGCTCGTTAGCAAGCTAATCCTAAACAATCTCATGTCAAGGCAGTAAAGCGCATAATCTGATATGTTGCTGGGACTCATGATCATGGAATCAAGTACACTTTTGACACCAATGTTGAGATTGCAGGGTACACTGACTCGGATTGGGCTGGAGATGCAAATGACCAGAAGAGCACCTCTGGTGGCTGCTTCTTCGTAGGAAACAATCTAGTTTCCTGGCACAGCAAGAAACAAAATTGCACATCTCTCTCTACCACTCAAGCTGAGTACGTAGCAGCTGGAAGTTGCTGCACGCAACTCATGTGGATGAAGCAGATGCTTGCAGACTATGGTTTTCAGCAAGGTACTCTATCCCTTTTCTGTGATAATACCTCTGCCATCAACATTTCAAAGAATCCAGTGCTGCATTCTAGAACCAAGCATATAGAGATAAGATATCATTTCATTCGTGGCTTAGTTGAAGAGAAATTGCTTGAGCTCACCTTCATTCCAACTGAGAAGCAATTGGCTAATTTATTCACTAAACCACTTGACAATGCAAGGTTTCTAAGTCTGTGCAAAGCATAGGGTTGTGTGACAACAAGTAAATACTTCCCCTGCTAGTGTGTGGTTCTTTGTTTCATGTATTTATGTTTTAAAAAAAAAATCAAAAAAAAAAACTTTCCTTCAATTTTCCTTTACACGTTCAAGATAAAAGACCTCCATGGTATCCTTAGTCAGTTTTTGAATTTAACCTAGGTGACAATCGGTCTTTCCATTCCTTGGTTTAGTCTTACTCTTCACATAGCCTTGTGCACATGTTTTGATGATGTTGTATGTGGTCTGATTTTTTAGTGCAAATCTGCAGTCCCTTTTGCTCACTCTTAATGATCACCTTGGCTGCACTAAATCATGGGCTATATACTTGAGATGAGAGTTCATACTGAGGGGGAGTTTGCATACCAAACTAATCTCAAAGTAACCATTCCTTGGTTGTGGTGAACAATACAAGGGTGGGCAGAAATGAGGTTGGTTTGAAGATTGAGGTTCAAAGAACTCAATATTCTAGGCTAATCTCAAAGTACACATTCCTTGGTCGTGATGAACGATATAAGGGTGGGAAGAAACGAGATTGGTTTAGTATTAGAAAGTCTGGTTGGAACAAGTTTTAACAAGAAAATGTAAATGCCAATCCTAAATGACTTCTTGAATTAGCTAGTCCTTCACTTGCCCTAGCATGCAGTGGGGATTTCTGAGATGCATTCTATCGTTCGCTGGGTTTGGATGATGTGTCCATCGAGTGTCCTTGTTACACATATTGTCCAAGGTCAACTGATCTTGTGAAGCAATGACACATCTTCCACTTCTTAAACCTATGAGGATGATTTCTTAGTTGAAGCTGTGCTCTTAATATTAGACAAAATAATATTCTCTCGGCTGGTTGTAGCCTTTGGACTTTAAACTCACCTTCTGGAGAAATAAGGATGGAAGGACTAATTGATATCCTAGTATGACAAGGCTCTTTCTGTAAAATACTCAGTTGATGCCCTTCAAGTTTTACAAGCACCATGTGACATTATCTCACTTACACACTCACTCTAAAGTGCTGCATATAAAAATAGAGTCCATTGGGACTTGTCACTATCACAATCCTATGTGATTTGCTTTTGTTTGATCAAGGCTTGTTTGTTTGTTATGACTTATCACCTTGTGAGTCTATGCCTAGACTGACTTTATAATATATATATATATATATATATATATATATATATATATAAAGGGTGCATCTTGTGTGGTCTTAATCCTAAGCTTGTGTGCTGTCGTTTTCTTCATATCTGTCTTTCCGAAACAAGTTTCTTCTCTCTTTATTTTATGCATACTCTTAGGGGGAGTATAAACTTTCGTGGTCTCTAGGAGTGTTCATTTTTGTCTACATGTGCTTCCATGGCTCTTCCATAGGATTTCATAGGCTGCTCTGGGCGGTTTGTTTTGTCACGTCTCTTAACTTCTTCTTTTCAAGGGTGTATTATTATATTTGTGTTGAGCAGTTGGGATTAGTGGTTTGACGGTTTTTGAGACACTCTGATCGTGTTCAACGCTTCCGCCTTCTCATGAACCGGTCGTTTTCTCTTCTCTGTTTTCTTCGAAACCCATTCCCCTTATTCTCTTCATTCTCGTCCTCCCCACTCTCAACCGTCTTCTCCCTTTCCATATCTGCAGCCTCCAGCCAACCCAGTTTTCTCTGCCCAAACATGTCGTACACCCCCGCTGGCCCTAATTTCGTTAATCTTGGGGATGAACCCACCATGGAGGAACCTCTCAATCTTCTTCCTCTTCAAGCTGAAATTCCGTTTCCAGGTGGTCAATCGCTTCGCCTTTCTGCTACCCCTGGAGGTCCCTCCATCTCTGCCAAGCTTCAAGCTCTCCTTGGTCCTTCCGTTCTGGGTAAACGCCCTCACTCTTCTTCTGGTGAAAATCCGGCAAATATTGCTGAATCTGTGTCCCCTGTTGATCAAGGTCCCTCTTCAGCGACCCTCTCTCCTCCGCAGCCTCCGGCTCGGTCTTCTCCTCGCTCCCATGTGGATGCCAGGACCGAGGTACCTGTCTCTATCCCCGAGGCTAAATCCAAAAGGTGCACCTCCAAGCGAAGGGTAACCAGATCCTCCTCGGCCTTTCCAGAGCCCTCTGGGCCAACTGGCGTTTCTGTTCCGGCTAAGGATGCCTCTGAGGTCCCTGCCTCTGGATCTCCTGTCACTCAGCGTCCTCTGCCATCCAAGGCTTCTCCCAAGCCTTCCTCTAGTTCCAAGCCCTCTCACTCCAGTCCGCGGACTTCAGTTGATAAGGGTAAGGGCCCTATGGATGGCAGTAAGGGTTCCCAACCCTCCATGGCCCCTCCCAAGCGGTCTACTCCGGCCTCTCATCCTTCAGGCCCTCCTCTCTCTCATTTTCATTCTGAGGCCGGTCGGGATTATTTTTGCACCTCCATTGTCAATAAACGTTTTGTTTTTGAGCGTCCTATAGCTTTTGAGAGCTTACATCCTGAGGTTCTGAAACTAGCTGTTCATTGGGGATGGGACAAGGTTCTGTCATCCTTCCCTAGGGTCAATCGGACTTGGGTCCAAGAGTTTTATGCAAATTTTCCTCAGAATGCCCCTGAGAAGGTGAAGGTTCTGACCCAGCGTCCCGTTGTAGTCAAGGTTCGGGGAAAGGATATTGATATCTCTCCTCCCAGAATTCGAACTAGTCTCTCTCTTCCTGACACCGAGCCTTCGTCTGTCAAGTTGGTTCTTGATTTCATCAAATCTGCTTCTATTGTTGACCTCGGAGCCGCTCTGTATCAGTCCACCTTTCCTCAGCCTGAGGTCACTGCCTCTTACCTCTCCAGCCAGTATATGTCTGAGCTCTGCAAGCTTCTGGGGTTTGTGGTTCGCTCCCTCTTGACTCCCACCTCCAACACTGGTAAGATCACTCTTCAGCAGGTAGCTCTGATTAAATTTCTTATTTCAGGCTCTTCTCAGTCTCGCTTCCCTACCGAGTACTTTATCTACTGAGCCATTAGGAGCACAGGCACCTCTCTTCGAGAGAATAGCTCCCTTGTTTTCCCTGCTGTCATTACCCAACTTTGGTTGGATGCCTGTGTTCATGTTCTCGACACGGATGCTCTGGCTAGTGAGCATGAAGCTGCGCCAGTTGACAAGCTCTCCTTGGCAAAATCTATGAGCCATTCTAAGGTTTATGTGGAGGCCCTTGAGCAGACTTTGCTCAAGCAAGACATCAAGCGTCAACTTTCTCAGGCAGTTGCAACTCTGCAAGCGTCTTTCACTGCTCAGTTGGAAGCCATGCACTCTGAGCTGCTCGCTGCGGTGGGATCACATGTGCCTTTTGCTAACCCCGTTGGTGGGGATGGAGCCCCTGCGGAATCTTCTAGCTCGGGTTCTGAGGAACCGTTTGATGCTTCCACTGCGGAGTCTGAAGAAGCTCTGTAATTGTTTGTTGTTTTCTTCTATTTAGGTTCTCTGTTTTAAAAAACCTCTCAGATATTTTATTCTTTGTTTTCCCTTTGGAATTCCTTGCCCAAAAGGGGGAGAATTAATTGTAGGATTTGATGTTTATGTTTGTAGGATTTGTTGTTTATGTTTGTAAGACATTGTTGGTTTTATGGCTGTTCATTACAATGTTTTATGGCTGGTTAATGCAATGTGTTATGGCTGGTTAATGCAATATCATATATCAGTATTTCTGGTATGTTACTGTTCTCATAACCCAGTTGTTGGTTCTGTGATTCTTCACTTGTTCTTGAAGTTGTTTTCTGCAGGTTGTTTTCCTACAAATAAAGTGTTTTGTGAAGGAATGCCAAAGGGGGAGATTGAAGGTATAAGGATAGTTGGCAATCCGTTTAGCGTGCAAAACACTTTGAGATTCTGTTATCTCATCAAGAACAAGTATCTCTAACATCCCTCATGGCTCAGGTAAAACATGCATATGCATATCACTGTTTTTCACAGAGGATAGCAGCCCTGCTTGCTATCCTAGTTCTGAGTCCTTCTTATGTCCAGTCTGAACTCAAAGAATCTGTTATAGAAGTTTAATAGAGTACTACTGTCTTGAAATTTCAAATGGACAACTGGTTTGAGGGAAGTGCCTTAGCATCTAAACCAGTCAAAGGATTGAGATCTTTTGTTATGCCAACCCGTGACCAAATGGTTGGATGCTCAAGGCTCCAGCTTGGATTTCATGATACGTTATCCTATGCAAAGCTGAATCCCTATATGATTCAAAGACCAGTCGCTTTTGACTGTGACAAGTCCTTTGATGGACTGAGTAAGAAGGTCTGAATCCTCTTTGCTCCCTTCTTTGAATCATTCATGTTTTAGGAAAGGTTTCCTTGTCTTATTGAGATTGTTTTTGTCATATCTTTTCTGGTTACATCGCTCTCAGCCTTATAGCCACAAGCTGCTGCCCAAACCTTTCTGAAACACTGGTGAGGTCAGCTGGCATCATCGTTGTGCCTTGTCTGCCTATATATAGCTATAGCTACGGCTTTGCTCAATGGTTGTTGAAAACTGATGTGGTAGCGTTTTCTGTGTTGAGTCTTGTTTTAGCTTGCATTGTTCATGCTGCTCTAAGTCTTCCTCGTGACTGTAAACCATAGAGCTTGAACTCAAAACTTCTTTCATCAACTCATATCATGTTGCATAGCATGTGGGATGTGTAGTGCAACCAACCCAAGAAACGTTCAAGGCTGAATCCGCTAGTGGTTAGCAGAATTCACAGACAGAGCTTCTAAATATATTCCAAGTTGTAAGGGCTTAGGAACAAGAGAGGGAATAGGTCTAGACTAGTTTGGGACTAGGAGGGATAGCACTATGGTAGTGTATCACTGGATCTATTATTCTTGTAAAGAAGTCACTTTAACTTAGTGGAAAAATTTGTCTCTCTAGAGTTAGAGACACGCAATTTTTCTCCCTGGTTTCAGGGTTTCTGCGAGAACAAAAACATCTCTGTATTGTTTCTTTTCTTGCTGAGTTTTACTTTCTGCATTCTTGCATACAGTGAATCTGGGATAGCACTCACCATTGCTATCCTCAGATACTGAAGTTATCAAAAATTAAAAGAAAGGCCTATTCACCCCCCCCCCCCCTCTCGGACCTTCACAAATCGGCCATGAAAGTGGAGAGGGAGAGATGAACAACGTAGAGAGAAGGCATAGAGATAGTTAGAGAAAGAAAAGCATTTTCCTAATGATGTCGCTTCGTGTTGAGATCAGAAAATATTTGAGATCAGAACAAAATTTTTGCCCCCCCCCCCCCCACTCGCTAAGATCAAAGAGATCCAAATCGGCCATGAAAGTGTAGTGGGAGAGATAAACAACGTAGAGAGAAGGCAGAGAGATAGTTAGAGAAAGAAAGCATTTTCCTAATGATGTCGCTTCGTGTTGAGATCAGAACAAAATATTTGAGGCTAAATATAATTTTGGGATAAAGATAATTTGATGAAAAAGATCATTGATAATGCTGGTTCTTTGATAAGCTTATATTGTCCGATACTTTACTATTTGACTGAATTGAGCCAGTGGTGAGATGTCCTAGGAATAGAAGAGCGCACTGCAAACCTGCCCTAAATCCTTTTTATCTTTTTTATTTTAGCCCCCTTAAATCCTTACTCCAATGCGTTAACAAAAAACTAAACCTCTAGATAGATGGAAGCTAAACTTGGTTGTATGCAATTTCAATTAACTTTGGAACACCAAATTTGACCCAAAAAACAGTAAAACCAGCCAATACAGCTTAGAGCAAGTCCACTTTCTGGGTCTTCATTAGGAAGGCCTGGGTCATGAGTGAGATTTGGGTCGTCAGATGACAGTGATTTTGGGCTGCAGTTTCCACCTACGGTTTTTGTTTCTGAGTCGCCATGTGGTAGTGACTGTTTATTGAGTTTTATAATATGTATTTTGAGTGTGAATAATGATTTTATATGTTAATAAAATTATGATTAAATAAACAAAATGGACATATTGAAATTAAAATATTTATTTCATGACTTAAATTAACATGCGAAGTCTAGAAAACAATAAAATACAATTATTCAAAACGCAAACATAACATAAAAAAATGGTGGTATTTATAGGAATTCTTTTATTTTTTGAATTGGGTGAGTCACCGTTGGAAAATTTGTTAATAAAAAAAATCCCATATTGAAATTAATGTATTTATTCTGTAACTTATACTTTTGAAAGGTAATTTAAATAAGGGGCAGTAATATTACTAATATATGAAAATGTATTTTTTATATTGATAATTGAAAATGTAATTTAAATAAGGGGCAGTAATATTATATATATATATAATATTACTGCCCCTTATTTAAATTACATTTTCAATTATCAATATAAAAAATACATTTTTTTGACATATAGAAAAATACTTTTTCAATTACCCTTAAGGGATCCCTTTTTTTGACATATATGAGGGATGAGAGATTACTCCAACTTTTCGATCACAAAATCACATCTCCACCGTTCAATATGTAGTTCTATATGAATAGATCACTTCTGAAAATTTTTAGAAATTTTGGTGATCGTTAAGGCATTCAAAACTACGATTTATAATTATAAGCATGAACGGTTCATGTTTGGCAGATTTGGTTTGTTCATTGATTTAATCGTGTTCGACATCTTAACGATCACTAAATTGGCTGAAAATTTGTAGTATTGATCTATATATAAGAACTAACAAACTGAATGGTGGAGATTCAAAAATATAATCGAAAAGTTGGAGTAATCCCTCATCCCTCATATATGTCAAAAAAAGGATCCCTTAGTGGAAGGACCTTATATGTAGTTCTATATGAAAAGATCACTATTATTTATGTGTTATGCTTCCGTGTTATATATATATATATATATATATATATATATATATATATATATATATATATATATATAACACAGAAGCATAACACATATGTAATAGTTTACTTACTGAAAAAAGATTACAACTTATTGATTGAAATCAATGCATGAATGAAGAGCAAAGCTCAGTACATGAACTAACTAGGAGGAGCTCTGACTAGAGAGAAAGGAAAGAGAGGAAAAATGAAAGCCTTCCTCACTCTGAAGCTGAGGGCTTCTATAAATAGAAATTACAAAAGTGATGAATAGTAACTTGTTTGCCACGAGTAACTGTTGATGAATAGTAAATTGACTATTGGTGAATAGTAACTTGTCTGCCACGGATTCACTGTTGATACTTTCGGTGGAATTTTGTCTGGACTTGTCTTTGACTAGATTTCAACATATGGGTTTTGACTGTCTTCATAATCAGCCGACCTGGTTGGTTGACTGTGAGAACTTTCATGACTATGTGATGATAATGATTCTGATGGAGAGTGTTCTCTTTCATCATCTGTGGATAAATTGGCCGCTTGTTGTAATAATTGCTTGGCCAATTCCTTTAACTCATCTGCTTTGGAGGATGAGGATGAACTGGAAGCTCTGTTCTTAGAAAGGGATGATAACTAAGAAGTCTGAGACCGGAGCTCCTGAACTAGATGGAATCACTGAAAATTCTTCACTAAATTGGGATAAAACTCTTTCAGAGTTGAATTTATCCCACCATTTGACTAAGAGTTGTCGTAGGACCATGTGATTTTCAGATTCAATTTTATATTGTCATTTGGAGATCCAAGGGATTTTGTATTTGGCTATGAATTGGAGAGTGGGGAAAAACATTTTCTCGTATTCTGAAAAGGACATGACTGAAGCAAATTTAGTGACTGCATTCTGCAGATTTGAGGGCAGAAGGTCATAAGGGCACCCATGATTATTCCACCAATCACCGAACCACATGGGGAATTGGCGATTGAATTTTCGATCAAAATTAAGAAACCATGAATGAGAAAAATCTTATGTTTGGTAGAGAAAGATTTTACTTCATACTTCAATGTACTCATGATAAGTGAATGTAATGGATTCTAATTTGTGAGGAGTAGAGGGGGAATCACCTCATTGGGATAATGAAATGATACGAATTATGTAAAGAGAATGATATAATATTTTGGATTGGTCTTTTGGGTCATGGATTGGTTTAATGGATAATGATTGAGATTTGAATAGAATGTCTTTGTAGAATGCTAAAGATTTACCAGGAGGGTAATGAGCATTTGGGCCAAAATAATTTTTTTACTAAAGAGATGAGATTTTTGTGATGACTCATAGAGGGTTCAATATAGAACAAGAACTGTTCGGTCAAAGTAAGGGGATGATTTTTTATAATTGACTGGAGGGTTTGATGAGGAATCTGTTTTGTAGGGGTCATATTGATTTACTAAAGCTGACTGATAATTGGGTTTATTCAGACTGAGAGTGCTACCAAGAGTACTAAGAGTACTATACCGATTGACTATTGGAATGAGGGAATGATCTGCATAGGGAACTATGTTGGGGTTTGAGTCAAGTGATTCTGTCTTAACTGGGGGAGATGAATTAGATACTAATTTTTTGGGATTTCTCCCTTTGGATGAGTTGGGCTTCATGTTTTGGTACCCTATAGAAATTCACGAGTTAGGAAATCTGGGATATGATTGTCACTTCCTTTAATGAATGCAATTTCAAAATCAAAAATACTTAAGATTGCTTGCCAATGGGCAAAGATTTGTTTGCTAGCAATGTTTATCTTTTTCCAAAACATCTTTTGCACTTTTACAATCAACTCTGACCAAAAATTTTTGATTTAATAAATCATCTTGAAATTTACTGATACATAGTACAATTGATAAAATTTCTCTCTTAATAGTACTATAATTTGACTGAGCTGGGTTCCAGATTCCAGAATGGTATCGAACAATTTGTTCTGGATGGTTTGGAGAAATTTGTTGTTTGAGGATACCTCCATAACCAATTTCAAAGGCATCGGTTTCTACGATTTTATAGGAATCAGAAAGCGGGATACCTAAGCATGGAAGAGTTTTAACATGACTCTTAATTTCTTTGACTAAGAGTGTGTGAATTGATGCCCAGGGGGAAGGGTTTTTTTTTCCAGCCTATCAAATAGAGGTTTGCAATGTTTCTTAAGATTTTTGTAAAAATCAGCTACATAATTTAAAGATCCTAAGAATCTTTGTAATTTATTTTTATCTAAAATGACATCTGGAAATTTATCAGCAAATTGTATTGCTCTATCGATGGGTCTAATTTGGAATTGGTGAATGTTGAATCCAAGAAAGAGAATATTGGTTTGAAATAATTTGATTTTTGAGACAGAAACAATTAAACCATTATTCTTTATTATGAAAAGAATTGGTGTAAATGTTTCCAGTGGTGGTTAATTGATTGTGAAAAGATTAGAACATCATCAATGTAGATGATGGAAAAATGACTATAAGGGTTAAAAATATCGTTCATTATATTTTGGAATTCACTAGGAGCATTTTTTAGGCCGAATGACATAACATTCCATTCATAATGACCAAAAGGTGTGACGAATGCAGTTTTATATTTGTCAGTTTCACTGATTTGGATTTACCAAAATCCTGACTTCATATTAAATTTACTAAAGATAATAGATTTGTTTAATCTATTAATGAGATCTCTTTTATTGGGAATATTATATCTGATCCATTCCATGACTTATTAAGAGGTTTATAGTTAATGACTAACCGAGGAGTTCCTCTTTCGAGTTCAGCATTTTTCTGAACATAGAAAGCAGGGCAAGACCAAGGTATTTACTATGGCGAATAATATCTTTGTTAAGTAGATCATTAATCTAGTTTTTACAGGAATTCATTTTTTCATGACTCATTTGGATTGGACGAGCTTTAGTAGGAATATTTTTCTCATTAAATTCATGGATGTAAGGGAGAGAAACAATATGTTTTTTACTATGCCAAAAAGCAGTAGGGATATCGATCAGAACATATTTCTTTGATAATTTTCTCTTCAAAAGTTTTGATCTTTTGCTGAAGAGAAGAATTTTGGAAATGGTTTTCAATTCTTTTAAAATTAATTTCTTCTTGAAGAAACTCCATTTGTTTATTTTTTTGCTTGAATGCAACTAACGGTTTTTGAAATATTATTTTCTTGGAATGCTTTTAGAGTATGGATTTCAGGGTTAGAAAGAAAAGCAAATTTGACTGGTTCATTAAAAGGGTAGGTAATAATACAATTATATTCAGTTTTGAAGAGATAAATCAAAGTAATGAAAGGAAATCCTAAAATTACTTTATCATTTAAATTTTTTACTATGACAAACGCAGTTTTGAAACAGACATTATTCTGGCATATATGGGCTTTGGGGATTTCGTATTTAATATCCATTTTTGTTCCATTGGCTGAACGTAAAGACTCTTTTGTTTTTTCAAAATATTTTGAAGGTATTAAGCCTTCTTTGATGCAATTAAGATCGGCACCAGAATCAATAAGGGCTAGTATTGTTAATTGAAAATATTTTATTTTGAGTTGGACAGTAGTGTACCATTTTTTTAGTTGGATTTAGTGTATGATACTAATAGTATTGTTTTCAGAAGTTTTAGCTTCATTATTTAATGAGAACTAATCAAGAAAAGGATTTTTCAGGGGGATCCTGTAATTTAAGAAATTGATTATTTATTTTTAGTACATTTAATTCTTGTTTAATTTCATTATTGTCATTCATAAGTTCTAAATGTGTTTGTTGTAGGGCATGGATTTGACACTTGATTGATTTTACTTCATGTTGCAAATCTTGGATTGTTATTTCCTTTTACTAGTAGAAAATCTATCAAAAGTTGTAGTGAGGCTGATTTTTTGTGAGGGAGGATTAATTATATTTTTTTGGATAATTATTTTTTTTAATTTTTTAAGGTACTCAGCTTTAAGTTTAGGATTATCTATTTTACCAATTAAATCAATTAATAGTTCTTCTTGTTCTTCTTGCTTGGAAAGAACATTGATAGTTTGCAATTACAAGCATCCTTACACCCAAAAGTACTATCTGGGAAAGAATGTTCATCGGATTCATGAGAAGAAGATTCCATCACATATTTAGTTGTTTTCTTATCTAATTTCATTTGAGCATTTAGTTTCATATCTATATTGTCACGCCCCGACCCTTAAATTTTACCTTATTTACTAGCATGGTGTTAATAAGAATTTTACCGTCTTCGTCATTGAATTTTAGTTCGAAGGTCCCTAGAAGTGTGTTGAGGGACGAATATTTCAGAAGAATTATTCGTAGGAGAAAAAGAATTATTCGTAGGAGAAAAATGTGACGACGGTTAAAATGGTAAATTTTGGCTAATAAAAGGTAATTTTTATTGGGGTATTATTTTGGGGTGTTGAATTTTTGGAATTGGATTAAATGAGGTGTTGGACCGGCTGGGTCGAACCCAACCCATTTTCCTTCCGTCTCTCTCTCTCTCTCTCTCTCTCTCTCTCTCTCTCCTGTGTTCCTCTCTCTCTCTCTCTCCCGGAGCCTTCACTGCCGAAACATTTCGGCCGCCCATTTGCCGCTGTCCGGCCGCCCCAGACCGCCGTGTCGGTCCCAAACGGTAGGTCTCCGAACCTGCTTCCGTTCTAGACCGGTGGCTGCATCCCTAGAGCTGTCGTGAGGGAGATAAGCCGCCCGAAAGCCCCGACTACCGGAAGTGTTTTTTAGCCGGAACTCTCTCCTCCGGCCGCCGTAGCTGAAGCCCCTTGTCTCAAAAGGAAGACCTCCTCCTGTGCTCCAATCCCTCCAAAGGATTCGCTCCATCTCGAGCTAGGTAAGGAGAAATCGGTAATGGAAATTCTAGGGTTGTTATGGTTGTTTCCGTTCGATTGACATGGTTAGGCTTAGAATTGGAGTTTGTGATAGTTAGGAATGTTGTAAAGGAGGTTGAGAGGAAGATGCTGCTAAATTTTGGTGGGCATTGGAGGCCGCCGGCTGCCGTTGAAAAAAAATGTTTTTAGTAGAAAATTTTATGAGGAGTTTAATGGAATGAGTTTTAGAATTTTTGGAGGAGTTTTGGATAGGTTTGGAAATTGTTTAAGTTTGGTATTTTTGGCGGATTAATAAGTTAAAATCTAACCATTGGATTATTTTATGATTAGGACGGTGAAAGGTGATTTTTCAGGATGTCGGTATTTATGGAGAATTGTGGTTGGCAGTGAAGATAAGATTTAGGGCAATAGACATGGTTGAGCGCGAGAAGCTCATATTTAATTATGCCTATTTTTTTAAGCGTCGGTGTTTTATTTTATGGATTTATTTATGTTTTGGAACATGACGTGAGGAGGCTCGAGCAGAGGAGACCTCCGACCGACATCAGGCTTAGGCCTAAGTTGTGAGTGGACCTTTATTTTAATTAATGTGCTTGAAATGTTTTATTGTTGAATATTTTCTTTTGTTGGAAATTAACTGAAGTTGGGAATTTCGGTGATTATACTCATATATAGAGATTTATGAGTATAATATGTATATAAATAAACGCTAGCTAGCTATACGTGATTTCCCCCCATAATGAGGTATAATTCCATTATGGGGTGACATGAGTGTTAGACGCGAGTGTCGTAGCCTTGTACGACTTTCTATTCTTCGTATTCATTCATAGAATCCGTACAAGGAATCAACACGTATATATATCCACTCATGCGTTTCCCCCATAATGAGGCAAAATGTCATTATGGGGTGAAGTGAGTGTTAGACGCGAGCGTAGTAGCCTTGTATGAATTTATGTTTTTCATATTTCTTCAAAGAAATCATACAAGGAGTATGACGAGTGTATATACATATTGATAGATATAAAATTCTAGCCTGAGAGGCCATTTTATTAAGTTTTATTGGGGAAATATTATTGTTCTGTCGAAATTACTTTTGTCCACTCACTCTGATGTAATTCAATATTTTCCCCTGGGCTTTTTGTTTTTAATTGCCCAGTTTGCAGCGTTCGGGTGGGGTCTAGAAGAAGACGTCGAGACATAGTCACCCATCTTTCCGTCACTTTTCGCCAGTAGGTTATATGTTTAATCTATTAGTAGTTTATCAGCTTCCGTTGTTTTTCTTGTAGTAGCTCTGAATACTTTTGGAAAAATAATTGTGTATTATTTTATTCGGTTATTTGGATTGAGTTGAAGACTGTTATTTTGGTTAAGAGGGTGGTTCTATAATTTTTCCGGGTTAGGGTTGTCCATTTTCAAGGGAGGTTTACCGAGTTCTTCAGTAAATTTTCCTTAGAGGTGGTCCCCGCAAGACATAGCTCGGGTTTCAGGGTGAAATTTGGGGCGGGTCTTGACATATACACATTTTTAATCCTTCTTTTTGAATAACTGTAATTATATTTCCATAAGTTAAAGAATCATAGTCAATGTGATATGTTTCATTACTAAGGACTTGCCTGATTTTATGAGCAAATAATTTTGAGAGATCATTTATGAATTTTTCTTTTCAAAATGGTTGGTTACTATCATCTCTAAGCATAACGCGAGAAATGAATACATCTTTGTACCATTTGAAGTCACTTAAGGTGGGACACCTAAGGTTACTGAGTTGATCATGAATTCTGGATGTAATATGACTAGGGGTACCTATGAAATGTTGGATGATTGTGTAAAATAATGTGTTAACAGCATCAGAAATCCCTATTCCTGTGCGTTCGTCAAAGATGGGAGTCCCATCTTCATCACGTTTAATGGGTGACCTAGAATCAGGAGTGAGATGTTTTTCCCACCAGAAATGAAGCATTCCTGTAAATCCTGTGCAAAGTATGTCAATGATTTCGGGCTGGCTGAAATTATGATTAGTGACATAGCTATTGGCTGCCATAGACATGTGAAGTAATTTATTTAAGATTTCTTGTTCTGATAAATTATCAATGTTCCATTCATAAGTTTTAACCAAAGAAACTGAGAATTGATTGTTAAGATGATTACTAGGTTGTATATCTAAAGGGAGAGGACGTTCTGTCCAAGTTTTAAAAGGTTGTTTCTTGGGATGAACTATTCTATCTAGTTTTAAGGATTCTGTGTTTAAAGTTTGAAATATCTGGTTTAATTATGAAATTTGGCTAGTGTTACAAGAATCGCTATCAGATGAAGTGGTTTGTTAGGTGTGAATTACTGCAATTCTACTAGATCCAGGTGTTTCGGTTTTTAATTTTTCTAACATTCGTTCGATTTTTTAAATGGAAGAAGTAGGGTTGAGAGTAGGTTTATTTAATTCACTGAAATGCATTAAAAGAGTTTCTGGTTTGGATTGAGGTAGAATGTTGACTTTAGATGATATATTATCAACCTTTGTTTCTATTTTATCTAACTGGGCACCTATGGTGTCAAGACCCACCCCGAATTTCATCCCGAAACCCGAGGTGAGTCCTGCGAGGACCACCTCCAAGGAAAATTTACTGAAGAACTCGGCAAACCTCCCTTGAAAATGGACAACCCTAACCCGGAAAAATTAAAGAACACTCTCTTAACTAATAATATAAAATTTTCAACTCAATCCAAATAACTGAAATATAATACACAGTTATTTTTTCAAAAGTATTCAGACCTACTATAAAAAAGACAACGGAAGCTGCTAAAAATCATAGTGGGTTAAACAGATAACCTACTGGGGAACAGTAGTGGAAAGATGGGTGACTATGCCTTGTTGCCTCCTTCTAGACCCCACCCGAACTCTGCAGACTGGACATTTAAAAATAAAGGAAAAGCCTAGGGGAAAATATTTAATTACGTCAGAGTGAGTGGACAAAATAATCTCGACAAGCAATAATATTTTCCCAAGAAAATTATAAAGGAAAGCGCTATACAAGCGACAGCCCAAAAACTGGCAAGGACCCGACTAGTTCCGGCTAGTCTCCAAATCTTAAACAAATACAGCCTCTCAGGCTAAAATTATATATATATCAGTATGTATTTACACTCGTCTACTCCTTGTATGCTATCTATGAATAAGCTTGAAAGTAGATAGTCATACGAGGCTACTACGCTCACGTCTAACGCCTAAGTCACCCCATAATGGCATTTTTCCACATTATGCGGGAAACGACCGAGTGGGTATATATATACGTGCTGACTCCTTGTACGAATTCTATGAATGAATGAATAAACTCGAAAAGTAGAAAGTCGTACAAGGCTACTACGCTCGCGTCTAACGCTCACATCACCCCATAATGGCATTTTTCCTCATTATGGGGGAAAATCACGTATAACTAGCTAGCGTTCACTCATATACATACTATTCTCAAAAACATCAATAAATGAGTATACATCGAAGTTCTCAATTCCGGTTAAAATTCCAACAAAGGAAATTATTCAACAATAAAACATTATTTAAAACAAGGGTCCACTCTCAACTTAGGCCTAAGCCTGATGTCGGTCGGAGGTCTCCACTGCTCGAGCCTCCTCGCATCCTGTTCCAACACATAAATAAATCCTGAAATAAAATACCGACGTTTAAAGAAAATAGGCATAATTAACTATGAGTTTCTCGCGCTCAACCATGTCTATCGCCCTAAATCTTAACTTCACTGCCAACCACAATTCTCCATAATTACCAACATCCTGAAAAATCCCCTTTCACCGTCCTAATCATAAAATAATCCAATGGCCAGATTTTAACTTATTAATCCGCCAAAAATACTAAACTTTAACAATTCCAAAACTTAACCAAAACTCCTCCAAAAATTCTAAAACTCATTCCATTAAACTCCTCATAAAATTCTCCACCGAAAAAATTTTCTCGGTGGCGGCCGGCGGCCAACTCTGGCGACCTCCGATGCTCACCAAAATTTGGCAGCATCTTCCTCTCAACCTCCTCTACAACATTCCTAACTACCACAAACTCTAATTTTAAGCCTACCCATGTCAATCGAACGAAAACAACAATAAAAGCCCTAGAATTTCAAATACCGATTTTTCCTTACATAGCTCAAGATGGAGGGAGCCCTTTGGAGGGACTGAAGCACAGGAGGAAGGCTTCTTTTTGAGCCAAGGCTCGCCGGCTATGGCGGCTAGAGAAAGGAGTTCCGGCGAAAAAAACCTTTCTGGCAGTCGGACCTTTCGGGGTTGATTCCTCATTCACGGCGGCGCTAGGGAGGCTGCCACCGATCTAGAATGGAAGCTGGGTCGGAGACTAATTGATTGGGACTGGCGCGGCAGTCTGGGGTGGCCGGACGGAGGCGAACGGCGGCCGGAAAGATTTCTGGTCGGGAGGGAGAGGGAGAGCGAATCAGGAGGGAGGAGAGAGAAAGAAAAGAAGGAGAATGGAGTTGGGCTCGGCCCAGCCGGTCCAACAACACTTTTAACCCTAACCAAAATTCAACACCCCAAAATAATACCCCAATAAAAATTATCTTTTACTAGCCAAAATTTACCATTTTTACCGTCGTCATATTTTTCTTCTACAAATAATTCTTTCGAAATAATCGTCCCTTAACACCACTCTGGAGACTAATTAAATTATACACTTAATGACGAAAACGGTACAAACTCATATTACCTCCATGCTAGTTATTAAGGTAAAAATTAAGTGTCGGGGCGTGACATATGGTGACTAGGCTCTTGTTGGGACCCATCCTGGATTTCACCCTGAAAGTCGTGGTAAATCCCGCGGGGTCCACCTCCGAGGAAAATTTACCGAAAATTCTGCTAAACCTTCTTTGAAAATGGACAACCCTTACCTGAAAATCCAACTTGACACTTCTAAACCAAACAACAAAGACAACAATAAATCACTAGCTGTTTATCAGAGCATATCAAATAAGGAAAGAATAACCATGAATAAAGATGAAACGAAAGCAGCCTCTGACTATTGGACTAAGCCTCGACTCCATGTATGCTCGACCTCAAATTAACTTAGCCTGCAAACTGGGCATTTGAAAACAAAGGGCCCAATGGAAATTAATGTAAAACGTTAGAGTAAGTGAACAAAAATAAATAAATTAATTTAACAAAACGTAATTTTCAATACTTTCCCACATTTAAACTTAAAAACCTTGCTGCACGCAACTTGATAAACATTTAACTTTAAATTCAGAATCTCATAAAAATGGACAAACCAGCCTCGCTGGTTAATCAAATACGAAACTGAGAAGATTAAAACAAGGGGAAGAGTTATCACCATGTAAAAAGGAGCCTCCCAGGATCGAATCGGTGCCTCACATGATATAATAGCGTCCCACGCTAAGCGCTCTACTCACCTATAGTGTCACACCCCGGATTTTTTTGGATAAATAAAAATTTCAAATTCAAGGCATGATAACTAAAAGAAAACAAACTTTACAACTCTTTAGTTTTACAACTTTTGAAAGAATAATTTGAACCAAATAAAACCTCCCTCAAACTCACTACAAACTAGAAAGTAAACAAAAGAACTATGCCTATCTGCCGCAGCCTCAACTCTGCTAAACCTGACCTGCAAAAACAACCACTACACCATGGAATGGTGCACCGGGTTGTAAACAACAAACCCGGTAAGCTTTAAAAGCTCGTATGAGTAAATCTCTAACAACATACTCAACCCAACAACACATAAGGTAAACTCCAAGAGTTCATGCATTAAAAACAAATTCAGAAAAACACTTACAAACAAGAGAAAACGAAAGGAGAAATTAAGAAAAACACAACAATTCACAATCACTCAAATTCCATTAAAATCACACAAACAATTCTCTACTCTTACTTATGGGTTTGCCAACTCAAAGTCATCCCCCATAAGTAACTAGACAAACACGTACTCATGGGTTCGTCAACACTTAGTCATCCCCCATGAAGTACCGACAGACTAGAGCTCTAAAAACTGACCGTAACCAATCACCCGGCCAAGGCTTGGTTCCCGGTCCACCACGAAGGCTCCTATTCTAATACTCAAAACCACCACACAGGCACACAACCACAACTAATGCAAACATTCGTCACTGAGACAACAATTTCATAACGAATGCACTCGCTCACCACTAAAGCACACAAATTCACAACTAATGCAACATTCACCACTAAGGCATACATTCCAATACTCTCACAACATAACACTTATCAATTCACAAAATAATAAAACAATTATAACCGTAACCTACCACCCGATTAAAGGCTAGGAACCCGGTTTGACTATTTCAACAACAATTCTACATCACGCTATCACATTATCATAACGTGTCTTCCACACATAAACACGTGGATATAAATATTTATACCAAGAATAATTCTACCAACTCTAATTATTACTCATGATCGGAAGTCATTTTGAAAGATTATTTTATTAACAGAAAACTTGTTTTCACTTACCATGAGTCGTTGACGATCAAACTCATTTATATTTAAAAACAAATCATTTTCTTTCAAGGACAACTTCACAATCGGCAATAATTATCATTAACACCAACAAAATCATCATCAAAATCATCATCATCAAGACCACCATCATATTCATCATCCTAATAATTATCATAATAATTATTATCATATCATCAACATTTCCATCAACATCATCATAAATCTCATCATCATAATCAGCATCAAACCATGATCAAAATCATCATCACAATCATCATCAAAATCAACATCACAATCATCATCAAACCATTATCAAAATCATCGTCACAATCATCATCAAAATGAATAGGCCACAAGTGGACCTTAGTGAGATTTTACTCACCTTAACTCCCGCTGCGTCTTCATAAGCACAAACGCAAGCGTCTAGCTTAAAGGCAAACTCTACAAGTCACCCTAATTAAAACAAATATTAACCTTAGTAACCAAACAAACTAAGAGTAACATTTACCCTCTTCACCCAAAACTAAGATCCGAGGGTTTGCCCAAAGGAGGGCAACTCTCCTTCAAGACCTCCCAAGGTCCTCGATCACCAAAACTAAACCTCTTACAACTGCCAAAATGGCTCATACTTTTAAAAACACAAAATCAACACACCTCAACGAAAACGACTCCAACATTAAGCATCAACGATCTCAACCTAGTCTTATAATATATCAACGTGCTCACAACAACAAGAACTAGCTAACCCTTACAACTAAGCCTACAAATCCTGCCAGATGCGCCGCCACGCGCCGCCACAGGCGGCGGCGAGTGGGCCCCACGCGCCTCCCCAAAACATCCGAATTTGGGCAAACTCAAAACATCAAACTTGTAGATTAAAGCATGGTGAACAACTTTTATACCTGAGGTTTCAACCAAAACTGGCCGGAACTGGCCGGAAACTACCCCGAAAGATTGGGATCCACCACCGCCACTCTCCGCCGTGAATCGAGCTTCAACACCACCTGGGATCGAACGAGGACATCCAACACTTCCTATCCCGACCGATTTCAGCCTAGCCGCCGCCGCCGGAGAAGAGAAAACCGGTCGGGTTGCAATCCGGGTCGCCGCCCTCACTGTTGGCACTCGAACAACACCGATCCGCCCGAGTCGTCTTCCCTCACCAACACAGGGAGCCTTGCGCCGAGAAGAGGAAGATTTTCCGACCGGTGCCGTCGTCTGGGTCGGCCGGAGTCGGCCGGAAAATCCGGGTCGGGTCGGGCGGGTTCGGGTCGGGTCGGCTGGGAAACTTGGGCAGTGAAGGTGTCGCGAGAGAGAGAGAGAGAAAAGAGAGGAGGGATGGTTTCCGGAAATAAAAGGAAACCCTAAACTTTTTCAAAGATATACTAAAAATTCCCGAAAACTACGAACTTCTGCTGACCATAACTTCCACATACGACATCCGTTTCATGCGTGCCGTATGTCTACGAACTCGTATTGACGAGCTCTACAACTTTCATGAAGGAAGTTTCTTGAGAAACCCAACAGAATAAAAAGTCAACTCTTGACTCTTCCAAAACCATAATACCACTTCGGTAATTATGCAACCGAACTCTTCCGCTCTTCCTTCAAATCTCAAAACACACTAACTTCTAACTCGAAAACTCCCAAATAATATTAGAAACAAATATCCATTTTTCCGGGGTATTACATATAGTGAGTAGCCGCTAATAATGGCTAGCTAACAAATAAATATAAATACCGTTCGGTTGCCTCCCATGCTATAATAGCGTCCCAGGCTAAGCGCTCTACTCACTTATGATGAGTAGTCACTAATAATAGTTAGCTAGCAGTAATCTTGGGGAAGATCAAAGGATTTAAGTGTTTTCGTATGTTTAGTCATCATAATATACGGTCGAGGTAAGCTGGGAATTCAATTGAAACAAAGCTAAGCAAGCAAAGCTAAGAATAGATAGGGTCGACGACGGAACGAACAACGAAACTTTACGACAGCTTTTTCGCTCAAATTATATATTTCTGCGTCAGAATTGTCAATTGGGAGCTTGCTGTGCGCGCAGTCAAGCAAGATAGGATTCTCAACAGGAGAAGTTTCGTGGACAAGGCGAGCTAGCTGCGGTGCTTTCATAAAATCGAGTCCTTCTAAATGGGCAAAGCCAGGTGCTCTTATTGGCTCGGCTTGGTCTCGCTTCCTTCGCCCGCTCGGCTTCGTCCTAGAAGCTATTGCTTCCGTCTCTCTAGGCTTCGCTATCGCTCATGACTGGTACCTCTTTTCTAGTGAATGTTGTTTCTAAAAAGGGCAGGAGTTTTTATAAAGTTTGGAGGATTTATCAATGATTAAGGATTTATGTGGTTATTCGAATAGAGTTCCGGCAGTTGATTTAGCAGCATTTAAACTTCAAAAAGGTTAAATTATGGATTTCGGTAATTTCGGAATATTATGAGCCATATTAGATTAAAAGTGGAGAATTTGGGCAAGGAAAGAGAATTTATAGGCCTACTTTTATTTCGGAAATTTTATTAAAGTATTATTATAGTTTGGAGGCTTAATAATTATTTATTGTACTGGACGTGAGGATAATCGTGTTGGGAGACCTCGGATTGACGGGAGTCATAACCATATACTGTGAGTGGACCTTTGATTTGAATGTCGTTAAACTCCTCATTATAAAAAACCCGAAAACATGAAAAACTTGCCCTAAGGGGCGCTGCCGGCAACCGTACTCCAGCAACCTCCAATGGTTCTCAAATTTTAGCATAACACTCCTCTCAACCCGTACAACAACTTCCTTAACTGGCACAAAGTCCAATTCTAAGCCTAACTAGGCTAATCGAATTAAAATCCAAATGAAGCCTTAGAACTTTCAATTATACAATTCACCCTAACGAAATCAAATTTAGCCAATTCTTTTTTAGGGATTACTCACCTTGATGAGGGCTACAAGATGAGCCAAAAATCCCGAGCTATGGTGGCCGGAGGAAAGAACTCCGGAAAAAGTGCAATCAGCATCTCAGGCGAACGGCGGTGTTACACGGCCGGTCACTGGCCTAGGAAGAGAGAGGAGGTGGTGGGGGTCCAAACGGGACCGGTCCAGTGGTCGGTGGTGGGCGGATGGCGACGGACGAAGGTGGTGAAGCCGGCGGGTCGGGAAGAGTTCACGGGAGAGAGAGAGAGAGAGAGAGAGAGAGAGAGAGAGAGAGAGAGAGAGAGAAGAAGAAGGAGAGAGAGAGAAAGAGAATGGGGGAGTGTTGGGCTGCCCACACCAGGTCTAACAACTTAAACCCCAAAAATTATACCCACTAACTTTTTACCCTCCTTTTACCATCTCAAAAAATTACTCTTTTAATTAATAACTTTTTCATGCTAACTCTGATTTTAACTTATAGTATGTTTACTAATTCGTATTAATGTCCTCTACAACTTTCATGAAGAAAGTTTTCTCATAATAATTTTCTACAAAAATTCAACCCTAGGGTCCTTAAGGGTAAACGGTTACTCATCACGGTAAAAGTAGAAAGTAATACTAAAGGTAAATAACCATAAAATAACTTAAAAACTGGGGTGTGACAGCTTTGGTTTGTGTAATTATTTTGTTCAATAATTTTTTTAGTTTCTGGGTTAATTTTCTTAGTCTCTAGATCTTCTACAACAATTTTTAAAGGTGATGCTATGATTGTACTGTTAAGATGATCAATTACTATTGTTTCAACAGGAAAATGACTAGAAAGCACCGAGCTAGTGGAGGTTTTCCATCTTACTTTTGTTAATGTTTGAATAATTTTTGGATTGTTTAGTTGATCTATGAAATCAAGAAAGAATATTTCAGATTTTGTTTCAAGCATAAATGTTTGTCAATCACTAAATAATTGTTTTCGTTGAGTCATTAAAGGGAACTTCATTCTATAGAGGTTTCTCCTAAGGATATTTTCTTTTGAATCAGGATGTTTATCTAATTTAGAATAATTGATTACAAAAGGTTGGGTAAGTGTACTTAATTGAGGATTTAGTGGGGTAGTAACTAAAAAATCAGAAGCAGTGGGAGAACTTTGATGTTCATCTGTGACTGAAATATTTTGAGTTTCATTTTCAGTATAATTTGGGTACCTAAATTGGGAATTAGTTTTGATGTTTTTAATTTTGAGTTTTTGCAACTCTTCTTCTAATTCTTTAATCCTAATATTTTTAATCTCTTTATCCAAATCATAATCTCGTCTAGACATTATTTTCGCTATAATAGAACCAGCAAATGAATGTCTAGCAGTTGCGAAAGAATGTCTGGAGGAATTTCCTATTTCTTGAATTCTTGAGTTTTGACTTATCTTGGAGTTTTGAAAATTAATTCTTACTGTATCATCATTAAACTGTTAAATACAGTCTAAATTAGCAAGACTATGTTGCGGATTTAATTTGATGTTCACTTTTGAAAGAAGAAAGGCTCCATTTTTTCTTATAAATTTCATTATTAGGAACTCTGAGAATATTTCAATCATTCATGTCTATATTATCATTTGACTGAAACTCTATTTGTTCTTCGTTGACTATATTTGGGATTCTATTGAGGGAGGACCTAGACGAACTAGAAGTGACTGAATTAGATCTAAATAGTCGACTCATTTTGGGAAGAGAATAGAAAACTGGACCAAAACTTAAAAGGATAAGAGGTCTTGAGAACCTTGGCTTAAGATCCTAAAGACTATTACTCACTCTACGCCGCTCATGCCGCATCCGCTCATGCCTCACCTGGGACTTAGTGTTTGGACCTGGACTTATTGTTTGGTTGGAGAAAATAACAGGCTTAAAAGAAGATAAGGAAAAGAAAACAAAACCAAAATCCTTGAAATTAAGGGACATGAATCAAAAACACTTCACAAAATAAGTAAATAAAATAAATCAACTCAAGATCCATTCCTAGGGCGGTAGTCCGCCACTTGGGGATTGAGAAGTTTAACATAAATAACTTGATATGAACTCTAGAACCACTCCTAGGCAGTAGTCCGCCACCTGGGGTTGGAGATCTTTAATATAAATAACTTGAATGATTAACTATATCAGGCCGTTTTGGCTCTGATACCAAAAACACAAATTCATGAGAAGAAGATCTTACCAATTCATGAGAAGAAGATTTATATATATATATATATATATATATATATATATATCTTATCCAATGTGAAACTTCTCTTTGAAATTAACGTGTAAAGTTCTTTATTTGACTCACTTTTCGGTCATATTTTCACATCTCTATCGTTCAGTTTATTGATACTAATGAATAGATAATTGCTGCAAAATTTCATTCAACTTGATGATTGTTAAGATACCGAATTAGATTAAATCAATGAACGGATCATATATCTGTCTAACCAGAACTGTTTATGTAAATTACGATTATGAAAAACCAAAAGATTATCAAATTCGTTGAGACTTTACAAAAGTTATCTATGCATTGGGTTCTACCAACTCAACGATGAAAATGTGGAAATGTGGAATTATGTTCGAAAAGTGAGTCAAATAAGAAACTTTACATGTTAATTTCAGAGCGAAGCTTCGCATTAGATAAGAACTGTATGTATATATATATATAAAATTGTATATTTTATATTGATTTCATATTTTTCCAAATTAGGTATTAAAAGAAAATAGAAAGTTAAATTGAAACCGTCATATTCGATCTACAATTGAAACCAACAGCCGAGATTAAAAGACGTTCGTTTCAAAAGTTTGAATGAAGCCACCAATGCTTGACATATGGCAGTGGACGTTGGGATGAGACCAATACATGACAAACAAGTCGCCTGCACGCACCAAAGAAGGGAGAGATGCAGCATCACGTGGCTGCGTCATGCTGACCTCATCATGTGGCCCATGTTTTGCTGATGTGGCGCGGATGGCTCGGGCATGACCCAATGAAAGCTGGGTCATGATATTTTTCATGGGTCGACTTGCTTTTTTCTTGTTGGGTCTTCTTTTAACGTGGAGAAGCCCTGGGTCAGACTTTTCTCCTTGGAGTGGACTTAGTCTTATGGCCATCTTCATATGGCATTAAAATGAAACATGACCCGCGAATGAAGAATTTGTGAAAAGCTTTAAATTATAAAAAGAAACAGAGAAAAACAGAGAGAGCAGATTAATCTTTTCTCGTGAAGAGAGGAGAACGGGGTGCAAAAACCAGAAGGGGATGAAATCATAGAGTAGCGTAATTTGAGAACTTTGACCAAAAAGTAATTTGAGAGAAAGAATTAGAGGAACGATTAATTACAAAATACTACATGAACTATGATGTTATTTTGATTTTCATACCTAACTATCAAAAACTTACATTTTCATACCTGAAGTTTCATTCCATTAGCATTTTCATACCTTGACCACTAACACCGTTAAACTTTGAGGGCATTTTAGTCATTTCAATAAATATATCATTTTTTACATTTATTTTAACAAAATAATTTATTTTTTGAGGTAATCATATACAAATAAAACAATTTACTTTAGCGAAAATATTCAAAAAAAAAACACTAAATTAAATATTTATTTTTGCAACAATAATGATAAAAGTTTGTAGAACTCTTGTATATATAAATATTTATTGAGTTACATGTTAAGCAAAAAAATAAAATAAATTAAAATATATAATTAAAATAAATTTTATCGAGAAAATATCAAATATAGATAAAAAATTTATTAAATTTTATATAAACATATTTAATCTATTTTTGGTTAAATATACCATGTTTATATAAAACATGATAAAATTTTCATCGATATTCGATATTTTCTCGATATAATTTATTTTAATTTATTTTGTTTTGTTTTTTTAACATGTAACTTCACATACACACACACACATATAAGAGTTCTACTAACTTTTATCACTATTGTTGCAAAAATAAATATTTAATTTTGAAGTTTTTTTTCTTTTGAATATTTTTGCTAAAGTAAATTGTTCTATTTGTATTTGATAACCTCAAAAAATAAATTATTTTGTTAAAACAAATATAAAAAATGATACATTTATTGAAATGACGAAAATGCTCTCAACATTTAACGGTGTTAGTGGTCAGGGGTATCAAAGTGCTAACAAAATTAAAATTCGGATATGAAAATACAAGTTTTTGATAGTTAGGTATGAAAATAAAAATAACATCATAATGCAGATAGTGTTTTGTATTTAATCCTTAATGGAAATAAAGTACTGTTGAAGGAGAAAAGATAACGAGAATAACGGTTTACTCATTCATTGATACAAATGCCTATTTATAGGCATTACATAGAGTCTCCCGAAGGATTTATAAGATCTATCAACTGTAATCTATTATAATAAGGAAACCGGATTAACCAATCCTACGTGTATTAAGGTAAGACACATAACATAAGGACGAAAACATAATTTCCTTAAACACTCCCCCTTGTGTTGCGTCTCTAATACGATATGGTGATTATGGTGTTGCCTCGGTAAAAACCTTGCCAAGTAAAACAAAAATCTCGGGGGTAAAACAAAAGACTTGGACGAAGGGAAAAAGAGCACAACGCACCAACTATAATTGAAGATAACATGTGATGCATGTAGACTCCCCATGATGTCTACATAATGACTCCCCCTGACTGGTAACTCAATATTGGAGTACAGATAAACGGCGCAAGCCAATGCACTTCACATACTTCAAAAGTAGAGTTGGGCAACAATTTAGTCATTAAATCCAGCCACATTATCCTTAGATTAGACCTGCTATGCTTAGCATTATTTTTATCTTTAAGGAGAAGGTTGCCTAACAACTCAAAACATATGTTCACGTTGAAAATCATATTCAGGCGTGGTATGATGTAATACCCCGGAAATTTGATATTAGTTTCTAATTTTATTTAGGAATTTTTGAGTTAGAAGTTAGTGGGTTTTGAAGTTTGAAGGAAGAGCGGAAGGGTTCGGATGTATAAATTGCCTGAACCGGTTTTATGGTTTCTAAGGGTCAAGAGTTGACTTTTTATTTGTTGGGTTTCTCGAGAAACTTCCTTCACAGAAGTTGTAGAGCATGACAATACGAGTTCGTAGACACATGGCACGCGTAAAACGGACTTCGTATGAGAAAGTTATGGTCAACAGAAGTTGTGGCTTTTCGGGAATTTTTAGGTTAAATAGGAAATTTTCGTTTTGGGTTTTATTATTTTTTCAAAATTCCTTCTTCCCCTTTCTTCTCTCCCCCCGACCCCGAGAGAACCCAAGCTTTCCAGCCGACCCGACCCGGACCCGGTTGACCCGACCTGGGTTTTCCGGCCATCTCCGGTCGGGTTCTCTTCCTCTCCTCCGTCCGAGCTGACCTGTGGTAGTGATGTGCGCCGTTTCGGTCCCGAGGTGGTGACCCGAAGCTCGGATGTTCGGGTGAGAAACCCGATCGGTTTCCAACCTCCGGCGGCGGCGATGCAGCTTGGAAACGGTCGGGATATGAAGTGTTGGACGTCCTCGTTCGATCCCTGCTGGTGTTGAAGCTCAACTCACAGCGGAGAGTGGCGGTGGTGGATCCCAAGCTTTCCGGCTTGTTTTCGGCCGATTGGGGTGAAACCTCATGTATAAAAGATGCTTCCCTCTCTTTAATCTTCAAGTTTTGTGTTGGGAGTTTGTCTTAATTCGAAAGTTTTGGGGTGGCGCGTGGGGCCCACTCGCTGCCGTCGGTGGTGGCGCATGGCTGCGCGTCCGGCTGGGGTTTGGGAGGTCTGTAGTCCTTGTTAGGTGGTGCTCATCAATATGAGCACGTTAGCATGTAGATTGTAGGTTTTAGAGTTGTTTGAGCATGTTAGGGTTTGGTGAAGTTCTTCTAGGGCGTGTGGGGCCCACTCGCCGCCGCTTGTGGTGGTGAGTGGCGGTGCGCCCGGTAGTGTCTGTGGTGTTTGTGGTGCTGGTTAGGTAGTGCTCATCGATACGTTTGTGTTGATTTGTGGTTTTTAGATTTTGGTTGTCAATAATTGCATGCTTGGACTTTTTGGTTAATCTTAGATTTGTGGAAGGTTTTTAAGTGCCCGACGACCTTGGGAGGTCTTGGAAGAAGGTTGCCCCCTTTTTTGGCAATCTTGGGTTAAACATTGTTTAAGGGTGCAATGTTATGTTGTTTAAATAATTATTAAGGATGACTTTGTGTTATCTAGGTGATTGGCGATTTTTGTGTTTTGCTTGTTCTTGTGGAGTTTAGTTTTGAACTAGACGCTTGTGTTTGTGTGAAGACGCAGCGGGAGTTAAGGTGAGTAAAATCTCACTAAGGTCCACTTTGTAGCCTATTTATTTTGATGATGATTGTGATGTTGATTTTGATCATGATTTGATGATGATTGTGATGTTGATTTTGATGATGATAATTGCTATGATGAGGATTATGATGATTTATTTTGATGATTTTAAATAAATAATTTAATGAAGAAAAATAATATTATGTTGTTTGGTTTTAAAAATATATGAGCTTGATCGTCAACGGCTCATAGGTAAGGTAAAAGAAGTTTTTAGTTATGTGTTACTCAATGACTCTTATGATCCTAATTTTATTAAATTGTGAGAAGTATGTTGTTGGATTTATTTTTATTATTCATATAATTATATCCTTGTGAAGGATATAATTTTTATGATGTAAATCTTGTGATGTTGTTATTGGAGTTGTGATATGATGACTGTTGAATAAATAGCCTAACCGGGTTCCAAGCCTTATTTAGGTGATTGGTTACGGTTAAGGTGTTTTTTATCATTTTATGTTTTGATATTAAATAGCCAAACCGGGTTCCAAGCCTTTAATCGGGTGATTGGTTGCGGTTCTGATGCTATTTATCATTTTTTTTATTGTGGTGATGTTAGACAGTCAAACCGGGATTCCAAGCCTTTGGCCGGGTGATTGGGTACGGTTAGGAATAGAGCTCTAGTCTGTCTCTCAGTGTAGGTCATGGGAGATACTTGAAGGTATCTGGGACCCATGGGTACACATATTGTTGTTGTAGGTCATGAGGGGTATTTTCTAAATATCTGGGACTCATGGGTACATGTCATGTTAATGTGTGGTTTTTATTCATTTATTAAAATTTATTTGGATGTGTTAAAGTGTTGGACTGTGATAAATGTGGAATTTATTTTGAGAATTACTCATACGAGCTTTTTAGCTTACCGGGTTTGTTGTTTACAACCCGGTGCACCAATTCATGGTGTAGGGGTTAGACTTGCAGGTGTTTGATCAACAGGGTTGAGGCAGGGGCATAGTAGCTGGGGTTTGGATGTACATTTTATTTGTATATTATGTAAGTTGTTTTAAACTCGTGGGAGCATCTTCTTTTTACTAGACTTTTGAAGTTGTAAATAAAGAGATGTAATGTTTAACTCAGTCGATGAGTTTTATTGACATTTACATTTCCAGTATTTAAGTTTAGTAGGGTTTGTTGAGCAGGTCATGTAGTCTTATTTGTGAGTTATATCATGCCCAATCTTTGAAATTTATCCTTCGAAAATTGGGGCGTGACAGTTTGGTATCAGAGCCTTGTTGCATATTTGGTGATAATCAATATCTTTGAGTGATGGCCCGACTGTAGCGGATCACCATCACTCTTAGGTACTGATTTGTCATTGGGTATGCGGGAGGCAAAGATGTTGTCTTGAGTGTTAGGTTCTCAGAGCATTGGTTGCTCTGTAAGTAAGGAGTGCGAGAGTTGGTTAGTGTTTCTTGAGGTTTAGTCTTTTGAGGAATAAGAATCATTAGATTGGCTCATTTTCAGCTGGCCGTGGTGAGCTAGAGGATTTGTGATTGGTGAGCAAAGTTTAGGAGTGAAATATATTTTGTTCTTTTTTTCTTCTTCATGTGAGTGAGTTATGTTTTTGGCGTGTCTTTTCTGTGATGTTGTTGGATTATATTGAATTGAGGAGAATGGGACCGAGAGGGAATAAAATGTACCCCTCGGTAAATTGGAGGTTGTGGGGGATAATTGTATAGTTGAAGTGATGTTTGCCTGTTTGGCCGGAAGGGAATAAAATGTACCTTCCGGCAATATTGTGGATTGTTGTTGAATGTTGTATGTGATGTTGCCCGAGTGGCATCTGGTGTGCAAAACGTTTGAGAGTGTGTCCACGTTGGTGGCGGACGTGTTAGCAGAAAAACGTTTGTGAGTTTGTGTTTTGCATGGCGGTGGCCATTTGGGAAATGTTTGTGAGTGTGGGTGTGTGATAGTGTTGACAAGTCTGTTAGCATGGTTCTTGATCCAACACTTTTAAAGCATTCTAAAATTTTAATTGTTTTGTTATATATATGGACTTGAATCTTAACGGCCCATGGGTAAGGATAGAAAAAAAAAAAGATTTTAATTAAATGTTTTAGAAGGTTGTTGGATAGGAGGGCCGTGTTAATTTGGGGTGTTTTGTGTTATTTGTTTTGTGGTGGGGAATGTGTAGTGAACCATGAGTGTTTTTGGTTTGGTTGAGCTCTTAGTGTCATAGTGAGTTGACAATGATGCAATGCAGATATTGTTTTGTTTTGAGTTCATATTCTTCTGTAGTTTGTGTGTTGTGTTATGGCTTGCGACTTAACTTAAGGGTGTTGAAAAAGAATTATTTGGTTTGTTGTATGAGAGTTTAAATTCATGAATTTATTTTGAATTATTACTTTGGTTGAGGAGGTGGATGTTTATTTGGGGGAGCGGGTGGCTCCAGGAGATGTGGAGTAATTTGTTTTCGAAGTGTTGGGTTTTGGTGAATTTTTCTTTCAGGTAGGGTTACCCAATTTTTAAGGGAGGTTATGCCAAAATTTTGGTATAATTTCCCTTGAGGTGGGTCCCGCAAGGTTTATGCCGGATTTCAAAGGGAAATTCGGGGTGGGTCCTGACATTTTGCAAAGTAGTGGTAGTGAAATTTGTAGAGACGTGTTATCATGTTTTATTTTATGAGTGGTTGGTTGAGGGTTAACTTTAGTGAGCCGAGTGTTTTTGGAATGCTCTAGCTCATTGTGAGTGATGAACTAGTTCGCATCCTTAGAAACCCTTGTTTCCGTATAGTTAGCCACGTGGTGTTAGTGACTTTATATAGGGAAGTGTGTCTCTGGTTGATCAATTTCCACTAGGTGGAGTGTGGATAGATAGTGTGAGAAGGCATTTGAGGAGTTGAAGACTAGGTAGACTTCATCCCCAGTGTTGGTCATTCCTAGTAGTGGTGTTGACCTTGTCGTCTATAGCGATGTCTCTTATCAGGGTTTGGTTGTGTGTTGATGCAGCTTGGTGTTGTTGTGGCTTATGGCTCTAGACAGTATAAAATTCATGAGAATATTTATCTCACTCATGACCTAGAGCTAGCTGCGGTAGTTTTTGCCTTGAAGATTTTGAGGCATCACTTGTATGGAGAGAAGTTCGAACTCTTTTCTGATCATAAGAGTTTGAAGTATTTATTCTCTCAGAAAGATTTGAGCATGAGACAAAGGAGGTAGATGGAGCTCCTTAAGGACTATGACTTCCCCTTGGAGTATCATCCTGGGAAAGCCAATGTGGTAGTGAATGCATTGAGCAGGAAGCCTAGGGGTATAGCTGCCTCTATCATGGTGCAGGAGTGGCTCATGTTGGAGACTGCATCTGAGTTTGGCATTCTGCCATCTGGCAGGAAACAAGGGATTTTCCTTGGAAGCGTCTCTGTGCAACCCACTTTGATTTCCAGGATCATCCAAGGCCAAGCACATGACGAGTTCTCATGTGCAAAGTTGGCGAAATTAGTGGTGGATTTGTTGGATGTTTGTCCTTCAGAGTGGATGGTTGGATTAGATGGTGGATTGAGGTATAGATGGAGATTATGTGTTCCCGATAGTTGTGATCTCAAGGGGGAAATCCTATGGGAGGCGCATCGATCTTGTTATACGGTGCACCCAGGGAGCACCAAGATGTATAAAGTCATGCTTAGGCAGTTTTGGTGGAATGGGATGAAGAAAGATGTTGCAGAGTATGTGTCCAAGTGCCTCACCTGTTAGCAGGTGAAGGCGGAGCATCAGAGGCCCGGAGGCTTGTTGCAGCCATTATCTATTCCTACTTGGAAATGGGAGCAGATTTCCATGGACTTTGTGACTGGACTGCCTAAGTCCAAGATTGGACATGATGCTATATGGGTGATTGTGGGACTTTTTGAGATTTTGGAGAAAGTAGGAGATTTGGCTTATCAGCTTGCCTTACCTCCTTCCATGTCCGGGGCACACAATGTGTTTCATGTGTCCTTATTGAGGAAGTATGTTCCGGATGCATCTCATGTAATTGATTATAGTTCTATCAAGGTGAATGCAGATGCAACCTTGTTGTTGTTGAACCGGTTCGAATCTTGGATAGATCGACCAAGAGGCTTCGAAGGAAGGAGATCAATTTGGTTAAGGTGTGTTGGAGTCACCAAGATGAGGGTGATGCATTCTTGGGAGTTAGAGTCGGATATGAGGGCTAAGTACCCCAAGTTGTTTCTTTTTGAGTTAGTATCTTTAAATTTCGGGGACGAAATTTCTTTAAGGAGGGTAGAGTGTAATACCCCGGAAATTTGATATTAGTTTCTAATTTTATTTAGGAATTTTTGAGTTAGAAGTTAGTGGGTTTTGAAGTTTGAAGGAAGAGCGGAAGGGTTCGGATGCATAAATTGCCTGAACCGGTTTTATGGTTTTGAAGGGTCAAGAGTTGACTTTTTATTTGTTAGGTTTCCTGAGAAACTTCCTTCACGGAAGTTGTAGAGCATGACGATACGAGTTCGTAGACATGTGACACGCTTAAAACGGACTTCGTATGAGAATGTTATGGTCAACAGAAGTTGTGGCTTTTTGGGAATTTTTAGGTTAAATAGGAAATTTTCGTTTTGGGTTTTATTATTTTTTCAGAATTCCTTCTTCCCCTTTCTTCTCTCCCCCCGACCCCGAGAGAACCCAAGCTTTCCAGCCGACCCGACCCGGACCCGGTTGACCCGACCCGGGTTTTCCGGCCATCTCCGGCCGACCCAGACGACGGCACCGGTCGGGTTCTCTTCCTCTCCTCCGTCCGAGCTGACCTGTGGTAGTGATGTGCGCCGTTTCGGTCCCGAGGTGGTGACCCGAAGCTCGGAAGTTCGGGTGAGAAACCCGATCGGTTTCCTACCTCCGGCGGCGGCGATGCAGCTTGGAAACGGTCAGGATATGAAGTGTTGGACGTCCTCGTTCGATCCATGCTGGTGTTGAAGCTCAACTCACGGCGGAGAGTGGCGGTGGTGGATCCCTAGCTTTCCGGTGAGTTTCCGGCTTGTTTCCGGCCGATTGGGGTGAAACCTCAGGTATAAAAGATGCTTCCCTCTCCTTAATCTTCAAGTTTTGTGTTGGGAGTTTGTCTTAATTCGAAAGTTTTGGGGTGGCGCGTGGGGCCCACTCGCTGCCGTCGGTGGTGGCGCGTGGCAGCGCGTCCGGCAGGGGTTTGGGAGGTCTGTAGTCCTTGTTAGGTGGTGCTCATCAATACGAGCACGTTAGCATGTAGATTGTAGGTTTTAGAGTTGTTTGAGCATGTTAGGGTTTGGTGAAGTTCTTCTAGGGCGTGTGGGGCCCACTCGCCGCCGCTTGTGGTGGTGAGTGGCGGTGCGCCCAGTAGTGTCTGTGGTGTTTGTGGTGCTGGTTAGGTAGTGCTCATCGATACGTTTGTGTTGATTTGTGGTTTTTAGATTTTGGTTGTAAATAATTGCATGCTTGGACTTTTTGGTTAATCTTAGATTTATGGAAGGTTAGTGCCCGACGACCTTGGGAGGTCTTGGAAGAAGGTTGCCCCCTTTTTTGGCAATCTTGGGTTAAACCTTGTTTAAGGGTGCAATGTTATGTTGTTTAAATAATTATTAAGGATGACTTTGTGTTATCTAGGTGATTGGCGATTTTTGTGTTTTGCTTGTTCTTGTGGAGTTTAGTTTTGAGCTAGACGCTTGTGTTTGTGTGAAGACGCAGCGGGAGTTAAGGTGAGTAAAATCTCACTAAGGTCCACTTTGTGGCCTATTTATTTTGATGATGATTGTGATGTTGATTTTGATCATGATTTGATGATGATTGTGATGTTGATTTTGATGATGATAATTGCTATGATGAGGATTATGATGATTTATTTTGATGATTTTAAATAAATAATTTAATGAAGAAAAATAATATTATGTTGTTTGGTTTTAAAAATATATGAGCTTGATCGTCAACGGCTCATAGGTAAGGTAAAACAAGTTTTTAGTTATGTGTTACTCAATGACTGTTATGATCATAATTTTATTAAATTGTGAGAAGTATGTTGTTGGATTTATTTTTATTTTTCATATAATTATATCCTTGTGAAGGATATAATTTTTATGATGTAAATCTTGTGATGTTGTTATTGGAGTTGTGATATGATGACTGTTGAATAAATAGCCTAACCGGGTTCCAAGCCTTATTTAGGTGATTGGTTACGGTTAAGGTGTTTTTTTATCATTTTATGTTTTGATATTAAATAACCAAACCGGGTTCCAAGCCTTTAATCGGGTGATTGGTTGCGGTTC
The DNA here is from genome assembly GCA_034370585.1 of Fragaria x ananassa. NCBI lineage: Eukaryota > Viridiplantae > Streptophyta > Magnoliopsida > Rosales > Rosaceae > Fragaria > Fragaria x ananassa. The sequence goes on along the minus strand of CP139762.1, from coordinate 12,869,687 downwards.
TGATGCTATTTATCATTTTTTTTTATTGTGGTGATGTTAGACAGTCAAACCGGGATTCCAAGCCTTTGGCCGGGTGATTGGGTACGGTTAGGAATAGAGCTCTAGTCCGTCTGTCAGTGTAGGTCATGGGAGATACTTGAAGGTATCTGGGACCCATGCGTACACATATTGTTGTTGTAGGTCATGAGGGGTATTTTCTAAATATCTGGGACTCATGGGTACATGTCGTGTTAATGTGTGGTTTTTATTCATTTATTAAAATTTATTTGGATGTGTTAAAGTGTTGGACTGTGATAAATGTGGAATTTATTTTGAGAATTACTCATACGAGCTTTTTAGCTTACCGGGTATGTTGTTTACAACCCGGTGCACCAATTTATGGTGTAAGGGTTAGATTTGCAGGTGTTTGATCAACAGGGTTGAGGCAGGGGCATAGTAGCTGGGGTTTGGATGTACATTTTATTTGTATATTATGTAAGTTGTTTTAAGCTCGTGGGAGCATCTTCTTTTTACTAGACTTTTGAAGTTGTAAATAAAGAGATGTAATGTTTAACTCAGTCGATGAGTTTTATTGACATTTACATTTCCAGTATTTAAGTTTAGTAGGGTTTGTTGAGCAGGTCATGTAGTCTTATTTGTGAGTTATATCATGCCCAATCTTTGAAATTTATCCTTCGAAAATTGGGGCGTGACATATGACCTTTGTGTACTTAAACAGTCATAACTTCTTCGATACAATAGGTATGGACAAACCGTATAAAGTTCTGGAAACTAGAGACACGTAGATTTCCAGCCATATAAGGTCCATAACCTAGTTCATCTTGAGCTGATCACAAAGCTCTGTTGAAGTTGACTGTTCTGCTAAAGCAGATTCTTGGACAGATCTGTCCTACTTTATGAAAATAGCCATAACTCACTCAAGATGATAGATTTGATCAAATGGTTGATGTCCCTGGAAATTAGACACATAGACCTTTCCAATGGTACCAATTTCACCATTTTCCAACAAGTGGACTATCATGTAGGTTCCGTGGAAGTTGACCTACGAAGGAATCACTGTCATTACATTGATGTTGCGTGGGCATATCCGGCCATTACCTTGATGTTCCTTCACACTCATCTAAGAGGGAGCGAAGCTGCTCCACTGCTAGAGAGTTGAATGACTAAGGAGAACTTGGCCTTACAAGTTTATAGTGAACGAGATGTCGAGTCTAGTATATTGTAACAAGTACATGAATATGCTACCGTACTTAGATGGAGAACTTCTTCCAAGACTTCTTCGTCATATGGACGAAAAAAGTCTTCTCAAGACTTTGACCAATCAAGGGATACATATAGGCATAACTTCATCGTCCTTTAGATTTTATTAAGTCAACAGATGAATAAGCATCATCAATAAAGGTCCTTACTTCAAGACCAAGTATTCCCAAGCTCCTTTCATTCTTAATTTTGTATTAGTGGCATCTATTCGTTTAACAAGAGTTCATCACGATTCATTCAGAATTTACACGCAAATAGGCATAATTCTTCATATCCCTTCCCCATCAAGTAAATACTAAGAAAATACCTTGCAAACACGCTCTGTGGTCAGGAGCCACTTGATTTGGGTGAAAACTGATCTATTCAAGATCTTTTTGTACATCTCTTAGTTCCCAACAGAGATAAGTGGTGACCACAAGCTGCTTGTTCAGTTTTTCAGAAACTACCAAACTGACAAGGTAGTGGAGTGCAATGACATCCATTACGAGAGTATATCTCATCATAGTCGATTCCAGGGTGTTTGTGAGAGACCTTGCGCCAGAAGGTGAGTCTAAACTCTTTTTCTCACTACATTTTCTAACAAAGACACAACTGATAGAGTTTACACTTGGGGTGTCGGCGTCACCTAACCAAAGCACTATCTCTTTGTTTAAACTGGATCACATCTTTCCATTTAGGCCAATCTACAACGTTGGTATTTTCTCAACGAAGTATGGTTCGATATCAAACTCATTAAACCATGTCATCATGTACACCGGTGTAATTTCTAAGTGTAGAGATCTCTATATGGATTGGTATTGACATTGAGGTGTCCCCCAATGATTTCCATAATCCAGAAATAACAGACGAATGAGTATCATTGATCAAATAATCAAGTTGTACCAAACTCGCATTCTTCCTTGGCGAGTATGTATCGAACCAAGTGGCCTCCCCCTAAACCATGGGAGCCACGGCCTAGCAACACCATCTACCACATTTCTGGTGTCACCATGCCACCATCTATAGGCGATGACATGTCCTCTTATCTGGACATCAACATGTCCTCTTATCCGGACATCCACATGTCCTTATCTGAATATCAATCCTTGCAGGCATGTTTGCAGCATGTATATGTGATCTCGTCACTTTAGGGAACTTAATGAGACACAATAGGGACAAACCACGACAATTCCAAGTCGTTCTACTTGAACATTATTGTTCTTATCTCCCTCTAACGACGAGAAGACTGGCTCATCAAAGTGACATAAAAGAAATCGCCTGTCAAGGTCCTTATATAAGTGGACTATAGTCGGAAACTCATGTCTTATTCAAAGACAATATTCATCATAAATAACTCATCATTGTACTCTTGTGGAGGCGCAATTTGGCACATAGAACATGTGGACGATATAGATTATAGAACGTTAACTCAATTCATTAACAAATATACATATCGTTACAACCGTAACATAAAGATCTGAATGATGGTGGGCAAAGATGAATAAGAAAAACTATGACCTTGCTACAACCCGTAGTCGTTTGTCTTACTGGTCTAAAAAACCATTGGCCTCACCACCGGGACTGGTTAAAAAGAAATCGGTTGAACCGATTGCCAGCATGACCGGACCTCTGTTTTACGCTTCCTTTAACGGTTCACTATATTTTAGAACTCTAAACGCTACCAAATTTTGTAAGAAGGTAGACATGGGAGTTCGAATTGCAAAACCGCCGGCCTCAACGACAGAACCGGCCGAAAATGTACCGAACCGTCCAATGGAGTCGCCGGACATCCGTTCACCACCTTCCATGTCTCCAAATGCCACCAAATTTTGTGAAATGGTAGGCTTGGATTCTAGGAATCCGTTTACGAAACAGAACTTGAAGAACCGATTTAAAAGTTTGTGAACCGGTTCTCACAATGACTGGTCCGCAAGCTGAAAAACTGGAAATTCTAGGTTTTGTCAACTTTTCAATCGTTGCAAAGGTTCCTCATAACATCCAATTGTTATGGCTTAAGTTAAACCAATGTGAACATCACCATAGCATCATTATGCCTCAAAGTGAACAACGAGAAGCCATTAAACCAACATCTTATGTATCATTCTTGTAGAATCACTCACAGACATTGTAATGTCTTACTTAGTGAGCAACGACGTAGCATTTTGTTTATGATAGTCTGTCACACCCCAATTCTTAAGTTATTTTACGGTTATTTATTCCGGTATTATTTTGATTTTTTACCGTATTAATTAACCGTTTACTGTTAAGGACTTTAGAGTTGACTTTTCTTACGTTTGGAACTTGGGAAAACTTTCTTCATGGAAGTCGTAGAGGACGTCGTTACGAGTTCGTAGACATGCTATGTGTAAAAATCAGAATTAGCATGAAAAAGTTATGATTTAAAAGAGTAATTTTTGGAGATGGTAAAAATGTGGTGAAAAAAAATGTAGTGGGTGTAAAATTTGTTCAGTTGGGCTGTTGATGGGCCAGCTGAGGAACAACCCAAGACCACCCCCCCCCCCCTCTCATTTTCTCTCTTCTCCTCTTCCTTCTCTCTCTTTTCTCCCGTGAGTTTACTGCTGGACTTTTCCAGCGTGGTCTGCCACCGTCCGGCCAGCCACCAGCTGCCAGCCCACCCCAGTTTTGACCCCCATCACCTCCTCTCTCTACCCGGCCTAGCCCCCGAGTCGTTAGCCCGCCGGAAGAGGAGAAAACTCGCCGGAGACGCCGGGAAGCTTTTTGCCGGAAATCCCACCTCCGGCCACCACAGGTTGAAGTCTTTGGCTCATCTTGTAGCCCTCATCAAGGTGAGTATTCCCTCAAAATGAATTAGTCTATTTCGTTGTTGTTATGGAGAAATGTATAATTGAAGTTTTTAGGGATTTATGGAAGTTTTAATTCGTTTGCCCTAGTTAGCCTTAAAAATGGACTAAGTGCTAGTTATGAAGGTTGTTGAGCATGATGAGGGGAATATTTTGTGAAAATTTGAGAAGCATTGGAGGTCGCTGGAAAACGGTTGCCGGCCGCCGCCCCTTGGGGGCAGTTTTTCATGCTTTTTGGGTTTGTTTTAATGAGAGGAGTTTAATGAAGTATAGTTTGGAATTTTTAGAGGAGATTTGATAAGGTTTAGGATTTATCTATGATTAAAGATTTGGGCGGTTATTCGAATGGAAATCTGACAGTTGGTTTAGCAGGTTTTAAAGTCTAAAAAGGTTAAATTATGGCTTTAGGTAAGTGCGAAGTAATGTGAGCCTTATTAGGTAAAATATAGAGAAGTTGGGTAAGAGAAATGAAATTATAGGCTTCCTTTTTATTTCGGAAAATTTATTAAAGTTTTGTCTTGGTTTGGAGGCTTAATGATTATTTATTGTTCAGGACGTGAGGAGGATCATCTGGAGGAGTCCTCGGGCCGTCGGCAAGCATAGCCGAGCACTGTGAGTGGACCTTTGATTTTAATCACATGCATGCACTAAAGTTAATTAATTTCGAGGGTATTTTAGAAATTCAGTATTTTCTTGGGATTTGCGAGTTCCCACCGTTATTTGGGGAAACTCCCTTTCTCATTTCATTTGACATGTGGGACATGTCAATAGGTCGTTTTATTTGGAATTCAATTGCACCCTAAAAGGGATGACTGATATTATTTATTGTTAGCTTGGCGTGGGACGCCATTATACTTATTTAACGGTCCTCATCATATGAGAGTTGAGCGTTTGGCGTGGGACGCCATTATATCTATTAAGCGGTCCTCATCATATGTAAGTTGAGCGCTTGGCGTGGGACGCCATTATAGCCTGGGAGGCAATCGATCAGTATATGTATATATTATTAGCAGCTAGTTATTATTTAGCGGTCCTCATCATATGAGAGTTGAGCGCTTGGCGTGGGACGCCATTATATCTATTAAGCGGTCCTCATCATATGTGAGTTGAGCGCTTGGCGTGAGACGCTATTATAGCCTGAGAGGCTTATAGTTTTGGTGAAATATTTTTCCCTATTTATTGTGATTTATTGAGAACCAATGGGATTGGTCGTTATTTTGGTTTATAAGTATTTGCGGGAAGAGTTCCAAGAATGGCGTGCATAAATATTTTTCTAATTGAAATTATGGGAGAGCATAGATTTGATTTAATTACTCCATATTTCTTTTGTCATTTATTTTTTCCACTCACTCTAACGTTTTAAATGCTTCTCCCCTGAGCCTTCCGTTTTAAATGCCCAGTCTGCAGAGTTCTGTTCGGCGAGGGTAGGAGGCGAGTCATATTTCCCACCTCATCCAGTTTTCTCTCCACTATGCCATTTTCGGCATCAGGCGACACTACAGTTGTGTCGCCTGATGTATTTTTTATGTGTCGCCTAGTAGCGTGTCGACACTTAAACCATCAGGCGACACAAATGTTGTGTCGCCTTTAAGAACATCAGGCGACAGAAGACTTTTTTTACTATGTGTCGCCTGATAAAAGATCAGGCGACATATCATATGTGTCGACTAGAAGAACAACAGGCGACATAAGACATTTTTCATTATGTGTCGCCTGACCAAAGCATAAATGTCGACATGCTAGAAGGCGACACATCTTTTTTTTGCCGTCAGGCGACACATATGCATCGGTGAATGGTCTTCAGGCGACGTGTAATTTTTCTTTGTGGTGTAGACCTTGTACAGCGACACATATGCATCGGTGAATGGTCTTCAGGCGACGTATAAGTTTTCTTTTTTCATTTGGTCTCTTTGAGACAATAGATATATGTCGTCTGATATGCTTTAAGCTTTCACTACGTGATATCTTCGACTTTTTCAGGCGACATTTGTCTACCGTATGAATGAGTTCGAGCTACACATAAGTGATGCCTTGTTTTGATTTAAACTCTGCATATACGTTGCCGGTTGTTCTTTATGGCGTCACATGTCTATTGTATGAATGAGCTTGAGCTACACATAAGTGATGCCTTGTTTTCATTTAAACTGTGCATTTACGTTGCCGGTTGTTCTTTATGGCCTCACATGTCCATCGTATGAATGAGCTTAAGCTACACATAAGTGATGTCTTCTTTTGATTTAAACTGTGCATTTACATTGTTGGTTGTTCTTAATGGCCTCACATGTCTATCGCATGAATGAGTTTGAGCTACACATAAGTGATGCCTTCTTTTGATTTAAACTTTGCATTTACGTTGCCGGTTGTTTCTTATGGCAACACATTTCTAGTATCTAAGCTTTGTAAAGACAATAGATATGTGTTGCCAATTGTTACTTATGGCCACACATAATCGTAGTCATGGCTTGTTTAAAACTACACAATTGCTATATTGAAACATCCTGATAATTTAGATTTAAAAACGACATCTATAACTAAAATACGCATTAATTCAACATCCAAAATGATAACATTATCCACTGTACACAAAAGTAGCTAGGCCATAAGAGGTTAACAAAAAGCACCATCATTATGTACAAAAGTAGCTAGGCCATAAGAGGTTAACAAAAAGCACCATCATTTTGTTCAACTGCCTCATATACATGCAGCTAGCAGTACCCTATAATAGCAAAGCAAACTGTCTCATATATATGCAGCCAGCACCTACCCTATAATAGCACAGCAAACTACCACATATATACATATAGCCAGCAGCCTATGGTAACACAGCAAAAGTACACAATCTGGGCAAACACACAATCCTTTCTGAAAACAGAACTAATAGAACCATACAGCAGCTTTGCTAGTTACTTGTAAATTTAAGCACATACTCTGCCCACTCCTGTCGGACAACATCAACGTCCTGCATGGTGTATTTTTCATCACCCCTAGTCAACCACTGCAAGGAGGACAAAGAACATAATAGATTTAACCAACTGATTGAGTTTTTTAACTCACAAACTGATAAATGCAAGCCGTTACCTTTTTAGTCCAGTTCTGTTCTTTGTCCTGCACTATTTCTCTCATGTACAGCATGATGAAATAGCCGCAGCTCTTATCCCCAATCTGCTCTGGAATTCCCTGAATCAAATAACATTAAATTTTGCTTAATAAACCTAATAAACATGAACTGAAATGGTCAAGTGTAAATATAAACAGTTAGCTAAGGTAGGGAACCTACTGAACAGTTTCTCCACTGAACCTTTCGTGGTTTCTTAGCAGGAATGTTTGCATTCGTAATTTTTATGGCGCTTCAAAAAGAACAAAATACCCAAAATTATAAACAGAATGAACTAAATAGTTAGACAATGCATTTTGTATATAGTATACATCAATGATAAAGATGCAAGTTGGCTGACATACTGGTTCACTATTGTTCTCCACTCATCAGTGGTAACATCCATTCTCCTCTTCATAGGATCCATGAAATATACAAGTTCTTCACTGGGACTCACCACCGATAAAATCCAATGTTTTCTAACACACATAATAGAATCAAAACAATCAATACATTTCATCTAATGACACATAAATTGAGAATTTAAAATATATACAAAAATGCATGAATAAAGCTGTCGTACCCTGTGTTATAGGGAACCAGAAAAAACTGGCCAGGCTTCCCTCTTTTCAAAGCAGCAGAGAAAGACCGAGACCGGTCAGTTGAATTTCCAACGCCAAGGGAAGAAGGGTCAACAAAACCAATCATGTTAAGCATATTTGATTCCTTCAACTTTTCACGTAGGAAGCTGCAAATCAAAAGAGCATATCACTTAATGCTACTGAACATGTATTGCGCAACAAAATTAAACTAACTAGCAAGGATATTCAAAATTATATATACCTCATATACATAACGATTGTATCGCCAGCAACCTCTTGCACATTTGTGAAAGCAAAAAGATCACTTCTGAAGAGGGCAATTTTCCTTTCGGTGCCGAATAAGTCCTTGCTAAGCTTTGTGTGGATAGTGGCCCTATCCTTCAAGAACTCATTGCCCCATTTGCTCAAGGACAGAAGCGCTGGAGGCAAATCAGCTGGTAGGTGCTCCAAATCATCATCATCCTTATCCGTATCAACCCACTGCTTTGTTTTCTTCCTCCCGTACTTACGGGGTGCTTGCTGCATTTCAGATTAGAAAACAAGAAAGCAATTACTACATGTTTAGTATTTCAATTTCAAGTAGCCGCTGATCGATATATATATGCATGAACAACTACATTACCTTTGCATTACCAACTGCAGTGGCTGGTATAACCCAGTCTTTAGGCCAAGCAACGCAAGTCCCAATTGCATCGCTCACAAATACAATCTCATCCCTAATAGGGACTGGTAGCAAGGCATTCTCCACAAGACATTTGCTCACAGACACTCGGATATTTTCCGCAGCTAATGGAACACCATGAACAGTTTGTGAGCTGGAATCGACACCCACTTCAACAATGGTTCCCTCAGCCACAATGTTGTCCAATGAATCTATTACAAGATGATGCCTCTGGACAGTGGGGCTAGACTGAACCTAATTCAAAACAGAAAAAAATATTAAATAAATAAACAAAAATCTCAACATCAGTCAAGTGAGGCAGAATCAACACCAAATGTGCCTATAAGGGTACTTCGGTAAGTATATAAATACAAGGTGGCGATAATTTACCTGAGCCATCTCCATCACATGCGCTTCCTCCTCAACAGTCAAGGGTTTTTCAGGCGCCTGCTCTTTTGTAACTTCATCCGCTTCAACTTGTGTCTTCAGCTTGCCCTCCTCTAAATCTAACTTCTTCTTGATGGCTTTCACACCCTCCACTTCATTACCTCCAACACCAGCCTTGTCAAGACGGGAACAACTGCCCTGGCCAGACCCTAGATCATTTATCAGGGTCGCAGACTTTGGTGACTCAACAATTTGCTTATCTTTCCCCATAAGCAATGATTCTAACCTCACCAGCCTTCCCACCAGTTCAGCTTTTTCTTCTTTCCATTGGGCTCTCTCCGCAGCAAGCACACTACTGCTATCCTCTTCCCCGTTCTTAATACGTTGTCTCGCATCTAAGTTCAGCCTAGCACGTTTAGGAAGATGGAAATATGCTTCAGGTTTGACGAAGCCACCAACACCTCGCACCCTACCAGAATATTCAGGTGTTCCCAACGCCGTAGTCAAAACATCAACAGGTCCTTCAAACTTTCTTTTTCCCTCTTGCTCTTCCTTCTCCAATTTGTCCTGAAATAGACGTAAATCAATTTGCATAAAAGCATGAACAATTTCAAATACTGAAATTAATAATAAGCTAATTTCAAGGACTTGACATACAATTTCATCGACCTTTTCCTGCACTTGTGGCGCCAAGTAGTTGCCATCCTTGTCTTGTCTAGCTGCTTTCCACATTGTAGTTCGAACTAATTTCCTCCCAGCAGGCACTGTGGCAGCCTATAAATATATATTTGGGTTAATACGCTTGTGGTGACATAGGGTAATATATTACTAAGAAGAGTAATGTACCAGTTCCTCTTGCAACTGAGCATATGGCTTCCGTCCAAGTCGATGAGGGTACTTATTCTCTTTCCTCCTTGCCATTTGTTTTTGCCGGAATTCCTACAAGACGATAGCCAAAGTTTCCATTATATTTTAGCAATTGAAACAATGCCAATATTGCTGAAAAATGTAATAAAATTACAACACTTTGTATTTTACAAACCTGAAACTGAGGTGATATCCTATCTTTCACGAACTCTTGCCATTGATCTGCGTGAATGCTTCGGTAATCATCAGGAGGGAACTCAAAGAGTTCAGGGGAATCCATAAACGGAATAATGTACCAAGTGGTTAGCTTGCTCTTGAAATCCCTCCATTTTTGGCCTGCAGATGCAAAAACCATTTTCTTCCATTGCTTTGGCACCACATAAGCTTCCTAAACATTAACAAGTACAAAAGATGACTGCTTTAGATATTTTCTGTGAAAGCTACAACGAAGGACATGTTAACTAATTATAATATTTTCATTTACCTCAATAGAACCCCAAATATTGTCCTTCACACTTAGCGGCACAAGTCTCCAATCTTTAACATTAATTGGGACCTTGGTGCGTGCAAACACCCCAATGTAGGACTGCATCTCCTTGGCTGCCCTCCCAACAGGTTCCCCATCATCATTATATTTAACCTTCAACTTCCTTCCCCGAACGAGTCGCCTATTAACCCGACTCATCGTCACCATCCCTCGTCTAAGCAACCGCATTCCACCAGTGACGTTCTCATTGCTTTCTTCCTCATCCTCATCAGCTTCAAATTCTTCATCTTCATCATCAGACTCAACCACCTCCATCGTTCCAGCTTTGCTCTTTCCGGCTTTGCTCTTTCCAGCCTTGCGCTTTCCGGATCCAGAATTGGACATGCTACCAAACGACAACTTCTTTGATGCCACAGATTTCTTGGACTGTGTTGCTTTAGCTGGTCCCACTCTTGCATTATTGAGCGCATCCTTGCTGGTCCGAGCAGTTGAACGCGGACTTCTTCTAGGTAGTACCACATCAGCTTTAGTGGGCGCATCCTTGCTGGTCTGGTCAACAACAACAACTTTGGTTGAACGTGGACTTCTTCTAGGTGTGGCAGCTTTACCAACAGATGCTTCCTCGTTTGCGACCTCACTTCTACCACGTTTCCTTAAAAATTCCTTCGTCTTCGTCCTCAAAGCTAAAGCTCTAGCATTGAGGGATGACGTGCTAGATCCAGCCATCACCTGAAATAACCAGCAAACGCGGTTAGCAAAGTAAAATATTTATTAACAGAAACATAGCCATTACACAGATACACCACTGAATAAAATAACTTTACTGAAAATTAAAATAATACGATGAACATTTTAACATAATTCAAACTTCAGTACCACTGAATAAAATAACTTTACTGAAAATTAAAATAATACGATGAACATTCAAACATAATTCAAACTTCAGTACATATGAGGCACTCTTCAAAACACAAACAAAACAAAAACAATACGAGGGACTCAAGCTACCACATCAATACTACTCCCCTCATACCACTAACTTAACTTTCAACATATATTTTCTCATCCCCAGGACGCATATAATTACTATCCTGATCACCCTCTATATCATCATAAGTCTCAACGAATGGTAAATCAAATGCTTGTTCTTCAATGTGGACGCCTTCTTCCTCATCCGAATCAAACCCTTTGTAGTCTCTATCTGGAAGCCTTACTACCACTGACCATTGAGGATCAAGGGGATCCTCAATGTAAAATATTTGCTTAACATGACTAGCCAAGACAAAAGGATCATTAAGATGCCCTTTCCTATTCAAATTTACCAACGTGAACCCTAGTTCATCTACCTTGATGCCCCTAACATTCTCAACCCAATCACATTTAAACAACGGCACCCTAAACTTGTAGTAGTCCACCTCCCATATGTGTTGTATGACACCATAGAAGTCCATATCATCATGTCTGGGATTTTTATCCTTCGCACTTGAAACCAGCATTACATCAGCAACCAAAGAAACACCACTGTTTTGCACTGTTCTCATATCGTCCCGCTGCTTAGTGTAGAACTCAACACCATTAACCTTGTATCCACTAAATGTTGCTACTACATTATTTGGTCCAGCTGCCATCCACCTTATTGTTTCTGAAACAGTATTTCCAGAATTTTGCAGTTCATTTGAGACCTGCAAATCAATATATTACATTAGCACAACGTTGAAATCTGCCACGTTTAAGTCATAACAAAAATGTCTAGTAGGAAATTGCATACCCTCTCCTTCAACCAGGCTGAAAAGGTCTGGTTTTGTTTATCCTTCAGCCACTTTTCATCTTTGGCAAACCTTGGATGAAGAAGCTTCAGCAATTCCATGTGTTCACTACACAACAACAACAACAATTTAAATAAAAGAATTATAAATTAATTGAATGAAGGAAAACTGAAAATAATTAAATACGAAAACTTACCTGAAATAATTTTTTGCATCCTCTGTATTCTGCAATATACACAGATGTGCCTGTTCCATCTCTTTGCCATAGACTGAAATCATAGTAGGAGCTGATAACGGGTTGGACGCATGAAAGACTTCTGGTTTTGAATTTTCTGGCATTCCAGCAGTGGAAGCATCATCATTTAGCAATCCCTCAGCACAAAACTCTACCGCCTCTTCAACAACGTAAGACTCTGCTATGCATCCCTCAGGATGCCTTCGACTTCTGACCCACCCTTTGAAGACTTTCATGTACCTCTCAAAGGGGTACATCCACCGGAAAAATACTGGACCGCAAAGCGTAACTTCCCTCACTAGATGCACTGTTAGATGGATCATAACGTCAAAAAATGAAGGGGGGAAGTACTTCTCCAATTGGCAAACAGTAACCACCAAATCTGCTTGCATCTATTCTAGCTTCGAAACATCAATCTCTTTAGCACATATTGCCTTGAAGAAAAGGCAGAACCTGATGATCGCATATCTTACAGGCTTCTCAAGAACAGAACGTAATGCAACAGGTAGAAGAACTTGCATCACAACATGGCAATCATGCGATTTTAGTTTAGACAGTTTCAAATCCTCCATAGAGACAAGATTCCTTATGTTTGACGAAAATCCAGTAGGAACCTTCATCCCAAAAAAAGACCCGCACACTATTTTTTTTTCATCAAGCTTACAATTCCAAGAAGCCAAAGGCAATTTAGTTCGCTTGCCACTGACATCTGGCTTTAACTCAGTCCTGATTCCCATAGCCACCATGTCTAAACGCGCTGCAACCCCATCCTTTGTCTTTCCCGGAATGTTCAGCAGTGTACCAATGAGTGAGTCGCAACAGTTCTTTTCAATGTGCATGACATCGAGATTATGTCGTACCGGAATATCTTTCCAGTACTCTAGTTGAAAGAATACAGACTTTTTTTTCCAGCAAGGTCTGTCTTGGTCATCAACAATCCTCACACGAGGAGTAGATTCTTCCCTTTTCCCAAACTCACAATTCAGACCCTCTACTCTAGCCAGCACCTCCTCTCCAGTCAATGGTACCGGAGCTAGGTCCTCCTCTATGGTGTTGTCAAAAGCAGCAGCTTGTCTCCTATATGGATGATGTCTGGGTAGTCCACGGCGATGCCTCATGAAAACAAGTTTATTACCTTTCTTTAACCTCCGAGGTCGAGTCTGGTCAACACATATTGGACAACCATGGTATCCTCTTACAACGCTTCCAGACAAGTTCCCGTATGCGGGAAAGTCATTAATAGTCCAGAAAAGCACTGCTTTTAGTTTGAAGTACTCCCCTCTAAATGCATCGTACACTTCCTCAACCCCATTCCACAACAGTTTCAAATCATCTATTAGTGGTTGCAAGTAGACATCGATATCATTACCCGGCTGCTTCGGTCCCGATATTAACAAGGTCAACATCATGAACTTCCTTTTCATACAAAGCCATGGAGGCAGGTTATATGTGACTAGTATAACCGGCCAACATGAATACAGGCTGTTTTGCATACTATGCGGGTTAAATCCATCCGAAGATAGAGCTAATCTGAGGTTTCTATGGTCGTTACCCAATTCAGGATATTTACTGTCTAGTAATTTCCAAGTAGGAGAATCAGCTGAGTGTCGCATCATCTTATCTTTCTTTCTACCCCAGTCATGCCAAGTAAGATTCTTAGCAGTTTTGGGTGACTGGTAAAACCTTTTGAACCTGGGGATAGGTGGAAAGTACCATAAAACCTTCGCAGGTACATTTTTTGTTGGTATATTATCCCTACCCAATTTCCACCTTGAAACACCACAGCTTGGGCATTCCTCAGCATCAACAAGGACTGCATCTCCTCTATACAAGATGCAGTCATTAGGACATGCATGAATTTTTTCATAGTCCATCCCTAAAACACTAAGTGTCTTTTTAGCATCATTTGTAGTCAAAGGAACAAGATTTTCTGCAGGAAGCAGACCCTTAACGAGTTCCAGAAAGTCTCCAAAGCAAGAATCAGTCACTACATGCTTTGCTTTCCAACTAAAACTCTCAACCAGAAAATTCATCTTGGTTGTATGGTCACAACCATTGTACAAAGGTTGATCTCCATCCTCTACGAACTTTAAAAACTCATTAGAGTCTTCGGACATCTCCTCATCCTCACTTTCTCCTACTTCTACATCGTTCTCCCCCATCCCAGGATCCCCATTAACTGATTCAGATTCAGATTCAGATTCAGATTCAACCCCATTATCATACATAGATTCCCCATGCCACCTCCACACCTTATAACTCTCTAAAATACCATAATAGAATACATGATCCCTCACAACTTCCACAGAAAATCCATCGACATTGCAACATTTCTTGCAAGGACATGAAATCTTGTCTATGTTAACAGCATTAGACTCGGCAAACTTTAGAAACTCTTCAAATCCTAACTCAAACTCTTTTGATCTCCTATCAGCATGCATCCATGACTTATCCATCTTAGACAAAAAATGCATTATTAGTGCACATGCAATACATACATACATATATATAATATATATATATATAGTTCATTCATAGTTTCACATGTAGGTGCAAGCAATACATCAATCCAAGCTCCAACAATATATTACACCAACATAATAATCTATCACAGCAAAGATAAAACACAACCAAGGCATGAATGCATATACAAACTTTAGACAAACAATCCATATACTTTCTGGTCATTTTGAAGACTCACCGGAAATTCACACAATCAAGCCTTTGGCCTGTTCCACTGCACCACGGGCACTGAGCCTTCCCAACAAATCCTTTTGTAACACAGCACTGAGCCTTGCCTTCCTAGCATTATAGGATTAACAACAATTTCAGTAAGAAGCTTGTCAATACAGTAATCTAAAGCTGTTAGCATTAGAGAAATGAACAATGACTAACCTCAGATAATGCATAAGCAAGTTTTCCAGCTCATATTGCACCTACACAACAAAGAAATTCATAATGTATCAGCAAGTTTCCTGACCAAGACAACAAGTACACTTTAGAGAGCAATTCAGTAGCTACAGCAAAACAACTTTCTGACTTTTGGTCCAATAAACTTTCAGGCTAAAAACAACACACAGATTGGCTGGAGATTTAAAGATGGTGTCTTCAAAACATTTAAAATAGACATCTCAAAGAACAATCTGGAACTGGAATCACACAAAATGAACTTTTCGACAGTTACTTATGATTTTTTGAAGTTCAGTTACAGTTTCAGGTTTTTCTTCGAAAATTTGCTGATAAGTGCCTTTTTTTTCAAGTTCCAACGAAACATTTACAAACTCAAGGCATGTAATAACAACAGCTGCATATTGATCTTCTACTAGTAAGGACTAATCATAAAACTATAATCAACATGATTCCAAATAGCAACTAATCAAAACAAGCTATGAATGAACTACTGAAAGGGATCGATCACTTACATGCTTCTGTCTGCGCAGTAACTTCACAATGGTACCCTCAATGTCTTCAGTCGAAGGAAAATTGAACTAACTCAGTTCCTTCACTAACTCCTCCCTGACATTCAATAAAAGCAACAAAATTACATCAAACCGAACAACCCAATAGCAGAATACATCATCAAAACGATATTATCTGGAACCAAATACAGATCCACACTTGCCTTGTTCAAATCGGACAGAGTTCAGGTCGGGTCGGGCTTGGAAGGAGTTGAGGATGAAGCGGAGGTCGGAGGAGAGGAGGTTTGGAATCGGAGGAGGTGACGCGGTAGACGGTGAGGAGGAGGGATTGCGAGGCAGCGGGTTTGGGGGTCGGAGAGATTGGGCGTTAGGTTTGTTGGGTTTGTCTGAAGAGAGAAAGGGTTTGTTGGGTTTGTCGAGAGAGTAGAGTGAGGAAAAGATAGGCAAATTGACATTTAGTTTAGGTCAAAATGCAAGTGCGCCTTCTTTTTCGATCTGGCGCCAATTTAATTTTCCAGTGCGCCTTTTTTTTGAAAAATTGCGCCCTAATTTTTCCAAGCCTTTTCCTATACACATATTAACCCTAAACCCTAAACCCTAAACTCTAAACCCTAAACCCTAAACCCTAAACCCTATTATCGACAACTTCTGTTATATGGCCGAAAGTCAAGCGTGGTATGAATAATGTTATGAGAGCTGCATTGTAACACATTTAGGGTTTATATCTATGATCATGAGGTACACTAACATATTTGCCTAGCAACACACTAACATATTATAACTAGATGTACATCTTTATAAACTAACTATATGTACGAAATACAATTTGTAAAATTTGACCGTTGGATGTGATCGTCGTACTTAAATATGGACATGGTCCAAAATTTGCTCATTTTTGTTAATGTTTGGACCTCGATCACATAGGTCAACTTTATTTACGATTAGATTTCTATGAGCTTCCCAATTGTGAGCTATATGTATGAAATACGATTTGTAAAATTTGACCGTTGAATGTGATCTTCGTAGTTAAATAGGGACATGGTCCGAAAATTGCTCATTTTTGTTAAGGTTTGGACCTCGATCACATGGGTCAACTTTATTTACGATTAAATTTCTATAAGCTTCCCAATGGTGAGCTATATGTACAAAATAAAATTTGTAAATTTCGACCGTCAGATGTGATCAACATATTTAAATATGGATATGGTAAAAAATTCACCCAATTTTGATAATTTTTGGGTCTCGATCGATGCGGTCAACATTAACTCAACAATATTTAATTAAGCGAATACGCTCTTACCTCCTCCTTCTTGACTAGTTTTGGTGGATTCTTTCATGCACACACTCTCACATATATGTGATGTAGCAGCTTCTGTAAAAATTTTAGAAATTTTACCTTTCGGGGATAGAGTTACCCATAGGGGATAATAAGCGTAAAAAGGGTTGACCGTCTCGATCGAGAACCAAACATTATCGAAAATATGTGATTTTTTTATGGTAACCATATTTCACTATATGTAACACATCTTACGGATAGATTTGCAAAATTCTATTTACAACATATAGTTGCTTCACAAATGCATACACTTAGAAAAATCCCATTAAACAAGTTATATCACATTAGTAGGCATGTTGTGGTTCCAACGTCTAAAATTCATAACATTAAATTTTGACCGTCAGATGTGATCAGCATATTTAAATATGGATATGGTAAAAAATTCACCTAATTTTGATGAAGTTTGGGTCTCGATCGACGTGGTCAACATTAGCTCAACATCATTTAATTAAGCCAATTCGCTCTTACCTCCTCCTTCTTGACTAGTTTTGGTGGATTCTTTCATGCACACACTCTCACATATATATGATGTAGCAGCTTCTGTAAAATTTTGAGAAATTTTACATTTCGGGGATAGAGTTACCCATAGGGGATAATAAGCGTGAAAAGGGTTGACCGTCTCGATCGAGATCCAAACAATATCGAAAATATATGATTTTCTTATGGTAACCATATTTCACTATACGTAACATATCCTACGGATAGATTTGCAAAATTCTATTTACAACATATAGTTGCTTCACAAATGCTTACACTTAAAAAACAACAAAAATCAGGCGACACATAAATGTCATCTATTAATATAATTGGGTAAATTTTTCACACACGTTGTTAACTCAACAAAATTCAATATCTGGCGACACATAAATGTCGTCGCATCTACATAATTGAGTAAAATCATCACACAAGTTGTCAGTTCAACAAAATTCAATATCAGGCGACACATAAATGTCGTCTTATCAACAAAATAAAGTAAAATTCACAGAACTTTGACATTCAACAAAATTCAATGTCAGGCGACACATAAATGTCGTCTTATCAACAAAATTGAGGAATCACATAAATTGTCAAATCAACAAAATTCAATATCAGACGACGCATAAATGTCGTCGTTTCTACATAATTGAGTAACATTTTCTCACAATTTGTCAATTCAATAAACTTTAATATTAGGCGACACATAAATGTCGTCTTATCAATAAAATGAAGTGAAATATTCACACAAGTTGTAAATTCAACAAAATTCAATGTCAGGCGACACATAGATGTCGTCTTATCAAAAAAAAAAAAATCTTCACACAATTTGTTAATTCAACAAAATTCAATATCAGACGACACATAAATGTCGTCGTATATACATAATTGAGTAAAGTTTTCTCACAATTTGTCAATTCAACAAAATTTAATATTCGGCGACACATAAATGTCGTCTTATCAACAAAATAGAGTAAAATTTTCACACAAGTTGTAAATTAAACAAAATTCAATGTCAGACGACACATAAATATCGTCGTATGTATATAATTGAGTAAAATCTTTCACACAATTGTCAATTCAACAAAATTCAATATCAGGCGACACATAAATGTCGTCGTATGTACATAATTGAGTAAAATCTTTCACACAAGTTGTCAATTCAGCAAATTTCAATATCCGGCGACACATAAATGTCGTCTTATCAACAAAATGAAGAAAATCTTCACACAATTTGTTAATTCAACAAAATTCAATATCAGACGACACATAAATGTCGTCGTATGTACATAATTGAGTAAAGTTTTCTCATAATTTGTCAATTCAACAAAATTTAATATCCGGTGACACATAAATGTCGTCTTATCAACAAAATAGAGTAAAATTTTCACACAAGTTGTAAATTCAACAAAATTCAATGTCAGGCGACACATAAATGTCGTCGTATGTACATAATTGAGTAAAATCTTTCACACAAGTTGTCAATTCAAAAAATTTCAATATCCGGCGACACATAAATGTTGACTTATCAACAAAATGAAGAAAATCTTCACACAATTTGTTAATTCAACAAAATTCAATATCAGACGATATATAAATGTCGTCGTATGTACATAATTGAGTAAAGTTTTCTTACAATTTGTCAATTCAACAAAATTTAATATTCGGCGACACATAAATGTTGTCTTATCAACAAAATGGAGTAAAATTTTCACACAAGTTGTAAATTCAACAAAATTCAATGTCAGGCGACACATAAATGTCGTCGTATCTACGTAATTGAGTAAAATCTTTCACACAAGTTGTCAATTCAACAAATTTCAATATTCGGCGACACATTAATGTCGTCTTATCAACAAAATGAAGTAAAATCTTCACACAATTTGTCAATTCAACAAAATTTAATATCCGACGACACATAAATGTCATCTTATCAATAAAATGGTGTAAAATTTCACAAAAGTTGTGAATTCAACAAAATTCAATATCAGACGACACATAAATGTCGCCGTATGTACATAATTGAGTAAAGTTTTCTCACAAGTTGTCATTTCAACAAAATTCAATATCCGGCGACACATAAATGTCGTCTTATTAACAAAATTAAGTAAAATTTTCACACAAGTTATAAATTCAACAAAATTCAATATTATGCGACACATAAATGTCGTCTTATATACATAATTGAGTAAAATCTTCACACAATTTGTCAATTCAACAAAATTCAATATCAGGTGACACATAAATGTCGTCTTATTAACGAAATGAAGTAAAATTTTCACACAAGTTATAAATTCAACAAAATTCAATGTCAGGCGACACATAAATGTCGTCATATCTACATAATTGAGTAAAATCTTCATACAATTTGTCAATTCAACAAAATTCAATATCAGGCGACACATAAATATCGTCGTATGTAGATAATTCATAATTGAGTAAAGTTTTCCCATGCCACAATTTGTCAATTCAACAAAATTCAATATCCGGCGACATATAAATGTCGTCTTATTAATAAAATGAAGTAAATTTTCACACAAGTTATAAATTCAACAAAATTCAATGTCAGGCGACACATAAATGTCGCCGTATCTACATAATTGAGTAAAATCTTCACACAATTTGTCAATTCGACAAAATTCAATATCAGGCGACACATAAATATCGTCGTATGTGCATAATTGAGTAAAGTTTTCTCACAATTTGTCAATTCAACATAATTCAATATCCGGCGACACATAAATGTCGTCTTATGAACAAAATGAAGTAATTTTTCACACAAGTTGTCAATTCAATAAAATTCAATATCAGGCTACACATAAATGTCGTCGTATGTACATAATTGAGTAAAGTTTTCTCAAAATTTGTCAATTCAACAAAATACAATATCCGGCGACACATAAATGTCGTCTTATCAACAAAATGAAGTAAAATTTCACACAAGTTATCAATTCAATAAAATTCAATATCAAGCAACACATAAATGTCGTCGTATGTACATAATTGAGTAAAATTTTCTCACAATTTGTTAATTCAACAAAATACAATATCCGGCGACACATAAATGTCGTCTTATCAACAAAATGGAGTAAAATTTTCATACAAGTTGTAAATTCAACAAATTTCAATATCATGCGACACATAAAGGTCGTCTTATCTACAAAATGAAGTAAAATTTTCACACAAGTTGTCAATTCAACAAAATTCAATATCGGCCGACACATAAATGTCGTCGGATTAACATGTGTAAAATTTAGACAATTGAGCTAAAGTTGACCACTTTTTTCACCGACATATATGTGTCGCCCCGAAAATAGACATTTTTTTCAAAGAAAATTGGTATTGTGTAAGTTAACTTCCAGCGACACATAAAAAAATTGTGTCGCCCCAACCTCCCGAACCACACTTAATTTCGTAAGTGTCGCCTGATATGTGTAGCCTGATGCATGAAATGGCTTAGTGCTCATAGGTTACTAGTTAACCTAACTATGTATTTTTCTTCTTTCCTAGTAGTTGCTCTGATAACCTTGGGATGTTTTAAGTGTTGTTGTCGTTGTTAATGTTGTGAGTTAAGAGCTTGTGACTCCACCTATAAGTGTTGAAAAAGGTTTATTTGGCATGTTATTTGAGAGATTAAATTCATGAAATTATTTCAATTTCTTATGTTGGTTGAGGTGGTGGATGTTTATATGGGGGAGCGGATGGCTCCAGAAGATGTGGCTTGAATTGTTTTAGAAGTGTTTGGGTTTTGGTGATTTTTCTTCCAGGTAGGGTTACTCATTTTCAAGGGAAGTTATATCAAAATTTTGGTAGAATTTCTCTTGAGGTGGGTCCCGCAGGATTCACCTCGAATTTCAGGGTGAAATTCGGGGCGGGTCCTGACATAGTCTCTACATATCATTGTCTTTAGCGTAGGAGGGTGTCGCTCCTAATATTTACCAAAGAATAGGCTTTACAAAAACATTAACGAGCATGACCAATGAGAGATCATGGGGGATTCTTTTGCGCCATATTTTCTTATGAAAGCATGAGTAGTGCCTCCATTGTATAGGAGGATGACGCGAATGGCTTTAATGTCATTCATAGGCCTTGAGCATTGCTCATGACTCCACCAAGTTGTATTTTGGTGATCTTTGATCTCAATGGTTACTTTGCTCAAAAGAAATGATGTCCGTGAGAGTCTTTACTCTTTAGTATACGGATCATCGTCCAAAATTTTCCCGGACGATTTATGTAAAAGTCTACATGAGTCGATCTCTCCATTCTCATCATTGGTGACAATAACCGATTCAATTAACCGAATCTTAGTGACTCATGAATGTTGCGCATTCATTATAGTGATACATAAGAAATTCTCATCAATTCTCACAATGTATTTCCAGGTGATAAACATTGGCGTGAATATCATTAAGTCATAGTATGGTTCGATTGCTTCTTTATGCATAAAGAGCATGTGTGACTTGAATCATAACGCCATTAGGCATTGAAACTTGAGCATTAATTCACTCTTTGATTATTTGTGATGATCTAGTCATCATAGTCACAACGGATTTATAAAACACTAAATCCATGAATAGTTGTCTATTCTTTGCAATAAGCTAAGCACTCAATCTCGCTACAACACATTCATATACCGGAATGTATATATAACAGTCTTATATCAAGATATAGAGACCGAAATATGTTAAACATTTCGATGGAGATTGAAAAAAAAGGTATTAGAACCTTTTAGAGTCCATTCCATGACATGTAATACTACAAAGATAGACAAAATAAGGCTTAGAACATGCCAAAATATGGCAAAATTGGTTGTGAGCGCTATATACAGGGCGGCGCCACCGCCAACGGTTCACTATTGGATCTTGTAGAGAAGGAGGAAGATTTTTCAACATCCAATTTTGGATGACATTTAGGATAACGCAATTTTCTTTTTGTAATTATGAATCCGCTCAAGAGTGTAGACAACGACTCTTGTTTGTAATGCCTTTGCAATTGTATAAGTGTGCATTGTGCCGGTTCTTAAGTCAATTCGCAGTAATTTACTACTGGGTTACTTTGACATTTTAACCGTTTACTATTTAAGACTCCAAAGTTGACTTTCTCTTCTGTTTGGAATTCGGGAAAACTTCCTTCATGAAAGTCGTAGAGGATGTTAAACGGGGTTTGTGGACACGCGGCATGCTTGAAACGGAGTTCGTATGAAGAAGTTATGGTCTAAAAAAAAACGGGAAGTTACTATCTCGGTAAATGATATATATATATATATATATATATATATATATATAAGAGAAAGAGAGAGGTTCTAGAAGGGTCGGTTAAACCGACCTAAGCAGCAGATTAAAAGGAAAAAAAAGGAAGGTTCGAGAGGGGGGAGAAAATCACTTCAGATCCAGACCGGGTCATCCCCGACCCGAACAGAGTTAGCGGGTCAACCCGACTGGTTCTCCGTTTTCCGACGACGACGAGCAGAAAGAATGGTAGCGACAGCTTCCTCTCATTCTCGTGGTCATGTCCATGCCCTTGATTTTCAAATAAGAAGTCTGGAGTGAGAGATTCGAAGTGGAGAAGGAGAGGCTGTGTTTGCCGGCAAATCTCCGATTCCGGCAGCGGCGACGCCTCTCACTGGTATGGATAGCTTCATCTCAATCTCAGGAACCTTTCCATGTTCCTGGTTTTCGAAGAAAAGCTCGGAGGAGGGAGAATCGAAGAGAAGAAGTTTTAGGATTTTCCGGCGAAGGTTTGATGCTTTCCGGCCACCGGCGAAGGCAAGTGAGGTATGAAACTTGATATTCTCGTCGAGCTCTACCTTTTTATATAATTGGAATTGAGATTGGTTGAAGTTTGGAGGAAGTTGGGTTTTTGGCAGAGGAGGACCGCCGTGAGTGCCGCTGTGCACGACAGTGGCGGCGGTGATTTTGGGCTGCCTTAGTTCATAGGTTTTATGGAACTACTTTCTGAAATTTAATTGATGATTATGTTGTTTTTGGAATTAGTCAATTTGTGGAGATGGCAGACATCGTTTACTGCAGTATTCTTGGCTCTTCTGTGTTTGATTATTTTCAGTAGTTATGAATCTGTGAGTATGATTATGACTGCTATATATGTTGGAGTTCCATGAATTTGAGAATTTGGAAACAGTGGGATTCCGGCAGTGAAGTAACTATTCACGGCGGTGGCTATGGTGTTGTTGTGTTTAACTTAAGCTGTTGTGAATTGAAGAATTGGGATCATTTGCAGTGTGTGTTGATCATAATAGACGTGTTTTTGGAATTAGAATAGTTGGGTTGTGGAGGAAGTTTGAAATTGTTGTACTGGATTCATTTATTTTGTTCCCTGTTAATTTGGTTAAATTGTTGGTCAACAAGAAGAAGACGGGGTTGTGACGGTGAGTTCATTATATTGATGAAAGCATGGAGTTAAGGACTGTGTGAAATTAGGAAGGGAGTATTCGGTGTTCACAATGGTGGTGGTAGTGATTATACTTAAATTTGGATTTAGTATAATGTTAGGAAAGTTGATGAGTGGTGGTTATGGGTGTCCATAGTAAAATCAGAGATAGGTTAGTAATTAAAGTGTTGATATGAGCAAGCCTAAAAGTGAATTGGAATGTGATGATGAATTTTAATATGAGCGAGCATGGTATTTAATTAGGAAACTATTGGAGAAAGTGAGAGGAAGTGTGGGATTGAGAATTTGGGTGTCCTTATCAATTTGAGGACTTGCATCCATACAAATTCTAGATTCGATACAGTTGTTGTTGAAGGTGGAGAATTAGTATATAATGAAGAACTACGAGTGGCTTGATCCCTTTAAAAAGGGTACGTAGGCTGCCCGATCAAGTTTTGGGTGCAGCCACAAATTAACAAAATAAATTTAGGTTCCAAACGCAGTAAAACTGCGTTGTTGTTTTGTTTGAGAATGAGATCCTATCTCATTTTTCGATTTCAGGATTTTCTTTATGATTTATGGATTTGAGGTATGTTACTGAATTGCATATTATTTGGGTTTTGGTGATTTTTCTTCCAGGTAGGGTTACTCATTTTCAAGGGAAGTTATGTCAAAATTTTGGTAGAATTTCCCTTGAGGTGGGTCCCGCAGGATTTATTCCGGATTTCAAGGGGAAATCCGGGGTAGGTCCTGACAAATTTAGTGTCATGTTGTAATGCGATATATTGCATTAACATATAGCTTATGTAGATCGAACCATATGTGCAAGACAAAATTCGAATATATATGCAACAATTGTATCGAGGTCTTGACTATGAATTTAATTCAAAATATAATGACTAAGTAACTTTAGTCAAATATGTGAGGTGTATGCCTTCACAAAAACTTAGAAAAATAAACGGATTTGCAGTCACTTAGACTATTAAACCGAAGTCATATGCTTCATATCTTCCGCAGTATACCGTTTGCTTTTAAAATCCGTAATTGTGAGAATAATGTTCTCATCTTCTTCCATATAGTGAGTTTCTTGTTGCAAGAACTCCATATATTTTGTATACATTGACCATAATATTGCTTTCATTGCAATTAGTGAACCGATGTAGAACCACATCAATAACATGATTTTTCTTTCATTTGCTGGCCCAATCTTTTTATGACATATGGGGTTCGAGGTGTTGCCTCTCCCTCTTTTCAAAATTTGTGATACGAAATTCGTCACTTTTTTTTTCTATGTTAAATTCAAGGCTCATGTTTCGGTCAATTATTTTAAACAGCAAGATAGAAGATTGACTATTATCGATATACGATAATTAATTCCAAGTATTGAATTTGGTCAAGACCAAGGTTTATGGTAACTCAATTCAATGTAAACCGTGATAAATTCCGTCACAAATCGATATTAACCGTGACAATTTCCGTCGCATATCGATGTTTGTCCCTTTATTAACCACAACAATATTTCGTCGTAATACCGTGACTTGTCAAACCGTCACAAATTTCAACTTTGATATGAGGGGTCCCAATTCCTCATATCAACCCACGTTATAAGAAATGTGGGGGTAGAAGAAGGCTACGAAGCCCTGTTATGAAATTAAAATTCAAAAATGGCAACTTTTATAAAATCTTACTTGCTAGTTTGTCATAGAACAAAATACTAGTCACTCCTCTTATTTTTTAGGGTTCGACAGTTTAGTCCTCCTTTTTTCAATTTCAACAGCTCACTCCTATTAATTTTCAATGTCATACAATTAGGTCTAATTTGATCCAACTGTTAAAATTGACTGTTAATATGATGACGTGGCACGTTAAGTGTGTCCACATCGGGCTGTAAAATCCTTAAACTACCCCTAGCTTATTACATCCTTATCAACGCAGGAAACCCCTCTAATTTGATACATCAACCCACTCCTTCCTCTTCATCTCCTATTGCCGACACCACTAATCTGGGTTCTCTCCTTCTCACCCAAACACAAATCGCCACTCCCCCTCCACCAAAAACCACCATCCTCAATCTCCCACTACTACCCGCTCCGCCTTCCGTGCGCGTCTACCGTTGCCGCGCCACCAACCCACCACCACCAATCTCTGATTCCACCACTCTCGACCCCAACCCATCCCTGATCTCCCACTACTACCCACTTTGCCTTCCGTGCGCGTCTACCGTCGCGACGCCACCAACCCATCCCCGATCTCCCACTGCTACCCGCTCCGCCATCCGTGCGCGTCTACCGTCGCTGTGCCACCAACCCACCACCACCAATCTCCGATTCCACCACTCTCGACCCCAACCCATCCTCGATCTCCCACTGCTACCCGCTCCGCCATCCGTGCGCGTCTACCTTCGCCGTGCCACCAACCCACCACCACCACCAAGCTCTTATTCCACCACTCTCGACCCCAACCCATCCCCGTCTATTCTGTCGCCATCATTGCCTCTGCCCGAACAACCACCGCACACGGTTATTTGTCTTGCTACTCCGCCTACCTCCAACGCTCCACTCCCCGATCCGACTGAACCATCGCCTCTGGTGGCTCCCTCTGAAGCCCAACCTGCTGCTGCTGCACACCAAAACCAAACTCGATCTCGCTCTGGAATTTTAAAACCCAGAAATCTCACTAATGTAACCGTCAAGTATATATCTGGTTCCTCGTGCTCTACTCTCTGTTATCAATGATATGGAGCATTCTTGTTATACCCAGGCATCTCAATCCAAGGAATGACGTTCTGCTATGGCTGAGGAAATCAATGCTCTCTTGAAGAATCACACCTGGGTTTTCCTGCGTTGATAAGGGTGTAATAGGATAGGGGTAGATTAGGAATTTTACAGCCCGATGTGGACACTTAACAGTCAATTTTAACAGTTGAACCAAATTGGACTTAATTGTATGACATTGAAAATTAATAGGAGTGAGCTGTTGAAATTGAAAAAATGAGGACTAAATTGTCGAACCCTAACAAATAAGATGAGTGTCCAGTATTTTGTCCTTTGTCATATAAGAGAAGTTGCCTTTTTAATTTTCATACGCACTTCCATGTGCGTGCAGAAAAGTTGCTCTCGTAATTCCATCGCGATCCGTCATGCGAAAAATTTCATGAAAAATATAACATATGATTAGTCATATTCACCATATATAAAAATAGTAAAACTAATTAAATAGTTACTACTGTAAATAAACTGTTTTTACTCGTAGGGTAAAAACTTTTTTTTTTCTAGGTTTTCGTTATCAAGCTCAGGATAGAGAAAAGTGTTGATAACGTGTTGAAGGAGAAAAGATAACGAGAATAACGGTCTACTCATTCATTGATAGAAATGTCTATTTATAGGCATTACATAGAGTCTTCCGAAAGATCTTAAAGATCTATCAACTGTAATATATTCTAATAAGGAAACCAGATTAACTAATTCTACGTGTATTAGGGCAAGACATATAACAGAAAGACGAAAACATAGTTTCTTTAAACAAGTTCTACATATTGAAGCAGGACGTGGTTCCCGTTTGGGCTGCCAATTTCACCTACATTGCCGAAGACCCGAAGTATATCCCAAACTAATATGTAAAACCCAGAATTCAATTATTCACTACACCAATTATTAAATAAGCGTCTTTCTAATTGAACCCAGCCAATATATAAGTGCACCCAGCACTTCAACATTATCATATATTTCCAACTTTACCTTTATGCACACCCAGCAAACATTCACCAAACATTTACCCTGTAAACCTCTGTCTTCTCACGCTTCACCACCAGCATTGCTTACTCTCTGCTTTCTCTGTACTTTTTTGAAAGCTTTCGCGTTTTGTTCTGGCCTAAACTGAGAAGCTGTTTCAATTTCTCGTTATGGTGACTGGTAAGTCCAGTCAAATACAACCAACCCTCTTAGAAGTTGGAGGCTAAATTGTGTTGTAGAAGGGGGTTATGATCTGCCTTTGGACCATCAAAGCACAGATCTTTGTAGTTTTGGTGCAGTCTTTTCATCTGCAGTAGAAAATTACATGGTATATCCAAATAATCCTTTAATTGATCTTCCTCCAGATTAGGAGTTCAAAATCACAATTAGGGAAATAAATTGGAAGACAAGCAATTAGTAGAAAAAGATAATCTTCGGTGAAAGGATATCAGATGGAGATCCTTTCAAATAGAAATTAATCATCTCTTACATGATTTCAAGTCTCAAGTTTGATAACGAGGAAGACTTTGGTTTGCTGGGATTGTATGGGTAGAACTAGACAAGGTTAAAATCTGGAAAACATGAAATAATTTGTTAATACTCGGGGCAATTTGTTAAAATTCTAAAGTCACCCTTTACCAAATCAATTAACAAATGGGAAATGAAAATAAATAAATGTACTGAACTTGAATATATAGAAGAAAGTAGAATGCAGCATGAATTAATAGCTAATAACATCTCTATAGAAATAGTAAAACAATTATCCAGGTCTAAATTCCACGTATAAGTGCATTCACTCCATTGATCTGTTCAAGCTTCACACTAGATTCCACTTACTTTAAATAGTACTCTTTTTCCAACCAGACCACTTTTCTCTCCACCCTGCTAACTATCCTTTATCATCTCTGCTTTCTCTATCAACTAATTACTTCAATAATTGAAACCATTTATTCATGATTGCTCAAATTAAGAGCAATTTCGGAAAAAAGAAAAGAAAAAAAAAACGGAAGTGATTAACATGAACTAAAAACTAAATACATAAAAAAACTACACGATATAGATTTTGCATGACCTAGCCATTTTCCTATGTGACGTTAGTACACAACCAAACATGTTCCAAATTCTAAACCATTACCTCATACAAGTTTTACCATTTTTACAAGATACAAAATCAGACTAGATCTCTAATCAGCTGCCTTCTATCCCACACCGTTTTTCTTCTCTTCCAATCAAAATTTCCATAACAAAAACACAGCAACCAACAGAACATAACGATCCTACAGACGGTTTAGGGCAGCATGATAGATCTTAATGATAACCGCATAATACTACTAATTTATTTTGTTAATTGATTATTCTTGGGGTTCCAACAACACAACATAGTGATCAAGTATAGAAGTACTTGAATGATTCAAAAAAGAAATTTTGTAACCTGGACTTCCCATCTCCCAGTGACGCTTTAAAAGAGGCCTTTGCACTTGATCTTTTCTCAGCAGCCACTTATAACCATTTACGATAAATAATAACCTAAAAACATACCAATGATAGTTACATAAATACCCACCAGTTAACCTCAAGTATAGTATATCATAATACACAAAAGAAAAATTAAATTCTAACAGAGGCATAGGGCCCAATATAATAACTAGCCGCCCTGAAAATCTCAGGGCTGGCTGCTCTATGTTTACTGCCGAGCAAGTGCTGAATCATATGCTCCTCCCCAAACAGCACTGTTCCCAGTGGTAGGGACAGTAGCACCACCAGAAGCAGTGTCAGGCAAGGGATTATATGCTGCTCCCCAGATAGCACCATCCCCAGCAGTTGGGATACCAGCAGCATGCTGCTTGCTGCTGCTGCTGCTGCTGGCAAAGTAAATTATTCCCTCTCCCAGTGGCCTATTACCCACTGAAACATAAGGCCTTCCATAACCATCAAAATATGCACTAGCACCTGGCATGGTAGCAGTGTAATAAGAATCTGGATTCATGTAACCGCCATTAGGTGGCTTTGGGGCTAAAATAAGTAGAAAGCGTATCAGTACTAAACTATCTAAGAAAACTTTAACTGATAACAGGAATTATAGAGACAGGCGGGGAACTTACCTTGTGCTCTCTTCTCTGCATTTAGGACCTCATCACGCAACCTTTCTACTTCTCCAGCCATGCCCATTAGATTCTTCTCCATTGCTTTCATTTGCTCCACTAGTTCTATGTTTCTACTTTTTTCATATTCAAAAGTAGCGCTGTTTTACACACGAGAGATTGAGAGGATCAGCGGAACATATTAGAAGGTTTATATAATACAAAAACCTCAAAACGAAACATGAATTTAACCAAAGTGATGCTGAATGTGTATATGGTGGACTATAATGACTAAACAGATTGGAGAAAAGTCGTTACAATTTGAATATGTGAATAATCAGCATATGATTCCAATCAATCAAAAGGAACAAACATGCACAGAGTGATGTTTGCCTGAATAATGTTTCCAGAAAGTACATCAAAAAGATATCTGCAACCTGTTATACTCTGTAGGTATGAAGCTGTCGATAAAAGTTAAGAATGACACTTATGTTTTACAGTTAGTTCTGCTCAGGTAATAGGCAAATAAACTTGGAAGTACTTTTACAACATCAGTGACTCACCGCAGCTTCTGGTGTTCTTGCCTCAAACTGTCAAGTTCACCATGCAGATCTGGCAGTTTCTTAACCTCAACACAGGATTTCTGCAACTCATCCATAGCCTGTCGAATTTGAATTCTCAGCTCTTTCCGTACTTCAACCAAGCTGTGTGCTTCCATATGAGCCTTTTGCAGCTCCTTCCTCACAACCTCACAGGCTGTAACTTCTGCTTCCTTTTTGGCAATTTTATCAAGCATCGCCCGGATCTGGATGTCGCTTTCAGTCTGGATACTTCTCATGTGTGCCTTGACAGTTTGAACTTCCTCCTCTGCAGCTAGAAGCTCCTGCCTCAAATTCACCTGAGAAGTTGCCAATCTATGATTGTCTCCTGCAAGTTGTTTTATCTCTGCTGCTTGATATGCAATTTTGTTTTCCAATAGTTCAGGACGGGGTAGTGACTCTAATAACCGGTAGCCAGGCAATGACCCGTGCCGCATCATCCCTGGAGACTCCACAGGGCGTCTGTCATAGGATGATGGAATATGTCGTCGCCCAGACATTTTTCACTAATATTCTCCTTTGAATGATACAAACATCAAGTTATTCTGACCCGAGTTCAAGCTACCTGCATTTGAAAAATAAGATAAAATCAAGTTATAAGATTCAAGAAGAACAGCAATTTGATCAGTATAAATTCAAGGAGATTAATTCTAACGCTCCAGATCAATCATAATAAGTAGACCTCCAAAACTAACCATCCCAAAGTGTATGATATGCAAACCAATACCGAGAACAAGAGAAAAAAAACACCGGAATAACAATTGTATAACAATCAGTAACTTTCTTTTGAAATAGATAAATAGCCAAGAAAACAATAACCGATCTACAGAAAAAGAGAGCAATAACATTCGTATTAAATCCCTTTTGAGATTCTTTGATGTCAGCAACGCAAGAATAAGAATTCAATAACAACCCAATCTCACCATTTAACATGTTGAATAAGCAGAACAACAAATCACACGGTACGAAAATACCAAGTGTAGAATCTCAGTAGCATCAAAATTCGTAAAAGTTGAACAATAAGTGAACGTAAGAGAGGATCGGAGGTACTCACGACGAGATTAGTGAAACAGACAGAGCAAAAGAGTTGGGTATGTGTTTGTTCTGCTAAATCGAAAGGTGGTTGTCGTGATTATGCTCTGGGATTGTGAGTGGGTGCTTGAACTCAACGACCTGGGTTTCTGTAAGGTCTGAATCACTAATGAACCAAATTATATGTTTTTTACGGACGGGCAATAAGTACCCGAATCCCAGACGGATGCAAATTTGCTCCTCACTCGTATTTCCCCACCCTTATCCGTAGTTGAACGTCACATATCCTGTCTTTTAAGAGAAAATCTTACGTGCGACGGTCGTGCCACGTAAATGGTGTGACTTTTTTTTTTTTTCACAACTCTTCTTCTTTCTCCCTTCCTCTACTCCGGCAAAGCTTCTGCTTCCTTCCTCCGGTGAAGCTTCTTCTTCCTTTACACGGGTTGATGGAGGCGTCCACTTCCTTACTCTTCTCCGGCGAAGCTTCTTCTTCCTTCCTTCCTCCGGCAAAGCTTCTTCTTCCTTTGTATCGAGGTTGGAGCGGTGAGGCTTAATGAAGGAGGCGGAGGGGGTTCCAGGTTTGAGGCGGCGGCTGGGCAGGGGGAAAGAACCTGCTATGTTTTTTTGAAGGAGGGGATCGGTTTCGCCGGAGAAGAGGAAGGGAGGAAGAACAAGAATTGTGAAAGAAAAGAAAAAAAAAAAAGTGTCGGCTTGTTAATGGAGGGTCGCAACATCCACGTGACACGACTGTTACACGTAAAATTTTCTTATCTTTTAATCACACTTACCATAATTAACGACCTCCATTTATAACAACAAATTATATTATATCCTACACTTATTCCTTTTTTTAGAAATCATGTCCTAACTTTACTCTGATTGCTCTTTTTTTTTTCTAAACAATTTGATAAAGTCAAACAAATTTATTAGGACGGCTGCTAGTGTCGTTGTTATCGACTCATGTCTCTAGGTTTCTTCCTTCTCCTTATATCGCTTTCCAATTTTATTTTTTTAGCGTTTGAATGCTACTCCTAAGTTTTTGTTAGCATTAATGCTAGTGCTAATTTTTATTTTTTATTTTTTAGTGTTTGAATGCTACTGTAAATTTGGGTATGTATATGCAAGAACTAATTTATTTGAATCCATAATTCAATAGCAATCTATATATACAGCCTACAGGAGATGACTACTTGTAGTTCAATCACTTTTTTTAAGTGTGAGATTGTTCTATAATATGAGAGGGTATTTTCAAATATGTCGACTTGGTAATTATTCTTTCAAAAAACACCAAGACGTTATATATCTTTGTTGATCGATCTTGACAAGTCCTAAATTTGTTAAGCTTTGTTATTTTGTTTAGAAAAAGAAAAAGAAAAAAAGGAGTGATTTAAAGTAAAAGATAATATAATATATTGTTATACATAAATGTGTTAATCATGGTTAGAGTAATTTTAAGATATGACATGTGACATTCAACTAGGTGGGTGGGGATGAGGGTGGGGAGCAAATTTGCATCACAAGTCTAACCCGGTCCTATCCTGAAAATTGACAGGATGAAATTTAAAAGGCATAATTGACATTTTGCTACCCTAGCTTTCACCTTAGTGTCAATTTGCTACCCTAGCTTTTCATAATTAGTCAATTTGTTATCCTAACTATTAAATCTGCTAATTTGCTACCCTTCTATCAAATTTGCTAGTTTAGGCTTTCAAGATTAACCAATTTACATATCAAAATTTCAATATCGACCAACTTTAACCTTCGATTTTCAGAATTAATTCATATTTGGATGAAGAAATGAACAAAATAAAATGACAAAAAGGTAGCAAGTTGGCTAATTTTGAAAACATAAGGTAGCAAATTGACAAATATAATAGTTAGGGTAGCAAATTGGTTAATTATGAAAAGTTATGGTAGCAAATTAGCTTAAATGAAAGTTACGGTAGCAAATTGACACTAATGTGAAAGGAATGGTAGCAATTTGGCTAAAAAGCCAATTTTAAAATGTCAATATCGTCCAGTTATTTGAAGCGGGACGGCTGCAGGATAAATCATGTCACGCCCCAATTTTCGAAGGATAAATTTTCAAAAATTTGGGCATGACAACTCACAAAAATACAATTTCCAAGACCTGATCAACAACTTAAAGAAAGCCAATCTAAATTTCAAAAATGTAATGTAAACACAACTGAACAATCGAGTTAATATTACATTTTATTATTTACATGAACTTGACAGTCAAGAAAAGAAAACACTCAAATGAATTTAATGTTGCCTACTAGTATAAAAATATCAAGTTGGCTAATTTTGAAAACATAAGGTAGCAAATTGACAAATATAATAGTTAGGGTAACAAATTGGTTAATTATGAAAAGTTATGGTAGCAAATTAGCTTAAATGAAAGTTACGGTAGCAAATTGACACTAAGGTGAAAGGAATGGTAGCAATTTGGCTAAAAAGCCAATTTTAAAATGTCAATATCGTCCAGTTATTTGAAGCGGGACGGCTGCAGGATAAATCATGTCACGCCCCAATTTTCGAAGGATAAATTTTCAAAAATTTGGGCATGACAACTCACAAAAATACAATTTCCAAGACCTGATCAACAACTTAAAGAAAGCCAATCTAAATTTCAAAAATGTAATGTAAACACAACTGAACAATCGAGTTAATATTACATTTTATTATTTACATGAACTTGACAGTCAAGAAAAGAAAACACTCAAATGAATTTAATGTTGCCTACTAGTATAAAAATATCAAGTATACAGCAAACTAAAATCCCTGCCACTATGCCTCCGCCTCAACCTACTGATCAACACCTGCAGGTCTAACCCCTACACCATGAATTGGTGCACCGGGTTGTAAACAACAAACCCGGTAAGCTAAAAAGCACATATGAGTAAATCTCAAAATAAACACAAAACCTCCAACATCCAATTATATCACAAGAGCAAAATATATCAATAATTAAATCCACAAATCCAACATTTTTTTCTATTAACATGTACCCATGAGTCTCAGGTATTAAAAATATCTCTCATGACCTACAACAACAAAATGTGTACACATGAGTCCTAGATACCATACAGTATATCTCATGACCTACACTGACAGATAGATTAGAGCTCTATTCCTAACCGCAATCAATCACCCGGTCAAACGCTTGGAACCCGGTTTGTGTCACATCCCAGGACTCATTCCTCCGTAACACGATATTGTCCGCATTGGGCCCGCCGGCCCTAACGGTTTTGTTTCCGGCAGCTCAGGAGCAGCTTCCCAGTAGGTCACTCATCCTGGGATTGCTCTCGCATCATCATGCTTAACCTCGGAGTACCTAACCCCTCCGAAACCGCTAAGCCACCAAAAAGCCTCGTTGTAGAGTGGCGCACGGACCGGCCCAACCCCACACGATATTGTCCGCTTTGGGCCCGCCAGTGCCTTCCGCACCCGGCCCGCACGGTTTTGTTTCTGGGAGCTCAAAGAGCGACTTCCCAGTGGGTCACCCATCCTGGGATTGCTCTGGGCTCAGCATGCTTAACCTCGGAGTTCCCATCCCCTCCGAAGCCACTGAGTTCCCATAAGGCCTCGTTGTAGAGTGGCGCAACGGACCGGTCCAACCCCACACGATATTGTCCGCTTTGAGCCCGCAAGTGTCTTCCGCACCCGGCCCGCACGGTTTTGTTTCTAAGAGCTCACAGAGCAACTTCCCAGTGGGTCACCCATCCTAAGATTGCTCTGGGCTCAGCATGCTTAACCTCGGAGTTCTCATCCCCTCCGAAGCTACTGAGCTCCCATAAGGCCTCGTGTTAGATTAAAGGTGGGCATGTACATATACAACACATAACCCCTCTCCGTTTGGCCGATGTGGGATATTACAATCCACCCCCCTTGGGAGTCTGACGCCCTCATCGACACACTCGCGCCACACGGCAGAGTGGCTCTGATACCATTGTCACATCCTAGGACCCATTCCGCCGTAACACGATATTGTCCGCTTTGGGCCCACCGGCCCTCACGGTTTTGTTTTCGGCAGCTCAGGAGCAGCTTCCCAGTAGGTCACCGATCCTGGGATTGCTCTAGCATCAACATGCTTAACCTCGGAGTACCCATCCCCTCTGAAGCCGATGAGCCACCAAAAGGCCTCGCGTTAGATTGTAGGTGGGCATGTACATATACAGCACATAACCCCTCTCCGTTTGGCCGATGTGGGATATTACAATACCAACTGACACTACCCACCCCGAATTTCACCCTGAAACCCGGAATAACTCGTGCGGGGACCACCTCCAAGGAAGATATTACCGAAAAATCGGCATAACCTCCCTTGAAAATGGACAACCCTTCCTAAAGAAAACCTGCAAACACTTCCAAAAATTTTAATCCAACCTTAACTCCTGGAGCCTACGTTCTCCACAAATACAACAACCACCAACAACACAGCATTATCCATCATCAAATACAATTATCCACAAGACAACATAAATCTTCCAACAAATATTCTAAGACGTCAACAAGTCTTCACCCACAACCGAAATAATATACATTAAACCCAAGTATTCAGAGCTACTAAACATTAGCGGAAAAAAATGAAACCCCAAGTAGGTTAAACAGGAACCTACTGATGAAAAGTGATGGAAATGCGGGTGACTATGCCTCGTCTCCTACTAGGTCCAACCCGAACTCTGCAGACTGGGCATTTTAAAACGAAGGGCCCAGGGGAAACATTTGAACACGTTAGAGTAAGTGGACAAAAATAAAATAAAGGAAATAATTCTTTTTGCTTTCCCAATTACTTTTTCATAAAAACACTATGCTGCATGCGACAGCTTAAAGCGCTCAACACGAAAACTGGAATTTCATGACTAGCTCCGGCCAGTCTCCAACGCTTAATAAAATACAGCCTCTCAGGCTAAAATAAAATATGTATGTATTACACTCGTCATATCCCTTGTATGAATTTTCTTGAAACAACTAAAACAAATAGAAAATTCACACAAGGGTACAACATTTACGTCTAACGCTCACGTTGCACCATAATGGCATTTTACCTCATTATGGTGAAAAAGACAGTGTATAAATATCCACGCATATCCCCTATATAAATTATTATTTTTATATAGGGATACAACGATTGCGTCTAACGCTCACGTTGCGCCATAATGGAATTTTACCTCAGTATGGCGGAAAAGCACGGTGTATAAATATACGCGCATATCCCCTATATAAATTATTATTTTTATATAGAGCTACAACGATTGCGTCTAACGCTCACGTTGCGCCATAATGGAATTTTACCTCAGTATAGCGGAAAAACACATATAGCTAGCTAGCATTCCCTCATATACATATTATTCACATAATCATCCAAATATGGATATATATATACATACTCACCGAAATTCTCAATTTCGGTTATTCTCTAATCACATAAATTATTTCGCATGAACATTATTTAAAATAAAAGTCCACTCACAAATTAGGCCTAAGCCTGACGTCGATCTGGGACCTCGTCAACTCGAGCCTCCTCTTGACCTGTTCCAAATATAATATTAAGTTCCCAGCCGAAATTCCAATATTTACACAAAATAGACAGAAATTAACCGAGAGCCAATAACACGCTCATCATTGCCTAACTTCGAAATGATCCACATTTCAACCCTAGAATCAACAGCAGTAACTACACCTTTCCACAGATTAAACAACTTAATCCAACGGCCGGATTCTACTTAAATTAACCGCCAAAAATACTAACTTCGGAAAATCATAAACCTATCCAAAACTCATACAAAAATTCCTTAACTCACTTCAATAAACTCCCCTTAATATTCCAAATTTAACAACATCAAAATCTCCCAACCGGCGGCGGCGCCGGCGACAGCTCCGCAGGAGGCGGCGGCCGGCAACCATTTTCCGGTGACCTCCTATGCTTCTCAAATTTTAACAGCAACTTCCTCTCATCAAGCTCTACTACTTTCCTAACTAGCACAAACCCAAAATCCAAGCCTAGCTATGCCAATCGAACAAAAACAACCAAAAATCCCTAAAACTTGCAATTACACAAACTACCCTAACGAGATCGAAATCGACCGAAACCTTTTGAGGGAATACTCACCTTGATGAGGGCTACAAGTTGAGCTAAAAATCACTGCCTATGATGGCCAGAGGACGGAGCTCCGGCGAGATGGCAGTCGGCGGCTTCCGGCGACTTTTCTCCTCTCTGGCGGCTCTACCGGCTCGAATGGTTGGCTGGGGAGAGAGAGGGGGCGACGGGGGTCCTTCCTGGGCCGGAGCGGCGGTCCGTCGCTGGCGGGACGGTGGCGGGCAATGGCAGGAATTTCCGACTAAGACTCGAGCTCGGGAAGAACAGAAGAGAAAGAAGAGAAAAGAAAGAAGAGAAAGAAAGAAGAGAAAGGAAGAAGAGAAGAAAAAGGGAAAGGGCTCAGGCCTAGGCGGCCACCCCCGGCCCAACTCAACCAAAAAGCCCACTTTAAAAAAAAATACCCCTTTTTACTACCTCCAAACTTTACTAATAAATTCATAACTTTACCATGCTAACTCCAAATTTAACGCGTAGCATGTCTACAAACTCGTAACGACGTTCTCTACAACTTTCATGAAGAAAGTTTTCCCAAATTCCCAACGGAATAAAAAGTCAACTTTAAAGTCTTTAATATTAAACGGTTAATTAATACGGTAAAAGACCAAAATAATACCGGAATAAATAACCGTAAAAATAACTTAAGGACTGGGGCGTGACAATTCTCCCCTCCTTAAAAAAAAATTTCGTCCTCGAAATTTACATACCTGTCATCCGAAGAGATAGGGATACTGTTGTAACATTTGCTCCTCTGATTCCCAAGTAGCTTCTTCCACTTGATGACTCCTCCATAGCATCTTGACAAGCGGGATTGTCTTGTTCCTAAGCACTTGCTCCTTTCGGTCGAGAATCTGAACCGGTTCCTCCACATACGGTGGAATGGGTCTTGGGATGTGACAATGGTATCAGAGCCACTCTGCCGTGTGGCGCGAGTGTGCCGACGAGGGCGTCGGACTCCCAAGGGGGGTGGATTGTAATATCTCACATCGGCGAAACGGAGAGGGGTTATGTGCTGTATATGTACATGCCCACCTCCAATCTAACGCGAGGCTTTTTGGTGGCTCAGCGGCTTCGGAGGGGATGGGTACTCCGAGGTTAAGCATGTTGATGTTAGAGCAATCCCAGGATGGGTGACCTACTGGGAAGCTGCTCCTGAGCTGCTGGAAACAAAACCGTGAGGGCCGGTGGGCCCAAAACGAACAATATCGTGTTACGGCAGAATGGGTCCTGGGATGTGACAGTTTGACTATTTAATATCAAAACACAAAAATTATAAATAACATCTTAACCGCAACCAATCACCTGATTAAAAGCTTAGAACCCGGTTTGACTATTTATCCAACAATCACAATATCATAACATCATCATCAACAACACAAGATCACATCATAAATTATATCCTTCCACATACATATATTTACATGAACAATTATAGATATTCCACAAGAATAATCTATCAATAACGAAAAACATTATGATCACATGAACCTTCAAAATAATCATAAAATAGGAAAACTTGTTTTAACATATCTATGAGCCGTTGACGATCAAGCTCATATATTTTAAAACAACAAAAATATAATTTTTAAATTATAATCATCATCAAAATCATTATCAAAAATCGATCATCATAATAATTATCATCATCATCAACATTATAATCAACATTTTCATCATCATTTAATCATCAAAATCATCATCATCACCATCAACATAATAATCATCATCATCATCATAATTCCATAAGAAATTGGTTCCAAGTGAACCTTGTTGAGATGTTACTCACCTAAATACTCCCGCTGTGTCTTCACAAATACACAAGAGCCAAGCTAACCACAACCTCACAAATCACGTAAAATTACACAATTAAAACTTTAGTAATTTCTCAACAAGGATCAAAGTACCCTTAACTTAAAGGTTGCCCAAAGAAGGGCAATCCTTCCTCCAAGACCTCCCATGGTCATTGGATACTCAACAACAACCACACTACCCTCCAAGATTAAACTTTCTAAGTTTCCGACCTAACGAACACCAAGAACCAACTTAGCACCTAAGATACAAAACCTAAACAACACTCATTCTTCACACACCAACAACCCACTAGCAACAACTAGTGACACATCCCGATTCTTAAGTTATTTTACAGTTATTTACCTATGGTATTACTTCGGATTTTTACCGTGTTAAGTAACCGTTATCACTTAAGGACCCTAGAGTTGACTTTTTATTACGTTTGGAATTTGGGAAAACTTTCTTCATGAAAGTTGTAGAGAACGAGTTCGTAGACATGCTACGCGTTAAATTCGGAGTTAGCATGTAAAAGTTATCAATTAAAAATGTAAGTTATTTTGGGGTGTTAAATTTTGGAAGGTTGGGTTAAGTGGTGTGGACCGGTTTGGGCCAAGCCCATATATTTCTCTCCCCTCACTTCTCGCTTTTCCTCCCGATTCTTTCTCCTCCCACCCGAGTTTTTCTTCCTCCCACTGCCGGAAGCTCCCAGCCGCCAGCTGCCGCCGTCCGGCCAGCCACCGGCCGCCTCTCCACCCCAGTTCGGACCACCATCTCCTCCTCTCCCTCCCCGGCCTAGCCCCCGAGCCTCTAACCCGCCGGAAGAGGAGAAAAGCCGCCGGAACCGCCGGAAGTCTTTTCACCGGAGCTCCGTCCTCCGGCCACCATAGGCCGTGATTTTTGGCTCAACTTGTAGCCCTCATCAAGGTGAGTATTCCCTCAAAAGGAATCGGTCTATTTCGAGCTCGTTAGGGTAGTTTGTATAATTGGAAGTTTTAGGGATTTTTAGTTGTTTTTGCTCGTTTGACCTAGTTAGGCTTGGATTTTGAGTTTGTGCTAGATAGGAAAGTTGTAGAGCATGATGAGAGGAAGATGGTTTTAAAATTTCATAGGAATTGGAGGTTGCCGGAAAATGGCTGCCGGCCGCTGCCTCCGGCGGAGCCGCCGCTGGTTAGGAGATTTTAATGTTGTTAAATTTGGAATATTAAAGGGAATTTATTGAAGTGAGTTATGGAATTTTTAGATGAGTTTTGGATAGGTTTATGAATTTCCAAAGTGTGGTATTTTGGCGGTTAATTAATGTAGAATCCGGTCGTAGGATTTAAGTCGTATTTTTGGGGAGGTTGTATTTACGGCTGCTGAGTATGATATTTAAGTTCGGATCGTTTCGACGTAAGATTATCGAAGTTTGGCAATGATGAGCGTAGTTGTGGCTCTCGGTTAATTTTGCCTATTTTGTTTTAATATTGGAGTTTTAGTTGGGAAATTAATTTTATATTTGTGCCAGGGTTCGAGGGAACCTCGTTTGAGTAGTGATTCGGAATTCGTCAGGCTTAGGCCTAAATCTGTGAGTGGACATTTTAGTTTTTAATTATTATGCATGCAAGATTTTATAATTTAGTATTTTATTTTCCGAGCATATATTATAACTTCGGTATATGAAATGATCTTGGAAATTATTTGAGATTGATGCATGGATTAAATGTTGGTCATAATTTATGGATTTGATCTCGGACTGATAATTTGAGATTTGAGTTTAGATTTTCTTTATAATTTCCGGATTTGAGATTATATCCAGATTTGCATATTGCCTGTTTTTTTTTTGAAAGGTGAAAATTATTTAAATTAATTATTTCATTGAGCATTTTAACTTGTGGGACACGTCATCGAATTTAATTATTTTATTTACTCTTTGAATTCTTTGAGTACGGTTGGGAATCGTACTTATGCTTAAGTTGTGAGTTTCGGGGAAACTCACATGGATTTATATTTCTTTATTTATGCCATACTTGTTGGATCGTTATTATTCATGCTAGCATGTTGTTCCACCTTTCGAGGCGATGTAGCTTCCACGTTTTAAGTGGGGTTACTCAAGCCATTTCCGCCTTCGGGTGATGTGATGTAGTCGACGACATCACGCAAGACTAGCGGGGCTAGTCCGTCTTCTTGGGATCTTCTTAATGAAAGATTTTTGTTAACATTTGCATGCCACGAATTTATGGCATATTTGAAAGTGGGAAAGTATTTAAATTTTGGTTTTTTATCTTATGTTTATTTTCGTCCACTCACTCTAACGTTTTTAAATTAATTTCCCCTGTGCCCTTTGGTTTTAAATGCCCAGATTGCAGGCTCAGTCTAAGTGAGGTCGAGCATACATGGAGTCGAGGCATAGTCAGAGGCTGCTTCCGCATATTCTTTATTTATTGTTTTTTTTATTTAACTCTAGATATGCTCTGATATTCAGTTAGTGAATTAATGTTGGTTATTTTTGGTTGTGGGATTAGTTTAGTGAGTAATTGTTATATTGGGAGATGTGTTGATCTTGGGGAGCAGGAAGGCTCCAGGTGTTGAGGCTGGTTCGTTTGGCTATAGAAGTGTTAAGTTGAATTTTTCAGGTAAGGGTTGTCCATTTTCAAGGAAGGTTATGCCGAATTTTCGGTAAATTTTCCTTGAAGGTGGACCCCGCAGGATTCACCTTGGGTTTCAGGGTGAAATCCGGGGTGGGTCCTGTCAGTTAGTATCAGAGCATTAGGTTATCCAATTCCTATCACTACCTCATATATTTGGTGATACTTAGTGTCTATAGAGTGATGGTCCGACCGCGGCGGATCCATTAGCATTATATGCATAAGATGCTAGGTGTTTATTAAGTATGTGAGGTAGTTGTTCTTATCTTATTTATGGACAGTATTGTGCCATAAATGTCTACATTCTCAAGACTATGTCTCAGTACGCCGACCTCCAGGAGTATCTTGGTTATTTTCCGAGTAATGGAAACGTAAGTGATGTGCATTTTTCCTATATGCTTTATTGTGGTTGAGAGATTCTGAGATCAATTATGAGTCGGGAAGTGACAGGTATTTGTGATGTTCTTTGCTTTTAGGTAATGAGTTGCTGGACCATGATTAAGATGTACGTTGAGCTCTTATGTGGGTATTAATGATTGAGAAATTTCTAGATAAGATTGGTATTGGGATAAGAGCTATCATAGGGAGTTAAGTGGTCTTGCTTTGAGATAAAATGTGGAAAACCATTGCTTGAGCGAATAAATGGTGGAGAGTACTTGATGTATTTTATGGGGCTGTTAAAGTTTGGTTTATGCATTGAATAGAGATTTTTGAGATTGTTGTTGGTCGATTTATGTCCGGTATCTATGAATTTGGGATTTGCTCCCCTGTCTATGTTGAGTGTTTTGAAAGAATTGTATGTGTAAATGGCGTTGGTATATAGTGGTGCAGCAGAGGTGAGATGGTAGTGGTCACTTTGATTTTTCAGTAACAAATGTTGAATTTATCTCGTTTTAAGCAATATATTTGTGGTCAAATGACTGAGCGTGGGGAATGAAGGGAAGAAGAGGAAAGTGCAACTTTTGTGTATATGTGTTAGTTCTGTCAATAGGTAAAAAGAATTATGGAACAATTCAGAATATGGAAACCAAAGTTGTATAAATTTATCGAAGAAGCGTAGATGGGTGTCCATATTTATTTTAAGCGATATTGTTTTGGGTTGATTGATTTAAGTTAGTCGTGGACAAAATAGTGTTTGGAAACGACTCATTCCAGCCCTTACGTCTTTTGGTTATGGCAGGAGATTACTGACGAATCTTTATCGTCTAAAAGTAATCTCGATCTTTGATATCCTTAGTCATTGGTGTAAGCAAGGTTGAAGTTGTAAATTCGAAGT
Organism: Fragaria x ananassa; assembly: GCA_034370585.1. Classification (NCBI taxonomy): domain Eukaryota; kingdom Viridiplantae; phylum Streptophyta; class Magnoliopsida; order Rosales; family Rosaceae; genus Fragaria; species Fragaria x ananassa. The sequence continues at coordinate 12,826,677 of CP139762.1, read as the reverse complement.
GTGGTTGGTTAGAAAATCGTGGTATCGAGTCAAGTGATTGTTAGGAGAAGAGTGTCAGGATAAATTTGGATTGGTAATGTGTATGATGATACACAAGGATAGTTTAAGCGGTGTCATTAGAGTTATTGATCTTCAAATAATTATTTTTCGCTTTAGCTACTGTTGTTAGCTGATGTGGATAATTCCTAAGAGGATGAGTGAGATGTTGATCTTAAGGTAGTATATCCCACGATTGTAGCTTCTGTTTGGAGTATTGAAGTAGTGAAATTGATAGATCGAGACTATAAGTGGTTGTCGAAGTTTTATCGGATTCGAGCAATTCTATGCTTCCACTTGAGCGCTAAGCAGAAGATAATGCGGTTGAGCGTAATCTTGAGATAGAGCATGCGGCCGTCAATTTTGCGTTGCTCGAGGAGTAGCACATGAATCGAGGAGATTCAGGGTATCTCTATTATGTGAAGAGTGTGACTTAATGTTAGATTGTCTTTTTAGACCCTAGATTCTTTGAGGTAATTACTAGAGCAGTGTGGCAATCGATGAGTATCGTCGATGTCCTGGGGTGTTCTAAGTAAATTTTCGACATGAGTTGAATAGTCGGGCCTTGCGGGGTGCAGCTTGACTCATAATTGCTGATCATCATATCTTATCGAGAAAGGTGTTACAGACTTTTGTACGCATTCGTAAAATTCGGCATTCTACGAAGAGTAATTATCTTGGCATCTAGTCGTTTTGGCGACCTGAGCGTAGGACTCCAGTTTTGGTGCTCTTAGCTTCCTTGGATGTTATGGACCTGCGTGATCAAGCTAGTCAGATCTAGCAGCCAAATAGAAGAAAGGAAATCACTTTACATCATTTGGAGGCAGCAAAAGAGGACTATCTAGTGTTGAATGATAGACTGCCAACATCAGCTATGCTAACACTCAATTCGGTCAACTCAGAGTTTGTATTTTATTTGTTAGTGTGGTTATTACGTGAGTAATTAAGGTGAATTAACGTTAGAGTGGATGCGGGAATTTCTGTGCTTTGGTAGCTATTAGTTGGTACGATTTATAATTGGAACTTCGACGTTCATTAACGATAACAAGAAATTCATGGGCAAAGTTTTAATCAGGAAATGCGAGTTGGTTTTCATGATTATTTACGTCTTTAGCAACGCATAATTCTGCGGAAGAAGTATATCCCAGCAACGGTTTTTTTTTCTCTTAATGTTTTGCTTAATGGCGGGGCCGTTATTTGAAAATCCCTGTTCATCAACTTGAGTTGTTACGTGGTCGGTATTATGCATGATAATACGTGAGAAGCAAGTCATCAAATAGTGAATTTCCAATGGTGATCCTCGGATTTCGTTGACTCGCGTGACTCACTATTTTGATTTTTCTCCGTTCGATAAGCTGGTATTATTAAGGTGAAGGTAATGATTGCCGACGCGGGTTGCAGTAAAAGCAACATGAATTGTTGCAGTAAATAGTGAGCAATTTATCTCTTGTTCGTGGAATAGATATTGTAACCTAAAGACTAGTCAGCGTGCAAGTTTGAATGAACTTGGTTCGTACGAGGAGATACTCGTAACTTCTAAAGTATCGTCTTACGCCTAATCATCGTATTTTCCTCATTTTTGGTGGTGCCAGTTTCAGATATGTTGATCGATTTTGAGAGTGATATTTTTCTTGTGCTTATAAGTAGTCGTTAGTGGCGACTGTTGAATTTATTATTGAGGGATGAGATTTCGACGGATATTATTGGTTAGTAATAATTAATTAAAGGGGCGAACTGGTGGAAATAATAATATGATTGGTTGGTGGTATAACCTCAAAGGAAAAAGATTCTTGATGACTCGGGAAATATTTTGAGTCTAGGCTTGTTAGTCTGTTGGCATAAATGGTAAATAGTGGCAGATCATGTTAAATATTTTTCTTGTGATGTGTATTCATGCATGATCGAATTGTGGTGAGACCACTTGATCTGAGTAGGACCTGGGAGGTCATTGATGTATGGATATAATTTGAGTTGCAAGAGATATTCAGAATAACGGTTTAGTATTATAAGATTGCATTAGCGCAATCTGGCGACAAGGAAAGTATTCGCCGATCAGCTTAATGATTGAGGCTAACCACATAGGTGGGGAAGGTTCAAATTCGATGCGAGCGATCGAGTTTTGTTTTGGTTAATTGGTGACGGAAGTAAGATGGTGTTGTAAATTATGAATTTTATTGATCATTTTAACTTGGCGAAAGTCAAAGTCCTTCGTGTGTTTTGGGGTTGAGTATCATAAGTAACTCTAATTGGGCAAGCCACTCAATTAGTGGAAGTTAAGTCAAGGAGTAAAGTGTATTATGTGAGTGGTGCCATATGGAAGGTTGACAGAGTATTTAAGTTGACCCTGAGTTCGAGTTTTGTTAAAGCATATGCGCGCCTTGGATTTGGTAGATCAATTATGATGTGTCAAGGTAAGTGTGAAAAGAATTTGGCAAATTGTTTCCACAAGTAAAAAGGTGTAAATTGTGATAGAAGAAAGAGTGATGAGCATGGTTAATGGTATGATTTAGCTTAACGCTTATTGAAGTCTAAGGTAAAAGGCAGAAATCTCTACCCTCTTTTGCATAATTTGAAATTTCGAGGACGAAATTTTTATAAAGAGGGGAGAATTGACACATCCCGGTTCTTAAGTTATTTTACGGTTATTTACCTATGGTATTACTTCGGATTTTTACCGTGTTAAGTAACCGTTACCACTTAAGGACCCTAGAGTTGACTTTTTATTACGTTTGGAATTTGGGAAAACTTTCTTCATGAAAGTTGTAGAGAATGTCGTTACAAGTTCGTAGACATGTTACGCGTTAAATTCGGAGTTAGCATGTAAAAGTTATCAATTAAAAATGTAAGTTATTTTGGGGTGTTAAATTTTGGAAGGTTGGGTTAAGTGGTGTGGACCGGTTTGGGCCAAGCCCATATATTTCTCTCCCCTCACTTCTCTCTTTTCCTCCCGATTCTTTCTCCTCCCACCCGAGTTTTTCTTCCTCCCACTGCCGGAAGCTCCCAGCCGCCAGCTCCCCCAGTCCGGCCAGCCACCGGCCGCCTCTCCACCCCAGTTCGGACCCCCATCTCCTCCTCTCCCTCCCCGGCCTAGCCCCCAAGCCTCTAACCCGCCGGAAGAGGAGAAAAGCCGCCGGAACCGCCGGAAATCTTTTCGCCGGAGCTCCGTCCTCCGGCCACCATAGGCCGTGATTTTTGGCTCAACTTGTAGCCCTCATCAAGGTGAGTATTCCCTCAAAAGGAATCGGTCTATTTCGAGCTTGTTAGGGTACGTAGTTTGTATAATTGGAAGTTTAAGGGATTTTTAGTTGTTTTTGCTCATTTGACCTAGTTAGGCTTGGATTTTGAGTTTGTGCTAGTTAGGAAAGTTGTAGAGCATGATGAGAGGAAGATGCTGTTAAAATTTCATAAGAATTGGATGTCGCCGGAAAATGGCTGCCGGCCGCCGCCTCCGGTTGGGAGATTTTAATGTTGTTAAATTTGGAATATTAAGGGGAGTTTATTGAAGTGAGTTATGGAATTTTTGGATGAATTTTGGATAGGTTTATGAATTTCCGAAGTGTGGTATTTTGGCGGTTAATTAATGTCGAATCCGGCCATAGGATTTAAGTCGTATTTTTGGGGAGGTTGTATTTACGGCTGTTGAGTATGATATTTAAGTTCGGATCGTTTCGACATAAGATTATCGAAGTTAGGCAATGATGAGCGTAGTTGTGGCTCTCGGTTAATTTTGCCTATTTTGTTTTAATATTGGAGTTTTAGTTCGGAAATTAATTTTATATTTGTGCCAGGGTTCGAGGGAACCTCGCTTGAGTAGTGATTCGGAATTCGTCAGGTTTAGGCCTAAATCTGTAAGTGGACATTTTAGTTTTTAATTATTATGCATGCAAGATTTTATAATTTAGTATTTTATTTTCCGAGCATATATTATAACTTCGGTATATGAAATGATCTTGAAAATTATTTGAGATTGATGCATGGATTAAATGTTGGTCATAATTTATGGATTTGAGCTCGGACTGATAATTTGAGATTTGAGTTTAGATTTTCTTTATAATTTCCGGATTTGAGATTATATCTAGATTTGCATATTGCCTGGTTTTTTTTTTGAAAGGTGAAAATTATTTAAATTAATTATTTCATTGAGCATTTTAACGTGTGGGACACGTCATCGAATTTAATTATTTTCTTTACTCTTTGAATTCTTTGAGTACGGTTGGGAATCGTACTTTTGCTTAAGTTGTGAGTTTCGGGGAAACTCACATGGATTTATATTTCTTTATTTATGCCATACTTGTTGGATCGTTATTATTCATGCTAGCATGTTGTTCCGCCTTTCGAGGCGATGTAGCTTCCACGTTTTAAGTGGGGTTACTCAAGCCATTTCCGCCTTCGGGTGATGTGATGTAGTCGACGACATCACGCAAGCCCTACTCCTCTCTGGTATCATAACCTGAAGGTGTAGGGAGTATGGGAGTATTATTGCCCAGGAGGCAACGAGTCTGGGAGGCTCACTTGTATGGCTATAGCTGTTTCTTATTTATCGTTGTTAATTTGACTAGCGGGGCTAGTCCCTTGTTTTGGTACCTTCTTCTATGAAGGTTATTATTTATCTTTGTCATTAATTTGACTAGCGGGGCTAGTCCGTCTTCTTGGGATCTTCTTAATGAAAGATTTTTGTTAACATTTGCATGCCACGAATTTATGGCATATTTGAAAGTGGGAAAGTATTTAAATTTTGGTTCTTATCTTATGTTTATTTTCGTCCACTCACTCTAACGTTTTTAAATTACTTTCCCCTGGGCCCTTTGGTTTTAAATGCCCAGATTGCAGGCTCAGTCTAAGTGAGGTCGAGCGTACATGGAGTCGAGGCATAGTCAGAGGCTGCTTCCGCATATTCTTAATTTATTGTTTTTTTTTATTTAACTATAGATATGCTCTGATAATCAATTAGTGAATTAATGTTGGTTATTTTTGGTTGTGGGATTAGTTTAGTGAGTAATTGTTATATTGGGAGATGTGTTGATTTTGGGGAGCAGGAAGGCTCCAGGTGTTGAGGCTGGTTCGTTTGGCTATAGAAGTATTAAGTTGAATTTTTCAGGTAAGGGTTGTCCATTTTCAAGGAAGGTTATGCCGAATTTTCGTTAAATTTTCCTTGAATGTGGACCCCGCAGGATTCACCTTGGGTTTCAGGGTGAAATTCGGGGTGGGTCCTGTCAACTAGGACTAGCTAACATAGTAACCAATGCTCTCACACTGCCCGGACATGCCTCCACCAAACTTCAAAATTTAGGGAAACTCAAAACATGAAACTTGTAGATTGAAGCATAAAGAACACTTTTTGTACCAAGGTTTCAACCGATTCGGCCGGAAAACACCCCGCAATACCTACCCGGAAATCAAAATCCACACCTACAAAACCATCCCCAAAACTTGATTTCTAGATCACCAAAGGGTAGAAACATCTCTAGAAGAGAGAGGAGAGTAAGACTCACCTAAACTTGGCCGAAAACGACGTCAAAATCGCCGGCTTTCTGGCGGAACAGCAGCAGCTCTTCCGCTTTGTGGCGGAGTGACGGCGAGCGTGGCTGCTCTATAAATGAACAGGACGTCGGTGCGGATCCAACGGAACCAGCGGTGTCCAAAAAGATGGCCGGATGAGGGAGAACCAAGCCAGAGAAGATGGGAGAGCGGGAGGAGGTCGGGAGAGAGGAGAGAGAACTGAAATTAGGTTTCCAAAAATAACTCCCCCACATTGTTCTACTTATACACTTTCCAAACCCGGAAACTAACTTCCTCTGACCATAACTTTCTCATACGACATCCGTTTCAGGCGTTCCGCATATCTACGAACTCGTATAGATAAACTCTACAACTTTTAAGAAGGAAGTTTTTGAAGATAACTTATGAAAAATAAAGTCATTTTTTTAGTCCCTTAAAAGACAAAACACTTAAGAAAAATACTCCCGAACTTTAACTTCGCACTACAAAATACGAATTTCCATACATAATCCTTCATTAAATCCGGAAATAATACAAGGAAAATTAATATAAAAATCTTGGGTATTACAAATCCTGACGAATCTTGTCCCGTCCCGATCAGTTATAATTACTGTTAACAATCCTATATTTTAATTACTTCTTTACTATAACTAGACTAAGTAAGCAATCTGACCTTTCTAAACCTCTCACAAGTTCCACATAGACCAAAAAAATTGCAACACAAAAGGACATGTTTATGTGATTAGTTACCAAATTTCTCGATCCGGATTACAAAGTGCATATAGAACAAGTCTCTTCTTTCGGGAAACGTCTTTGATTTGTAATACTTTCGATCTTCGTTGTTCTTAATTATTGCAATCGGAGTTTTTTTGGTTACTGAGTTCGATTTGGGCCTCTCTAAGACTCAGTGACACTGTTTAAGATGAAGGAAAATATTGGTGTCAGGGTTTGATCTTTGTTGTGTCTTATCCCAAAGGCTAATAAAAAGGGCATGCAAGAGTTTCGAAGAGTTCGATATCTCATTCAAATTCAAACCTAGTAGATTACCTACCTTTTTTCTTGCCGATTGAAGAGGTTTTCCCTTTCAATTTCATATATCTTTAGTGGATTATGTTTTGTAACTTGATAAATTGTGACTTAAACTTATACTTCAATATTGTTTCAGACCCTTACGTTATAATTTAATCCGCAAAGTCCTTGACCTCACAATTTCGATTCAATCAGTCCATTGCTTGTTAAGTGGATGATGTGTCAGATAAGTAAACGCCCATGTAGCGCCACATAAGTTTGTCATGTTGAAAATGTCCAAAATACCCGTTACCATTATTTATTTTCTAATCTCTATCTGAGATTCTGAATTCATTGCAATGTCTTCTTCAAAAATAAAAATAAAAACTTCATTCTCCGAAAAAGAATCCATTGTTGCGCGACGGTGTCAGAACATCATCATCAAGAGCCACCAAATTACCTACCACAATAGAGCTCAAAAAAAACTTGCCTGATGTTGTCTCAAAGAACTTTTCACTACCACTTAGGCGATAAAACTTTTTAAGGCAAGATAATTTGGAGGTGGGAAGAAGAGGATTGGGATTGGAAGAGGCGATGGAGGGTGAGCGGATCAAACTGATCTGCCCTGAGGGGGTGTAGAAAGGGAGGAAGTGGAGCAAGAAACACAAAGCGATCGTGGCAATGAAAGTGGAAGAGGAGAAGTAGAAATCGTCATCGCCTCATCAGTGACAGTTGGATTAATGTGGCTGACATGGCCAAAAATTAAGCCGCACACCGCACCTTGGGAGGTGGAGAAGTGTCATATCTTGTAGGCTAGGGCCGAACATCGTAATTTTCTATATTGAACGATCTTTGATTCCATTTAGCTGAGACAAGGATTGCAAATTGAAAAAAAAACAGTGTAATGAAACTAGTAAAAAGTTATTTCTATGGAATAGAATGGTATGGTAAACTACATTCTTCACATGTTTAGTTTCTTCTTATGCAGTTGATTACTTAAATTGTTTAGTTGTTTAAAACAGTTCAGTTGTTTAAATTACTTATTGACAATTTTATGATTCATTTTGGGGTATGTATTTTTTTTCTCTTCTGATAATAGAAAGGTAGTATTAGTGAGTAGATGATGAGCCAACAAATTTAGGTATTGGTGTAATTTTTGTTTGATATATGGGTACATTGTTGTTGTTGATGATTCTCTTCTTTCACAAATAAGCAAGATATTTATGGATCACTATTGACTCGTTGGAGGCTCATGGGTTTGATGGTGAGGAGATGAACGGCAGAAATCAATGGTGAAGGAGAGAGGAATCCAGTTCTAGTCAGAGAATGCAAGGGGGTATATCAGAGAATTTATTACTGACTCGGAACGCAACTAGCTAATGTGGCATGGAATTCAAGGCCACGTCTACGACTTAACGACACAATTTGACGGCAATGATCTATTGAATGAAGAGAATTTGATATATAAGATCAGCGACTTTATATATCAAATTGAAATGTCAAGGACTAAAACGATTTTGGCTGCAAAGTATAGGAACTAAAGAGAATTTAACCCGTTTGTTTTCATGTTGTTGGTGGTTTGTTTGTAATCTAATCTATTAGTACATAGAACTCATGAGATGGTAATGTTAATTAACTTGATAGACGTTATATATTAACCTCCTCTTGTGCCTAGTTATCGTAATAACTAGCCATGTATATACAGTAGGCATATATTTTACATATAGTATATATGTTAAATTATGAATTAAATTCAGTTTATCCCATTATGGTTTAAAGATGATTTCATGTTAGTCTCTAGACTTTCATTTTCATCAGATTACCCCCCGAGTTCTTGTTTTTTTGGTAATTTAGCTTCTCAACCCCCAAAACTTTATCACACGTCATCAAATTTCAATGTCTCAATTGGACGGAACATGAGTGATAGGAGACGATAGACAGAAAAACAAGAACTCAAAGGGTAATCTGATGAAATTGAAAGTTTATGGACTAACATGAATTAACCTCTAAACCACAGTGGGGTAAACTGAATTTAATTATTAAATTATTCATTACCATGCTTGTAGTAATTGACATAGAAAATGATGAAGAGTATCACAAGACATCTGATACAACGATCGTTAATCGTCAAGCTAGTAATGATGATAACTTGTTGGGACTTGAGAGTAATTGTTTGTTGATACTAGTGAAAAAAAAGTATTTGACTTCAATATAATAATTATCAAGACCCACCCCGAATTTGACCCTGAAACCCGAAATAAGTCTTGCGGGGTCTACCTTCAAGGAAAATTTATTGAAAAACTCGACAAACCTCCCTTGAAAATGGACAACCCTAACCTGGAAAAATTCAGAATACCCTCCTAAAAAGACTCGACCATCCTCGAACTCATCACATAAATAACCAACTAATAAAACCAACTTCATCCTCTTAATATTCGAAAATGTATATCTTCAGTCTTAGCACACCACCGAAATATTATATAATGACCCCAAGAGTAATCAGAGCTACTAAAAACTAAAAGAAGTAAGAAAATACACTGGTAGGTTTAACAAGTAACCTACTTGTGAAAAGTGGTGGAGAAGTGGGAACTATGTCTCGCCTCCTACTAGTGTCAACCCAAACTTTGTAGACTGAGCATTTTTAAAACGAAGGGCCCAAAGGAAAACATTCAAAAATGTTAGAGTGAGTGAACAAAAATAAAATAATAAATAAAAAATAATTAACAATATTTATGCTTTCCCAATTTAATTTCTAAAGAAATCGAATACATGCCTCAAGCGATAAATCTTTTATTTCAAAAATATCAAGCCTATTCAGCTCAAAAATATATATCAATATATGTATGTATTTACACACGTCCATACTCCCTATATAATTATTTTATAGATTTCAAATAATTTATATAGGGCTACTACTCTCGCGTTTAACGCTCAAGTCACGTCTTAATGCTGTAATACACTACGTCATTAAGGTGGACATACGGGTATATAAATATGTGCACATACCCCCTATATGAATTAAACACTCATATAGGGCTACTACGCTTGCGCCTAACGCTCACGTCACAACATAATGCAGTTATATACAACACCAATAAGGTGAACAGACACATATGGCTAGCTAGCATTTATATATATACTCTCCTCATAAATATATTAATAATTTACCGAAAAATCTCATTTTTGGTAACTCTTTAAAATAAATAAAATTGTCAAAAACTTCAACAAAAGAACTTGCTTAACAATAAACTAATGCATGCAAATTATTTAAAACAAAAGTCCACTCACTAAATAGGCATAAGCCTGATGTCGATCCGAGGCCTCTTTTGCTCGAGCCTCCTCATATCATGTTTCAAAAACATAAATTAATCTCCAACTATATACCAACGCTTATATAAAAAATAGGCAAAATTAAATGTGAACCTTATCCACGCTCATCCTTGCCCAATTTCGCCATTCTTAAATCGATACGGTCCAAACTTCACCACAAATACCGGCAACCTTAAACCAACCTTCTACAGCCTAAACAACATTAATCTAACGGCCGGATTTCTAACAAATTAACCGCCTTCACAAATCTTTCAAAAAAATCTAAAATCTATTCAAAACTCTTTCAAAAATTCTAAACTTCATACCATTAAACTCCCCTTAATATTACACATCTAAAACCATGAAAATCCCCATAACAACAGCGGCCGACTCCGGCGACCTCCAATGTCACGCCCCGACCCTTAAATTTTTACCTTATTTACTAACATGGTGTTAATAAGAATTTTACCGTCTTCGTCATTGAGTTTTAGTTCTAAGGTCCCTAGAGGTGTGTTGAGGGACAAATATTTTGAAAGAATTATTCATTGGAGAAAAATATGACGACGGTAAAAAATGGTAAATTTTAGCTAGTAAAATGTAATTTTTATTGGGGTATTATTTTGGGGTGTTGAATTTTGGAATGGGTATAAGGTGGAGTTGTTGGACTGGGCCTTTGTTTTGGTCAAAGCTCGTTTTTTCTCTCTCTATCTTCCTCCCGGTTTTCTCTCTCCCCGAGCCCCTCATTGCTGAAAAATTCCGGCCATCTGTTTGCCGCCGTCCGGCCGCCCAGACAGCCGCATCGGTACCAAATGATCGATCTCCGACCCAGCTTCCATTCTAGACTGGTGGCAACCTCCCTAGCGCCGCCGTGAAGGAGGAATTAGCCCCGAAAGGTCTGACTGCTGGAAGAGTTTTTTTGCCGGAACTCCTTCCTCTGACCGCCATAGCTGGCGAGTCGTAGCTCAAAAGAAAGCCCTCATCCCGTGCAGCAATCCATCCAAATGGCTCCCTCCATCTTGAGCTAGGTAAGGAGAAATCGGTATTTGAAATTCTAGGGCTTTTATGTGTGTTTTCGTTAGATTGACATGGTTAGGCTTAGAACTGGAATTTGTGCTAGTTAGGAATGCTGTAGAGGAGGTTGAGAGGAAGATGCTGCCAATTTTTGGTGAGCATCGGAGGTCGCCGGAGCTGGTCGCCGGCCGCCGAGAAAATGTTTTTGGTGGAGAATGTTTTGAGGAGTTTAATGAAATGAGTTTTAGAATTTTTGGAGGAGTTTTGGATAGGTTTGAAAATTGTTAAGTGTGGTATTTTTGGCAGATTAATAAATTAAAATCCGGCCATTGAATTATTTTATGATTAGGACATTGGAAGGTGATTTTTGAGGATTTCGGTATTTATGGAGAATTGTGGTTGGCAGTGAAGTTAAGATTTAGTGCATTAGGCATGGTTGAGCGCGAGAAGCTCATATTTATTTATGCCTATTATATTTAAGCATCGGTGTTTTATTTTAAGGATTTATTTATGTTTTGGAACAGGATGCGAGGAGTCTCGAGCAGAGGAGACCTCCGACCAACATCAGGCTTAGGCCTAAGTTGTGAGTGGACCTTTGTTTTAAATAATGTGCTTGAATTGTTTTATTGTTGAATAATTTCCTTTGTTAGGATTTTAACCGGAATTGAGAATTTCGGTGTTTATACTCATTTATTGACGTTTTTGAGAATAGTATGTATATAAGTGAACGCTAGCTAGCTATACGTGATTTTCCCCCATAATGAGGAAAAATGCCATTACGGGGTGACGTGAGCATTAGACGCGAGCGTAGTAGCCTTGTACGACTTTCTACTTTTCGAGCTTATTATATTTTTCGCATTCATTCATAGAATTCGTACAAGGAGTCAGCACGTTTATATATACCCACCGGTGCGTTTCCCCCATAATGAGGAAAAATGCCATTATGGGTGACTTGAGCGTTAGACGAGAGCGTAGTAGCCTGGTATGACTATCTACTTTCAAGCTTATTCATAGATAGCATACAAGGAGTAGACGAGTGTAAATACATATTGATATATATATATATATATAATTTTAGCCTGAGAGGCTGTATTTTTTTAAGATTTGGAGCTGAAACTAGTCGTGTCCTTGCCAGTTTTTGAGCTGTCGCTTGTATAGCACTTTCCTTTATAATTTTCTTGGGAAAGTATTATTGTTTGTCGAGATTATTTTGTCCACTCACTCCTAACGTAATTAAATATTTTTCTCCTGGGCTTTTTCTTCGTTTTTAAATGCCTAGTCTGCAGAGTTCGGGTGGGGTCTAGAGTCACTCATCTTTCCACTACTGTTCGCCAGTAGGTTATCTATTTAACCCACTAGGATTTTTAGTAGCTTCCATTGTCTTTCTTGTAGTAGCTCTGAATACTTTCGGAAAAATAACTGTGTATTATTTTTTTCGGTTATTTGTATTGAGTTGAAGAATTTATATTTTGGTTAAGAGAGTGTTTTTTAATTTTTCTGAGTTAGGGTTGTCCATTTTCAAAAGAGGTTTGCCGAGTTCTTTGGTAAATTTTCCTTGGAGGTGGTTCCCGCAGGACTTACCTTGGGTTTCAGGGTGAAATTTGGGGTGGGTCTCGACATCCAATGCCTACCAAAATTTAACAGCATATTCAACTTTCCTAACTAGCACCAAACTCAAATTCAACCTTAACTAGGTCAATCGAACAAAAACATAAAATAGAGCCCTAGAATTTCAACTCACCGATTCTCCTTACCTAGCTTATGGGGGAGTGAATCATTTGGAGAGATTGCTACACGGGAGGAGGGCATTCAAACGAGCCAAGCGGCTCCAGCTATGGCGGCCGGAGGAGGGAGTTCCGGCGATGGAACACCACTGGTAGTCGGGGCTTTCGGCTGCGTTTTCTCTCTCATGGCGGCGCTAGAGAGGTTGCCACCGTTCTAGGTAGAAGGTTAGGTCGAAAGCCGACCGATTGGGATCGGTACAACTGTTAGTGGTGACCGGACGACGGCGGACAGGTGCGGGAGAGAGAGAGAGTGAGAGAGTCGGAAGGGAGGAGAGAGAAGAGAGAGAGAAATGTTTTGGACCTCTATTCCCACCCGGTCCAACACCACCAAATAAAACCCCAACTCTAAAAATTAACACCCCAAAAATAATACCCTAATAAAACTTACCTTTTTACTAGCTAAAATTTACCATTTTTATAGTCTTCAAATATTTCTCCTACAAATAATTTCTCCGAAATAATCGTCCATCAACACCCCTCTAGGGACATTTGAAACTATAAACTCATTTGCGAAGACAATAACGATCTTATTAATACCAAGTGTTTACACCCAAATTAATATTTTACTAGACAATAAATGTTTATGTGAATATTAATTAAATTCTTGATCCATCTCACACCGGCGAGCCCAAATTCTTTGGGTTTACAAGTAATGGCCCGCCAATGAGATCACGCGAGCTGAATTACACAGTTCGCATGCGGAATGGACTTCGTGTGAATTGTAGAGCTCACGCGCTTAATGTACTTCACCAAGAAGGCGATGCGAATTGGCTCGCATATGAGACTCCGCGAACAAGCGACAGGCGGAGTCTGGGTGCACCACTTTTATCGTTAAAGACTCTTACAAGTCATTGACATGCTTCGGGCCAATCACTATGGCCCTTTTAATGAAAAAGCCAATTAAGGCTCGCGTGCTGCAAAGGCCTGCGGGATAGAAGCAGGCTTCAGGGCCGCTCGAGATAAGTTTCAGTGGCTCGCGGGATGGTTTGAATCTGCGGCCCGTGCGGGATAGGATTCCACATAGACTGTGACACCCCGCGAGGTAAAGATGTGCCTAATTCCAGTTCGCATAGGAGTCTTTAATTGAGCAACGCGGAGGCAATGCCCTATGCAGAATGGAGTGTGCCAACCAGACATATGTCACAAGTTGGTTGGTCCGCGCGGGCGAAATAGTGTCCTTTTGGGATTAGGGTTTCAGAATCCGACTTGAACTATGATTATCTTTCTTCTGCCGCAAGTCGAACTACTATATAAAGGGGCTCAAAACCCTAACAATGAGCTCTCTCTACACAAATACAACAACTCAATACAAACAAACTTTCGAGCCTCTCGAAACCCTAGTTCTAAGCGCGTCCTCACCTTAGTAACCTTTTTTTTCCTTTCAAGCTCCTCGGAGTTCCCTTGTGTTCTCGTTTTCCTTTCCTTTGGTTTCTCTGCTCGTCACAATCACGAGTATCGATATCGGTGGCGGAGAAACTACTATAAATCTTGGTCTACGAGGTGGCACCAGAGCCTTACTATTAGAAGTATAGGTCAGCGCACTACAACAACAACCCTACTACGTTCCACGTCCGCTCGGTGGCACGCCCGTATCCTTAGAAGCATTGACTGCTACCATCTCTCTGCTCCCTCGCTGAGGATCATGGCCAAAACACGCTTAGTGGGACCAGAGTAGTATTTTCTGTCATCCGCCATTGGAAAGGTAGACGAGCATCTGTATTGCCTCTTCTAAGTTAAGATCGAGCAATCTGCTCACGGTCTTGCAAATGAAAAAACGTTCACGAGATTTGGAAATCTAGATTCGCGCATGATAACCATGACCAATTCAATGGTCACAACCCAAGACACAGGATTTGCTCTGCCTATGGAGCAAATCCTCCAGATGTTTGAGGAACTAAAAGGCCTAATCGTGGCCACTGCTACTCAACAGAGTGTCACAGACCTCGTTGAAAAGGTCAAAAGGGGCAGGGTCCTCTGGAAAGCTGACCAGGACAACCTTGCCATACTCAATGAGGACTTCAATGAACATATCCTTGCCAAAAAGATTGAGCTGCCTAGCAGCCAATCTACTGGTGAAGATTTTCCTTTAGACGAGCCGACGTCCAAAGAAGTAATTACTTTTTCAATCAATGACGAAGAACTTGGGGTCGAGGCCGGCAAGATTTTGGATAATAATTCTATCTCAAAGGCTAACGTTGTTCCTTAAGAAGATAAGCTTGAAGGTAGGGCAGAACAATCCACCTTAGAATAGAGTGGGTCAAACACTGATTGCGAACCATAACTTTGCATGAGAGGTGGCCAAATAGCCAACTTTCTCATGAGAGATGTATATGTGGACACAGGTCAGCTGCATGGGGGGCAAGGCAGAGCTCGCCTTCCTTCTTTATTTAACCACCATGATCAACTCAAGTTTCTTCCAATTACTAGACGTTATCAAGAAGCTGTCCCAATTCATGACATGCCTCACTATATATGGTGTGGTGGTATCCCTAGGCCAATCCGTGGTTTCACATTTTAATATACTTGGACTCTCTGCATGCAAGTTCAGAGGCCAGGATATGGCTTTAGTATTTGTTATTTTCACTCTAGTGTGCAGCAAGAGCTTGGCAGCATCTGAGCATGATGCTTAGGGGCAGAGATGGATTCGCTGGATTATAGTGACTCCAAAATTGAGTATGACACAGAGCCAATTTATGATGGATATGATGAAGACTATATGTTGGTGCGTCTGTCTCATAGTCATATTCCACAAGAGTTCAATCCTAGTGAAGCTCTCGATATGGTCCTCTTCCATGACCAATGCATGGTTATTCCCGATGAGACCATACATTGTGATATGATAGTCAGTGACAAGACAGATCTTCACACCATGATGTCTGCAAGGATGAAATTGAAGATCATGTTTTGCCAAATGGCAAAAATGATTGGGGGGTAGCAAGGCAGTCCCTACGAGCTACTTTCTTCAAATTTTCAAGTCGTTGAAGTGAAACAGCTCTGCTCAACACTTGGAAATTCTCAACAGCAAGAGTCTCACATTGGAAACATGACGACATCGAGGCTTGGAGTGAAGCATTGGTGGCCTCCCCCGTGGCCTAACGAAGGGTAACTAATCAAGCTATGATCCCTTCTTCTCTTTGCTCCTTGCTTTAACTTCAGTTTTTTCTTCTGTTTTTCCTTTCCTTTTTTCTTTCTTGTATTGAAAAAGAAAATACAAAAAAAATCAAATAGCAAAAAACACAAAAAGAGATCTTTGGTCTTGCTGAAATGCAAGACAACGTTCTTGCCTATGAAAGGCTTGAACTTTATTTAGGAGTCTATCTTTGAGGCTTGACGACAATAGGCATTCTATATGCCTTGAATTGCTACCAGCGAAGTCAAGTCAGACAGACAATATAACTAGTTTGCAATTCTGAAACTTTGCAGCAGCCACTATTGGACAGTTAACTTCGTGGACTCCACTAGAATGATCCAGAAGAATTAGCCAGTGCGCCTTATATCCACTGAAAGTCCTGGATGTCTATTTTCCGGAGGATTTTACAGTTTATCATTCTGACATTCCTGGAGAGACTTATGGCAGTTCGAATGCAGATAGGTCAGGATACGCGCGGATTTGCAATGTGCATTTTCAATGTGTTTTCATGACCTTGCAATGTGTTTTTCTTTACTAGAGGGCATCCATAGAAGTTTTGGGTACCTTTATTCATACACCAGGATCTACTCAAGGTTGATCCATGACCTTTCTTGGTGCTTTCCATTTTCAATGAGGCATGGTACCACAACTCCTTCCCTAGGGGCATGCTAAAGTTTTGATGTCCTTCATTCTTGTCAAGCCTCGGCGAACAGACATCAAAACTGGGGGGCACATTGGGGTGGATATGTGTTCCAGTAATCTTAGACTTTAGACCTTATTCAAGTGTGTCTTAGTCATTATTTAGGCCAATCCATGTGGCCTCCAAATTTTCAAAGTTGGTTCGCCATCTTTATGCGGCCGTTCGCCGACTCTTTTGTTTTCCTCTCATTGGTTCGAGACTGGGCGGCAGTGAAGTACATGGCCATTATCATTCTATGTTTATCATAACGTTGGTTCACCATCACCAAGAGCTCGCGAAGGGCCATTTTTTGGAATCTAGTCTAAGCAAACGTCTGCTCAAGGTACATCCATTCAAGGTATATCTATGCGAGCTACATCCGCTCGCGGTATGTGTAATGTACTATATCTTCTGGGTAGAGCAGGTGAATGCAGGCAAAGAGCAGGTGAATGTAGAAGTAGTGCAGGCGAATGCAGGCGAAGTTCAAGTCCAAGATGCCTAAGCGAGCCGTACAATAGCTTCACTACAATGTCTTGCTGGGTGCTTGGGTTTCAAGACCTATTCATAGGCTTGTCTACTCACACTCATTTTATGTATGACCCGAGCCAATACCAGTGGCTTTGGAGCAACATACACATAAACCTCTTTAGTCATTCTTGACATTCATGACTTCGAGGCTGTGGGGCAATGTTTACGCCCAAATTCATATTTTATTGGATAATAAATGTCATTCTTGACATTCATGACTTCGAGGCTGTGGGGCAATGTTTACGCCCAAATTCATATTTTATTGGATAATAAATGTCTATATGAATATTAATTAAATTCTTGATCTATCTCACACCGGTGAGCCCAAATTATTTGGGTTTACAAGTAATGGCCCGCCAGTGTGGCCACGTGAGCTGAATTACACAGTTCGCGTGCGAAATGGACTTTGCCAAGAGGGCGATGTGAACTGGCTCGCATAGAAGACTCCGTGAACAAGCGACAAGCAGAGTCCGCGTGCACCACTTTTATCGTTGAAGACTCTTACAAGTCTTTGACATGCTTCGGGCCAATCCCTGTGGCCCTTTTAATGAAAAAGCCAATTAAGGCTCACGAGCTGCAAAGGCCCGCGAGATAGAAGCAGGCGTTAGGGGCGCGCGAGATAAGCTTCAGAGGCTCACGAGATGGTTTGAATCTGCGGCCCGCGCGGGATAGGATTCCACATGGACTGTGACACCCCGCGGGGTAAAGATGTGTCTAATTCCAATTCGCATAGGAGTCTTTAATTGAGCAACGCGGAGGCAATGGCCTATGTGGAATGGAGTGTGCGAACCAAACATGTGTCACAAGTTGGTTGGTCCGTGTGGGCGAAACAGTATCGTTGTGGGATTAGGGTTTCAGAATCTGACTTGAACTATGATTATCTTTCTTCTGCCGCAAGTCAAACTACTATATAAAGGGGCTCGAAACCCTAACAATGAGCTCTCTCTACACAAATACAACACTCAATACAAACAAACTTTCGAGCCTCTCGAAACCTCAGTTCTAAGCGCGTCCTCGCCTTAGCAACCCTTTTTTTCCTTTCAAGCTCCCCGGAGTTCCCTTGCGTTCTTGTTTTCCTTTGCTTTGGTTGCTCTGCTCATTACAATCGCGAGTATCGATATCAGTGGCAGAGAAGCTACTATAAATCCTGCTCCGCGAGGTGGCACCGGAGCCTTACTATCATTTGATTAGAAGAACAGGTCAGTGCACTACAACAACAACCCTACTACGTTCCGCATCTGTGCGGTGGCACGCCCACATCCCTAGAAGCATTGACTGCTACCATCTCTCTACTCTCTTGCTGAGGATCGTGGCCAAAACACCAAGCTAGTAAATAGGGTAAAAAGAAATTAAGAGTTAGGATGTGACAACAATGGTGCTAAAATTAGGTTTAGTGTTCGGATAATGCAAACGAGGAAAATCAACAATATCCTAAGACAAGTTAATTATTGTTGTTCGGAAGAAGGTTTAAGTTAGATAGCGAATCTTTAAAAATAAAAATGGCCGACAGATTGAGACACTAGAGTTGGTTGCCCAGTAAAAATTTGATTTGGATTGCAAGATAAAGGGTTATGGAAAGCGCTCACCTTGATCTTGAACAACGTCACAAGCTTGCAGAGCAAGAAGAAACACCATTTCTACGCTCTAATCAAATTGTTTCAAATGTTCATCAAGGGGTGATTAAATCAATGAGAAGTATACATATTCAAATTAGCAGAAGGAGTTGGGGGATCTCAAAATATTGGATTTACAAAGACCGATTGCTATAATTTTGTAAGTAGAGAGAGAATGATCATGCTTGAAGAAGGTGAAGCTCAAAGCTTGATTAATTTATTAAAAATAAAACAAATTGAAGATCCTATATATTTTTTTTACACCGTGCTAGTGGATAAAGACAATCAAATGACAAACTTTTTCTCGAGAGATGGAAAGTCAAAAATTGACTCTGAATGTTTCGAGACATAATTGTATTTGGTTCAACTTATTGAATGAGATGACATATAGCATGATTTGTGCTCCTTTCGTTGGGTTAACCGTCAATGGAAAAATGTATTATTTGGTTGTGCATTTTTGCTAAATGAGACAACTACTTTATTTATTTGGTTATTTGAGATATTCTTAGAAACAATGGAAGGTAAAAAAAAAAACTAAGACTATTTTCATTTGAACGGTTTCAGGCAATGACAAATGCCATGGATAAGGTGTAGTCGGTTGTGCATAAAACAACCTCCCAAGCCCGTAAACCAGCAAGCACCATCACCCCGCGGTCAAGACAGCTGAGACCACCTTGGGGTTCCCATCCCGTCCTTTTGTAGGATGGGCCGGGCCCGACCCTGTTGGCAGCTTTGGGCCGGGAGCGGTTTCAGAAGGCATAAGGGAGCTGGGTATTTGAAGTAGCAGCAAAGGTAATTGTCCCACATCGGTTTTCAAGTAGAGAACCCACTCTGGGCCATAAATATGGCCCAGCCACCAGCTTGTTAGGTATCATTAACTGCCCTCATAAAATATATTCACCAAGAGACTGACTTAAGCTTTGGAGGAGGAAAGACCGGAACATCCCAGTCACCTTTGTTATTGCAAGCCAAGAGGAGGATAACCCACCATCAGCTTATGCGAGCACCATCCGGGATTGTGCAGAAACATTTGGCGCCGTCTGTGAGAATCATTACTAAAAGTGCCAGCGTGACTCGATGGCTGAGTTAACCGAACAACATGACCAAGAGGCGGGACAGGAAGGGCGAAGGGAGGTGATATATGGACGGACCTCGGAGTTAGGAGGGGGAGTTTAGGAATTACGGGGAGAGACCTGCGGGATGGAACACTAGAGTATGTGCCGCAGGATCTCAATCCCCAGGAGGTAGTAGAAATGTTGGAAGACATGAGGACCCAAATCACCCGTTTAGAGTAGCAAAGTGCTAGGGATCGGGGAGAGGCCTCCGAGAGGGAGCAAAGGTTGGAACGGGATAATGCCACGCTCATGAGAGAGCTAGCCCGAGGGGTTGAGCACTGAGAGGCATTGGATAGGGCAGGGAGAATTCGAAGAAACCTTGAGAGCAATCAGGGACAGTGTGGCGAGTTTGGCAGACTGAATCTCGGACACTGAGAGAAGGGGAATGTGTAACCCGACCCATGCGAGTTTTGAGGAAAGATGGGGACCATTCACAAGAGCGGTCACCCGATCCGTCCGACCAAACACAACCAAGCCACTGAAACTTAGCTACAATGGGGATTGTGACCCCCACCTCTTCCTCGATAGTTTCAAGTCTCACACGAACGCTAAAGGACACTCGGACGCGGTATGCTACAATATGTTCCAGGAAATGTTAGCAGGGGAAGGGCTAAGCTAGTTCTACGAACTCCCGTCGAACTCGGTTGACTGCTTCCGGGAGCTGGCGGACAAGTTCGTCAATAGATTCATTTTACGGACGGACAGGCAGAACACTGCCCAACTGTTCAAAGTAAAGCAAGATAGGGGAGAAGGTTTGAAAGCTTTCGTGAACCGATGGCAAAGAGCCATGGCCAGGGTCAGGAGCTTTGACAAGAAGGTCGCAGAGGAGGCGTTCATTCAGGGATTGTTGCCCAAAAAGTTTTATATGCAGTAAAAATCAAAAATCCACAAGGCTACAACGAGCTTATGGACATGGCGATCGGGCATGCACAAGCAGACCATGATACTTAGGAAAAATGAAGGGAGAGATGACGGGTCCCCGGTGCAAGCGTTCCAAGAGGTTAGAGCTTGGAAGGGAGAGCGGGAACCGGACACAGGCCCAGCTGGAAAGAGGCACAAGGAAAGAAATTGGGGGAAAGTAGGGAAGCAGCATAGCGCGCAAGGGAAAGCAAAAGGGTCCTACCAAGATACCAGGTATGCGAGGACGGTGTCGGCAGGCAAAGAGCATTTCTCGGCACGTTTGGGCACAACGTACGTCGGACAATGTCTTTGCCATCGACCGCCGGCAAGCACGACCTTTGCACGCCAATGGTTATTTATGGACGTCAGGAGATCAATGACGGGAGGCAAGTAATCTCGGGCAGTAAACGAAACACACCCTCGACAGTTCCTCTTCTTCGAGTACAAGAGGCGATACAGGGCGTAGAATTCGTTAATGGTCGGCCAACCCATCTTTGACAAGTAGTACAAACAGCATAGCGCCAGCAACTGGCGCCATTGGTTTGGGGGAATCTGCCCGAAAGCAAGCTGCAGCATGCTCAGTAGGTATTGCATGCACTGAGGAAGAGGGAAGGAGAAACCGTTCCTAAACATGGGCAGCAGCGAAACACAGAGACAGAGAGAAGCAGCGAGACAGAGAGGAACAAAGATGCAAATAGAAGCAGAGACAACGAAGTAGAGCGAACACATAAAGCGACCAGAGAGAGAGAGTTGGGAGTGAAGCGTAGAAGAAAAAGGGGGGGAAGAGTTTATACTCAGCGACAGTGAAAAGTCATCTCGATCCATGAACCGGCGCATTAAAAACCAGTAAACGAAAACGAGGCAACCCTAGCCATTTGATCCAACCGCAGGATGGTGCCACATGGCTTTAACCGTCGTAGCTTCTTGAAGAAGGAAAGAATGAAGCGACGTGCATTAAATGCTTGGCAGTTATCCCCAAGAATATCGCGACATCTGGCGAACATGCATTTAATGCCCCTACCACAGCAATGTACAAACCTCAAGAAGTGTAAGACTCATCTCAGGTGAAAGTCACCAACACCATAAGACCAAGAGTAAGACCCATCTCGGGTGAGAGTCACTGAGAACACAAGTGCATGACCCATCTCGGGTGAAACTCACCGAGATCATAAGACAAGTGTAAGATCCATCTCAGGTGAGAGCCACCGAGATCGTACGAAGTAAAAACCCACCTTGGCTGAGTTCCACCAATAGGCATAAGTAATCAACCGAGAGACAAATTTATATATCATCCCTTTAAAAACGGAGCTAGTGGCTTGATAAACCACGGACGACATTAAATAACCTGTCACTCAAGTAGTAACACAGGATGTAACACTCAGGAACAAGACCCATCTCGCGTGTGTCGGAGATCGTCCTTATACGCGGAGCGAACTCCACAACTCGCGTGACAATTATAGTCCTTGTGCGTGGAGCGAACTCCACAGCTCATGTGACAATTACAGTCCTTGTTACACTCCTTGTGCGCGGAGCGAGCTCCACAGCTCGCATGACAATTACAGTCCTTGTGCGCGGAGAGAACAGCTCGCGTGACAATTACAGTCCTTGTGCGCAGAAAGAACTCTACAACTCGTGTGACAATTACAGTCCTTGTGCACCTAGCGAACTCTACAGCTTGTGTGACAATTACACTCCTTGTGCGCCGAGGAAACTCCACAGCTCGGGTGACAATTACAGCCCTTGTGCGCCGAGCTAACACCACATCTCGCGTGACAATTATAGTCCTTGTGCGCGGAGCAAACTCCACAGCTCACATGACAATTATAGT
Source organism: Fragaria x ananassa (assembly GCA_034370585.1). Classification (NCBI taxonomy): domain Eukaryota; kingdom Viridiplantae; phylum Streptophyta; class Magnoliopsida; order Rosales; family Rosaceae; genus Fragaria; species Fragaria x ananassa. The sequence continues at coordinate 12,804,237 of CP139762.1, read as the reverse complement.
CCTTGTGCGCGGAGTGAACTTGTCACGCCCTGATTCTTAAGTTATTTTACGGTTATTTACTTTGATATTATTTTGGTCTTTTACCGTTTTAAGTAACCGTTTACTATTTAAGACTCCAAAAGTTGACTTTTGCTTCCGTTTGAAATTTGGGAAAACTTTCTTCATGAATGTCACGCCCCAATTTTCGAAGGATAAATTTCAAAGATTGGGCATGATATAACTCACAAATAAGACTACATGACCTGCACAACAAAATCCTACTAAACTTAAATACTGGAAATGTAAATGTCAATAAAACTCATCGACTGAGTTAAACATTACATCTCTTTATTTACAACTTCAAAAGTCTAGTAAAAAGAAGATGCTCCCACGAGCTTAAAACAACTTACATAATATACAAACAAAATGTACATCATCTAAACCCCAGCCACTATGCCTCTGCCTCAACCCTGTTGATCAAACACCTGCAAGTCTAACCCCTACACCATGAATTGGTGCACCGGGTTGTAAACAACAAACCCGGTAAGCTAAAAAGCTCGTATGAGTAAATTCTCAAAATAAACTCCACATTTATCACAGTCCAACACTTTAACACATCCAATAAATTTTGATAAATGAATAAAAACCACACATTAACAAGACCTGTACCCTTGAGTCCCAGATATTTAGAAAATACCCCTCATGACCTACAACAACAATATGTGTACCCATGGGTCCCAGATACCTTCAAGTATCTCTCATGACCTACACTGACAGACGGACTAGAGCACTATTCCTAACCGTATCCAATCATCCGGCCAAAGGCTTGGAATCCCGGTTTGACTGTCTAACATCACAACAATAAAAATGATAAATATCATCAGAACCGCAACCAATCACCCGATTAAAGGCTTGGAACCCGGTTTGGCTATTTAATATCAAAACATAAAAATGATAAATAACATCATAACCGTAACCAATCACCTAATTAAGGCTTGGAACCCGGCTAGACTATTTATTCAACAGTCATCATATCAGAACTCCAATAACAACATCACAAGATTTACATCATAAAAATTATATCCTTCACAAGGATATAATTATATGAATAATAAAAATTAATCCAACAACATACTTCTCATAATTTAATAAAATTATGATCATAAGAGTCATAGAGTAACACATAACTAAAAACTTGTTTTACCTTACCTATGAGCCGTTGACGAGCAAGCTCATATATTTTTAAAACCAAACAACATAATATTATTTTTCTTCATTAAATTATTTATTTAAAATCATCAAAATAAATCATCATAATCCTCATCATAGCAATTATAATCATCAAAATCAACATCACAATCATCATCAAATCATGATCAAAATCAACATCACAATCATCATCAAAATGAATAGGCCACAAAGTGGACCTTAGTGAGATTTTACTCACCTTAACTCCTGCTGCGTCTTCATAAGCACAAACGCAAGTGTCTAGCTCAAAGGCAAACTCCACAAGTCACCCTAATTAAAACAAATATTAACCTTAGTAACCAAACAAACTAAGAGTAACATTTTCCCTCTTAACCCAAAACTAAAATCCGAAGGTTTGCCCAAAGGAGGGCAACTCTCCTTCAAGACCTCCCAAGGTCCTCGATCACCCAAAACTAAACCTCTTACAACTGCCAAAACGGCTCCTACTTTTGAAAACACAAAATCAACACACCTCATCAAAAACAACTCCAACATTAAGCATCACAAGATCTCAACCTAATCTTATAATATATCCACGTGCTCACAACAACAAGAACTAGCTAACCCTTGCAACTAAGCCTACACATCCTGCCAGACGCGCCTCCACGCGCCACCACAGGCGGCGGCGAGTGGGCCCCACATGCAACCACAAAATTTCTGAATTAGGGCAAACTCCCAACACAAAACTTGTAGAATACTACAAGGGGCACACTTTTCATACCTGGAGGTCCAACCAATTCGACCGAAAACGGCCGGAAAACACCCCAAAACTCCAACACGGTCCCAAGCTTCAATCTGCAATTTTGGCACTCAAAACCTCAATATCTTGCTTCAAACTATGCCTAGCCACAACCAGAAGGAATAGATGATCAAAACTCACCTAAGGGTGTTCCTCATCGCTGCCGCAAACGGCGGCTCCGATCAACGGCACGGCGGCAGTGGCTTTCGGGCTAGGCTGCGCCTTATACGCCGGTCACCGGCGTCAAAGACCAACACGGTTGGGTAGGTGAGGACAAGACCAATCGAATGGAACCGGTCACGGCCAAAACAATGCCCGGATGACCGACCTATGCTCCGACGATATGCAGCAGCATCTCCACCTTGTGACGACGTCAGGCGGAGCGACGGCGAGCGGCAGTGGTCCAGGAATGGAGAGGGTACCCGTGCGGACCGAACGGGACCGGTGACGTCCAGTTTGGTGGCCGGACGGCCGAGTTCCATGCCGGCGAAGGTCCGGCTGTGAGTGTAGCTCGGGGAGAGAGGAGATAGAAAATGGAGGCTTTTCTGAATTCTAGGGTTCTCTATTTCTATTTATACACTTTCCATACCCGGAAACTAACTTCCTCTGACCATAACTTTCGCATACGAAGTCCGTTTTATACGTGTCACGTGTCTACGAACTCGTATCGTCGTGCTCTACAACTTTCGTGCAGGAAGTTTCTTGAGAAACCCAACGGATTAGAAAGTCAACTCTTGACCTTTCAGAACCATAAAACCGGTTCAGGCAATTTACACATCCGAACCCTTCCGCTCTTCCTTCAAACTTCAAAACACACTAACTTCTAACTCAAAAAAAACCTAAATAAAATTAGAAACTAATATCAAATTTCCGGGGTATTACAATGAAAGTCGTAGAGGATGTTATTATGAGTTCGTAGACATGCTATGTGTTAAAATCGGAGTTAGCATGGAAAAGTTATCAATTAAAAAGGTAAGTTTTATTGGGGTCACTACCAGAAGAAAGGCTAAAGCCGACGAAAAAAAAAAAAACCAGGCCGACAAAGCATTTTTTCGTCGGCTAAAGCCCACTTTAGCCGACGAAATTTTAATTCGTCAGCTAAGTTAAATTTTCGTCGGCTATGAAGTCCACTTTAGCCGACGAAATTTTCTTTCGTCGGCCAATTTCGTCGGCCAAGTTAAATTTTTGTCAGCTATGGTAAACTTTAGCCGACGAAAAAAACTTTCGTCAGCTAAAGAATTTATTTCGTCGGCTAAAGTTCACAAACTATGGCCGACGAAATATTTAAAAGTTTAGCCGACGAAATTAATAGTCGTCGGCTAAAGTGCTTTATATTTGCGGATCTGGGCAGCAGCAGCTCATCTAGAAAAAAAAGGGGAGAAGAAAAAAGGGGAGAAAAAGTTTGGGTGTTGTCGAAATCTGTCCATAATCAGTTTGTGAAGCCATATATAGGTACGTATACACTACCAGAAGAAAGGCTTTAGCCGACGAAAAAAAATTTTGTCAGCAAATTTGGGTGTTGTCGAAATCTGTCCATAATCAGTTTGTGGAGCCATATATAGGTACGTATATGTATATATATGTTGATTAATTGAGTTTTATTTGAGTTTATTGATTTTAAGTGTGATTAATTGAGTTTATTGATTTTGATTGTGATTGAGTTGATTAATTTTGAGTACGTTGGATGTATATATATATGTGTTGATCGATTTGGTTGATGATTTGAATTGATAATATATATGAATTAATTTGTTGTTAATAAATAGTAGATATATATATGTTAATTAATTTATAATATTATTGTGTTGATATGGTATGAAGTTGTTGATGATATATACGAGTTCATGATGATTTTGTGATGATGTTGATATATGATTTTGATTGTGATCGAGTTAATTGATTTTGAGTACGTATGTTGGATGTATATATATACATATATGTTGATCAATTTGGTTGATGATTTGATATAATATATATGAAATTGTTTATAATTAAGTAGTAGATATATATATATATATATATATATATATATATATATGTTAAGTAATTTATAATATTGTGTTGATGGCATATACCACAATGATGATTTTGTGATGATGTAGATATATATATATATATATATATATATATATATATATATATATATGCATGTCTAATATTGTTATGTAATTATTAAGTATATATATATATGTGTGTGTGTTAATTAATTTGTTATTAATTAGTTGTAGTACGTAGAATATATACTAAATGAATTGAGATTTTATATATGGCATGAAATTTCATTAATAATTAGCTAGCAGCGTTATAAATATATATATATATATATATATATATATATATATTTTGTTATATTTTCAGGATATGGATAAGAGTTGGATTTCGCTTCCAAAATGGGACAAAAGATACGGTGCAGAAGTTATGAGTTTTATAGAATATGCGCTGGCTAATGCTAACGGGAATACAATTTTCTATTGCCCATGCACGAAATGTCAGTGTCGCAGCGATACGCATCGATTTCCCATTGACAAAGTATTTGCAGCACCTGAGGAGTAACGGGTTTTGGGAGAAGTACAGATGTTGGTTATATCACGGTGAAACATCATCAGGGGGTCCGCATGATCATGGCCAATTTTCTGAGACGGGCAGTGCTAGTACATCCAACGATCCAACAACGGCATTCATCAACGACATGTTTTCTTATGAGAGCGGTGTATGCGCTCAAGGATAGTATATGCCTGACCCGGTGCAGCCCTTCCGTAGAGCTGTGAACACTGCTGGTATTGAAAAGTACAACAAACTGCTTGCTTTCCAACAGACCCCTGTGTACCTCGGTTGTCAGAAGACCGTTCTTGAAAGTGTGATGGACGTAATGAAGATTAAAGTTGAGACAAAATCGACCGTTAAGGCTGTTGATGAGTATCTACAATACACTGCTTCGATGCTGCCCAACGGTCATCGTCTTCCTACCACTCATCGTAAGGTCCGATGTATCCTGAAAGATCTTGGGCTTTCCTACATCAAGATCCATGCATGCAGATATGACTGCGTTCTCTTTTGGGGTAAAGATCCAGAAGGGAATGACCTTGGTGGCCTCGACGCATGTCCGGTATGTCACACTGACACCGGTGTTAAATTTTGGAGTTGAGTTTTATTTTTGGTTGATGTTTAAATTGGACCGGGCCAGTCTTTTTTTGGTTAAAGCCCACTCTTTTTTTTTCTCTCTCTCTCTCTCCTCTCCCGCTCCCGCTCTCGAGCCCTCTCCTTGCCGATTGTTCTTTCTGTCCGTTCGTCGCCGCACCGGTCTCAAACGGTCGGCCTCTGACCCAGCTCCCATCCTAGACCGGTGGCAGCCTCCCTAGCGCCGCCGTGAAGGAGAAATCAACCCTGAAAGGTCCGACTGTCCAAAGCTATTCGTCGCCGGAATCCCTCCTCCAGCCACCATAGCCGGAGCCACTTGTCTTGTTGGAAATCCCTCCTCCCGTGAAGCAAATCCCTAAGAGGTTTTGCTCCCTCTTGAGCTAGGTAAGGAGAAATCGGTGATTGAAATTATAGGGTTCTAATTACTATTTTCGTTTGATTGGCATAGTTAGGCTTGGAATTGGTGGTTGTGCTAGTCAGGAAAGTTGTAGAGGAGATGAAGAGAAAGATGCTTTTAAAATTTGGTAGCTATTGGAGGTCGCCGGCCACCGCTGCCGGTGCCGCCGCTGCCACTATTTGGGGGATTTATATGGTTTTAGATGTGGAATATTAAGGGGAGATTAATGATATGAATTTTGGAATTTTTGGAGGAATTTTGGATAGGTTTGGGATTTTTCAAAGTTTGGTATTTTAGCCATTAATTTGGATAGCATCCGGCAGTTAGATTATTGTTGTTTTGGCTATAGAAAGTGGATTTAAGGCCGCCGGTATTTATGATGAAGTTTGGACCGTATCAATTTTAGGATTGGCAAAGTTGGGCAAGGATGAGAGTAGATAAGGCCACATTTAATTTTGCCTATTTTTTATATATATAAGCGTTGGTATATAGTTGAGGATTTAATTATATTTTTGGATCAGGACATGAAGAGGCTCGAGCAAAAGAGGCATCAGATCGACTACAGGTTTATGCCTAATTTGTGAGTGGATAATGTGCATGCAATTGTTTATTTTGTTGGAGCATTGGACGTCATTTTTATTTGACGATTTTATTCATTGTGGTGAGTTACCGAAAATGGGATTTTCGGTAAATTATAATATATTTATGAGGAGAGTATGTATATAAATGCTAGCTAGCCGTATGTGTCTGTTCACCTTAATGACATAGTATATAACTGATTTATGGTGTGACGTAAGCGTTGGACACAAGCGTAGTAGCCCTATATGAGTGTTTAATTCATATAGGAGTATGAGCACATATTTATACACCAGTCTATCCACCTTAATGGCGTAGCGTATCACCGCATTAAGGTGTGACGTGAGCGTTGGACGCGAGCGTAGTAGCCCTATATAGATTAATATTAATTTATATAGGGAGTATGGGCATGTGTAAATACATACATATTTTTGATATATAGTTTTGAGCTGAAGAGGCTCGATATTTATGAGATAAGAGATTTATTGTTTGAGGCATGCATTTGTTTTCTTCGGAATAAAAATTGGGAAAGCATAAATGTTAAAAAGATTATTCTCTTTATTTATGTTGTCCACTCACTCTAATTTTTGCCAATGTTTTTCCCCTAGGCCCTTCATTTTAAAAATGCCCAGTCTGCAGAATTCGGGTTAATACTGGTAGGAGATGACGAGGCATAGTTACCCACTTATCAGCCACTTTCCACCAGTAGGTTACCTGTTTAACCTACTAGAGTATTTTTCGACTTCCTCTAGTGTTTAGTAGCTCTGAAAACTCTTGGGGTTTATTGTATAATTTTTCTGGTGGTGTGTTAAGACCTAGATTTTAATTTAGAATATACAAAGATTGTAATTGTTATATTCTTTCTTTCAGATAATTGTGAGTTGATTTTGTTGATGCTTAATATTATTTAGGAAAGAAATGTTTTAAATTTTCCGGGTTAGGGTTGTCCATTTTCAAGGGAGGTTTGCCGAGCTTTTCGGTAAATTTTCTTTGGAGGTGGTCCCCGCAAGACTTATTTCAGGTTTCAGGGTGGAATTCGTGGTGGCTCTTGACAGAACTTCTTAGCTCGCGTGACAATTTCAGCCCTGAGCGACACTGGGCGGACTCCACAACCCCCCCCCCCGGTAATGTCAGCCATGGGCGACAGCTATTCAACTTATGTCATGAGTCCGGACTTAGAGGGACTATGGGCAAGACCCATCCAAAATTATATACTGGTCTACAGGCTTATTTTAGCAAGTCCCCCACTTAAGATGTGTCTTGAACGAGAACTTGGGGGGACTTGTAGTCGGTTGTGCATAAAACAACCTCTCAAGCCCGTAAACCAGCAAGCACCAGCACCCCGCGGTCAAGACAGCCGAGGCCACCTTGGGGTTCCTGTCCCGTCCATTTGTAGGATGGGCCGGGCCCAATCCCGTTGGTAGCATTGGGCCGGGAGCGGTTTCAGAAGGCATAAGGGAGCTGGGTATTTGAAGTAGCAACAAAGGTAATTGTCCCACATCGGTTTTCAAGTAGAGAACCCACTCTGGGCCATAAATATGGCCCAGCCACCAGCTTGTCAGGTATCATTAACTGCCCTCATAAAATATATTCACCAAGAGACTGACTTAAGCTTCGGAGGAGGAAAGATTGGAACATCCCGGTCACCTTTGTTATTGTAGGCTGAGAGGAGGATAACCCACCATCAGCTTCTTCGAGCACCATCCGGGATTATGCAGAAACAGAAGGTTTTTCAAAGATACATGTCATCGGTTATGTTTGTGGCATATATCAAAGAATGCGGTAGACAACTTGAAATCACTTTACATAAATCTTGTATTTAGTGAGCTTTTCAAGAAGTTGCTTTTCGGCCTTGTAACATAAGATAAATTTGAGTCTAATTGGAATGATATCATAAAATGGTTTTACCTTACAAGGAATACATGGCTCAAGACACTTTATGATCGTCGTGAAAAATGGTATTTAGCAAGGATACATTAATAGCCGGTATATGATCTATACAAAGAAGTGAGAGCACAAACAATGTGTTTACTGATGTCTACTAAAACATTGAGTCTTACTGAATTTCTGCATCATTATGATACACATACAAAAATGATGCGCTCAAGTGAATTGGAAGAGACTTTTCGATGCAATAACGAGATACTTTCTAGAGTTGCAAAAAGTAGTTGAATTAAGAAGCAAGTTGGTATGGTCTACACTTAAAAAATTTACACTTTATTTGAGTTTGAGTTTATTGCTAGCTTGACAATGAAGATGGAGGCAGCTGGAAGTGATGGAACACTACAGAAATTTGAATTTAATGAAGAGGGTCATAAAAGAGTGTAGTTGTCAAATGTATGAATCTATGGGTCGGTTGTGCCGTCGTTAAATGTGGAAAATATTACTTAAATTCCAGCAGAGAATATACTAAAGAGATGGACAAATGATGCGAAGAAAGGAATAAAGGAAAATAATGCATCATTGCAAATTAAGCAAAATCAACGGTGACATTGCGTAGAAAAACTTTGATGCGAAAGACTTATGATATAATCAATAAGGGAGCAAAGACAACTAGTGTTACTGACATTGCATTGCAGAAGTTGCCAGAAACAGAATATTTAATTGAAAATAGTGTGAAGAAGTTACTTATTGAGGGAGATGTCATTGAAGGAATCAATGACGGTTATGATGCGAAAGCTTCTTGTGGTGATACTCATAAGAGATCTTTATGTGGTGAACAACCAATACCAAATTCAGCCAGATAGTAATGCAACCCACAGAACAAAGCGAAGGCTATGGTTTTTCACCGCCATCGTCTTCATCAAGGATTGAAAGATGAATACCTTACTGTGAAATGCCCTCTTGTACTATAGGCTACCTTATCTGATCGATTCTCTCATCAGAAGACATTTGTTCTTCCATAAACACGCTATGAGTGGTCGCATCTGTGCCTTCAAGATTTCAATTCTATGACTGAATACAATTCAGCTATGTTTCATATTACTTTCAAAATGAACTGGTGTGGAGAAGACATCACTGATGATATGATGCTCGAACAAACTTTCTCTATTTTCCATGCAAATAGCATCATGTTGCAACAACAAAACCGTGAAAGAGGCTTCAAGAAGTATTTTGATCTCATTTCTTCTATGTTGTTGGCTAAGTAGAATAATGAGTTACTGATGAAGAATCACCAATGTCGCCCTACTAGAGGTGAATGTTGTTCACAATGGTGGGAATACAATAACGGTTGTGGAAGACATGGCGATATTCGTGGTGGCAGTGGACGTCATAATGATTTGGATGTAGTGTACACGACAACTTCTTGAGCGATCGAAACAATAGCCGCTTGGTGTAAGGCTTGGAATACGTCAGTGTATCTCAAGACGAACCACCATATTGAGCTTTGATTGTCTTGGCAATCATGTCTTGAAGCTGTTGAATTGACAATGAAGCTAGGATGGAATTTGATTCCCCTTTTTGCTCGGATGATGATCCACCAGACATGTCTTTCTTATCGCCATGAAGGTTATTCTCCGAATCATTGTCATGGTGAACTTCTAGCTTCTCCATGAGCGATGCAATTTCTACATCCTTCTCTTCAATGGTCTTTTGGAGTTTCTTCACCATTTCAGTTAACTGGGCTATTTGGGCCGCTTGTTCTTCCACGTTGATCACTCCTATCACCATGACTTGCATGGCGCAAGAGTCGTCTTCTAGAATAGCTTCAATTTGATTGTCAAGAGGCAATTCCAAGTGTGGACATATCTTCGAATAAACTTTAGTCATGGGTGAAGGAGAATGTTTCCTCGAGTTGCCTGACGATGTTGAACGTCTTTGCTTCATGAGGTTTGCCTCCATTGTTGTCCAAGAGTCGATCGGCTGAAACTTGTTGGTTTTGTTTTTCGATTTGATTTGCACCATCTTTAAAGCCATGGGATGAGGATGGTGAGATTGTCAGAGGAGGAGATGAGAGGCAGAGATTGTCCCACTAGGCGTGCCAATTTTGTAAAAACAAAAATATCTGTGACAAATAACAGAAAGATACGTGTACAAGATAAAATATTTGTATTGATGAATTTGCAGGTTACAATCTCTGTTGGTATTCTTTTACAAGAATATCCTCTGATTCGATCTCCGACGTTGATTTGATCCAAGGGTGACAAGCGCTTAATCTTGAACCGAATTGTTGTAATTTAGACTTCTTGTTGTGTTGACGATTTGTAGAATTCAAAGTTGATTGACCAAGGGCCATAGGAGCTTGTTCTTGATCGGACTTAGGCCACGAGCAGTGTCACATGGTGCATGTTCTTCGACTTTGATAAGGGATGAATCGACACGTGTGTTCGGTGCTTTTTGATTCTCCACGAGTTTGTTGAAGAACTTGGTAGAATTTTTGATTTGTTGAAGAACTTGGTAGAGTTTTTGATTTGTTGAAGACTTGAAGACGATGGTTGATCAAGGGCCGTGGAGACTTGATGTTGATCAAGTTTGATTCACGAGCGGTTTCAGGTGGTGGTTTGTTCTTTGTCTTGAAGTTGGTGAAGATGTTGGCTATTTGGCAGCTTGATGACTCTTCGGAGTTTGACAACTTCTAGACTTGAGGTTGATGAAGAATCGGCTATTTTGCAGCTTGATGATTCTTTGGAGGCTTTGGCAACTTCTAGACTTGAGGTTGATGAAGAATCGGCTATTTGGCAGCTTGATAATTCTTTGGGATTTGACAACTTCTAGACTTGAGGTTGATGAAGAATCGGCTATTTGGCAACATGATGATTCTTTAGGATTTGACAACTTCTAGGCTTGAGGTTGATGAAGAACCGGCTATTTGGCAGCTTGATGATTCTTCAAGGGCTTTGGGAGACTTCTAGACTTGAGGTTGATGGAGATTCGGCTATTTGGCAGCTTGATGATTCTTCAAAGTTTGACAACTTCTAGGCTTGAGGTTGATGAAGAATCGGCTATTTGGCAACTTGATGATTCTTCAGAGTTTGAGAACTTCTAGGCTTGAGGTTGATGAAAAATCGGCTATTTGAGTTTGACAACTTCTAGGCTTGAGGTTGATGAAGAATCGGCTATTTGGCAGCATGATGATTCTTCAGGGGCTTGACAACTTCTAACTTCTTGGGAGTGAGTTTTCTCTCTCTTTGGTTCACTGCCTGGTTCGCGTCCTTGTTTGCCTCCTGGGTTCGCTTCCTCCTTCACCCCTTCCTCTTGGTATGAGAGGGGGTATTTATAGTGTTAACATGCCTTCGCTTTTGGCAAGTAATGAAGATATTGAATCAATGATATTTCCTTAATCGAATCAATGAATCTTGACTGATTAATTTACTTGCCGATTTTAACATAATCAAATCAATCAAATCTTAAGATTTAGATATGCCAAGATCTCTTTGGATTGAATGTCCAGTTTTAATCAAGATCCTTAGTAAGTCGTGAGCCATCTTGCGAGCACGAAAAAATGGCGCGCAGAACCTTGATTTCCAAGCAAGCGGTGATTTCTGGTCCCACCTCGCGGACGATTTATCTTGAACGTACATCTCTGCATGCATGTGAACTCTGTCGTCTAGCTCATTTGCGATATTCCCTACGCGAGGCCATCTTACCTCGCCTTTATGTCAATCTATGCGCGCAGAGCCATCTCTCCTCGTTTATCTCTACGCGAAGTCCGGTTCGCCTCACAAAGTCCGGTTCGCCTCGCGAAGTCCAATTCTCCTCGCGGAGTCCGGTTTGCCTCGCAAAGTCTGGTTCGCCTCGCGAAGTCCGGTTCGCCTCGCGAAGTCCGGTTCACCTCGTGAAGTCCGGTTCGCCTCGCAAACTCTACTATCTAGCTCGCCTGACCCCTGGCGAACCATCACCAATTATTATTGGGGATGTCTGATTTCTTTGTTTTGATAATTAATTTAATTTAATTGATATCTTATCATCAATCGACACTTGATAATTGATGTCAATTGGGATTTAAGGTTTTGTTGTCGGCCAACCATCCCCACGTTGCCACGTGTCATTTCCGACAGCTTTTCAATTTTGTCGACTCACGAGCCACGTATTTGCTTGTATTATTCAACGACTATTATTATCGTTAAATTTTAAATGTCTACACACCTCTCAACAAGCTCACCACAACAAGAGCTAGCTAATCATAGAATTAAAGGCCAGAAACACTTCTGGACGCGCTACCACATGTTGCCACAGGCGGCGGCGAGTGGGCTCCACGTGCCACCACCAACTTCAAAATTTGGAGAAAATCCCAACACCAAACTTGTAGATCACAGCATAAGGAACACTTCTTGTACCTGAGGCTAAGCTCAATTCAACTTGGAATTGCCCCAAACAACCACCATAATCTTGAGCTTCAAATCTGAAATTCAAGGTTTCAAAAACTCAAAACTGAGTTGATTGGTTTTCACAGCCACACACAGACAAAAGAAGGGAGCAAAACTCGCCTAGTGTTGCACCTTGTCACCGCCATAAATGGTGGTTCTGATCGGTGACGCGTCGATGGTGGCGTCGGGTCTAGTTGCGCCACCTATGCTAGTTGACGGCCTTGAAGACTAGCACAAACAAACTTAGAAGGAAAATAGCTTCACGTTTTACCGCTTATTACTTATTATCGTCACCGAAAAAGGACGATTTTCTGGCCAAGCAGCCCTGCCTACTCCCCCAGCAAGGCGCCATGGTCGGCTTGACCCGCCATGCTACACCACCCTAGACTTGGAGTACGTGGCAGTGCGAACTCAACGAGACCGGCGACAGTCAAAATGACGGCCGAACGGAAGACTTCTGCTCTGGTGAAGTGAGGGCGCACGGGAGCTCGGGGAGGAAGAGAGAGTGTGAGGCTGAAAAATTAGGGTTTCCAAAAATATAACCCACCACATTTCTATTTATATACTTTCCAAAATCGGAAACAAACTTCCTCTGACTGTAACTTTTTCATACGACATATGTTTTATGCGTGTCGCATGTCTATAAACTTGTATTGCCAAACTCTACAACTTTCATAAAGAAAGTTTTTGAAAATATCTTACGGATAAGAAAGTCAACTTTTGGCCACTTAAAAGTCAAAGCACCTTAATAAAATTGACTCTCATAACTTCAACTTCGCACACACGAATAAGAATTTCCACAAAATGATCATTTTGTTCTAGGATATTCCATATGTGTGTCTTGTCCTTATGCCATCAGGATATGTAATTGGAATAAGACTATGTATTTCTTATCATTACCATATTAATACATTGTAATTCCTTATATAAATGAATTAGATGAATAAGAAGATGATTCTCTATTCTCTTGTTATCTCTTTGTCTATCACACATTTTGTTCTAACCCTAGAGCCAATAGCCCACCATTTATTTTCCGAAACTCTAAAAAAAATAAAAAATTTCGGCTCCTATGTTCGACCGCCGCCGCCACCGCGTGTTTTCCCGTCTCCGTCTAACATCACCGGCTGCCGCCCGCTGATGATTTTTGGTTTCCTCCAACTACAATTTTTTGACTTTTTCAAGCGTTTGAAGTTTCAAAAGGTATGTTTTGAAACCCTAAACTTTTCGAAGTTCAATAACTCGGGGAGGATAAAATCCTTTCCTCCCTTCTCCATCTCTATTCTATGCTTGGGATCTTGTGCGTGCAGGTAAAAATCCCAGAATTTTATTCGCGGGTCACGAGTGTGTTTGATCACTCTTGTTTCCTTGTCAAGGTTTTGTATGATCAACCTCAACCTTTCTCTGGATTGTGTTTGATCAATCCGAGGCCTTTTTCCAAATTGTGTTTGATCAATTAGCGTCTTTTTCAGATTGTGTGTGATGAATCTGATAGACAAACCATTAAAAGCATCGTTTGTGACCTCTATCGAGTCTCATAACAGCTTGGTTTTGTATGCAAGAGCAATGTAACATTCTCCTCCTTTGAGTTTTGACGTACTCGATGCCTAAGGCGAATCTTCGCTAGGTACCTATGGAATGCTTCATTGGAATGGATTAAACCATATGTTTTGACCCCTAGGCTAACAACCCTAGATGCCGAGATTTCACATCTCACGCGCTCAAAGTTTTGAAGCTCCACATTGACAAAAGCCTTCAATGGCAATCTGTGTAAAAAGTAATGACAACAAAGTACTGTGGATTGCACTTATGGAGCGTTTCTTGAAACGTCCATCTAACTCAACTTGTTGAGTTATTAGTCACGTGGATTGTTTACCACCTTTTTATGACTACACATTGTCGGTGAAATTTTCTGGCATCATGATCCATAATCTTTTAGCGGATTCGATAATGAGTCTACTATCGAGCCACCCTTCGTTGATGGATATCAACTTAGTTGATTGGCCTAATGGAAAGATGTGATTCAACATTAACAAAGAGATAGGTCCTTGGGGAGGTGATGTCGTCATTGCAAGCTAACCCTATCAACTATGTCTTTGTTAGATAGCGTAGTGAGAACAAGAGTTTAGACTCACCTTTTGGCACAAGGTTTCTCACTAACACACACTAGAATCGACTACGATGAGATATGCTCTCGTAATGGATGTTATTGCACTCCACTACTTTTTCAGTTTGGTAGTTTCCGAATAACTTAACATGCAACCTATGAATGTGGTCATAATAACATTTCTACGGGATCAGAGATATACATGAATGTCTTAAATGAACTTCATTCATCTGAATCTAGTGGACTATATGTCACTATGATTCGAATATCGAATCACATGTTGTCACCACATGATATTTGGGACACCGACTCATATAGGCTTTGGTTTGACCAAATCGGTCATTCGAGAAGAGATATAATGGTCCAAATTTTGAGAAAATTCTCATGGACATCCATTCTTCCAGTACAAACAAAGACATTCGGGATCTAGCTTCTCCATGAAGCATGATGGTGACGCCATGGTTGTAAATGGCGGCACCTTGGGGACATTGACGTCACCCGAACACGGCTCCAACTTCCTAGAGGCCATCCGGTCAATTCTTCAAGCAATTGAGGTGCACTAGCATTCCCTCGATGTCTCATTGGCCCCCTAGAATGCTTATTGCTCATTTTGAACTCAGCATGATTGAAAGGGATCTTCAATCCTTGAGCTCGGCTAGATGTTTTTTTTTAGGTGCCAAATTGCAATGTCACTACGCACAATGATGAGTCATTTGAGATGAATAAGTATTTATGTTGGATATGAACCTCCACCTATAATCTGCATATGTAGAAACCTTGTCAGGCGATTTCTTTCACAGCTAAATTGCGGATTGTCACTTTGATGAGACAATATTCACAACAGGAAATATCGTCTTAACTGACAGAAAAAAATAATTTCGTCGGCGAAGTTCGTCTTTGTCGACGGAAACTTAACTGTCGTATAGGACATCACAATCGTTGCCTAAGATCTACTTAGGCAACAGAAAGAAATGGTCAAGGATATTCATCGACTAAGATATTTATAGCCGACGAAATAGCATTCGTCGTCTAAGTTCCGTTGACTTAGTAAATCCTAGGCGACGAATATCTTCGGTCAGCATATTTTCGTCGGCTTAGTAAATGTTAGGCGACGAAAACTGACCGTCAACTAGGATCGTCCTAGGCGACGACCCATTTCCGTCGGTAAGGCTAGTCTTATGCAACGAACTACTTTCCGTCGGCTTAGTGAATCATGCGCGACAAATCATGTGGCATCGGCTAAGTAATTCTTGGGCAACGAATATGTCTTTCTTAGCCGACGTTTTTTTCCATCGACTAAGAAATGCATTATTGCCTGACACAACGCATAACGAATATATTTTTGCTAACGCCTTTTGTCCTAGGTGACGGAATATTCCGTCGGCTAAGTAAAGACGTCAATAATTTACACAACTTTCTGCCCAGAAGAGAACACAAATAAACCCTTAATGAATAGGCCACAGTTTCTGCCCAAAAGAGAGAACGATTAAATGTTGTTCTGAAAACTTTTCTTCATGAATTTGAACGATCTTCAAGAGCTACTTCTCTCCTAATTGGTACGTATGTAACTACTATAATGTATCTACTTTCTTCATTTAGGCATATTTTCGGCGAAGTTTCCGGCGACTTTAATTACCGGTCCAATTTTGGTGGAATGTTGCATATTACTTTTGACCATAATATAATTACTGGATTGTTTGATGCATGCATGATATATGTAACTTTGATAGTGTATATATGCATGCATGTTGAAATTTTTACGGTGTGTGTGTGTGTGTATCTAGCTTTTGTGTGTATTGTCATATCCCGACTCTTAATTTTTACCTCATTTACTAGTATGGTGTTAATAAGAGTTTTACCATCATTTTCAATGAGTTTATAGCTTAATTGGTCCCTCAAGGAGTATTGAGGGACGAATATTTCAAAGGAATTATTCGTAGTGGAAATATTTACCGATAGTAAAAATGGTAAAATTTTAGCTAGTAAAAAGATAAATTTTATTGGGGTATTATTTTGGGGTGTTAAATTTTAGAGTTGGGTTTTTATTTTTGGTTTGTGTTTAAGTTGGACCGGGTAGGTGTGGAGAAGCCTAACACCCACCCACACACACTCTCTCTCTCCCTCTTCTCTCTCTCTCCCGTGAGCTCTTCCCAACCCGCCGGATTCGTCGCCTCCGTCCACCGCCGTCCGGCCAAGATAGACTGCAAGCTTGGTATCAAATCAAAGCTTGGAACATCCTCTTCAAGCCTACATAGGTGGCTAGTCATGTTTCGCCGCCGTGAGGGAGGAATCAAGTCGAGAAGGAGCGGCTGCGCGTGGAGGTGTTTTGCCGGAAATTCTCTTTTGCGGCCACCATAACCGGAGTTGTTGGTCTCAATTTGAAGCCCTCCTCCTGTGAAACAATTCCTCCAAGGAATCCCTCCCTCTTGAGCTAGGTAAGGAGAAATATGGAGTTGAAATTATAGGGCTCATTAGATGTTTTCGTTCGATTGAAATAGTTAAGCTTGAAATTGGACTTAGTGATAGTTATGAAAGTTATTCACTACTAGAAAATAGATCTTGGGTGACGAAATGAAAAAAACCGGGCGACGATTTTTTTTTTCGTCGCCTAAGAGAAAACTTGGCCGACGAAAAAAAAATTCGTCGCCCAAGGAAAAAAAATCGTCGCCTAAAGTTCAACTTTAGGCGATGAAAATAAAATCGTCACCTAAGGCTAAATTTTGTCGCCTAATATAGAAACTAGGGCGACGAAACAATATTTCGTCGCCTAAGATATTTATATCGTCGCCTAAGTTTTTTAATCCTTAGGCGACGAAACTCAAATATATCGTCGCCTAAGTATTTTATTTTTTTATTTTTACTTGGCCGACGAATTACCCTAATTTCGTCGGCCAAGAGTAATACGAATAATTAAAATAAAATAAAACACATTTAAATTTCATTGTACAGGATTTTTTATTTTTACTCTTGGGCGACGAATTTAACAAATATCGTCGCCCAAGTATTATCTTGGCCGACGAATTACCCTATTTTCGTCGGCCAAGAGTAATCCGAATAATTAAAATAAAATAAAACACATTTAAATTTCATTGTACAGGATTTTTTATTTTACTCTTGGGCGACAAATTTAACAAATATCGTCGCCCAAGTAATATATTGACCGACGAATTACTCTAATTTCGTCGGCCAAGATAATCCGAATAATTAAAATAAATAAAGCACATTTAAATTGTAAGGTAATGTTTTTTATTTTTATAGTCCCGTCAGCGTCTCGTCGATTGGAAACTATTCTCAGTTGAAGGTCCGGCCAGATTACGTGATTTGGAGGGTCGAATAGCCGTTTCCGTCCGTTTAGGGGTTTGACCGCGCCGATTGACCGGACGGATCGAGCCCTTATCTTTGTCCGATGGAGCTGAATTTTTTCCCACCTATGTAATTAGTTATGCTGGTCATATCTGACGGTAGGTTTTCAGTTCCTCTTCTCCGATCAACAAACTCACGTTATATGTACTAATGTTGTATAAATTTTTTATGTAAGTGTTGAGTTTAAGTGTCGTTTTGAAGACAACGTATACGTAGAAGCCTCAAACGCAAAAAAGTCATGAAATAAGATATGACCGGAATGGTGAAATACGTCAACCTGTGAAAAATGAAGATATTCCGGTAAAATTTCGGTGCCGGTTGTTCCGGTCAACAAATTTCTCTTATTTCTACCTAGTGGTAGCCCTATCCCGGGTATTTATTTTTTTACCAAATTTGTATAGCCCCGTAAGTGTCTCATCAATTGGAAACTATTCTCAGTTGAAGGTCCAGCCAGATTACGTGATTTGGAGGGTCGAATAGCCGTTTCCGTCCGTTTAGGGGTTTGACCGCGCCGATTGACCGGACGGATCGAGCCTTTATCGTTGTCCGATGGAGCTGAATTTTTTCCCACCCACGTAATTAGTTATGCTGGTCATATCTGACGGTAGGTTTTCAGTTCGTCTTCTCCGATCACCAAACTCACGTTATATGTGCTAATGTTGTACAACTTTTTTATATAAGTGTTGAGTTTAAGTGTCGTTTTGAAGACAACGTATACGTAGAAGCCTCAAACGCAAAAAAGTCATGAAATAAGATATGACCGGAACGGTGAAATAAGTCAACCCGTGAAAAATAAAGATATTCCGGTAAAATTTCGGTGCCGGTTGTTCCGATCAACGAATTTATCTTATTTCTACCTAGTGGTAGCCCTATCCCGGGTATTTATTTTTTTATAGTCCCGTAAGCGTCTCGTCGATTGGAAACTATTCTCAGTTGAAGGTCCGGCCAGATTACATGATTTGGAGGGTCGAATAGCCGTTTCCGTCCGTTTAGGGGTTTGACCGCGCCGATTGACCGGACAGATCGAGCCCTTATCATTGTCCGATGGAGCTGAATTTTTTCCCACCCACGTAATTAGTTATGCTGGTCATATCTGACGGTAGGTTTTCAGTTCGTCTTCTCCGATCACCAAAATCACGATATTCTGAATTTTATGATAGAACTCTTGGCCGACGATTTTCTTCATCTTGGGCGACGAGATTTATAGTGAAGAACATCGTCGCCCAAGTATAGTATCTTAGGCGACGACATTAAAAAATCGTCGCCCAATATTATCTTGGCCGACGATTTTCTTCATCTTGGCCGACGAGATTTATAGTAAAGAACATCGTCGCCCAAGTATAGTATCTTAGGCGACGACATTAAAAAATCGTCGCCCAATATTAACTTGGCCGACGATTTTCAAAAAACAGGGCGACGATTTTTAAAGAATCGTCGCCCAAGAACTCCAATATAAAAGGCAAAAATTCATAACCCTAACCATTCGCGCAGCCCTCTGTCTCTCTCTCTCCGAAAATCCAAGCCCTCTCTCTCTCTCTCCGAAAATCCACCGAAGCCCTCTCTCTCTCCCTCTCTCCGACCCCGACCCCGCAACCCGACGCCGACCCCGATCCCGACCCCGACCCACAATTTAAGGTATAACCCTAAAACCCTAAATTGTTTGAAATTATTTGAAATTGTTGGTGATATTATTGTTGTGTTGTGAAATTGTTGGTGAAATTATTGTTGTTGTTGTTGTAATTTAGGAAATTAATGGTAAATTAGGGTAAATTTGTGTAAATTATGGTAGGATTTTAGGGTAAATTATGGTAAATTGTGATGTAAATGATAATTGTAAAATATTAGGGTTTAGGGTTTAGGGTTTAGGATTTGTGGAAATAATTTGTAAATATATTGTAAATGATTAAATAATTTTTGATTAAATAATTAAATAATATAAATTATAATTGTAAATATATTGTGGAAATTTTGTAAAAAATAATGGATTATTTTTGAGTAAGGATGTAAATATTTGTAAATTAATTTTTGTGATGAATTAATTGCGAATTAATGTAAATAATTTGTTATGTGAATTAAAAAAAGAATAAATCCTATAATAACTATTAATTTTTATTTGTGTTATTATTGTTGATAAATTTTTCGAAATTTATGGTTATTTTTTGTTAAATTATTTATTTGTGCAACAGAACACAACCAATCATCGTGCCGGTTCGAGGCCGTTTTCGGCCATCATGGACGACGTGCGGCGAGAGCGGCAAGAGGAGAACCCCTATGTGGGGACCTTTCAGAGGGCATATCCTCATTCTGAGGAGGATCTTGTAAGTTCCTTATATTTTCTAATTTTTAATTTTAATTACATTTTATTAAATGTATATTAATATATTTTTTTAATATATCCAATTAGGCGAGGGTGAGGGAGGCGGAGCAAGAGGTCATGAGAGGCATGGTGAACGACACATGGCCGGGCACGGCAGAGGATGACATGTCAGAGGCCATGTCCAGGATCGACACTTCAGATCCTACCGTTGGGGCGCGGATTATGGCCACTTCCTTCGCGTAGCGTTCCAACACCTACTACTGCCGGGGTATGGGAGGCGCTGGAAAGGGATCTTGAAGACGACGCCAGGATTTCAGCGCAAGGGAGCCGCCGGAGCCTCAAGCAGCAACAGTCGGCTACATGATCAGTTCGAATGTCTACAGTCTGAGCTGGAAGCCCAAAAAGCGAGGGACATGGCGGTGGCCGCGCATATGGAGCGGGTGAATGAAGTCACCAATGCCAACCAGGCGGCTATGAGACAGTGGATGACTGCCTGCATCGCTGCACATGCGGCTGGACTTGATATTCCGCCCATGCCTACGCCTATACCATTACCTCAGTGGCCCCAGCCTCCTCAGCCTGACCAGCCGCCGCCTCAGGACCCTCCGAACGAGAATGATGAGTTTGATTTCGAGATATTCCGTAGGCAGATGGACTGAATTTTTGTAATAAATTATTTATAAATTTATAAATTTGTGTTATTTTTAATTAAATTTTAGTACTAGAAAAATTTAAAAAAATGTCAAAAAAAAAATTTCAGCAAAAATTAAAAAAACATTATTTATATATTTAAAAAAATTATTTAAGTATTTTTACAAAAAAAAAAATTAAATATATCTTAGGCGACGAAATTTCTAAATCGTCGGGCAAGGACTTACCATATAAGACGACGAAAAAAAATTATCGTCGCCCAAGTTCTTGGCCGACGCACTTCTGGCGACGACGTCTTGGCCGACGAAAAAAAATTTCGTCGCCCCAGGTTTTAACATCTTTAGCGACGAAACAATTTTTCGTCGGCCAAGGTGTTAAATCTTGGGCGACGAATATTTTTGGGCGACGAGAAGTATATTTTAGGCGACGAAATTCGTATCGTCGCCTAAGAATTACTTTTAGGCGACGACGGTATGAATTGTCGTCGCCCAAGTGCTTGGCCGACGCACTTCTGGCGACGACGTCTTGGCCGACGACCTGTCGTCGCCCAAGTTCTGGGCCGACGAAATTTGTTAACAGGGCGACGATTTTTTTTCGTCGCCCAAAGTGAAATTTCTAGTAGTGATTTGGGATGTTGAGAGGAAGATGCTGTCAAAATTTGGTAGGCATTGGAGGTCGCCGGAGTCAGCCTCCAGCCGTCGCTGTTTGAGGGATTTTTATGGTTTTAAAGGTGTAATATTAAGGGGAGTTTAATGGTATGAAGTTTAGAATTTTTGGAGTTTTGACTAGGTTTTGGATTTTTCAAAGATTGGTGAATTTGGTGGTTAATGAGGTAGAATCTGACCGTTGGATTTCCCTTATTATTGTTTTAGAATGTTAAAATAAATGAAATGAGGTTGTGGTTGGAGTTTGGTGTGAATCCGATAAGCTTAACCCTGGAAAGGGTAGTGGATTAGGTGGAAGAGTTTTGGGTTATATATTTAAGTATTATTATTTTTTGAAATTGAAGTTTGGTCCTAAGCATGATTATTGTGCCAGGATTCGAGGAGACCTCACTTATGTGGCGAATTGGATTTCGTCGGGCTTATGCCTAAAGTTGTGAGTGGACTTTTGTTTTATTATAATATGCATGCAATTGTTTATTGTTGAGTAATTTATTTTGTTTGAGCATTGGACGTCATTTTTATTTAATGATTTTATTCATTGTGGTGAGTTACTGAAAATGAGATTTTTGGTAAATTATAATATATTTATGAGGAGAGTATGTATATAAATGCTAGCTAGCAATATGTGTCTATCCATCTTAATGACGTAGTATATAACCGCATTATAGTGTGACGTAAGCGTTGGACGCAAGCGTAGTAGTCTTATATGAGTGTTTAATTCATATAGGGGGTATGGGCACATATTTATACACTTATCTGTCCACCTTAATGGCGTAGTGTATCACCGCATTAAGGCGTGACTTGAGCGTTGGACGCAAACGTAGTAGCCCTAAATAAATTATTTTAAATCTATTAATTTATATAGGGAGTATGGGAGTGTGTAGATACATACATATTTTAATATATATTTTTCTGAGCTGAAGACGCTTGATGTTTATGGGATAAAGTATTTATCGCTTGAGGCATGTAGCATATTTTTTCAATGGAAATTTAAATTGGGAAAACATAAATATTTCTATTAAATTCATGTTTGTCCACTCAGGCTAACATTTTTAAATGTTTTCCCTGGGCCCTTCGTTTGAAAAATGTCTAGTTTGTAGGTTAGTACAGTTGAGGTCGAGCGTACATGGAGAAGTGGCATAGTCAATAGTATAGTTTCCGCTCATTTTTATACTTCTAGTGTTTTTTCTCTCAAATAGAGTTGCTCTGAACTGTGGTTGTTGGTTGTGAGATTTTCTTATTGAAGTTAGTAATTATATTTGGGAGATGTCGTGATTTGGGGAGCATGAAGGCTCCAGGAGTAGAGGGTATAGATGGATTCTGTTTTTGAAGTGTGTGCAGGTATTATTAGGAAGGGTTGTCCATTTTCAAGGAAGGTTATGCTGAATTCTCGGTAACTTTTCCTTAGAGGTGGTCCCCGCATGATTTACTTCGGATTTCAGGATGAAATTCGGGGTGAGTCCTGACATGTATAATATATGTTTGTATATATGTGAGTTTAATATATTTGTACGTATAATATTATATATGTGTGTATAATATTATGTTTATATATATATATATATATATATATATATATATATATATCTTTAGGTTTTGTATGTATGATTAATAATTATGTGAATAATATATATTTATCAAAATTTCATTTTCATGCAAATCATTTGTGTATTCAAATGAAAAAAATTAAATGATGAATCATGTAATTAAGATACATTAATAATATTATTATACGTACATTTATCAATATATATATTGTTACCCTTAGAAATCTCGTTCGAGAACCATTATGTTACAACTGTGTCTAACATAATCGTTTTTGAATTGTCCCATATTTGGACGTTTTGAGTGTATATGACATTGAGATTCCGTTTGTTGTTGATGTGTTTCGTTTTCGGTTGTGGGTATATATATTTAGACAGGATCTTCATTTATTGTTCAACTTCAACCTTGCTTACACCAATGACTAAACATATCGAAGATCAAGATTACTTTTAGATGATAAAGGTTCATCAGTAATCTCCTGCCAAAGCCAAAAGAATTAAAAGCTGGAACAAGTTGCTTCCAAACACTATTTTGTCCAAGACTAGCTTGTTCAACTAACCCAAAACAATGTCGCTTAAAATAAATATGGACACCCATCCACAGTTCTCCAATTAATCTCTACAACTTCTGTTAGGGCATACCCCGGATTTCCCCTCGAAATCCGAGATAAACCCTGCGGGACCCACCTCAAGGAAAATTCTACCAAAATCCTTGGTAAAACCTCCCTTGAAAATAGGTAACCCTACCTGAAAGGAAAATCACCAAACTCAAATCCGAAGAAATTCCCAAACCACATGCATAGATATACACTCTCAAATAAACTTAAACAATTGAATCATTTTCAACATCTCATAACACGCTTAAACCATCACATATTTATTAGAGCATCTACAACGAAAGAAATGAGATAAACAATACAATAGGTTAACTAGTAACCTATATCAGAAAACTAGATGAGGTGGGGATTTATGACACGCCTCCTATCCTCGCTGAACCGAACTCTGCAGACTGGGCATTTAAAAACGAAGGGCCCAGAGGAGAAGCATTTAAAACGTTAGAGTGAGTGGACAAAAATAATTAACAAAATATTGGATCAATGAAATCAAATTTATACTCTCCCATAAATTCTATTTAGAAAATACTTATGCATACCCTCATGGAAATTCTCCATGAGTATTTACAAATAAAAATGAAGAACCAGTCTCATTGGTTCTCATTAATTAATAAACAAGGGGGAAGAGGTTTCACCATAACAATGATCCTCCCAGGCTAGGGTCGGAGCCTCCCAGGCTATAATAGCGTCTCACGCTAAGCGCACTATCCACCTATGATGAGTAACCGCTAATAATAGTTAGCTAGCAATAATAATTATATATCTACCCTATATGGTAAAATAAAAGAAATAACAAATACTCAGAACGTCACTTCCCCAAAAATTAATATAAAACATTTGACATGTCCCACATGTCAAATAAAATGCTCAAGAGAGTTCCCAAAAATAAATGGAACTCATTACTCCAAGAAATTATAAAATCTCCAATATGCCTGAAAATTAAATAAACTTTATTTCATGCAAGACATTCAAATCAAAGGTCCACTCACAGTGCTCGGCTATACCTGTCGACGACCCGAGGCTTCCTCCAAATGATTCTCCTCACGGCCTGAACAATAATTAATATTAATTCTCATCCAACACAAATTTTTAACAAATAATTCCATAAAATTGAGGGTCTAAAATAAATATTCTTCCTTGCCCATTTTCTCCATCTTTAATCCGTTATAACTCAAAATTCACCACCATCACCGATAACCAAAAATCAACCTTATACGCAATTTAAAACCGGCTAACCAAACTACCGATATTCTATTCTAACACCGCCAAAATCCTGAACCATGGAAAAATCCCCAACATTAATAAAATTCCTCCAAAAATTCCAAACTATACTCCATTAAACTCCTCTCCTTAATACCATCATAAAAACATGAAAAACAGCCACTGAGGGGCGGCTCCGCTGGCAGTGACGGCCGGCACCGTTTTCCGGCGACTTCCTATGACCACCAAATTTGAACAGCATAATCCTCTCATCATACCCAACAACTTTCATAACTAGCACTTAGTCCATTTCTAAGGCTAACTAGGGTAATCAAATCAAAACATCCATAAATCCCTAAAACTTTCAATTATACAAACCACCCTAACGAGATTGAATTAGACCGATTCCATTTGAGGGATTACTCACCTTGATGAGGGCTAAAAGTTGAGCAAAAAATCTTGGCCTATGGTGGCCGGAGGGTGGAGCTCCGAACCGTCCTCATATAAGCTAAGGACACAAAATGATTGCGATTAAGAGCATCCGCTACTACATTAGCTTTTCTGGATGATACTCAATAGTACAATCATAATCTTTAATCAACTCCATCCACCTTCTTTGTCTCATATTTAATTCTCTCTGAGTGAACACATACCGAAGGCTCTTATGGTCGGTGAAGATTTGGCACTTGGCTCCATAAAGATAATGTCTCCATAATTTCAATTCAAAAACCACTGCAGCAAGCTCTAGATCTTGGGTGGGGTAATTCACTTCATGTAGCTTCAATTGCCAAGAAGCGTAAGCAATTACCCTTTCATGTTGCATTAACACACCACTCAAACCTTGCTTGGAAGCATCGCAATAAACCACATACTCTCCACTATCATTTGGGAGAGCTAAAACTAGAGAACTAGTTAAACAATCCTTGAGCTCTTGAAAGCTCTGCTCACACTGCTCTGACCACTCGAACTTAACCCCCTTCCTAGTCAATCTGGTAAGAGGAGTAGCAATCTTTGAGAAATCTTGAACAAAACGACGATAATAGCCTACTAACCCCAAGAAGCTACGAATTTCCATCATACTAGAAGACCTCTTCCAATTTGTCACCGCTTCTACCTTTTGGGGATCCACACTGACTCCTTCTGCCGAAACCACATGGCCTAAGAATCCCACTTTATCCAACCAAAACTCACATTTACTAAGCTTTGCATACAACTGAGCTTCCCTCAAGGTATGCAATACCAATTTTAAATGCTTAGCATGCTGCTTCAAATTCTTCGAATACATCAAGATGTCATCCATGAATACAATCACGAAATGGTCAAGATATGGACGGAACACCCAATTCATGAGATCCATAAAAGAAGCGGGTGCATTAGTAAGTCCAAACGGCATCACCACAAACTCATAATGTCTATAACGTGATCGAAAAGCAGTCTCGACTATATCACTTTCCCGAATCCTCAACTGATGATATCCTAATCTCAAATCAATCTTTGAAAAGACTGTAGCACCCCTCAACTGATCGAATAAATCATCAATATGGGGCAAATGATATTTATTCTTCCCCGTAACCTGATTCAGTTTCCTATAGTCCACATAAAGTCTCATGGTGCCATCTTTCTTCTTGACAAACAACACTGGAGCACCCCATGGAGACATGCTAGGCCGAATAAAACCCGTATCCACCAACTCCTGCAATTGAGTTTTTAACTCTTTTAATTCGGCAGGGGCCATTCTATAAGGCGCTTGAGAAATAGGCGCTGTTCCAAAAAACAGCTCAATTGTAAAATCTATCTCCCTTTCAGGAGGCAACCCAGGCAATTCATCCGGAAAAACATCCGAAAATTCATTAACTATAGGGATATCTTCCATCCTCACCTCTCCCTTCCTAGTATCCACCACATCATCTAAATAAGCCTGGCAACCTTTATTCAATAATTTCCTAGCGGTGACAGCTGAAATTAAACAACTGGGAATCACATCTCGCTCACCCTGAAATGTAACCTCAGGCTTCCCAGGACTTCCCAACACCACTATTTTCCAAAAACAATCAATCATGGCCCTATGTGCCTCTAAAAAGTCCATCCCCAAGATTACATCAAACTCCACAATATCTAATGGAATTAAGTCAACTTCGAAACTAAGACCCTCCACCAACAATTCACAACCTCTAAATATCCAATCTATCTTCATCACATCACCGGAGGGCAAAGAAACCTGCCATTCGCCTGGAAGTGGCGATGACGGCACATTGGCGAGAGATGAAAATCTACTAGACATGAAAGAATGCGTCGCCCCAGGGTCTATCAATATAAAAGCAGGACGACCAAAAATTAACAACGTACCAATAATAACATCCGGGGAAGTACGTCCCTCCTGCTGAGTCATGGCATGAAGCCTAGCATGAGTAGTGGCAAGGCGACCTCTCTGTCCTCAGCCATGCTGAAAGCTGCTCTTGGCTGGAGCCATGCCATGAGTACCACTACCACAAGCACCAGCTGAAGACTGGCCCATGGCCTGAGTAGGAGCATATGTAGCTCCCTGAGTCAGAAGAGGGCAATCACTCTTGAAGTGATCCAGCTAACCACACTGAAAACATCCCCCTGGCTAAAACTGATTCTGCCCAGACTGAAAAGGCTGTCCACCAGAAGTCCCACTCCTGCTAGTCGATCCACTACTGAATCGACCAAATTGACGCCCAAAGAAATTCATGAAGGATCTACCGCCCTGTCTCTCGAATCTACCTCTGAAACTAGATCCAGAACTCGAACTGCTACCATGTCCATTACCAGAAGATGATCCAGAACCAGAGGTAGACGCCAATTTCTTTGCTGAACCCTGGCCACGAACTCCAGAATCATGAAGACGGCCAGCTGCCAACTCCTGTGCCTCAATATTCAGAGCAAAAGTCACGGCCTAGTGAAAGGACTGATATGGCACCGCCGTCATCCTGCTTGCATAAATACCACCAAGGCCCTTGGTGAATTGATAAATCTTCTCCTGCTTTGTCCTCACCAAATCTGGCACATAATAGGACAACTCCCGGAATCGCTGCTCAAAAGCCATCATTGTCATGTCATCACCCTTTTGTAAACTCAAGAACTCCTCCCTCATTCTGTTGACATGAGCATGACTAATATAACGCTCTCTAAAAAGAGCTATAAACTGATCCCAGGACATATGATTTGCAGCATCACCCATACTTATACTCATATCAAGCCACCAATGCCATGCTTCCTTCTCCAAAAACTAGGTAGCTAAGCTCACCTTCCTATCCTCAGGGCACCTTACTTGAATAAACATTTTCTCGATGGTCTCTACCCAGTTCTGAGCATCCAACGGCTCAACAGCATGGCTAAACGCTCTAGCACCATTCTTGTAAGCTCTATCATAATTGATCTCAGGGACCATACGAGTGCTAAAACGCTGAAAGAACTGCTTCATGGCATTAGTCGAATCACCTTGTACGTCCCCATATTCCCCCCTTGGAGGATTCTGCCTAGGTGCTCGGCAAAGAGGCATACTACTTTAGAATAAAATCTTTAGCACAAGAGACAAGAAAAAAAAGACTACTACCCACGTACTCAATAAACACTTAGCATACATTCACAAGCTAATGGATCCGCCACGGTCGGACCATCACCCTCATGACACTAAGTTTTACTAAGTACATGTGGTTGTCATATAAGAAGACAGGAATCGGACAACCTAATGCTCTGATACCAACTGTCACACCCCAGTCCTTAAGTTATTTTACGGTTATTTATTCCGGTATTATTTTGGTCTTTTATCGTATTAATTAACCGTTTACTGTTAAAGACTTTAAAGTTGACTTTTTATTCTGTTGGGAATTTGGGAAAACTTTTTTCATGAAAGTTGTAGAAGACGTTGTTACGAGTTCGTAGACATGCTATGCGTTAAATTCGGAGTAAGCATGGTAAAGTTATGAATTTAATGGTAAAGTTTTTTCGTATAGGTAAAAAGGGGAAATTTTGTAGTGGGTATTTTTGAGTTGGGTTGAGAGTTGGGCCGGGGGTGGCAGCCCAAGCCCGAGCCCTTTTCTTTTTCTTCTCTCTTTTTCCTCTTCTCTTCTTTCTCTTCTGTTCTTCTTCCCGAACCCGGGTCTTCTCCGTCGGAAAGCCTCGCCGTCGCCCGCCGTCGTCCCGCCAGCGACGGACCGCCGCTCCAGCCCAGGAAGGACCCCCGTCGCCTCCTCTCTCTCCCCAGCCAACCATCCGAGCCGATAGTGTCGCCGGAGAGGAGAAAAGCCGCCGGAAGCCGCCGATCGTCATTTCGCCGGAGCTCCGTCCTCCGGCCACCATAGGCCGTGATTTTTGGCTCAACTTGTAGCCCTCATCAAGGTGAGTATTCCCTCAAAAGGAATCGGTCTATTTCGATATCGTTGTGGTGTTTTGTATAATTGAAAGTTTTAGGGATTTTAGGATGTTTTAGTTCGATTGCCCTAGTTAGCCTCAGAATTGGACTAAGTGTTAGTTATGAAAGTTGTTGGGTATGTTGAGAGGATTATTCTGTCAAAATTTGAGAAGCATTGGATGTCGCTGAAAAATGGTTGCCGGCGGAGCCGCCGCCGGAAAAATATTTTTTGTAGAGATTTTGATGAGAAGTAGTATGGAATGAGTTTTATAATTTTTGGAGGAGTTTTGATAAGGTTTAAGATTTTTTTCGATGGTTAAGGAATTTGGCGGTATTTAATTTGGAGTGCCGATATTTGGGTTAGCCGGATTTAAATTTTGTTTAAGGTTAAATTTTGGGCATCGGGGATGGTGGTGAATTTTGGAGTCTTAAAGTAGTATGAGAATTAATATTGATTGTTGTTCAGGCCGTGAAGAGGATCGGTTGGAGGAAGCCTCGGGTCGTTGGCAGACATAGCTGAGCATTGTGAGTGGACCCTTGATTTAAATGTCATGCATGCAATAAAGTTTATTTAATTTTCCAAGGCATTTGGAGTTTAGAGTTCCATTAAATTTTGGGAACTCTTTTGAGCATTTTAATTGACATGTGAGACATGTCAAGTGATTGTTATAATTATTTTCGGAAAATGACTTTCCGAAAATTTGTTATTTTTCTTTTCACCATAAGGGGTTGATTTATGATCTTTATTGCTAGCTAAACATTATTGAGTGGCTACTCACTATCGGTGAGTAGTGCGCCTAGCGTGAGACGCTATTATGGCCTGGGAGGCAACCGATCGGTATTTATATATATATATATATATATATATATATATATATATATATATGTGTGTGTGTGTGTGTTAGCTAGCCATTATGAGCGGCTGCTCACTATAAATGAGTAGTGCGCCTAGCGTGGGGCGCTACTATAGCCTGGGAGGCTCAAACCCTAGCTTGGGAGGCTCATCGCTATGGTGAAATATTTAATTAATGAGAACCAATGGGATTGGTTCGTCATTTTAATTTTGAATATTTATGGAAATGTTGGGAGAGCATATATATTTGACTTCATTGCTCCATTATTTTTGCTATTTATTTTGTCCACTCACTCTAACGTTTTTAAATGCTTCTCCCCTGGGCCTTTCATTTTTAAATGCCCTGTCTGCAGAGTTCGGTTTGGCGAGGATAGGAGGCTTGTTATAAATTCCCACTGCATCTAGTTTTCCCATATAGGTTACGAATTAACCTATGTTATTATTTCTCTCAGTTATCATTCTAGTAGATGCTCTGTGTATTTGGGTTGGTTAAAGTGTTGTGAAGACTGCTGAAAAGATTTCTTTATGGTTTTTGAGAGATTATTTTTCATGATTATTATTGGGAAAATGATTGAGTTAGGTTTTGTGATTTTCCTTTCAGTTAGGGTTACCCATTATCAAAGGAGGTTCTACCAAGAATTTTGGTAGAATTTTCCTTGAGGTGGGTCCCGCAGGATTTATTCCGGGTTTCAGGAGGAAATTCGGGGTAGGTCTTGACAGTTGGTATCAGAGCATTAGGTTATCCGATTCCAGTCTTTCTATGTTACTACCATATATGCATAGTAACACTTAGTGTCATAAGGGTGATGGTCCGACCGCGGCGGATCCATTAGCTTATGAATGTATGTTAAGTGTTTCTTGAGTATGTGGGATAGTGGTATGTTTCTTGTCTGTTGTGCTAAATATTTTATTCTCAGGTAGTATGCCTCCTCGCCGAGCACCTAGGCAGAATCCTCCAAGTGAGGAAGATGAGAACGTACTGAGTGATTGGACTAATGACATGGAGCAGTTCTTTCTGCGTTTTAGCACCAGTATGGTTCCTGAGATTAATTATGATAGAGCCTACAAGAATGGTGCTAGAGCTTTTAGCCATGTTGTTGAGCCTTTGGATGCTCAGAATTGGGTAGAGGCCATCGAGAAAATGTTTATTCAGGTGAGATGCCCTGAGGATAGGAAAGTGAGCTTGGCTACCCAGTTTTTGGAGAAGGAAGCATGGCATTGGTGGCTTGATTTGAGTAGAGGTATGGGAGAGGCTGCTAATCATATGTCCTGGGATCAGTTTACAGCTCTTTTTAGAGAGCGCTATATTAGTCATGCTCATGTCAACCGTATGAGGGAGGAGTTCTTGAGTCTGCAGAAAGGTGATGACATGACAGTTTCGAGAGTTGTCCTATTATGTGCCTGACTTGGTGAAGACAGATCAGGAGAAGATTTCTTAGTTCACCAAGGGCCTTGGTGGTATTTATGCAATCAGGATGACAGCGGTGCCTTATCAGTCATTTCATCAGGCGGTGACTTTTGCTCTGAATATTGAGGCACAGGAGTTGGCAGCTAGTCGTCTTCTTGATGCTGGTGGTCGTAGCCAGGGTTCATCAAAGAAGTTGGCGTCTACCTCTTGTTCAAGATCATCTTCTGGTAGTGGTCATGGTAGCAGTTCAGGTTCAGGATCTGGTTTTAGAGGGAGGTTCAAGAGGCAAGGTGGCAGATCTTTCAAGAATTTCTTTGGGCGTCAGTTTGGGCGATTCAGGAGTGGATCGAGCAGTAGGAGTGGGACTTCTGGTGGATAGTCTTTTCAGTCTGGGCAGAGTCAGTTTTAGCCAGGGGATGTTTTCAGTGTGGTTAGCTGGACCATTTCAAGAGGGATTGCCCTCTTCTGACTAAGGGAACGACCCACGATCCTGCTCAGGCAATGGGTCAATCTTCAGCTGGTGCTTCTGGTGGTGGTACTCATGCCATGGCTTCAGCCAGAGGCAACTTTCAGCAGAGCAGAGGACAGAGAGGTCGTCCTGCCACCACTCATGCTAGGCTTCATGCCATGACTCAGCAAGAGGGACGTACTTCTCCGGATGTTATCATTGGTACATTGTTAATTTTTGGTCGTCCTGCTTTTATATTGATAGACCCTAGGGCGACGCATTTTTTCATGTCTAGTAGATTTTCCTTTCTCGCCAATGTGCCCTCATCGCCACTTTCAGGGGAGTGGCAGGTTTCTTTGCCCTCTGGTGATGTGATGAAGATGGATTTGGTATTTAGAGGTTGTGAAGTGTTGGTGGATGGTCTTAGCTTCGAAGTTGATTTAATCCCATTAGATATTGTGGAGTTTGATGTAATCTTGGGGATGGACTTCTTAGAGGCATATAGGGCCATGATTGATTGTTTCCGGAAAGTAGTGGTGTTGCAAAGTCCTCGGAAGCCTGAGGTCACATTTCAGGGTGAGCGAGATGTGATTCCCAGTTGTTTAATTTCAGCGGTCACTGCTAGGAAATTATTGAATAAACACTACCAGAAAATAGTTCTTGGCCGACGAAAAAAAATCGTCGCCCTGTTTAAAAATTTCGTCGCCTAAGTACTTAGGCGACGACATGTCGTCGGCCAAGAAGTCGTCGCCAGAAGTCCGTCGGTGAAGAACTTGGGCGACGAAATTTAATTCCGTCGTCGCCTAAGAGTAATTCTTAGGCGACGATACTAATTTCGTCGCCTAAAATATACCTGTCGTCGCCCAAAAATATTCGTCGCCCAAGATTTAACACCTTGGCCGACGAAATTTTTTTTCGTCGCTTAAGATCTTCTGACCTTGGGCGACGAAAATAAATATTTCGTCGCCTAAGATCACTAAATCTTAGGCGACGAAAAATAATATCGTCGGCCAAGGTGTTAAATCTTGGGCGACGATTTATAAATTTCGTCGCCTAAGATATATTTAAATTTTTTTAAAAAAAATAATTAAATAATTATTTTAAATATATAAATAATGTTTTTTTAATTTTTGTCATTATTTTTTTTTTCGGCATTTCTTTAAAATTTTCTAATACTAAAATTTAATTAAAACTAACACAAATTTATAAATTTATAAATAATTTATTACAAAAATTCTGCCTATGGATCGAGAAACCCAAAATCTAACTCATCATCCCCGTTCGGAGGGTCCTGAGGCGGCGGCTGGTCAGGCTGAGGAGGCTGCTGCTGAGGCTGGGGCCATTGAGGATGCCACTGAGGTAATGGTATAGGCGTAGGCATGGGCGGAAACGGCTGTCCGGCCGCAAGTGCAGACATGCAGGCAGTCATCCACTGTCCCATAGCCGCCTGGTTGGCATTGGTGACTTCATTCACCCGCTCCGTATGCGCAGCATTGGAAGCCGCATATGATTCCGCCATCGCCGCCATCTCCCTCGCTCTTTGGGCTTCCAGCTCAGACTCTCTCGCCCTTTGGGCTTCCAGCTCAGACTGTAGGCTTGCGAACTGATCCTGTAGCCGAGTGGTCTGGCTGTTGCTGCTTGAGGCTCCGGCGGCTCCCTTGCGCTGAAATCCTGGCGTCGTCTTCAGGATCCCCTTTCCAGCGTCTCCCATACCCCGGCAGTAGTAGGTGTTGGAACGCTGCGCGAAGGCAGTGGCCATAATCCGCGCCCCAACGGTAGGATCTGAAGTGTCGATCCTGGACATGGCCTCTGACATGTCATCCTCTGCCGTGCCCGGCCATGTGTCGTTCACCATGCCTCTGATGACATCTTGCTCCGCCTCCCTCACCCTCGCCTAAATGGATATATTATAAAAATATATTAATATACATTTAATAAAATGTAATTAAAATTAAAAATTAGTAAATATAAGGAACTTACAAGATCCTCCTCAGAATGAGGATATGCCCTCTGAAAGGTCCCCACATAGGGGTTCTCCTCTGGCCGCTCTCGCCGCACGTCGTCCATGATGGCCGAAAACGGCCTCGAACCGGCACGATGGTTGGTTGTGTTCTGTTGCCGGTTCTCAGCGTTCACCCGGGCGAGATGCTTTTTTAAAAAAAAATTATCGTTAGTAAATATTTAAAAACATACAATTATAATTAATTCACTAATTAAATATTCAAATTTGTTTACGAATTACCTGTTTGTGAGGGTCGTTGAACTGCGTGACAAGAAGCCACCGCCACTCGTACTCCCGATACTCGAACTCCTTCGGGGTACCCGAACGGTCGCTCCCGTACTTCTTCCAGTGTTCCCGGAGGTCGTGCTTCCACTCCTTGAACCTACATATACAAAAAAAATATTAATAATTTTATTAAAAAAATAAAATTTAATAAATTATTAAATAGCTAGAGGTACCTCTCCCTATGGGTCTTGTCCGCCCAGTCACGTCCCTCCTCGGGAACCACAAACCATTGCTGCA
Source organism: Fragaria x ananassa (assembly GCA_034370585.1). Classification (NCBI taxonomy): domain Eukaryota; kingdom Viridiplantae; phylum Streptophyta; class Magnoliopsida; order Rosales; family Rosaceae; genus Fragaria; species Fragaria x ananassa. The sequence goes on along the minus strand of CP139762.1, from coordinate 12,769,786 downwards.
TTACCACTTGTTAGTATTTTTTTCGATAATGAAATAATTTATTAGTTAAAAAAATAGTTAAAAAAAAGGTAATTTATTGAGTAAACTCACCGACATCGACTGATGGAGCATCTCCTTCACTCCATCAGGAACCTGGCTCCAGACTCCCCACAACATAGGGAGTCTGGAGCGGATGGTGCCTCCCGCGGCGCGCGTGTACCGGTTTCCCAACGCGGCGTCCACCGGTTTCCCGTTGGAAAACGGGATGGCGATCCGTCCAGCGGACTCGACCGCCCTATCGAGTCCCTTGTTGCTGACGGTGCCTCTCCTGTTCCGCCTTCTCGTTCCGGCGGCTGTGACATTGTGAATCAAATTTAATATTAATAATACATTTTTACAAAAAAAAATTGTAAATCGAAAAAAAAGTAATAATAAATTACCTGAGGATGAGGCTGAGCCGACGGATTCGTCTATGTCCGCCTGCTCGGAGACCCTCACGGGATGAAGAGGCGTGGGAAACTCCCGGTAGATATAGGCCTCGTGCGGTGCCACATGCGGGAGCTGCTCCCGAATCGGTCGACCCTCCTCATCGACGCGAGGTATCGCCGGTATCGTCGGAGGAAGGAAGAGGCCGGACGGCACCATAGGGACCCCGGATGACCCGCCATCACCGTCGGTCTGGGACGACTGTGTGGGGGCGTCGCTGCGGGATCGCGACCGGCGAAGTATGGGTGGATGACGAGGAGCCGTCGCTGCGGGACCCGACTGCCCCGCAGAACCCGAGCCGCTCGCGCCACCCATCAGTTGCGCATGTCGGGCCGTAAACTGCCACGGAAACCCGATCGACGGTGATTCCGACGGGTTGTTTGAGGTACCGTCCGAGCCGTCTTGTCCAGAAGTTCTTCTCTTGGTCATCCTGTTTAAAATAACCATAAATTTATTAAAAATATTTTGCGAACTTATAATTAAGTTCACAAAAATAAAGGCTCGATAAACTTCGAAAAATTTATCAACAATAATAGCACAAATAAAATTTAATAATTATTATAGGATTTATTATTTTTCTTATTCACATAACAAATTATTTACATTAATAAGGGCTTATTATATCACAAAAATTAATTTACGAATATTTACATCCTTACTCAAAAATATTCCATTATTTCTTACAAACCCTAAACCCTAAATAAACCCTAAACCGTAAACTCTAAACCCTAAATAAACCCTAAATTATTTAATCATTTACAATCCTAAACCGTATACCCTAAACCGTAAACCGTAAACCCTAAACCGTACATCACAATTTACAATTATCACAACAACAACAATTTACAATTATCACAACAACAACAACAACAATTTACAATTTACAATTATCACAACAACAACAACAACAACAATTTACAATTATTATAACAACAAAAACAATTAAAACCAATTTAGGGTTTTAGGGTTATACCTTAAATTGTGGGTCGACGTCGGGGTCGGGGTTCCGAATTGGGGTCGGGGTCGGGGTCGGAGAGAGGGAGAGAGAGAGGGCAGAGAGAGGATTTTCGGAGAGAGAGAGAATATGCTTGGCGGCTGAAGAAATGGTTAGGGTTTCCGAATTTTTGCCTTTTATAGTGGCTTTCTTGGGCGACGATTTTGTAAAAATCGTCGCCCGCCCTTTTTAAAAATCGTCGGCCAAGAGTCTACTTGGGCGACGACATTCTTCACTATAAATATCGTCGCCCAAGATGAAGAAAATCGTCGGCCAAGATAGTATATTTGGGCGACGACATTCTTCACTATAAATATCGTCGCCCAAGATGAAGAAAATCGTCGGCCAAGATAGTATACTTGGGCGACGACATTCTTCATTATAAATTTCGTCGCCCAAGAGTTCTATCATAAAATTCAGACTATTTGACCATCCAAATCACGTAATCTGGCCGGACCTTCAACTGAGAATAGTTTCCAATCGACGAGACTCTTACGGGGCTATAAAAATTTGGTAAAAAATAAATAACCGGGATAGGGCTACCACTAGGCAGAAATAAATGTGTTTCGTGCGACCGGAACAACCGGCACCGAAACTTTACCGGAATATCTTCATTTTTCACGGGTTGACGTATTTCACCGTTCTGGTCATATCTTATTTCACGACTTTTTTGCGTTTGAGGCCTCTACGTATACGTTGTCTTCAAAACGACACTTAAACTAAACACTTGTATAAAAAAGTTATACAACATTAGTACATATAACGTGAGTTTATTGATCGGAGAAGAGGAACTGAAAACCGACCGTCAGATTTGACCAGCATAACGAATTACGTAGGTGGAAAAAAATTCAGCTCCATCTGACAAAGATAAGGGCTCGATCCGTCCGGTCAATCGGCGCGGTCAAACCCCTAAATGGACGGAAACGGCTATTCGACCCTCCAAATCACGTAATCTGGCCGGACCTTCAACTGAGAATAGTTTCCAATCGACGAGACTCTTACGGGGCTATAAAAATTTGGTAAAAAATAAAGACCCGGGATATTTATTTTAATTATTCAAATGAAATTTAAATGTGTTTTATTTTATTTTAATTATTCGGATTAATATTGGCCGACGAAATTAGGCTAATTCGTCGGCCAAGATTATACTTGGGCGACGATATTTGTTAAAATCGTCGCCCAAGAGTAAAAATAAAAATTTAATATAATGAAATTTAAATGTTCTTTATTTTATTTTAATTATTCGGATTACTCTTGGCCGACGAAATTAGGCTAATTCGTCGGCCAAGATTATACTTGGGCGACGATATTTGTTAAAATCGTCGCCCAAGAGTAAAAATAAAAATTTAATATAATGAAATTTAAATGTTCTTTATTTTATTTTAATTATTCGGATTACTCTTGGCCGACGAAATTAGGCTAATTCGTCGGCCAAGATTATACTTGGGCGACGATATTTGTTAAAATCGTCGCCCAAGAGTAAAAATAAAAATTTAATATAATGAAATTTAAATGTTCTTTATTTTATTTTAATTATTCGGATTACTCTTGGCCGACGAAATTAGGCTAATTCGTCGGCCAAGATTATACTTGGGCGACGATATTTGTTAAAATCGTCGCCCAAGAGTAAAAATAAAAATTTCTTTACAATGAAATTTAAATGTGCTTTATTTATTTTAGTACAAACATATTCTTTTAGTATACAAACAATTACAAAGCTAAGGCTCAATTATAACTAAGCTAAGGCTCGTAATCTGAGTCATCCGATGAGTCTTCTTCGGTATCGGAATTAATATCTGGTAATCTATGCCTTAATTCGTCGTCAGAGTCGTCGTCTGTTTCTTCATTTGGATCAACATCAATAAAGGTTGAATCTTCGTCACGAATTCTGAGCACTCGACCATGTTTAACATTATTTTGACGAACAGTAGCTACATCATGAATACCTACTGCGTTCGGCTCCTGGTACGCATCAGCCTCTGGCCCTGGAATGGTCACTCCAAGTGTAGCCGCCCGGTAAATGTTTCGAGGATGCACAATGTTCGCTATTTTCCACGCGTCACCCCTGGCGAGGTCATCAAGATAAAACACTTGTTTTACCGATGTCGCAAAAACAAACGGGTCATCTTCGTAGGCGCTTGTAGCAGTGTTGACCGATAAATTGCCGTACTGATCCATCTTCATGCTCTGTGCGCCTGTATCAAACCATCTACACTTGAACAGATGCACTTTCATGCCTTCCGCATAAACCAGTTCGACCACTGAATGGAGAACACCGTAATAGTCAAGGCCATGACCTTTCGCCATCACCCCAGAATTCTGTGTTCTTCGTCTGCTGTCTCTCTCTTCAGATACAAATTTCACGCCATTCACTGTGCAAGTGGGATAAACTCTAGCCCGTTGCGGTTGCATCGCAAGAAGTAATAGTTCGTGCGACCAGTTTGGATTATCATCAGATTTTATCATGTCCATCTGTAACGGATATTGAACTGTAAATATCCGAAAATGTATGCAATAGAAAATAATTACATATATATATATATATATATAACAGGGAAGATTAAATTACGTACCCAGGTGCGAAAATAATTTGCGAACGTCATGTTGTGGTACTCGAGATCACCATCAACTTCCGGAAAATTTAGGTGCAACTCTTTCCAATATTTAACTTCTTCACAATTGATTAGTACCCACCAGTGCGCTATGGCTATCTCTTCATCCGACAATGCATACTCGGCGGACAGTCGTGCTCCACCAACTTCGACATCACTGGAAACTATAGAGAGATTGAACCGCGGCGCATGTTCCTCCATGGCTTGCGGAGCTCCCAACGACGCTCCTAAATACAACTTCATGTAGGTGACGCATTCATGCGCAATATATGCTTCAGCTATACATCCTTCAGGCGCGGATTTATTAGTGACATAATCTTTGTACTCACCAAGTTGCCTGTAAATATAAGATTGCAAACTATACGTTATGGTTATTGAACATGTACGTACATATATATATGTATTCTGGAGATGTAAGTGAATAAAACATAACTTTCCATGGGATACATCCAAGTGAAGTGTACTGGACCGGTAAGCAACAATTGCTGGGGAAGATGGATCATCAGGTGAGGCATTATATCGAAAAAATTTGGCGGAAAGATCCTCTTGAATTTACACATGATGTATATGATGTCTGCCTGCATTTCCCGGAGATCGGATTTTCTCACTTCCCTTGTGCATAACTTCATGAAGAATCTTGACAGCGCTACTAACGGCTCCACAACCTGGCCAACCACACATCACAAATTTAATATAAAATCAATTTACGACAGGTTAACCGTAATTTTAACCACAAATTTACCTGACGGTGAAGGAACGGTCGAATGAAAACAAGGAAGAGACGTTGTAGCAGAATATGACAGTCATGACTCTTCAAGCCGTATATCTTATTCTCCCGCAAGTTCACACACCGGGCTATATTTCCTGCAACGCCTGAGGGATACGTCACACAACTCATCCACCTGAAGATCTGGGTCTTCTGATCAGGCTTCACGGTGTAAGGAGCCCAAGGCATCTTTTTCTTCCCCTTTTTCAGCCAAAGATGTTTTCTGATTCCCATTTTCTTAAGATCAACGCGTGCCTTAGGACCGTCTTTCGTCTTCCCCTCCAAGTTGAGCACTGTACCTACCACACTGTCGCAGACATTCTTCTCTATGTGCATCACATCTAGGTAGTGCCTGATCAACAGCGTACTCCAGTATGGGAGTTCCCAAAATATGCTTTTATGTGTCCAGAATTTGTACCTGTCTGGTCTTTCAGGTATTCTGGCCACAATATCGGGATGATTGCTGAGCTGCCCAAAATCATACTCATCCAGCACTGCTAAAATCTCTTCCCCCGACCATCTATGCGGCTCCACACCTCTCTCTTCGGTCCCATCAAATGCCCCGGTATCTATCCGCCAGGGGTGATCATGTGGTAGGTAAGCACGGTGACCCATCCGGACTATCTTGTTGCAATGATTGCTGCACCCCTGGGAGCTAAGGCACTCAGGACAAGCCTTGTATCCCCTAACAACGTTGCCGGACAACATCCCACGTGCAGGAAAATCACTGATGGTACCAACAATCATGGCATGCATCTGGAACATCTCCTTTTTGTGGGAGTCATAAGTGGGATGACCAACCTCCCAAAGCAATTTACACTCTTCAATCAGCGGTCTCATATACACATCGAGACACTTCCCTGGATAACAACAACAACCACAACAAATTCAGATAACGACTATATATGACCAACAATATAGAACAAAAACAATAAATGGAGAGGTGTTGAACCAACAACAATATATACAATATGAAGGGAAAGTAGATACCTGGATAACCGGGCCCCGGAATCAACAAGGTCAACATGTTGTATTCCTTCTTCATGCACATCCATGGAGGAAGGTTGTAAGGCACCAAAATGACCGGCCATATACTGTACGAAAGACTCATGGTCCCAAAAGGGTTGAACCCGTCGGATGACAGCCCGAGCCTCACATTCCTCACCTCTGAAGCAAAATGAGGAAACTCCCTGTCTATATGCTTCCACGCCTCCCCGTCAGCAGGGTGTACCATGAGGTCTTCGTCATGCACCTCCCTCACAGCGTGCCATCTCATAGCTTCGGCCGTCTTTGAAGACATGTACAACCGCTCCAGCCTATCCCTCAACGGGAAATAGCGAAGTACCTTAACAGGTTTCCTGTTGCCTGCGGGAGTCCGCTTATACCTGTCGGTCCCACATACCGGACAACGATGAAGGCCTTCAAGGTCATTACCGTCTGCATCTTTACCCCAGAATAGAACGCAGTCATATCTGCATGCATGGATCTTGATGTAGGAAAGCCCGAGATCTCTCAAGATACGACGGACCTTATGATGCGTGGTGGGATGACAATGACCGTCGGGCAGCAGCGAAGCAGCGTACTGTAGATACCTATCAACAGCCGTCACGGTCGATTTTGTGTCAACCTTGATATGCATCACCTCCATCACACACTGAAGAACGGTCTTCTCATGACCTGGGCACAGAGGGGTCTGTTGGAAAGCAATAAGTCTGTTGTACTTGGCTATACCGGCAGTGTTGACACCTCTAGGGACGGCCTGCATCGGCGCCTGAGGAATGTGCTGTCGTTCAGGGCATACACCGCTGTCATGAGGAAACATGTCGTTGATGAAGGTCGTTGTTGGATCGTTGGATGTACTGCCCGTCTCATCAAACTGTCCATGATCATGCGGGCGTGATGAGGTTTCACCGTGATATATCCAACATGTGTAACGTTCCCAGAATCCGTTACTCTTCAGGTGGTCCCATACTGTCCCCAACGGAAATCGATGCATATCACTGCGACACTTACACATCTTGCACGGGCAATAGAACATGCCACTCCCGTCAGCATTGCCCTGCGCATATTGCATAAAATCCCAAACTCCTTCAGCATATTTTCTGTGATATCTTGGAAGAGAAATCCAACTCTTATCCATATCCTGAAAATAACACATATATATATCAATATTTAATAAACATATCTTTTATATATATATATATATTAATGTAATACAACATACTAATTATTAATTATATATATCTAGTTCGAGCGGATTCCGTGGTTTCAGAAGGCAAGTGTCAATGTCACGGAGGGCGAACCCCCTACAGGAACCAGGCAGGACTCGTTTGTGATCACGGAGGCGAACCCCTATCGACCCCTTCACCGAGAAGAGTGGTCAGTTTGTGATCTTGAGATCCAGTTAAACAAACCTGTGAACCATATCTATGACAGAACAGCCCCTTACTCAGCTTGGAACAAACTCTATGCATATATATATATATCATTAATTCAACTCAAATAAAACTGAAAATCAATATATATATATATGCACATATATATATATGTGCATATATATGCATATATATGTACGTACCTGGGAGTAGCTCCACAAACTATGTATGGACAAATTTCCACAACACCGAACGATTTGAAGAACTAGAGAAATTTATGTTTAAAATTTTCAAAGTTCTCATTCTTCTATCCCGCCTCACAATATATAGAAGAATCTTGGGCGACGAAATATTTGAGTTTCGTCGCCTAAGAATGAAAAATCTTGGGCGACGAAATATCTCAGTTTCGTCGCCTAAGGATAAAAAACTTAGGCGACGAAATAAATATCTTAGGCGACGAAATATTGTTTCGTCGCCCTAGTTTCTCTCTTAGCCTACGAAATGTATTCTTAGGCGACGATTTTATTTTCGTCGTCTAAAGTTGGACTTTAGGCGACGATTTTTTTCCCTTGGGCGACGAAAAAAAAAATCGTCGCCTAAGTTCCCTCTTATTCGACGAAAAAAAAAATCGTCGCCCGGTTTTTTTTGTTTCGTCGCCCAAGACCCATTTTCTGGTAGTGAAAGGCTGCCAGGCTTATTTAGCTCATGTGGTGGATGCTAGGAAGGGAGATGTGAGGATAGAAGACATCCCTGTAGTTAATGAGTTTCCAGATGTCTTTCCAGATGAGTTGCCTGGGTTACCTCCTGTAAGAGAGATAGATTTTGCAATGGAGTTGCTTCCGGGAACGACGCCTATTTCTCAAGTGCCTTATAGAATGGCACCTGCAAAATTAAAAGAATTAAAAAAAAAAACTCAACTGCAGGAGTTGGTGGATAAAGGTTTTATTCGGCCTAGTATGTCTCCATGGGGTGCTCCAGTGTTGTTTGTCAAGAAGAAGGATGACACCATGAGACTTTGTGTGGACTATAGGAAGTTGAATCAGGCCACGGTGAAGAACAAATATCCCTTGCCCCGTATTGATGACTTATTCGATCAGTTGAGGGGTGCCTCGGTCTTTTCAAAGATTGATTTGAGATCGGCATATCATCAGTTACAGATTCGGGAAGGTGATATAGCCAAGACTGCATTTCGATCACGATAGTATCATTATGAGTTCGTTGTGATGCCGTTTGGACTTACTAATGCACCTGCTGCTTTTATGGATCTCATGAATAGGGTGTTTCGTCCATACTTGGATCATTTCGTGATTGTATTCATAGATGACATCTTGGTGTATTCGAGGAATTTGAAGCAGCATGCTAAGCATCTAAAAATGGAATTGTAGACTTTGAGGAAAGCTCAGTTGTATGCGAAGCTTAGTAAATGTGAATTCTGGATGGATAAAGTGGGACTCTTGGGCCATGTAGTTTCAGCAGAAGGTGTCAGTGTGGATCCCCAAAAGATAGAAGCGGTGACGAATTGGAAGAGGCATTCTAGTGTGACTGAGATTCGTAGTTTCTTGGGATTAGCAGGCTATTATCGTCGTTTTGTCCAGGATTTTTCCAGGATTGCGCTCCACTTACAAGGCTGACCAGGAAAGGGGTGAAGTTTGAGTGGTCTGAGAAGTGTGAGCAGAGCTTTCAAGAGCTCAAGGATCGTTTAACTAGTGCTCTAGTTCTAGCACTCCCTGATGATAGTGGGGAGTATGTGGTTTATTGCAATGCTTCTAGGCAATTGAAGCCGCATAAAGTGAATTACCCCACCCATGACCTTGAGCTTGCTGCAGTGGTTTTTGCATTGAAATTGTGGAGACATTATCTCTATGGAGCTAAGTGCCAGATCTTCTCTGACCATAAGAGCCTCCGGTATGTGTTCACTCAAAGAGAATTGAATATGAGGCAGAGAAGGTGGATGGAGTTGATTAAGGATTATGATTGCACTATTGAGTATCATCTTGGGAAAGCTAATGTAGCGGCGGATGCTCTTAGTCGCAATCCTTCTTTGTCACTAGCTTATTTGAGGACAGTTCATGTCCCTCTTCTTTATGAGTTAAGAGCTTTAGGAGTTGAGTTGTCAGTAGCTGAGATTGGTGCGTTCGTAGCCAGTTTTCATGTGCGGCCAGTTTTGATGGATAAAGTTCGTGAAGCTCAGTATGCTGATCATTCCATTGTTAGGTTGATTGACAGAACGCTTAATGGAACGACAGTAGATTTTTTCTGTTAGGAGAGATGGGACCTTGATGTTCAAAAACAGGCTTTTTGTCCCAAAAAGGAATGAGGAGCTGAAGGAAGAGATAATGGAGGAAGCTCACTGTTCGGCATATGCCGCTCATCCGGGTAGTACTAAAATGTACAGGACCCTGAAGGATTTTTATTGGTGGCCAAATATGAAGAGGGAGATTGCTGCTTATGTAAGCAAGTGTTTGATTTGCCAGCAAGTGAAGGCTGAGAGGCAAAAACCTTATGGTCTGTTTGAGCCATTGTCTATTCCGATATGGAAGTGGGACCACATCACCAGGGATTTTGTTTTTAGTTTACCTCGTACCCGTGAAGGGCATGATGGTATTTGGGTGATTGTGGATCGATTAACGAAGTCTTCACATTTTCTGCCAGGAGGGAAGAAGTATTCATTAGATAAATTGGCGGAGCTTTATGTGAATGAAATTGTGAGACTTCATGGGGTGTCTGAGTCTATAGTATCGGATCGGGATCCCAGATTTGTTTCAAAATTTTGGGGATATTTGCAGGCAGCAGTAGCCTTATCTCTTTGAGTGAAAGGTACGTAAATTTCAGGGATGAAATTTTTATAAGGAGGGGCGAATTGTCACACCCCAGTCCTTAAGATATTTTACGGTTATTTATTCCGGTATTATTTTAGTGTTTTACCGTATTAATTAACCGTTTACTGTTAAGGACTTTAAAGTTGACTTTTTATTCCGTTGGGAATTTGAGAAAACTTTCTTCATGAAAGTTGTAGAGGACGTCGTTACGAGTTCATAGACATGCTATGCGTTAAATTCGGAGTAAGCATGGTAAAGTTATGAATTTAATGGTAAAGTTTTCGTGTAGGTAAAAAGGGAAAATTTTGTAGTGGGTATTTTTGAGTTGGGTTGAGAGTTGGGCCGGGGGTGGCAGCCCGAGCCCGAGCCCTTTTCTTTTTCTTCTCTCTTTTTCCTCTTCTCTTCTTTCTCTTCTGTTCTTCTTCCCGAACCCGGGTCTTCTCCGTCGGAAAGCCTCGCCGTTGCCTGCCGCCGTCCCGCCAGCGACGGACCGCCGCTCCGGCCCAGGAAGGACCCCCGTCACCTCCTCTCTCTCCCCGGCCAACCATCCGAGCCGATAGTGTCGCCGGAGAGGAGAAAAGCCGTCGGAAGCCGCCGATCATCATTTCACCGGAGCTCCATCCTCCGGCCACCATAGGCCGTGATTTTTGGCTCAACTTGTAGCCCTCATCAAGGTGAGTATTCCCTCAAAAGAAATCGGTCTATTTCGATCTCGTTGTGGTGTTTTGTATAATTGAAAGTTTTAGGGATTTTAGGATGTTTTAGTTCGATTGCCCTAGTTAGCCTCGGAACTGGACTAAGTGTTAGTTATGAAAGTTGTTGGGTATGTTGAGAGGATTATTCTGTCAAAATTTGAGAAGCATTGAGGTCTCCGAAAAATGGCTGCCGGCGAAGCCGCCGCCGGAAAAATATTTTTTGTAGAGATTTTGATGAGGAGTAGTATGGAATGAGTTTTATAATATTTGGAGGAGTTTTGATAAGGTTTAAGATTTTTTTCGATGGTTAAGGAATTTGGCGGTATTTAATTTAGAGTGCCGATATTTGAGTTAGCCAGATTTAAATTTTGTTTAAGGTTAAATTTTGGCCATCGGGGATGGTGGTGAATTTTGGAGTCTTAAAGTAGTATGAGAATTAATATTGATTGTTGTTCAGGCCGTGAAGAGGATCGGTTGGAGGAAGTCTTGGGTCGTCGGCAGGCATAGCTGAGCACTGTGAGTGGACCCTTGATTTAAATGCCATGCATGCAATAAAGTTTATTTAATTTTCCAAGGCATTTGGAGTTTAGAGTTTCATTAAATTTTGGGAACTCTTTTGAGCATTTTAATTGACATGTGAGACATGTCAAGTGATTGTTATAATTATTTTCGGAAAATGACTTTCCGAAAATTTGTTATTTTTCTTTTCACCATAAAGGGTTGATTTATGATCATTATTGCTAACTAAACATTATTGAGCAGCTACTCACTATCGGGACTCACCTCAAGGAAAATTCTACCAAAATTCTTGGTAGAACCTCTCTTGAAAATGGGTAACCCTACCTGAAAAGAAAATCACCAAACCCAAATCCGCAAAAATTCCCAAACCACATCCACAGATATACACTCTCAAATAAACTTAAACAATTGAATCATTTTCAACATCTCATAACACGCTTAAACCATCCCATATTTATCAGAGCATCTACAACGAAAGAAATGAGATAAATAACACAACTAGTAACCTATATGGGAAAACTGGATGAGGTGGGGATTTATGACACGCCTCATATCCTCGTTGAACCAAACTCTGCAGACTAGGCATTTAAAAATGAAGGGCCCAGGGGAGAAGCATTTAAAACAGTAGAGTGAGTGGACAAAAATAATTAACAAAATATTGGAACAATGAAATCAAATTTATGCTCTCCCATAAATTCCGTTTAGAAAATACTTATGCATACCCCTCAAGAAAATTCTCCATGAGTATTTACGAATAAAAACGATGAACCAATCCCATTGGTTCTCATTTATTTAATAAACAATGGGAAAGAGGTTTCACCATAACGATGAGCCTCACAGACTAGGGTCGAAGCCTCTCAGCCTCACAGACTACTCACCTATGATGAGTAGTCACTATTTATGGCTAGCTAACATATAAATATAAATACCGATCGGTTGCCTCCCAGACTATGATAGCGTTCCACGCTAAGCGCACTACTCAGCTATAATGAGTAGCCGCTAATAATAGTTAGCTAGCAATAAAAATTATATATCAACCCTTTATGGTGAAATAAAAGAAATAACAAATATCAAGAATGTCACTTCCCCAAAATCAATATAAAACATTTGACATGTCCCACATGTCAAATAAAATGCTCAAGAGAGTTCCCAAAAATAAATGGAACTCATTACTCCAAGAAATTATAAAATCTCCAATATGCCTTTGAAAATTAAATAAAATTTATTGCATGCAAGACATTCAAATCAAAGGTCCACTCACAGTGCTCGGCTATGCCTGTCAACGACCCGAGGCTTCCTCCAAATTGTTCTCCTCACGGCCTGAACAATAATTAATATTAATTCTCATCCAACACAAATCTTTAACAAATAATTCCATAAAATTGAGGGTCTAAAATAAATCTTCTTCCTTGCCCATTTTCTCCATCTTTAATCTATTATAACTCAAACTTCACCACCCTCACCGATAACCAAAAATCAACCATATACGCAATTTAAAACCGGCTATCCAACTACCGATATTCTATTCTAACACCGCCAAAATCCAAAACCATGGAAAAATCCCCAACATTAACAAAATTTCTCAAAAAATTCCAAACTATACTCCATTAAACTCCTCTCCTTAATACCATCTTAAAAACATGAAAAACAGCCCCTGAGGGGGGCCTCCGCCGGCAGCCGTTTTCCGGCGACTTCTTATGACCACCAAATTTGAACAGCATAATCTTCTCATCATACCCAACAACATAACTATCACTTAGTCCATTTCTAAGGCTAACTAGGGTAATCGAATCAAAACATCTATAAATCCCTAAAACTTTCAATTATACAAACCACCCTAACGAGATCGAATTAGACCGATTCCTTTTGAGGGATTACTCACCTTGACGAGGGCCACAAGTTGAGCCAAAAATCTCGGCCTATGGTGGTCGGAGGGCGGAGCTCCGGCAAATGGACAGTCAGCGATTCCTGCGGCTTTTTCTCCTCTCCGGCGGCACTACCTGCTCGGACACTAGGCCAGGGAGAGAGAGGAGGTGGCGGGGGACCGAACCGGGCTGGAGCGACGGCCGGTTGCTGGCTGGACGGCGGCAACTGGTGGCTGAAGTTTTCGGCGAAGAAGGCTCGAGGAGCTAGGGAGAAAAGGAGGAGGAAGAGAAAGAAAAAGAAAAGAAAAGAAGAGAATGGGCTCGGGCTGTTCCCTCCCCTACCCGGTCCATCACTTATACTCAACACTAAATACCCACTACAAATTTTACCTCTTTTTACCAACTCCAAACTTTACCATTTAATTGATAACTTTTCCATGCTAACTTTGATTTTAACACATAGCATGTCTACGAACTCGTAATCACGTCACCTACAACTTTCATGAAGAAAGTTTTCCCAAATTCCAAATGGAAGAAAAAGTCAACTTTAAGGTCCTTAGCAGTATACGGTTATTTAATATGGTAAAAGTCTAAAATAATACCAAAGTAAATGACCGTAAAATAACTTAAGGACTGGGGTGTGACAACTTCGGTCCCCATATTCTGAATTGTTCTACAACTCTTTTTCATTTTTACAAAACTAACACCTACACACAAAAGCTGCACTTTCTCAATTCTTCACTTTATTCCCCAAGTTCAGTTATCTGTCCACAAACAAATTGCTTAAAACAAAATAAGTTAACCATAGGTGAGTAGAGCGCTCAGCGTGGGACACTATTATAGCCTGAGAGACAATCGATTGGTATTTATATTTATTTGTTAGCTAGCCATTATTAGCGGCTACTCATTATAGGTGAGTAGAGCGCTTAGCATAGAACGCTATTATAGCTTGGGAGACACCGACCCGAGCCTGAGAGGCTCCTTTTACTCCTTTTACATGGTGATAACTCTTTCCCTTATTTATTTTTCTCAGTTATAATTGATTAACCAGCGGGGCTGGTTTATCCCTCATTTTGAGATTTCTGTTTTATTTAACCAGCGGGGCTAGTTTATCCATTATTAAGTGATTTTGGATTTAAAGTTTTAAGGACGTTTAAAGTTACGTGCAACCAAGCTCTAAAGTTGAAACATGGGAAAGTACATAGATTATGTTTTTGTTAAGTTATTTATTTTATTTTTGTCCACTCACTCTAACGTTTTTAAATTACTTTCCTCTGGACCCTTTGGTTTTAAATGCCCAGTATGCAGGATAAGTTTAAATGAGGTCGAGCTTACATGGAGTCGAGGCATAGTCAAAGGCTGCTTCCGCTTAATCTTTATTCATTGTTATTCTTTCGTTATTAGATATACTCTGATAACCAGTTAGTGAATGTTTTTTTAGTATTGTTGGTTATGGAATTATCTTAGTTGAGTAATTGATTTATTGGGAGATGTGATGAACTTGGGGAGCAGGAAGGCTCCAGGTGTTGAGGATGGATGTTTGGTTATAAAAGTGTTAAGCTGGATTTTTTAGATAAGGGTTGTCCATTTCAAAGAAGGTTATGCTGAATTTTTGGTAAATTTTCCTTGAAGGTGGATCTTGTAGGATTTACCTCGGGTTTCAAGGTGAAATCCGGGGTGGGTCCTGACATATAGTTTTGAGCTGAAGAGGCTCGATATTTATGAGATAGGAAATTTATCATTTGAGGCATGCATTCATTTTCTTTGAAATAAAAATTGGGAAAGCATAAATGTTGAAAATTATTTTCTTTATTTATTTTTGTCCACTCACTCTAACTTTTGCTAATAATTTTCCCCTGGGCCATTCGTTTTAAAAATGTCCAGTCTGTAGAGTTCTGATTAGTACTGGTAGGAGACGATGAGGCATAGTTACTCACTTCTTAGCCACATTTCACTAGTAGATTACATGTTTAACCTACTAGAGTATTTTTCGGCTTCCTCTAATGTTTAGTAGCTCTGAATACTCTTGGGGTTTATCGTATAATTTTTCTGGTCGTGTGCTAAGACCTATGTTTTATTTTAGAATATACAAAGATTGTAATTGTTATATTCTCACTTTCGGATAATTGTGAGTTGATTTGGAGGATGCTTAATAATATTTAGGAGAGTAAATCTTTAGTTTTTCGGGTTAGGTTTGTCCATTTTCAAGGGAGGTTTGCTGAGCTTTTCGGTAAATTTTCCTTGGAGGTGGACCCCGCAAGACTTACTTCGGGTTTCAGGGTAAAATTCGGGGTGGGTCCTGACATGCATGTCACTGTCAAATGTGAGGGATTGAGAAGGGTGGGTCCTGACATGCATGTCACTGAAAATCTGCAGTATTACAGAGAGATTCGAACGAAATTGGATAGGAGAGAGAAATATGAGGGATTGAGAAGAGAGGGCAATTTTTTTTTTTGAGGGAAATGGAACTAAATCCATTAGTCTTACAGCCTATAACGACCCAAAAAGGCCAATGCATGAATAATCCGAGGACTACTCAAACACAAAGTATAACTTAATCCAAAACTATGAATTGAAAGAACAACCTCAAAACTACGTCTAAAAAGGTGGACATGAAGACTATTAAAACTAAAGTCCAAAAAGACGGACCCTCCAACACTACAACTGAAAACAGAAAAACCTTGACTCATATATCACTATAGGGCAAAACATCTATCCTGAAGAGCATGACGCGTAAGACCTCCATTGGTGTACGTTTTCACTTCATCAGATCAGTGAACAGCTTCAATCTAAACAGCCATATAGGATAGAGATGTGACTCCCACAAAAGCCAATCACAAGCTAGACCCATATGAGGAAAGAATGAGAAAGTTAATTAAAGCTCCAAGACCCATCACACCAGCCCACACAAATGCAGCCGAATGAGACAAGGCCCAAAGCCCAACCAACCTCTATCTCCTCTAACCCTACCAACCTAGCCCTGAGATGGACTGACGTCGGAGCCACTGGCCACCGAATTAGTCCGGTGGTCGTCCAGATCCAAGGCTCATGATATCGCCACCTCCAAGGATCCCCAAGCCACCGCAAAAAGCTACTGAGCCAGATCCAATTACCACCAAGACGCATACCTTCTTCCTCTGCCCTCTTTCACAACTTCTAAGTCGTCGTAGATCAGAGACCTAACCTTGAAGCAACAGCCTTCCTTGCCTTTGCAATTAACCCTCTACTTGCCTCCGTCGTGCGCTTTCCTGCGAAACAAAACCGAGAAAGACCAGCGTCGCCTTCCACGTCCCCGACCCGAAAGCCAAAGAACTGATATGATCAAACTCCACCTCCTCCTCCACTTGCCGACAAGACCCAGCGCCGAAGACGCCTTGTAGCAGACAGATGACTCATTGAGCCATTGTCGCCGTGCTGCACAAAACCTAGGGAAACCGGCTTCGGTATGCTACTCCGAAAAAAATGGAGCTAGATGGGATGTAGATGAATGACCAAGTTGCGCCTAACAATTCTGAGAAGAGGGCAATTTGTTCAACAAAAAGAGAGAAAAACTGAAAATTTGGCTAGCGGGAATAATACTTTTAGATATCTTAGGGCTAGTGGGAATTTCATATTTTATTTTTGTTAGTGGAAAAATTTCTTAAAAAATAAGGCTGAAGAGAATTTTCCCTTCTTTTTTTGTTTCATGTTACCTGGCCTCTTATTCATTTTCTTTTCTATGCATGGTTGCATCCTCCTCAAAATAATTCGTTAGTAAGTAATTATAAGTGAATCATTTTGGGATGTACTACATGCATCTTATTTTATGTAGTAGTTGAAATGGCAGATGCAAATCATATATATAATGAAAATCTGATAAGTTAAATTTTTTACCACATCAGTTGCCATGTAATTTACCTATATACTATTTGTTGGTCGACTGTGCAGATAACTGAAATCACTGTTTTCAACACTATTACTAATCACTGTTTGTACACAACGCAAAACCCTGTTTCTAACGCTGTTTCTAACTACTGTTTGCATGAACAAATTTGGGCCTCCTCCTCAAGTTTCCAGATATGATCTTGAGACTTCTTCGTCTTTATATTTTTTCCTATCTCTTTCTCCCTCTCTCTTTCTCTCTCCGTCAAAATCCTCTATCTCGACTTCTCGGGCTTCAGGTTTGTGACCGATCCAACAACGGCGACGGAATATGAAACCCATTTCCAATTGGGTTTTTGATATGAGCACGATAAACATCGGTTAGAGGTTTGAATTCGATCTTTGAGCCTACGAAATTTCACTATTCGATTCAGTTTAGTTTCTGGGGTTTATCCGAATTTGTATTTTTGTTGTTGCTAACATTGTTATGGGTTTTGGGTTTTGCAGTCAGGAGATTCTTCCTCCCATAGTCGGATGCCATTTCCAACACACCTCTTCTCTTTGATAGCACCACCAGCTTTACCTCTTCAATTTTCACTGTATGATTTGCTATTCCGCTACCAAAGTACCAATAATGGCCTCCAGTGAATCTCTCTCTCTCTCTCTCTCTCTCTCCTTCTCTTTATCACACATATACTAAATTTAAATTTGATTTCTTTACGTGTTGCTCATTATCTTTGATTCATTACTTTTGACTATGGGGAAATTGGGTTTTGATTATGGTTAAAAATCAGTTTTTATTTTACCAAATACATCATGCATCTCATATCTTCAATCATTCCATAAGGAGTGATGAGATTTGACTGTTCAATTTGAGACATATGTATGCAAGCTTCGGAAAACAACCAACATGAATCATAAATCAATATTTTATTATGCCATACATTAATCATAAATCAATATGTTCTTATTCCATACATTGATCATAACCAGCAGGCATTATGAGGTCCACGATGTTTAGCTTTTTTTATATGCAGTTAGTGTCTATGATTTTTGAGTTACTATTGTTATCAAGTTGCTGGCTTTTCAGTGACGGTTTCATTTGCAAGTTCTTAGATTTATTCATTCATCACACTTTTGTTCAGATCCTAAATTAACTTTTTAACTTATACTTCTTTCATTTATATCTCCATGTTTGCAATTCTATATATGTTTATCTACAAAGTTGGAAAACACTCACAATACTAAGAACTTACAGGTATTCTAGTTCAAATGATAATGTATAGAACTCCCCACTCCATAAAGACAATTGATAGCATAAGAGGTTTGAAAAGTGGCCTTGACAACGGTCCTTGAGTTAAACAAGTTGATTCCAGTCATACAAGGTAAAAAAATAAAACAATAAAAAAAACCATTTGACATGCATGTACAAATTTAACTTCAAATTTCTCAGATTTGGATACAAAGATAATATTGAATTTAGAATATTCAATACAAAATGGCTGAGATTTTGGTTGCCACATTTTAGTATGTTCTCTTCTCATATATGTACTAATATTCCTTTTATTTTTAGGAATTGAGCAATTTGGTTGCTTTTAATATTCATACAATTTGCAGATCCTTTCACATTCTCACTTAATATATACATATTGCAGGAACCAATGGTATACTACTGCGATCCTTCGATCTGATTTGTGATGCATGATCGTTAATGGTATGAAGCATGCCGACATTGTTACCTACACTTAAAACAGAAAGACGATAGCGATCTACGAATCTATCTAGAACGCAACATGCAAGTACCTCTTCCATGGTAATCTCTTCTCTCTGATGGGGATATAATATGATGTATGTAAAGGTTCAATTTATGTGCATGAGACTTTATGCGGGTACCTTTTATTTTACCAAAGTTTACGAATAGTAAAGCATGTCTTGACAAGTATATAAAAAAGAGAGAACAAAAGAATTTGACATTTTTTTGACATAAGTCAAAAGCATTCTATCACTTTGTGAAAAGATAAGTTTGATTCTGATATAATTGCCTACTACCCTACTTTTTTGATTCTATCATACATTAAACATTTAAACCTAACACTTAGTAGTAAACCATAGACTCTTATTTCTTACCTCCATAACTTTTTCCAATTAGGCTAAATGCTCTTTGCTTTTGGTTTGATCTCAATTCTGAAACATGTCCATTTATATATTACTTCAATTCCCTTTCAAATCTTAACAAAACAAGGATATATAATTTGTTGGTGGTTTCAAATTTTATTATTGTTAACAAGGAGTTATCATATAAGGCT
Organism: Fragaria x ananassa; assembly: GCA_034370585.1. Taxonomy (NCBI): domain Eukaryota; kingdom Viridiplantae; phylum Streptophyta; class Magnoliopsida; order Rosales; family Rosaceae; genus Fragaria; species Fragaria x ananassa. The sequence continues at coordinate 12,750,509 of CP139762.1, read as the reverse complement.
GAATTTATTATGAATTTGATGTAGCTCTAGAATTTATTTTATCTGATTTATCTTTCTATATTAAATTGAATGCTTGGTAAAAATTTTGGTTATGAGAGGTTTTTAGGACTATAAATATCGTTCTACATCTAAACAATACTAAGAGTTTTAGGTTATCTTCATATTTTTATTTTTTGAATAAATATTCAACTTTTTCTAAAGCTTCAAAAATGTTTTTTAATAGTTTCATTTATGAAAAAAAAAAAGAAGACTTATAGCTGTGATGTGATTTAAAGGTATTTGTGATTACAGTTGCAATAGTGTATAAAAATATTATTGCAGAGTTTCTCTATTGCATGAATTTTTACAGATATTTGATGAGTTTAGGTTTTATATGGGAAATAACCTGCTGTGTTTGAATATTTAAAGATTTATTGATTTTCTTTTGTATTACTATGTACAAATGATCATTTTGTTACTTTAGGCTCTAATTGCAGTTCCCTAGATGCTCTTTCCAAAACCTTTCATTTTGAGGAAGCTTCATATAGAGGTATTGTGGTATAATTTTCTCATCATTTGTTTAGTATTTTAGTATTTTACTACATAAGCTATTTGACTGGAGGCATCAGAAGCTTGGGAGGATAATATTAGTTTGCTTACCTGTAATTTTCCACAGGTTTCAAGGTTGTGCATATGAGGATGCTTGGTACCTTAGAAAAGGACCATGACATGGAAACTGATCCTGCGAGGCAACATCATGGGAAGTTTAATTTCAATGAGGTGTTTGTTCTTGGTGCAATTTCAAATACGCATCCTACATTCAATAATGGGCTGATCTGATCAGGGAGGAAATCACATTGCTGCTAGCTGAAGGAAAGTTGCTCAAGTTGATGTTCTCTTACATGAGCTCTAAATTGGGTAATTGATTCCTTTTAAGTGGATTATTTTCACGATTGTTTTTCTTTTTGTTTATTTTCCCTTCAATTGCATTTTCAAATCGCTCTTTAGTTTTACTTTCTCAGAAACTTTTTTCCTTTCATTATCATCTTCTCTTTTTATAGTCTCAGGTGTTGGATGGTTGCTTTGCCTGATATTTGCGTTTGCTTTATTATGCAGGAAATGTCTATTTTGCTGTGAATGAATTTTGAGGTTAATAAATTGTTGTGCTTTTGAAGATTGCAAATAAAAATTGTTTTTGTTTATCTGAGTTTATTTTGGTTATGTGGGAATGTATTGTTTTGATAGCTTTGTAATGTGGTTTTTATTGTTTGGTTCAATTAGTTGCCCTGTCGTGATTCGACTAAAATCTACATAAATCCAATAGGCATATTACTTTATTTGCTTGGAACAGCAATTGGCAATCAATCAAAGTAGTAGTTATATATATAATTAAGAGGCATACTCATGTATTTTATTCAAGATATTGTGATGAAGCTAATGTAGTTTATTTAATTTAACGTAGCCATTATTTAATTTTTATTGCTTTGCTAACTTTTATTGATTTTTCATGGTGCTTCAGGTGACAATAGAATTATTGGAAAGAGATCGATTTGTGGAAGCATTTATGCAGGTAAATGCTTATTTTTCTAACATGTAGCTGCTTTTCTCGGTTCATATTCTCTTTTTCCTCCGTTGTTCTCGGGTAGGTGGTTAATAGAATCACAGACTCAAGCTGGTGATAGTTCCCATATTTTGTTCATAGAAATTAATGCTTAGGGGTTTATAGAATTCATAGGATTGTATTTAGGGAACCCTGTTATTGTTTTATTGTCTTAGGGGTTTATCTTCTTAGCAAAATATATATTTGTGTTTTATATACAACATCTTAGGACTCTGGCTTCGGCTATAATTTTGCTTTCACTATTACATAGTTGTTTAGTTTGTTCCTTTTTTTTTCCCGGCTTTTCATCAATTTTACTAATCTGAGGTTTTCTTTTTCTTTGCTTCTTCGTTTTCCTAATCTGAGGTTCAAGGTCATCATATATGCATTTATATTGTGCTTTGTGTGATTCGGTGCAATATCAGTTCTGTTTTTTTACCTACTTTCAACTTCTTTTTCATAAATTATAAAATTATAAAAAGAAAAGGTGCTGGTTGCAGTACCATAAGAGATAAGCCCCGCAGCAACGCGCGGGCAACCTTCCTAGTGTAATCTATGTCGTGTTCCAAAAAGTGGTTCACATACCGTATATGATTCTTCTTGAATGATACTGATCCTTGTGTGCCTCTATGACACGACCCATCCCGAATTTCACCCTGAAACCCGGAGTAAGTCGTGCGGGGACCACTTCCAAGGAAAGTTTACCAAAAAATTCGACATAACCTCCCTTGAAAATGGACAACCCTTCCTAATAAAACCTGCAAACACTTCTGAAAATTTAAATCCATCCATAAACTCCTAGAGCCTTCGTGCTCCCCAAATCACAACATCTCCCAATTTAAATACCAACTTAAACAAGAAAAATCTCAAAGCCAATAACCACAGTTCAGAGCAACTCTATTTGAAAGGAAATGAACTAGAAATATAAAAATGAGCGGAAGCTACACTATTGACTATGCCTCTTCTCCATATACGTCCGACCACAACTATGCAATCCTGCAAACTGGGCATTTTTAAAACGAAGAGCCCAGGGGAAAACATTTGAAAACGAAACGTTAGAGTGAGTGGACAAAAATAAATTAACGAATAAAATATTTATGTTTCCCCAAATCAATTTCCAAGGAAAATCGAATGCATGCTGCAAGCGATAAAACTTTTATCTCATAAATGTTGAGCCTCTCAGGCTCTATAATATATGTATGTATTTACACACGTCCATACTCCCTATATAAATTCATGAGTCTATATAGGGCTACTACGCTCGTGTCCAACGCTCACGTCACGCCTTAATGCGGTGCTACACTACGCCATTAAGGTGGACAGACGAGTGTATAAATATGTGTCCATACCCCCTATATGAATTAAACACTCATATAGGGCTACTACGCTCGCGTCCAACGCTCACGTCACACCATAATGCGGCTATATGCTACGCCATTAAGGTGGACAGACACATATGGCTAGCTAGCATTTTCTATACATACTCTCTCATAAATACATATTTATATCCACCGAAAATCCCATTTTCGGTATCTCTCCAAGAGAAATAAAAGCGTCAAAATTAATTGACGTTAAAATTCCAACAAAAGGAAATGTTCAATCATGAACCATAGCATGCATATTATTTAAAAAATAAACATCCACTCACAAATTAGGCCTAAGCCTGATGTCGATCTGGGGCCTCGTCTGCTCGAGCCTCCTCACGTCCTGTTCCAAAACACAAATAATTCCTTAAAATAAACTCCCAATGCATAATTAGAAATAGGCATAATTAACTATGAGCTTCACACGCTCAACCGTACCTATCGCCCTAAATCTTATATTCACCGCCAACCACAAATCTCCATAAATACTGACATCCTCAAAACCACCTTCCAACCCTTGATCACGAAAATAATCCAAAGGCCGGATTATAACTTATTAATCCGCCTAAAATACCAAACTTAAATAATTTCAAAACCTACTCAAAACTCCTCCAAAAATTATAAACCTTATTCCATTAAACTCCTCATAATATTCTCCACCAAAAACATTTTCTCGGCGGCGGCGCCGGCAGCGGCGGCCGGCAGCCGTTTTCCGGCAACCTCCGATGCTCACCAAATTTTGGCAGCATCTTCCTCTCAACCTCCTCTACAACATTCCTAACTACCACAAACTCAAATTCTAAGCCTAACCATGTCGATCGAACACAAACAACCAAAAATCCCTAAAACTTCCAATTATACAAAACACCACAACGAGATCGAAATAAACCGATTCCTTTTGAGGGAATACTCACCTTGGTGAGGGCTACAAGTTGAGCCAAGAATTACGACCTATGGTGGCCGGAGGACGGAGCTCCGGCGAGATGGCAGTCGGCGGTTCCGGCGGCTTTTTCTCCTCTTCCGGCGGCCTAGAGGCTCGGGGGTTAGGTCGGGGAGGGAGAGGAGGAGATGAGGGTTCGAACTGAGGTGGAGCGGCGGCCGATGGTTGGCTGGACGGCGGCGGCTGGCGGCTGGACAGTCCAGCGGGGAGAGAGCACGGGAGAGAGAAGAAAGAGAAAAGAGAGAAGAAGAGAAAGGGAGGAAAAAAAATGGGTTGGGGCTCCCAACCGGTTCAACCTTATAAACAACCCAAATCCAAAAATAAAACACCCCGAAAAAATAATACCCGAATAAAAATTACCTTTGACTAGCTAAAATTTACTATTTTTACCGTCGTCGTATTTTCCTCATACGAATAATCCTCCGCACATAATCGTCCCCGAAACCCCTCTAGGGACCAATTAAACTATTAACTCAATGATCGAGACGGTAAAATTTTTATTATAATCATACTAGTAAATAAGGTAAAAATATAAGGGTCGGGATATGACACTATCTCGGAAAATGAAAACAATTTTTATCACCGTGCAGTTAATTAGTGAGTGCCTTGGATATGATATTATGCTCTCGGTTTCGGTTGTTTCCTTACCGTATGCCCGTGTGATATACATTAAAACTCTTCTGATATTTCCAAACATACCCCCCCACAATCTTTCTTTTCTATATGTCCGTTACTTACACAAGCAACACATTTTAATTATTTAGCTTTAACAATATAGTTATTGCTAGTGTGGTATTTCATCTTCATCAATGCACACACACATTATTTGTGTGAGCCACCAAAAGGTGAGCGAGCCACCAAAAGGTGAGCGAGCCACCAAGGGCAAGGCACAGGTGCTTCACTTTTTGATTTAATTTTTTGATTTCCTTTTACCCATTTTCAAAAGAAAAAGGCAATTAGCACAACTTTGATGAGATGAAACTATGAAAGGTGGCCATAAACTTAAAAAAGGAGCCAACCCAAGCGACCCTCGTGGAAGCATCAATTCTAATTGCAGGAAAGAAAGAATAAACTAGCTCTGTCTCCAACAAAGATTTTGGATGGTGCATATTCCCATACCAGATATCTATCTATCTTACTTACATAGACCAGAGATGTTTCTTCTTTTCTGAATTGCTTCAATTTTTGGTTCTGTTTGGGATGTGTGTTATTAAATTAAGTCTCTGTAGTCTCTTCACACATCCCAATACCAGCTTCCAATGGGTTGTTATAAATTTATATTCTATTTAGTAAACTCACGGGACGACAGCCATGCATGAGGGTTCTTTCTAGTTTTATAGATAATTTACAAATAAAAGTCACCCAAAAGAAAACGTTCACTGTTGAAATGGAAATTGTCAATTCAAATGGATGATGTGCGGGAGATAAAATTGGTTTTGTATGGAAATATGCTATGCTTGGGTTTTTTCCAAGGGTGTGTTCTGGAATGTACCGAGTACATCGATGACTTTGGCTGTCTCGAGTACGTATCAATCATCGATTGACACGTGCAATTTACTTCCCCGTCTGGCTCCGTCGTCCTCGTTAACGCGATCGACGATATGAAGGGTGGATAACTTCACTAAAGAACAGTATAGAGCTTTGCATCGAGTAATACCCGATCGTGTATATTCTTAAGGCAAAAGCATAAATCATTTGAGAGGTAGAATCAGATCTGAATTTGGGATTCGGCGGTCTTCTGCTGAACCACAGAGGGATTTTCACGAACCACTGTTGGATTCCCGACGATTTTCAAAACCTTGGGCCGTCGTCGTACTTGATTCATACAAGGTTAGTTTGTTGTTAGTATGAAACTATAATTGAAATTGTGTATATCTACTGTGATTTGCACGATCGTGATGTGAAAAATTAAAGGTATGTGTGGGTTAGGGTGTTGATAGCAAGAAGATACGTAATTGCCTTGTTGTTCTTTGCAAGAAAGAATGTAATTGTTGTTCTTTATTCTGAATTGAATTACTGCAAATTTTGGTGCTTTATGGTTCAGCAAGTGAGAAATGTGGAGCTGAGTGGGTTTTATATTAGGTTTATTTGTATCTGTTCGTTTGTGAATGTGTTCTTCGATGAAAATGTGGAAATGCTATATTTCACTGTATCCATGTTTTGGCTTTTGCTTGTGTTTCATATTACTCTGATGTTATCAAATCATGCTTCATACCTGAATAATTTGGCTACATATAAACAACTAGTAAGCAGTTTTTGAATATTTTTAATTGCTCAGCTATTTCACTATATCCATGAAATTTTACTAGCACATTAACCATTTTGATATTAGGAGCAGATTTTACTTCCATATATTATTTATCGTGTCAAATCTGGGCTTTGTGTGCTATGTTCAAAAGCACATGTCTGATGAGCGATCATATCATTGCATTTGTACATTGTGATTATTAACAATAATGATCATTTTAATTTGTAAGGTTTTTTCTTATTGTATCTATGAACTTAGTATTAGGCTTTTATGCTGAAAATAGGACTTCATAAAGGGTGGCATGGTTCCAGTTTTTGCCTCATCATTTAAGGAGGCAATCTACAAGCTGAAATGTCAGTGTGAGTTCTGCATATGTTTCATGTTTATTGTCAATGTATATTTATGTTATATTTATTCAATGAAATTGTTCCTTCCTCATTTATGTTGCTCTACTAGCTTTATCACTGGTGGGTACTGACTACCGCCTCAAGATTTTCTAAGTACTTCAGCTGTCAACTGCAATATTGTTCTTCCTTCACTGCTTCTATTTTTTGAAATTTTGAGTCTAGATAGGGTATTCTTGATCCTCTCATGTGTCTCTAGTTTAGCTGAGCTTTCAGTCTTTTTTAACAGGCAGCAGAGGGACATTTTGCTACTGTCATTCAAAAAAATGTTGCTCAAATTGATAAGTGAGTCTTGTGGGAGATGCAATTTTTAATTATTTTATAAAATTCACAGTTGTACTATGTGCCATCATTAGCGGAAAATATGCTATCATGATATGCTTACTACTTTGTTGTGATTTCCGAGGACATGGGAAAATTAAATTGTATGTACAGCAGTCAAGCTCAAGCTCAAAGCATGTACATGTTTTAGTTAATACATTTCCACAGTCAAAATGATAGGCTAATTACTTATTATTTTTAGTGTACCAGTTGTGCTACTTATGATAAGAAAATAGCAACATGTTCATATTTTAGAACTATGGTTACCTCATAGTTGTATGGAATGTTTATCTGTTTGAGCCTTACATACATTGCTAATACAGCCAGGAACCTAGTGGTTGCTTCAGTACATGCAATAATTATGTAAACTGTATGTCATTTGTGATCATATACTTGTCCCAAGTTCAAAGTAAGGTCTTTTTGGGTTTGTGTTGTTTATACAGTCTGTGTTGAGTTGAATGTAAAGTTTTAGTCTTTGTTTTGTTGAAGTTTTAGTCATTGTTTAGTTTGGTGTGTCTAGAGCATTTGGGATTTTAGTAAAACAAAGTAGTTGTTGTTCAATTTGGACTTGGAAAGGTTCTAGCTTTCGATTTTAGTGTCTTATTTGGATTTTGTATTGGTTGTGTGGGCAGTGGCTCCAGCAGTGAAGCATGTGGACAATGAAACTGCGTTTAAGAAATTGAAAGATGGGTTGCTTTCAGCTACGTCTGGGTCTATAAAGGAAAGTAAAGACTCAGAGTAGGGTTAGTTTTACAGTTGCTCACAGATGCTCTATGTGATTTTCACCCGTTTGTAAGTTTTCTCGAAGCATGTCCGTTAATTGATATGATGTCAATTTAAACTTCATTTCTAGTTATGTTTGCGTGAGTCCAACTGTAATTTGGTTCTCTAAATAAGAACTAACTAACCTAATGCAATGTGTGCAGGTTGCCCTTATCAAAGAAGAGTTGCAGCTATGGGATGAAATTCTTGTTGTTCTGTATATATTGATGAGTTGGTAAATCTGTTCTATTCTATATATTAAGATACAATACAAAGTATATGAAGGTGCCAACGGGCTTTTGTGTATGGATATATGGATTTAACAAGAATATACGGATCATTAATTTGACACAAATGTGTATCGAGTATTGACTGATGCAAATGGCAGAGTACAATAAAGAAACAACGGTTGTGCAAATTTTGTTCGAGTTTATGCAACCTGCAATTCACACTACATAACGTGTACCAATCATTGGACAGTTTGTAGCTTGTTTTGTTGTTAAGTCTCAATTCACTTTTGTATAATCATAAATCACTCGACAATAAAACGAAAGAAAAAATTGTATCACAATAGTATGCATGTTGTTATTCCAATGATTAAAATTCATAAAATGAAAATTCGACCGTCTGATATGATCAGTATAGTGAAACATGGCTATGATATAAAATTCAACTGTATTCGGTAACATTCAGGGCTCGATCAAAGTGGTTAACTCTAAATCAACGTCACTTATCATACGGAAATGCTCTTACCAACCCCTATGTGATCTAATTTGGTAGATCATTACACACTCACATAGATGAGACGTAACCGCCTATGTAATATTAGGGGACGTTTACCTCCCGATGATAGGGCTCTCCAAATGGAAGATTAAGCATAAATAGGGTTGACCGCTTTTATCGAGACCCAGACGTTACCCAAAAATATGTTGCACGGACACTCCACACCCCTGGAGTGTCGGAGTGTCCGACACTTCGACACTCTGACACGCTGACACGACGCCCGACATGGCAAAATACGTGTCTGAACAAATTTCGGACAAGTTGACCGGCCCCAACACGGCATTGCGACACGCCATGTCAACGTACACCCCACCACCGCCAGTCCACCACTCTTGCCGCCGAACACAACAGCTGCACACCCTGCCCAAAATCCCAAATTTCTCAAAACTCCACCAACAACAAATTCAAGCCTCTACAATCTCTCAATCCAATTCAATATACTCAAAAAGCCAGAAATGGATCAAAACACCTCCACCGCCGCCGGGCACGCATGGCAGTCCTCCGCTGCCTAAAACCTAAATCCTTCAAATCTCAACCAATCTCAATTCCAATTATAGAAACATGTAAAGCTCATCGAATAGACCAACTTTAATACCTAAGTCATCATCAAAGCTCGCCGGAAAATTTAGAAACTACTCCTCTTTGATTCTCCCTCACCTGACCTTGTCTTGTCAAGCTGAAGTCATAGGGACGTTGAGGATGAGGAGACGAAGCTATCCACACTGGTGAGAGGCGTCGACGCTGTCGGAATTGGAAACTTGCCGGCGAACTCAAAAAAGTTTCCCTTCTTTGAATCTCTCTTTCCCTTGCTTCCCATGGAAATCCAATACCAAAACGACATCGGGGAGGACGAGAAGAAGCTACCAATACCGGTCACGCTCACCGCCGTGGCCGAAATCACGAACTCGACCGAAAACCCAATCGCCTTCTCTCCTCCTTTTCTCTCTCACCAAAGCTCCACTCTTCAAACTGGAATCACAGGGAGGTCGAGGACGACGAGACGGACCCGTGGCCACCGGCTGGACGCCAAGAGACCGCCGAATGAGAAGGAGCAGTCGAGACCGAGGTCAGTCTGGGCTTGAGCTGATCCACTCCTACCTCTATATATCTCAAATCCAACGGCCCAGATCCAACCACCAATATTTCTATTTTTAATTAAATTTTTGGATAATACCAACTTCTAAAAATCATTAAAAATAGCTCCGATGCTCCGAAAAATCTCACAAACTTGTAACGACGTCTAGTTTAATCCTATGGGCACAAAAGAAAAAATTTGACAAACCAAAAATTTGAATAATTTTAGAAAGCCACAAAGAATTGAAAGAATAATTTAAATCGAAATAAAATAACTAGAAAATTAATTTTCTTTTTTAAAAATAGAAAACTGAAATTCCGGGATATTACAGATTATGGATATGATAATTATATTAGTTCATCTTCTTGTCTATTAAGTGCTACTATGCTAGAGATTGCCCTGTATGAAAACAAGCTACTGCTCAAGTTTGTTTTTCTTTAATGTTATGTTTTAAGTACTAGAGGTCTTCTATTTTTAATGTTATAGTTATACACATGACTTATTTCTTATAGTTATGAAATATATTTAATTTAGAACTTTATTTAGTAATGTAATGAACTTATTTCATATTTTAGTATATTTTTTATTTATTAAAAAAACATAAATATATAATTTTGTTTGCCGTGTCCAAGCCATGTCGGAAACTCAGTTTTTGAGTTTTGCTGTGTCGCCGTGTCCGTGCAACTTAGCCCAAAATACATAATTTTTCAACCATAGTCGCATTTCACTATAACGATCGCATCCTATTTCACACGATTTTTAAAATTTTGCTTCTTTGGTACTGTTGGTTCACAAATATCTACACTTACTTATGACCTACTAAACAAGTTATACTATATTAGTAAGCACGTTGTGATTCCAATGACTAAAAATCACATAATGAAAATCTGACCGTTTGATATGATCACTATAGCGAAACATGGGTATGGTAAAAAATTCAACTAGATTCGGCAACGTATAAGACTCAATCGAAGCGGTCAACTCTAATCCATCATCACTTAACACACGGAAACACTCTTACCTACCTCTCCCTGACCTTGTTTGGTCGATTCTTCCACACATTAAACTCTCTCACATAGATGATATGTAACCACCAATGTAAAAATTTGTGGACGTTTACCTCCCGAAGATAGGGCTCCTCATAGGGAAGATTAAGCGTAAAATAGGTTGACCGCTTTTATCGAGACTTAGGCGTTACCTGAAATATGTGATTTTTCAACCATAGCCGTATTTCACTGTACCGATCAAGTCCTATTTCACAAGATTTTTGAAAATTTTGCTTCATTTGTATAGTTTGTTTACAAAGTTGTACACATAACTTACTAAACAAGTTGTACCACATTAGTACACATGTTATGATCTGACCGTCTGATATGATCATTATAACGAAATATGGCTATGGTATAAAATTCAACTGGATTCGGTAAGGTCGAGGCTCGATCGAAGCGGTCAACCGTAATCTATCATTACTTATCACATGGAAACGCTCTTACCTACATGTCTGTAACCTAATTTGGTCGATTCTTGCACACATTAAACTCTCACATGGATGAGACATAACAACACATGTAAATATTTAGAAACATTACATCTCGACGATAAGGCTCCCCATATGGAAGATCAAGCATAAAAAAAGTTGACCGCTTTCATCAAGCACCAAGCGTTACCCAAAATATGTGTTTTTTCAACCATAGCCGTATTTGTTACTTGTAATGTAGGTAATAGCGTTACGACAATTCTGTGCAAGGATGTAAAAAACACCTTCGTTTCGGACATCTTGTTGCAAACTTTCAACCAAGGCAGTGATGCACTATTTTGAGACATTGTGGGTTCCTCTATAATAACAATTCAACAAACAATATACAGAAGGAAGGGTTCTCATCATAGAATCATATGTGATCCTTCAGATTGGGATCCATAGGCACGCCCACCTGATATTGGATTAATGAGAACCTATAACATGCTAAGCATTTCCAACTGTACATAAATTACTTGGGGGATTTACTTATAGATTCTAATGTCGTTACACAAAGTGTCCTAGTTCAGGCCTTGCGTTCATCCATGATTTAAATTTTATCTCAGCTAGTATAGTGCAGTAGAGGTAGGGACCTAAATGTGATGTATCTTCTGCATTATGGAAAAACAAGATGATTAAATAGTTATATAAACATTTGAATTGCATTTAGTAACACGAAAATGGCGATGCTTTTTGGATCTGTTAACAAATGGAATAAAAAAAATAACTCCGCCGCATCCGACTTGTGAAAATTTGTTTCAAGCTAAAAGAGCTCGAGTACATCCAACGACTTTCTATGCAGTATGTTGAAGGGGTTGAAGGGAATGAACAGTATAAATGGATGTGGCTATACACTCTTAAGCTTAATGTAGAAGGAAGTGAAAGCTGACACTGATCCGTAAAAGACAAGCAGAAGGATAATACTTGTAGTTATCATAACTTAAACTAATGCAAAATAACCAAGACATGCCTAGTTCAGAACATTGATATTTCCCCGAGCATCTTATCTGGCATGGACAAGAATGATACAATGGTTGGAGAGTTGCATAACTCACTAACACTGGTCAATGTCGTGAAAAGTAATTAGCGATTCATAAACATATAACAAGTTGAACTCATGCATCAATAATCAATACCAGTGGTCTGTTAAGTTCCAGTAAATAAAGAAACAGAGCCACACAATGAGCAATTTAGGAAGGAGAAATAAATACCAAGGCACATAAGATTTACCTTAGAGCTTTAAAACCCATGTCCATGAGGTTCGCTTGTTGCTCATCATCACCATCAGCGAACTTCTCAAGTTCCTTACTATAATAAAGAATATCATCATGTAAATGCATATAATTGAACAATCACATATAATAAGCTACCAACTAGCAGCTTAAAAATCGTTTATAGAGAAGCAACTCTGGAAATAGTATACCAAGAGAAAAATCCAAGTAAATGCATTTATGATAAAACAGAATAGAACCATCAATCATGGATTATCCTTTCTCTCAAGTCACAAATGACAAAAAAAAATAAACAAAGTTTTCTATATTATCACCCTTCATTTTCAGTTCAATATTTTATAAATGCCTAGACAAGTAGATAGTACTAACATTCAGAGATAAACTCCAACATGGAATATCTAATAGATACATGCCTTTCCATAACACTGTCAACGTCTGCTTTGCTCTTGGGACCATAAACAAGAATCCTTGTAAGACTTAGTATGTCACGGTAGTCACCTATTCTCAGAACTTCTTCACCAGAAACTCGAGAAGGCAAGTCTTCTTCAGCTGTATACGATGGAGTTGTTCTGACCAAAAGTTGTAGATCCATGGGTGTAAATTTTTTTGCCGCACCAAGTCTGACACAAGTGATATCCATTGCATATGAAACTCCTCCAAACCCCGTATGTGATACAAAAAGGTAAGATCCTGCCGAGCTACAGTAAAAAATTATTTGTATCAAATTATAATATTTAATAAATAGAAACAGATTCAAAAATCAAAGACCAACACATGGGATTAAAAGAATCATGCTTGCTACAAACCTAATGAATGAAAATCAAATATCAATCACCCTTAACATGCCAAAGTTATACATCCAAAAGAGAAAAATGAAATTAATTGTGCAACTTCATGATGGAAATTGACCATTACTAACAGATCTCTGACTCCTGGTTTGAATGAAAAATATTAAATACAAAAATAATTAGAAAAGCCGCCTTCATCCCAACATTTTATCTAAAGAACAGGTCCTTAACTAGGCAACTTTCTAGGGAAAAACAAAAATCACGAGGCACATTTATTTTACTGGAAGATGGTCAAGAACATTCAACATTATACTTGGAAGCTGCATATATTGTGGATTATACTGGTGGTGATTCATGTTTACATACTTTCCATTCTCAATTTGTTTCAATGGCTTGGCTAACGTGTTATCTCTGACAAATATTTCATAACTTGGTACAAAAGTTAACTTATAAAGAGCATGCCAGAGATGAATACTTACTCATTGACGCAGTATTAGATTGCATCCACATTCGAAGATAAAGCCTCTCTCTCTCTAGTTCATGGGATTCTCCTATACGAAATATTGTAACCCTCAACTTTCAAAGAAGCATATACTTCAGCTGGAGTCTTCATATCATCTGCAAAGATGTTTTCCAAGTATCCTATGACACTGGATTGGTTCAACAAAGGGTTATACTCCACCTGATGTAAAAGCATACGGCAATCAGATCATCTGACCTCATATAGTATTTCTTTTCTTAGTCGTGCTTCCATGTGTTCTACCTGCACAAAGTTGCAATAAACTGAAATTTGAGAACAAATTTAGGTTAAAGACTTGTACTTAAGCACTTAGGTGCTGACATACCACTGGGCCAGTGATTCCCACATGCTTGAGTGTATCAACAAGTTTATTTAGCTCCCGTAATACAAATGGGTGCCATTAATGGTCTTTACTGATGGTAAACCAAAATGAATCACCAAAAAACAAATTGACCTAAACTATGTAGTATGCAAAGAAATGGAAGCATTGTTTGCAGGTCAATTTGGTAACATTTGAATTCTCACTTCTATTTCAAGGCCTAAACATGTAGGGTGTGGGTTTATGAGGTAAGCCATAAAAAATAAAAGAAAGTAACTTGATTGATAATGACTAATTGACTACTTTCAGGTTTTATACTTTGAGAACAATTCCCTGACCTTCAAATCTTGTTAGGTATGAAGAAGGAATACATAATTCTATTCTAACCTATAAACCTATCACCTCCTTTCTGCTCCAATCATACACACATGCACACCTGCTGTAGAACCAAACTTAAGTAGCACAAAGCCTTCCCTCGACATTCTGAATGCTCCTGACTGCAGAAGACACCAAATCATCACAATCAGTCCCGACCCAAGAACAAAAACAATGAGAAAAAAACTCAATTTCCACTCTTAGAATGTAATCATTACATTAATCAAGTGCTTTCATAGCTCAAACATAAAAAAAATATGCAAACCAGATTGCATAGTAATCTCATCCCTCAATTTTATAACCAAAACTCCCAATAAGCTTAAAAAAACAGAGAGTTGAAACAACAAAAAGTTACCTCTGGGCGGATCAAATTTGAGGGCCCTCGTTTGCCGATCTGCAAAAGGCAGCCGACCACCTAAAACCCATCGATTTTTAGAGCCGATCGCCGCTGTAGTATCGAACCCGAGGAGAGAGACCTCCGAACCAAAACTCTCTCTGTTTTCTTTCACTTTAATGTCTTCCGATGGTGAGGTGGATTTGGTGAGATGATGATAGCACACGCAAGACGCGCCCACCGCGCGTGCTTCATATCAGAGGTAAAAGATCCTAATTTCACTGTGTCACGTCGTCAAGCAGTCATAGTTAGTAGACGATGTACTGCATACACAGCAGACGTCGCCTTTTTCCAAGTTGCTGAACAGAGGACAATGAAACTATTTTGTTCCACTATTCACGTATTAATTATGTTTGTTCATGTTGCCTCTCTCTTCTATTCTTCACTAATAGCTCTCAAACGTGTTGTTGCATCTGTAGACATATAAAATTTAACGATAATAATAGTCATTGAATAATCTATGCAAATACGTGACTCGTGAGTCGACATAATTGGAAAGCCGTTGGACATGACACATGGCAACGTGGGAATGGTCGACCAACGACAAAACCTTAAATTCTGATTTAAATCAATTATCAAGTGTCGATTGATGATCAGATATCAATTAAACTAAATTAATCGGACATCCCCAAAAATAATTGGTGATGGTTCGCCAGGGGTCAGGCGAGCTAGATAGTAGACTTCGCGAGGCGAACTGGACTTCGCGTAGAGATAAATGAAGGCGAGGCAAAATGACTTCTCGTGCATAGATTTACATGAAGGCGAGGCGAAATGACTTCACACACGTAGACTTACATGAAGGCGAGGTGAGATGGCTCCGCGCGCGTAGATTTACATGAAGGTGAGGCGAGATGGCTCCGCGCACGTAGATATACATAAAGGCGAGGTGAGATGGCTCCGCACGCGTACATTGACATAAAGGCGAGGCGAGATGGCCCCGCGTATGGAACCTCGCGAAGGAGCTAGACGACAGAGTTCGTATGCATGCAGGGATGTATTCTTCAACACATAAAACTCTCACATTGTTGTGATCTAACAACCCATGTAATAATTTAGGGACGTTCATCTCCCGACGATAGGGATCCCTATAGGGAAGCATAAGCATAAATAGGGTTGACCGCTTCTATCGGGGACCGAAGGTTACCGGAAATATGTGATTTTTCAACCATAACCGTATTTTATCATACCGATCACATAATATTTCACATCATTTTCGAAAATATTGCTTCCTATATATAGTTGGTTCACAAATATGTAAACTTATATATAACCTACTAAACAAGTTATACCACATTAGTAGGAACGTTGTGGTTTCGATGGCTAAATTTCATAAAATGAAAATTCAACCGTACGATATAATTAGTATACTTAAATACGGCTATGGAAAAAAATTCACTTGTTTTTGATAAGGTTTTGGGTCTCGATCCACACGGTTAAACCTAAACCAATGCCACTTATTACACGAAAACGCTCTTACATACCCCTATACGGCCTAGTTTGGTTGATTCTTCCACATACAAAACTCTTACATTGATGAGATCTAACCACATATATAAAAATTTAGGGATGTTCATCTCCCGACGATAAGGCTCCCTATAGGGAGACATAAACGTAAATGGGGTTGACCGCTTCTATCGGGGACCAAACGTTACCGGAAATATGTGATTTTTCAACTATAGCAGTATTTCATCATACCGATCACATCCTATTTTACAAGATTTTTGAAAATATTGCTTCCAAAATATAGTTGGTTCATAAAGATGAGGTTATAAAGTGAGTTTACTTAGTCGATGAAAACTTTTCATCGCGTAAGAACTACTTTCGTCGCCTAAGATAAACTTGTGACGAAACAATATGTTCGTAGCCTTAGTGGTTGATAGTTTAGGCAGCGAAACCAAATTCGTCGCCTTATTGTCTACCAAAGCGACGAAAATAGTATAAGTCCTTTTGTCTCAATGGTAATCTAAGGCGACGAACCATTATTTAGTTCGTCACCTAAGTGATTTTAAGCGACGAATGAAGTTTTCGACGCCTAACTACTTACCTAGGTGACGAAAATGTTTTCATCGCCGTGTTTTCGTCGCCTAAGTCCTTTATTCTAGTAGTGCATGTACGCTCGACCTCAAATTAACTTAGCCTACAAACTGGGCATTTGAAAACAAAGGGACGAGGGGAAAATAATTTAAAACGTTAGAGTGAGTGAACAAAAATAAATAAATTAATTTAACGAAACGTAATTTTCAATACTTTTCCACATGTAAACTTTAAATCTTTGCTGCACGCAACTTGATAAATATTTAACTTTAAATCCAAAATCTCATAAAAATGGACAAACCAGCCCCGCTGGTTAATCAAATATGCAAATCTCGACAGAAGAGATAACCAGCCCCGCTGGTTAATCAAATACGAAACTGAGAAGATTAAAATAAGAGGAAGGGTTATCACCATGTAAAACGGAGCCTCCCAGGCTCGGGTCGGTGCCTCCTAGACTATAATAGCGTCCCACGCTAAGCGCTCAACTCTCATATGATGAGGACCGCTGGTAAGACTATAATAGCGTCCCACGCAAAGTGCTCTACTCACATATGATGAGGACCGCAATATAATGGCTAGCTAACAATAAATAAATATATATATATACATATATATACACTGATCGGCTGCCCTCCAGGCGATAATAGTGTCCCACACTAAGCGCTCTACTCTCATATGATGAGGACCGCCAGTAAGACTATAATAGCGTCCCACGCTAAGCGCTCTACTCACATATGATGAGGACAGCTAAATAATGGCTAGCTAGCAATAATCAATATAATCGACCATATACTATGGTGACTAAAAATATACGAAAACACTTAAATTCACTGATCTTCCCCAAGATCATACAAATGGTACGGTTCCCAACCATACTTGAAAATCATCATAAGAAATTGTATTAAAACTAAATGACGTGTCTCACACGTCAAAATATCCTCAATTTATAAATATAAGCGAGATTTCAATATTTCATATAAATCATAAATAATAATAACTCCACTCGAAAATACTCCTTAAAATATTCTCCAAGTCAAAATCATTATGCCTAAAATAAACAATTAAATTATGATGGAAAACAACCGAAAATCCCATTTTCAGTTCTCCTTTAAAAATCCCAAAGTCATCAAAATAAAACCGACAATGTTTAAATCTATTGAACTCAGTACAGTTTCCAACTGTACCTGGAGATATTGCGTAGTAAAATAAATCGTTTGACATGTCCCACATGTCAAATAAAATGCTCAAGAGATTTCCCAAAAAATAAATGGAACTCATTACTCCAAGAAAATATTAAATTTCCCAATATGCCTTTGAAAATTAAATAAACTCTATTACATGCACGACATTCAAATCAAAGGTCCACTCACATTATACGGTTATGAATGTCGTCGATCCGAGGTCTCCCAACACGATCATCCTCACATCCTGAACAATAAATAATTATTAAGCCTCCAAACTAGGATAATTCTTTAATAAAATTTCCGAAATAAAAGGAAGCCTATAATTTCATCTCTCTGGGCCAACTTTCCCATTTTTAATCTAATACGGCTCATAATATTCCGAAATTACCTTAATCCATAATTTAACCTTTTTGAAGTTTAATTCTTGCTAAATCAACTGCCGGAACTCAATTCGAATAACCACCTAAATCCTTAATCATTGATAAATCCCAAACTTTATGAAAACTCCTCCAAAAATTCCAAACTATACTTCATTAAACTCCTCCCATTATAACAAACCCGAAAACATGAAAAACTGCCCCTAAGGGGTGGCGCCGCCGCCTGCGGCCTGCAGCCGTACTCCGATGGTTCTCAAATTTTAGCACAACACTCATCTCATCCCTCACAACAACTTCTTTAACTAGCACAAAGTCCAATTCTAAGCCTAACTAGGCTAACCGAATTAAAATCCAAATGAAGCCCTGGAACTTTCAATTATAAAAATCTCCCTAACGAGATCGAATTTAGCCAATTCCTTTTGAGGGATTACTCACCTTGATGAGGGATACAAGATGTGCCCAAAATCTCGGCCTATGGTGGCCGGAAGACGGAGCTCCGGCGAAGAGATAGTCGACTACAGAGAAGCGGATTTCTCCCGCTCGGCGGTGACCCGTGCACGATCTCCGGCCCAGGGTGAGAGAGGAAGTGGCGGGGGTCCGAACGGGACCAGTCTGGCAGTCCTTGGCGGCCGAACGGTGACTGGCGTGAGTGTATTCTCCGGCGGGTCAGGGTGCGCTCGTGAGAGGGAAAGAGAGAGAGAAGAGATAGAGAGAAATGGGTGTTGGGCTTCCCACACCCGGTCCAACATAAAAACCCTAACCAAAATAACCCACTAAATTTTTACCCCTATTTTACCAACACAAAAATTTCCCTTTTAGAGGATAACTTTTCCATGCTAATTCTGATTTTAACGCGTAGCATGTATACAAACTCATAATCACATCCTCTACAACTTTCACGAAGAAAGTTTTCCCAAATTCCAAACGGAAGAAAAAGTCAACTTTAAGGTCCTTAACAGTAAACGGTTACTTAATACGGTAAAAGACTAAAATGATACCAAAAGTAAATAACAGTAAAATAACATAAGAACTGGGGTGTGACAGAAATGCCCGGTCTTGACCCTAAAGTACCAGTTCATCGATTAGCTGTTAAACTGGAGGCTCGACCCATCAAACAGCTGACACGACGTTTTCGAACGGAGGTTCAAACTCAAATTGAAGAAGAGGTTGACAAGTTGATCGCTGGAAGCTTCATCAGAGAGGTCCAATATCCCAAGTGGATTGCAAACATTGTCCCAGTTGAAAAGAAGAATGGACAAATGCGGGTGTGCATAGACTTTCGCGAATTGAATGATGCGTGTCCGAAAGATGACTTCCCTTTGCCTGTCATCAAACTCATGGTGGATGCAACCACAAGTCATGAAGCTTTGTCTTTCATGGATGGATCGTCTGGCTACAACCAAATAAGGATGGCGTTAGAAGATGAGGAGTTAACTGCGTTTCGTACTCCCAAAGGCATTTATTGTTACAAAGTCATGTCATTCGGATTAAAGAATGCTGGTGCAACGTACCAACGCGCCATGCTGAAAATCTTTGGAGACATGCTTCACAAGTACATCGAGTGCTATGTTGATGATTTGATTGTCAAGTCAAGAAAAAGGAGTGATCACTTGTAAGACTTACGAAAAGTGTTCGATAGGTTACGCGAGTACCAACTCAAAATGAACCCATTGAAGTGCGCTTTTGGTGTGAGTTCAGGAAAATTCCTTGGATTCATCATGAAGCATCGGGGCATTGAAGTAGATCAATCAAAGATTAAGGTCATTCAAGAAATGCCAGAGCCAACGAATTTAAAAGAATTGAGAAACCTCCAAGGAAAACTCTCGTTTATCAGGCGGTCTCAAACCTCACGAGTCGATGTCAACCTTTTAGTCGACTCATGAAGAAGAATGTGTCTTTCATGTGGGATGAAGCATGTCACACTGCTTTCGAAAGCATTAAAAAGTACTTAACTAATGCTCCAATGTTGGGTGCACCCATTCCTGGGAAACTTTTTATCCTCTACATCACAGCTCAAGAAAGATCACTTAGAGCACTTAGAGCACTTCTTATCCTCTAAAAACGAGGAAATAAGGGAGATGGCCTTGTACTATTTAAGTCAAACTCTCACAGAAGCATAATTAAATTATTCTCCAACAGTGAAGACATGTCTCGCTCTCATCTTTTCCATCTAAAAGTTGAGACATTATATGCAAGCTTACACGGTGCATTTAGTAGCCCGAGCTGACCCAGTCAAGTTTGTCATGTCTAAACCAGTCTTATCAGGACGAATGGTAAAATGGGCTCTGCTCCTCAATCAACATGACATCATCTATGTACCTGCCAAGGCGGTCAAAGGCCAAGCTATGGCTGACTTTCTAACAGATCACCCAATCCCTACAGATTGAGAAATTTTAGATGACTTGCCGGATGAAAAAGTCTTTCTTGCAGAAATTCTCCCCACTTGGAAGATGTTCTTTGATGGATCTTCAAGAATAGATGGAGTAGGGGCCGGCATTGTCTTCGTCCCTCCACAAAAGAAAATATTGCCATATGCCTTCACTCTCGGTGAATTGTGTTCCAACAATGTTGCAGAATACCAAGCTCTCATCATGGGGTTGCAAATTGCCTTAGAAATGCAAATTGCAAATCTAGAAGTGTACGGGGATTCGAAGCTAGTAATTGATCAACTACTAACTAATTACGAAGTCAGGAAAGAGGATTTGGTTCCTTAATTTCGTCTCGCTACACAACTCTTGATGGGTTTCGATGTTGTTACACTAGAACATGTGCCAAGGAAAGAAAATCAAATGGCGGACGCCTTGGCCAACCTAGCAGCAACTTTGGCAATATCAAATGATAAAATTGTGGACCTTTCAATTTGCCAATGATGGGTTGTCACAACAGGAATTGTCCCATTGTACGAAAATTCCAATGTGGTCTTCGTCTATGTTATTGACGTCGAAGATTGGAGGCATCCTTTGATTGACTAGATTGAGCACAACAAGCTACCTGATGATTTAAAATAGCGGACGAATATCAAACGAAGAGCCCCGTGCTTTTTCTACTACAAGGAGACTCTTTATAGACGATCATTTGCTGAGTTACTCCTTAGGTATTTGGGAAAAGAAGAGGCGTCCAAAGCCATGGAAAAGGTTCATTCTGGAATATGTGGAACACATCAATCAAGTCCTAAATTGCATTTTGAAGTACGGCGAATGGGTTACTACTAGCCCATAATGGTCAAGGATTGCATGGAGTATGCACAGAAATGTCAAGTTTGTCAATTCCACGCAAACGTTATCCATCAACCGCCTGAGCTATTGCATCTTACGATCGCTTCTCACCCATTTGATGTCTGGGGGATAGACATTGTGGGACCCATAAATCTGAAATCTTCTGGAGGCCACATGTACATTTTGGCAGGCAAGGATTCCTTCTCAAAATGGTCAAAGGCGGTACCGCTTAAAGAAATAAAGAAAGAAACCGTTGTGGACTTTATCAAGACATGCATCATCCAGCGATATGGTGTGCCACGTTGCATCATCACGGATAACGCCAAGTACTTCTCAAATAGTGCTATGCAAAAACTTAGCGAGAAGTATCATTTCAAGCTACATTTTTCGTCAATGTACAATGCACCAGCTAATGGTTTGGCAGAGGCATTAAAGAAGATGCTCTGCAACATCTTGAAGAAGACCTTCAGCAAGTCACAAAGAGACTGGCATGAGAAGATGGGCGAAGCATTGTGGGCATATAGAACGATATATCGAACTGTCACAAATGTCACACCTTATTCTTTGGTGTATGGTGTTGAAGCCGTCTTGCCATTAGAGAAGCAAATTCCCTTATTGAGGATTGCTTTGCAAGAATGCCTCACAAATGAAGAAAATATCAAGTTACGAATTCAAGAGTTGGAAGCCTTAGACGAGAAGAGGCTCGATGCACAACAACATTTAGATTGCTACCAAGCCCGAATGTCGTGTGCCTTCAACAAAGGAGTTCAGCCTTGATCCTTTCAAATTGGCGATTTGGTCCTTGTTGTACGCAGACCCATCATCATGACACACAAGACCGGCCCCAAGTTCAAATCAAAGTGGGATGGTCCTTATTTCGACAGCGAAGTCTACACCAACGAAGCCTCGAAATTGTGGCTGAAGACGGTTTGAGAATTGACCCAATCAACGGCAAGTTCTTGAAGAAATACTATGCTTTAATCAAGTAAAGACTGCTCCCTGTCTGCACGAGCTTAAACTGCAAATGACAAAAAAATGCTCCTAGCCTGCACGAGCCTAAACTGCGCAAGGCACTCAAAAATAAATAAATTAAAGAGTTCTAAATCCTCATCCTTGAACTATGTGATGACTTGATTCTTTCTTTGGAAGGATACGTAGGCAGCTTGAGAATTATATTCTTGAGTTCAGTCACATAAAAAAAATCTTTTTTTATTGCATAATAAGTTCTATTGTCAAAATGACTTATTACATGCGCAAAAAAAAAGAATAAATCATAAGTTACTAAACAATGATGGGCCCTTCACGTCCAAGATAGACCTTTATTACCATCGCGTATATTGACATAAAGGCAAGGTGAGATGGCCCCGCGTAGGGAACCTCGCGAAAGAGCTAGACGACAGAGTTCGCATGCATGCGGGGATGTACGTCCAAGATAAGTCGTCCGCGAAGTGGGACCAGAAATCACAGCTTGCTTGGAAATCAAGGTTCCTCGCGATACCTTCCATATCCGTGAGATGGCTCGCCCTTTACTAAGGATCATGATCAAAACAGGACATTCAATCCAAAGCGATCTAGGCATATCTAAATCTTAAGATTTGATTATGTTAAAATCGGCAAGTAAATCAATCAGTCAAGATTCATTGATTCGATTAAGGAAATATTATTGATTCAGAATATTCGTTACATGCCATAAGTGGAGGCATGTTAACACTATAAATACCCTCTCTCATACCAAGAGGAAGGGAGCATAAATAAGGCAGCGAACTAGAGAGAGAGAGAGAGAGAGAGAAAAATCCCTCCGCGAGCTCAGAAGTCTCCCAAAATCCTTGAAGAACTATCTAGCTCCCCAAATAGCCAGTTCTTCACTAAACCCTTGAAGAACTATCAAGCACCCCAAATAGCCAGTTCTTCACTAAACCCAAATCCAAATCCCAAATACTCGTTACGTGATCAACCCGCGTAACCCTCAAGAACAAGTGTTTGTCACCTTTGAGTTAAACCTATATTCGGAGATAGAATCAGAGGAATTCAAAAAGATTGTAACCCGCATTCGTATTGATTAAATTCTATTATTCTTTGTACACTTATTGTTCTGTTATTTGTTGCAGATATTTTTGTGTTTACATCATCTTCTATTAGAGAAGTGCCTTTCAACAAAGACGCTAGCATTGACCATGATAGCCATGGCCACCATTGACACATCCCGGTTCTTAAGTTATTTTACGGTTAATTACCGTTGGTATTACTTCGGATTTTTACCGTGTTAAGTAACCGTTTATCACTTAAGGACCCTAGAGTTGACTTTTTATTACGTTTGGAATTTGGGAAAACTTTCTTCATGAAAGTTGTAGAGAACGTCGTTACGAGTTCATAGACATGTTATGCGTTAAATTCGGAGTTAGCATGGTAAAGTTATGAATTTATTTGGTAAAGTTTGGAGGTAGTAAAAATGGGTAGTTTTGAAATGGGGTATTGTTGTTGGGTATATTTATTGGACCGGGTGGGGAGCAGCCCCAGCCCAAATCCTTTCTCTTTCTTTTCTTTCTTTTTCTTCTTCCTTTCCCCGAGCTCCCCGAGCTCTCTCTCTCTCGGTTGAAACCCCAGACGCCAGCTGCCGCCGTCCGGCCAGCCACCGGCCGCCTCTCCACCCTAGTTCGGACCCCCATCTCCTCCTCTCCCTCCCCGGCCTAGCCTCCGAGCCTCTAACCCGCCGGAAGAGGAGAAAAGCCGCCGGAAGCCGCCGATCGACACTTTGCCGGAGCTCCGTCATCCGGCCACCATAGGCCGTGATTCTTGGCTCATTTTGTAGCCCTCATCAAGGTGAGAAATTCCATCAAAGGAATCGGTCTAATTCTATTTCGTTAGGGTGATTTGTATAATTGAAAGTTTTAGGGATTTATGGATGTTTTAGTCGATTGCCCTAGTTAGCCTCGGATTTGGACTAAGTGTTAGTTATGAAAGTTGTTGGATTTGATGAGAGGATTATTCTGTCAAAATTTGAGAAGCATTGGAGGTCGCCGGAAAACGGCTGCCGGCCGCCGCCGGAAAAATATTTTTTGTAGAGATTTTGATGAGGAGTTTAATGAAATAAGTTTTAGAATTTTTGGAGGAGTTTTGGATAAGTTTAAGAATTGTTGAAGTTAAATATTTTTGGCGGATTATTAATTAATAATCCGGCCACTGGATTTTTATTTGGGGAAAAGTGTTTTTGAGGAATTAATGTTATGGTGGA
This sequence comes from Fragaria x ananassa, assembly GCA_034370585.1. NCBI lineage: Eukaryota > Viridiplantae > Streptophyta > Magnoliopsida > Rosales > Rosaceae > Fragaria > Fragaria x ananassa. Next base: position 12,725,847 of record CP139762.1, on the reverse strand, counting down.
GTTTGGTGAAAATCCGGCGAGCTTAACCCTAATTAGAGTAGTGGGTTAAGCAGAAGAGATTTGGGTGTTTATTTTCAAATGTTTAATTTTCCAGAATTTAAGTTTGGTCCTAAGCATATTTATTGTGCCAGGATACGAAGGGAACCTCGCTTGAGTTGTGATTCGGAATTCGTCAGGCTTAGGCCTAAATCTGTGAGTGGACACTTTATTTTTAAAGGAATATGCATGCATGATTTTATAAGTTGTCAATTATATTTTCTGAGCTTAAATTATGATCTCACCTTTTGAATTGGTTATGGAGTTTATTTGAATTATGATATCCTTTTGATCTCTGGATTTGAGATTTCTTTAAAGATTTGAGTATGGTCTAATTTTTGAAACATGTTAACGAGATGAGTTATTTATTCTATTGAGCATTTTAACGTGTGGGACACGTCATTGAATTTAATTATTTTCTTTGCTCTTTGAATTCTTTAAGTACGGTTGAGAATCGTACTTGTATTTATTTATGAGTTTCGGGGAAACTCATATGATTTATATTTTTCCTTATGCCATATTCTTGGAATATATTTGATGTCAATACTAGTATGTCGTTCCGCCTTTCGAGGTGATGTGACACCCATGTTTCAAGTGGGGTCACGCAAGCCCTTTCCGCCTTCGGGTGATGTGATGTTGTCGACGGCATCACGCAAGCCCTGTACCCTATCCGTCAACTCGACGTGAAGGTACAGGGAGTATGGGAGTACTATGCCTGAGAGGCAATAGAGTCTGGGAGACTCACTTATATGGCTATATAGGATATTTTACTTGAGTTATCGATTTGACTAGCGGGGCTAGTCCCTTGTTTTGGTACCTTCTTCTATGAAGGTTATTATTTATCTTTGTCATTAATTTGACTAGCGGGGCTAGTCCGTCTTCTTGGGATCTTCTTAATGAAAGATTTTTGTTAACAATTGCATGCAACGAATTTATGGCATATTGGAAAGTGGGAAAGTATTTAAATTTCGATTTCTTATCTTATGTTTATTTTCGTCCACTCACTCTAATGTTTTTAAATTATTTTCCCCTGGGCCCTTTGGTTTTAAATGCCCAGATTGCAGGCTCAGTCTAGGTGAGGTCGAGCGTACATGGAGTCGAGGCATAGTCAGAGGTTACTTCCACATATTCTTTATTCGTTGTTTTTCGTTCGACCTTAGATATGCTCTGAATGTCCAATAGCAAATTATTAATAGTCCTTAATCCTTTTTGTGGGATGATTAGAGTTGAGTAATTGTTATTGGGAGATATGTTGATCTTGGGGAGCAGGAAGCCTCCAGGTGTTGAGGCTGTTTGGTTTGGTTATAGAAGTGTTAAGTTGGATTTTTCAGGTAAGGGTTGTCCATTTTCAAGGAAGGTTATGCCGAATTTTCGGTAAATTTTCCTTAAAGGTGGACCCCGCAGGATTTACCTTGGGTTTCAGGGTGAAATTCGGGATGGGTCCTGTCAGTTGGTATCAGAGCATTAGGTTATCCGATTCCTATCACTACCTCATATATTTGGTGATACTTAGTGTCTATAGAGTGATGGTCCGACCGCGGCGGATCCATTAGCATTATATGCATAAGATGCTAGGTGTTTATTAAGTATGTGAGGTAGTTGTTCTTATCTTATTTATGGACAGTATTGTGTCATAAATGTCTACATCTTCAAGACTATGCCTCCGTACGCCGACCTCAAAAGGGTATTTTGGTTATTTTTTCGAGTAATGGAAAGGTAAGTGATTTGCACTTTTCTTTTATGCTTTATTGTGGTTGCGAGATTTTGAGGTCAATTATGAGAAGAGAAGTGGCATGTATTTGTTATCATTTTCTTGTACGTAATGAGTTGATGGACTATGATTAAGTGGCGAGTTGAGCCTTTTTGTGGGTATTAATAATAGAAAGGGGCATGTATGTGAATGAAGGATTGAGAAATTTCTAGATAAGGTTTGTGTTGGAATAAGCGATTATAAGGGAGTTAAGTAAGTGTTGCTTGGTTTTGAGACAAAATATGGAATGCTATTGGTTGGACGAATAAGTTGGGGAGATTATTTGATTTATATTGTGGGGCTGTTAAAGTTTAGTTTGTGCATTGAAGCTTGGGTTCTGGAATTGTTATTGGTTGATTTAGGTTTGATAATTGTAATTTGAGTTTTGCTCTCCTATTCATGTTGAGGGTTTTGGAAGGATTGTAAGTGTATGTGGCGTTGATATAGAATGGGAAAGCAGATACGAAATGGTTGTGGTTGTTTTGTTTTTACGTCAACAGATGGAGAATTTAATTCATTAATTCATGATGTCTTCGAGTATTCTAATCGTTATTTGAGACTGTTGCATGAAGATGTTGAATTTATTTTGTTTTAAGCAATATGTTTGTGGTCAGATGACTGAGCTTGGAGAAATAAAGTGGAGAAGAGGGAAAATGCAACTTTTGTGTGTAGGTGTCAATTTTGGTTAAAATAAATAAATAAATATTTATGGAACAATTCAGAATGTGGAGGCTGAAGTTGTAGTGATTGATTAGAGAAGCGTAGATGAGTGTCCATATTTATTTTAAGCGACATTGTTTTCGGTTAGTTGATACAAGTCTTGGACAAAGTAGTGTTTGGAAGCTATTTGTTCTAGCTTTTAAGTCTTTTGATGGTGGTAAGAGATTACTGACGAATCCCTATCGTCTAAAGGTAATCCAATCTTTGATATATTTAGTCCTTGATGTAAGCAAGATTGAAGTTGTAAATTCGAAATGGCGGTTGGTTAAGAAATCGTGGTATCGGGTCGGATGATTGTTAATAGAGGAGTGTCATGATAAATTTGGATTGATATTGTGTATGGTGATACACAAGGGTGGTTAAAGCGGTGTAATTGGAGTTGTTGATCTGGGAATAATTGTGTTTCGCTTTAGCTATTGTTATTAGCTGATGTGAAAATTCCTAAGAGGATGAGTGAGATGTTGATCTTAAGGTAGTATGTCCCACGATTGTAGCTTCTGGTTGCCGAAGTTTTATCGGATTCGAGCAATTCTATGCTTCCACTTGAGCGTTACGCAAAAGATATTGTGGTTGACGCACAATCTTGAGATGGAGCATGCGGCCGTCAATTTTGCATTGCTCGAGAAGTAGCACATGAATCGAGGAGTTTCGGGGTATCTCTCTTATGTGAAGAGTGTGACTTGATGTTAGATTGTCTTTTTAGACCCCAAATTCTTTGAGGTAATTTCTGGAGCAGTGTGGCAATCAATGAGTATCGTCGATGTCCTGGGGTGTTCTAAGACCGACTTGTTCTTGAGATAAGTAAATTTTCTACATGAGTTGAAGAGTCGGACCTTGCGGGGTGCAGTTCGACTCATGATTGCTGATCACCATATCTTATCAAGAAAGGTGTTATAGACTTTTGTACGCATTCGTACAATTCATCATTCTACGAAGAGTAATTATCTTTGGAATCTAGTTGTTTTGGCGACCTGAGCGTAGGACTCCAGTTTTGGTGCTCTCATCTTTCTTAGACGTTATGGACCTGCGTGATTAAGCTAGTCAGATCTAGCAATCAAATAGAATAAAGGAAATCACTTTGCTTCATATGGAGGCAACAAAGGAGGATTATCTAGTGTTGAATGATAGATTGTCAACATCAGCTATGCTGACACTCAATTCGGTCAACTCAGAGTTGGTATTTTTTTTGTTTGTTAGTGTGGTTATTCGGTGAATAATTAAGGTGATTTGACTTTATAGTCGATGCGGGAATTTCCGTGCTTTGGTAACTATTAGTTGGTACGATTTCTTAATGGGACTTCGACATTCGTTATCGATAACGAGAAATTCTTGAGCAAAGTTCTACTCAGGAAATTCGAGTAGATTTTCGTGATCTTTGGTATGTTTAGCATTGCATAATTATGCGGAAGAAATATAACTCAATGATGATTTTTCTTAACGTGATGCGTAATGGCAGGGCCATTGTTTGGAAATCCTAGTTCATCGACTTGAGTTGGTACGTAGACGGTATTATGCATGATAATACGTGAGAAGCAAGTCATCAAATAGTGAATTTCCAATGGTGATCCTCGGATTTCATTGACTCGCGTGAGACTCACTATTTTGATTTTCCTCCGTTCGATAAGCTGGTATTATTAAGGTGAAGGTGATGATTGCAGACGCCCGTTGCAGTAAAAGCAACATGAATTGTTGCAATAATTAGTGAGCAACTTATATCTTGTTCGTGGAAAAGATATTGTAACCTAAAGCCTAGTCTGCATGTAAGTTTGAACGAACTTGGTTCGTACGAGGAGATACTCGTAACTTCTACGATATCGCCATACGTCATCGTATTTTCCTCATTTTTGGAGAAGCCATATGCGGATATGATGATCGATTTTGAGAGTGATATTTTTCTTGTGCTTGTAAGTCGTCGTTGGTGGCGACTGTTGAATTTATTATTGAGGAATGTGATTTCGTCAGTTATTATTAGTTAGTAATGATTAATTTGCGGGGCGAATTGTTATAAATAATAATATGATTGACTGATGGTATAGCCTTAAAGGAAAGAAAGAGGACGCAGGAAATAGTTTTAGTCAAGGCTTGTCAATATGTTGGCATAAATCGTAAATAGTGGCAGACCATGTTAAATGTTTTTCGTGTGATGCGTATTCATGCATGATCATATTGTGGTGGGACCACTTGATCCGTGTAAGACCTGGGAGGTCTTTGTTGTATGGATACAATTTGAGTTGCAAGAGATATTCAGAACAAGGGTTTGGTATTATAAGATCGCATTAGCGCAATCTGGCGACAAGGGAGGTATTCGCCGATCAGCTTAATGATTGAGGCTAACCACATAGGTGGGAAAGATTCAAATTTGATGCGAGCGATTGAATTTTGGCTTGATTAGTTGGTAACAAAAGTAAGAAGGATTGTGAATTAAGAAAGTTTATTGACCATTTTGACTTGACGAAAGTCAAAGTCCTCCATGTGATTTGGGGTTGTGTGTTATAAGTAATATTAATCGGGCAAGCTATTCAATTAGTGGAAGTTAAGTCAAGGGCAAAGTATATTATGTGAGTGGTGCCATGTGGAGTGTCGTCAGAGTATTTCAGTTGATCTTAAGTTTAAGATTTGTTAAAGCATATGCTTACGCCTCGGGTTTGGCAGATAAATTTTGACGTGTCTATATAACTGGAAAAGAATTTGATTAATTGTTTCCACAAGTGAAAAGATATAATTTGTGATAGAAGAAGGTTTGAAGAGCATTGATGGGATGATTTAGCTTTGTGCTTATTAGAGTCTGAGGAGAAAGGCAGTAATCTCTACCCTCTTTTGCATAATTTGAAATTTCGAGGACGAAATTTTTATAAGGAGGGGAGAATTGACACATCCCGGTTCTTAAGTTATTTTACGGTTAATTACCGTTGGTATTACTTCGGATTTTTACCGTGTTAAGTAACCATTTATCACTTAAGGACCCTAGAGTTGACTTTTTATTACGTTTGGAATTTGGGAAAACTTTCTTCATGAAAGTTGTAGAGAACATCGTTACGAGTTCATAGACATGCTATGCGTTAAATTCGGAGTTAGCATGGTAAAGTTATGAATTTATTTGGTAAAGTTTGGAGGTAGTAAAAATGGGTAGTTTTGAAATGGGGTATTGTTGTTGGGTATATTTATTGGACCGGGTGGGGAGCAGCCCCAGCCCAAATCCTTTCTCTTTCTTTTCTTTCTTTTTCTTCTTCCTTTCCCCGAGCTCCCCGAGCTCTCTCTCACTCCGTTGAAACCCCAGCCGCCAGCTGCCGCCGTCCAGCCAGCCACCGCCCGCCTCTCCACCCCAGTTCGGACCCCCATCTCCTCCTCTCCCTCCCCGGCCTAGCCTCCGAGCCTCTAACCCGCTGGAAGAGGAGAAAAGCCGCCGAAAGCCGCCGATCGACAGTTCGCCGGAGCTCCGTCATCCGGCCACCTTAGGCCGTGATTCTTGGCTCATTTTGTAGCCCTCATCAAGGTGAGAAATTCCTTCAAAGGAATCGGTCTAATTCGATTTCGTTAGGGTGATTTGTATAATTGAAAGTTTTAGGGATTTATGGATGTTTTAGTCGATTGCCCTAGTTAGCCTCGGATTTGGACTAAGTGTTAGTTATGAAAGTTGTTGGGTTTGATGAGAGGATTATTCTGTCAAAATTTGAGAAGCATTGGAGGTCGCCGGAAAACGGCTGCCGGCGGAGCCACCGCCGGTGCCGCCGCCGGAAAAATATTTTTTGTGGAGATTTTGATGAGGAGTTTAATGGAATAAGTTTTAGAATTTTTGAAGGAGTTTTGGATAAGTTTAAGAATTGTTGAAGTTAAATATTTTTGGCGGATTATTAATTAATAATCCGGCCATTGGATTTTTATTTGGGGAAAAGTGTTTTTAAGGAATTAAGGTTATGGTGGAGTTTGGTGAAAATCCGGCGAGCTTAACCCTAATTAGATTAGTGGGTTAAGCAGAAGAGATTTGGGTGTTTATTTTCAAATGTTGAATTTTCCAGAATTTAAGTTTGGTCCTAAGCATATTTATTGTGCCAGGATACGAAGGGAACCTCGCTTGAGTTGTGATTCGGAATTCGTCAGGCTTAGGCCTAAATCTGTGAGTGGACACTTTATTTTTAAAGGAATATGCATGCATGATTTTATAAGTTGTCAATTATATTTTCTGAGCTTAAATTATGATCTCACCTTTTGAATTGGTTATGGAGTTTATTTGAATTATGATATCCTTTTGATCTCTGGATTTGAGATTTCTTTAAAGATTTGAGTATGGTCTAATTTTTGAAACATGTTAACGAGATGAGTTATTTATTCTATTGAGCATTTTAACGTGTGGGACACGTCATTGAATTTAATTATTTTCTTTGCTCTTTGAATTCTTTAAGTACGGTTGAGAATCGTACTTGTATTTATTTATGAGTTTCGGGGAAACTCATATGATTTATATTTTTCCTTATGCCATATTCTTGGAATATATTTGATGTCAATACTAGTATGTCGTTCCGCCTTTCGAGGTGATGTGACACCCATGTTTCAAGTGGGGTCACGCAAGCCCTTTCCGCCTTCGGGTGATGTGATGTTGTCGACGGCATCACGCAAGCCCTGTACCCTATCCGTCAACTCGACGTGAAGGTACAGGGAGTATGGGAGTACTATGCCTGGGAGGCAATAGAGTCTGGGAGACTCACTTATATGGCTATATAGGATATTTTACTTGAGTTATCGATTTGACTAGCGGGGCTAGTCCCTTGTTTTGGTACATTCTTCTATGAAGGTTATTATTTATCTTTGTCATTAATTTGACTAGCGGGGCTAGTCCGTCTTCTTGGGATCTTCTTAATGAAAGATTTTTTTGTTAACAATTGCATGCAACGAATTTATGGCATATTGGAAAGTGGGAAAGTATTTAAATTTCGGTTTCTTATCTTATGTTTATTTTCGTCCACTCACTCTAACGTTTTTAAATTACTTTCCCCTGGGCCCTTTGGTTTTAAATGCCCAGATTGCAGGCTCAGTCTAGGTGAGGTTGAGCGTACATGGAGTCGAGGCATAGTCAGAGGTTACTTCCACATATTCTTTATTCGTTGTTTTTCGTTCAACCTTAGATATGCTCTGAATGTCCAATAGCAAATTATTAATAGTCCTTAATCCTTTTTGTGGGATTATTAGAGTTGAGTAATTGTTATTGGGAGATATGTTGATCTTGCGGAGCAGGAAGCCTCCAGGTGTTGAGGCTGTTTGGTTTGGTTATAGAAGTGTTAAGTTGGATTTTTCAGGTAAGGGTTGTCCATTTTCAAAGAAGGTTATGCCGAATTTTCGGTAAATTTTCCTTAAAGGTGGACCCCACAGGATTTACCTTGGGTTTCAGGGTGAAATTCGGGGTGGGTCCTGTCAACCATCACCCATATTGTTTGCAAATTCAGAAAAATATACGTCTGGGCTACATTTATAATTTTAGATATATGACAAAAACGATCAAATGACTTATAGAGATATCAGGAAATTAGAATACATAATATTGTTTGTGCTATGCCAAATTTAGGGGTAGTTTGGTATTGTTATGACTTAAAAAAAAACTGATGCTGTTGTACGCTGTGAATTAAAACACTTTTGTGTTTGATGAATATTAGTTTTGAAAGTGTTATCAAGATAAAATTTATTAATTTCTAGTTTTGACCCGTAATTTTTTTAAAAAAAAACTGTTTTGTTTTCATTTACCAAACACTATAAAATATAAAAGTCTGGACAAAAACTGATTTTTTAAAAAGCGAAGCTGTACCAAACTAGGCCTTAATGTTGGTGTGGAAGTATTTATTTTTCGGATGCAAATTAATGTTTAATATCAACCAAAATTAGAAGATACTGGAATATAAAAGATTCATTTAAACCCTCGGTGGTAGAGATCAGAGATGTATAAAAAAAGAGAGAGATGAAAAAACAATAGAGACAAAGATGAAAAGAAGAAATTAATTAGAGGGGTGCATAAAGGGTGATGACGAGAAAAATTGCAACAAGACCTTTTTTTTCTTCTTCTTGAAATAAAGGGTTGCAATGGGCGGTTAGAGTACGTAATATGTGAAGAGAGAGGTAAAAAGTAATAAATTAACCAAAGTTATTAATTTATTGACTATTAAATTATCGAGGTTCTACTGTTGTTAATACTGATTTATGATATTTTTTATTCCAAGTTAGTAAACATGTCATAAGTGCTTGGGAGTGTAAGTCTGGCTCATATTGAGTTTATTTATTTTTTTTTTAACATTTTATTAAATAACTCACACACCCTACATATGTCAGTGAGATTTAAACATATGACGTCAAAGTTATTAGTTAATCACCTTAACCAACCACGTCACGACTCATATTGATTTTAATTTTACATGTTTCTCGTTTTACTTATTTATGTTCCTTTTTTATCAGTATTTTCTTTCGGTTTGATTTTTGTTTTTAGTAGGTAGAATGGCTTCTGGCTTAACATCAAGCAGGAGAGGGATTAAGTCTTGACTGTTAAGTTATGATAAAAGTGGTGAATGAGCTCTAGGGTTTGGAAAAAACACAGACCTCATTGACGAGAGGTGTGTGTTGCCAGACGGCCTTGAGGGATTTCTAGGCTGCAGCGCTTTCCTTCTCGTTGTCAATTTCAGCGGTGTGCGAAGTTTCTCCCATCATAAGCGGCGATACAAGTATAGAGGTCGGATGAGTGGCGAGGGGTGGCGGCGACGCAAGATTGGAGTGCCTTTGGGTGTTGGTCTAACTTTATTTTTTGGTGTTTTCTGAAGGTTTTGTTTTGGGTTTTGGTGAGCCAGAGTTTGGGTATGTAACACCCTGACCCGATATTTATGCAAGAAAAGTGAGTTTTAAACGAAATAGAAAACTCAAAATTCAATCTCAAATTTCAGAGAACTTACCGCTTGTTAAACAAATTTCTTACCCATCGATATGTGGCTTCTATGTTTTACTCCCATCATGTCACACCCCAAATTTCGGATAAATAAAAATCTAAATTCAAGGCATGATAACAAAAATAAAAATAGGTCATATAATACAATTCGACGTTTACATAACTTGAGAAGTCAAATAAGGGTCACACTCAAAAGAGCTCACTATAAATTGAAAAACAATAATAAAAATATTTAACTCATAAAAAGCAGCTTCTAGACCTCTACGTCTCAATCTTGAAAATCCTCACCAGCAAAATCAACCTTTACACCATGGAATGGTGCACCGGGTTGTAAACAACAAACCCAGTAAGCTTTAATAGCTCGTATGAGTAAATCTACATTAAAGAACTCAACCCAATATCACATATGATAAAGACCGGAAATTCCTGCATTTAGTAACTTAGTTCAGGAATCGCCTAAAAGCAAGAGAATTCAAAAGTGAGTAAATAAGAAAAAACACAACAATTCACAATCAATCAAATTATAAACAAAATCCTGCTAAAATGTAGTTCAGGAGTTCACTAAAAATCACACAATTAAGAATCTCCTGCAGATAAGCATAGTTCAGGAGATACTAAAAGCAAAGAATTTAAATGACAACACATAAGAACATCACACAATCATTTCGATACTATTACTTATGAGTTCATCAACAGTTAGTCATCAACCATAAGTAACCAAACAAACGCGTACTCATAGGTTTGTCAACACTTAGTCATCCCCCATGAAGTATCGACAGATAGACTAGACCTCTATACTGACCGTAACCAATCACCCGGCTAAAGCTTGGTTTCTGGTCCACCACGAAGGCTCCTAATCTAATGCACCCAATCACCACTAAGGCATTATTCCACAACTAATGCACACAATCACCACTGAGGCACAAACATGATCAGAAGTCCTTTTGAAAAATTATATTTTTTAACAGAAAACTTGTTTTCACTTACCATGAGCCGTTGACGATCAAGCTCATTTATATTTAAAAACAACATCATTTACCTTCAAGGACAACTTCACAATTAGCAATAATTACTATAAAATAAACTAGGTTCCTTTATGAACCCATGTGAGATCTACTCACCCAAATGATATATATTTTTAAAACAACCAAAAACATAGTTTTTAAATCATCATCATCATCATCATAATAATCATTATCATCATAACCATCATCATAATAATTATCATCATGATCATCATCAAAAAATCATCATCGTCATCATCACAAAAATCATCATAATAATTATAAATAAATAGGTCACAAAGTGAACCTTGGTGAGATTTTTACTCACCTCAAATCCAGCTGCATCTTCACACACACAACACTAGCATATAGCTTAAAACCACACTCCACAAGTCACCTATTAACAAAACGTTAACCTTAGTAACTATCAAAAACAACAATATCCGACTCGAACCGAAACTCATGTCCTAACCCACGAGTTTGTCACCCGAGACAAATCCTCCTCTTTGACCTCTAAAAGGTCGCCAAAACGTCCTATACATCCTATAGAACTACCGACCAGATTTTCATGTTCGGATTTACCCAAAACAGAACCAAACAAAACTTAGCACCAAGGGGAAACCCTAGCATGCAATAATGGCAACCAAAACCTACAACCCACATATCAACACGTTCGTATCGAAGAGTACTACCTAACCACCACCACAAACACCACAAACACTACTGGACGCGCTGCCACAGGCGGCGGCGAGTGGGCCCCACGCGCCACCCCAAAACTTTAGAATCTGAAGAAACTCCGAACATCAAACTTGTAGATTGAAGCAAGGGAAACATCTTTTATACCTGACGTTTGAACCAATTCGCACTACCAGAAGAAAGGCTTTAGCCGACGAAGAAAAAAAAACCAAGCCGACGAATTTTTTTTTCGTCGGCTAAAGTGGGATTTAGCCGACGAAAATGTCCTTCGTCGGCTAATTAAAAATTTTCGTCGGCTAAAGTGGACTTTAGCCGACGAAATTAATATTTCGTCGACTGAATAATTTTTTTCGTCGGCTATAGTCTGTGAACTTTAGCCGACGAAATTTTCAAAAGTTTAGCCGACGAAATTTTCAAAAGTTTAGCCGACGAAATTTTAAGAGTTTAGCCGACGAAATTTTTAAAAGTTTAGCCGACGAAAAATATAATTTCGTCGGCTAAAGTGTTTTATATTTACAGATTTGGACAACAACTCATCTGGAAAAAAAAATTATATGTAGAACCTTTAAATGCAAAAAAGTCGTGAAATAAAATATTACCAGAATGGTGAAATACGTCTACAATTGAAAAATGACGGTATTCCGGTAAAGTCTCGGTGCCGATAGTTGACTTACCCTTATTATTCACTATGCTGCAGATTTGGTTTTTGGTGTCCGATTGACTATTGTGATACCTTTCCGGAAGCGTAACGGCCCTACGAGTCAAACTCATCGCTATGCCATGACCTATAGGCTTTTTTGGCCATCCGAGTCTGTTTAGGGCTTCAAAATGCAGTTTTCTTATTTTTGATTATAGTTGACCGTTTCGATCGAGCCCTTAACGTTGTCGGATCCAGTTGAATTTTTTACCATAGACATATTTCGTCATAATGATCATATCTGACGGTTGAATTTTGGTTTGTGAATTTTAGTCATCGGAATCACAACGTGTCTACTATTTACCGTTATTCGGGTTTATGGGGAGCCCTATCGTCGGAAGGTAAATGTCTCAAAATTTTTATATGGGCAGTTGCGTCTCATCTACGTAAGAGTTTTTTATGTGGAAAGTTTGACCAAACTACGTAATATAGCGGACTGACCTGAGCGTTTTCGTGTGATAAGTGACGATGGATTATGGTTGACCGTTTCGATTGAGCCCTTAACGTTGTCGGATCCAGTTGAATTTTTTACCATAGACGTATTTCTTCATAATGATCATATCTGACGGTCGAATTTTGGTCTGTGAATTTTAGTCATCGGAATCACAACGTGTCTACTAATGTTGTATAACTTGTTTAGTCGGTTATACAACTTTGTGAACCAACTCTACATAGGAAGCAAAATTATTAAAAATATCGTGAAATAAGATGTGTTCAGAATGGTGAATTACGGCTATGGTTCAAAAATCACGTAAATCGGGTAAAGTCTCGGAGCCGATAGTAGCGGTCAACCCTATTTACCGTTATTATTTCTTATGGGGAGCCCTATCGTCGGAAGGTAAATGTTTCAAAATTTTTATATAGGTGGTTGCGTCTCATCTACGTGAGAGTTTTTCGTGTGGAAGATTTGACCAAACTACGTAATATAGGGGGAGATATGAGTGTTTTCGTGAATTTATAGACTTTAGCCGACGAAAATATATGAAAACTCGTCGGCTAAGATTGTTTTTGCCGACGAATAACCTAATATTTTGTCGGCTATAGTTATTTTTTAATTTTTTAATTACATACTATAGCCGACGAATACCCTAACGTATTCGTCGGCTAAAGTCGAAAATTTTTCGAAATTTTCAAGCAAATTTTTTTGGCGGGCAACCAAAATTTTTAAAGGACTTTAGCCGACGAAATTATGAAAATTCGTCAGCTAAAGTCGAAAAATTTTCAAAATTTTCAACCAAAATTTTTTGACGGTCAACCAAAGAGTTTAGCCGACGAAAATAAAGAATTTCGTCGGCTAAAGTTCTTTATATAGCCGCAAATAAACCCAACACTAGACATATTGCGGCCCTCCTCCTCTTCCTCTTCCTCCTCCTCCTCCTCCACACAACCACCACAAATAAACCCAACACTAGACATATTGTGTCCCCTCCTCCTCTTCCTCCTCTTCCTCCTCCTTCTCCTCCTCCACCTCCGCCACTCTCTCTCCTCACCACACCGTCTACTCTCCACCCCCACGCGCCCAATGGCCACCTACCGCGCCCTCCTCTCCGCCTCCTCAACCTCTCCAACAACGTTTTCAACCGCACGTTCCCGCCGGAGCTCTCCAACCTCACTAACCTCCGTGTTCTCGACCTCTACAACAACAACCTCACCGGCGTGTTGCCAGTTTCGGTGGCTCACATGACCAACCTCCGCCATTTGCATTTGGGTGGCCCACATGACCAACCTCCGCCAAAAAATGTTTCTGCAGTTTTTTTTTTCAAAACCCAGAAACTTTAGCCGACGATATTCAAACACAATATTCGTCGGCTATAGTATTTTTAAATTTTTTTAATAAGGTTTAGCCGACGAAATAACCTAATATTTCGTCGGCTATAGTTATTTTTAAATTTTTTTATAAGGTTTAGCCGAAGAATAACCTAATATTTCGTCGGCTATAGTTATTTTTTAATTTTTTAATAAGGTTTAGCCGACGAATAACCTAATATTTCGTCGGCTATAGTTATTTTTTTAATTTTTTTTATAAGGTTTAGCCGACGAAATATTTTATATTTCGTCGGCTATAGTTATTTTTAATTATTTATTACGAACTTTAGCCGACGAATATTTCGTCGGCTAAAGTCTGTGACTATAGCCGACGAAAAATATCTCGTCGGCTAAAATGGGACTATAGCCGACGAAAAAAAAATTTCGTCGGCTAAAGTCATTACAGACGACCTTTTCCCGACGACACTATAGCCGACGAAGGCTCGTCGGCTAAGGTCTTAGCCGACGAATTTTTTTAACAGGCCGACGAAAATTTTTCGTCGGCTAAAGTGCCTATTCTGGTAGTGTCGGCCGGAAATAGGTTGGAAACGTCACCGGAAAAATGAAATCTACCACCGCCACTCTACACCGTGAGTCGAGCTTCAAGACCACCCTAAGTCTAACATAGACACTAAGGAGCTTCTATCCCGACTGGTTTCAAGCCCCGTTGCCGCCGCCGCCGGAGCTGAGAATATTGACCGGTCTCCAAGCCGAACTTCCAAGCTTCAATCCACCAATTCAGGACCAAAATGGCATGAACCGGCTGGATAAGGATGAAGGCAAGAGGAGAAGAGGAATCGATTTGGGCCGGTAGCGCGGTCAATCGATTTGGGACGGCGCCGGAAAGTCTGGGTCGATTTGCTAGGTCCAGGTCAGATCGGTTGGAGATTTGGGAATCTCTTAGGGACGAAGAGAGAGAAGGAGAGGGGAAGAATTACAGATTTTGAAAATTATGAGGACCCAAAAGAAAACTCTCCTATTTAACTCGCATTCCTGTAAAGCCATGAACTTCTGTTGACCAAAACTTTCTCATACGACATCCGTTTTACACGTGTCATGTGTCTACGAAGTCGTATCGGCAAACTCTATAACTTTCATGAAGGAAGTTTTCACAAATAACTTACAGAAAAGAAAATCAACTTTTGGCCTCTTAAAAGTCAAAGCACCTATAAAAAACTCCTGACACTTCAACTTCGCAAAACCAAATAAGTATTTTCATAAATAATCCTTCATTAATTTTGGAAGTAATATAAGGAAATTGATATGAAATCTGGGGTATTACACATCAGATCATACCTATCACATTTAAACCAAAAGGCAGTTGAAGTCGTCGGAACCACCATGAACCGCCGAAGCAGCCCACTCTCTTCTCTTCGTCAGTTCTCCCTCCAAGCTTGAGGACTGGTCCAACAATACCTGAAAACTTGAAGGCGTCATTGAGAAAAGCAATATGGCGACGGTGCCCCCTCTCCTATGTAGAAGAGTAGCCGGAGATATGGTTGGATTGTCCTCAGACTTGGTGGCTTCTTGTTTTGAGTAGGGAAACCTGAAATGTCACTGTAGACATATAAAATTTAACGATAATAATAGTCGTTGAATAATCCAAGTAAATACGTGGCTCGTGAGTCGACGAAATTGGAAAGCCGTCAGAAATGACATGTGGCAACGTGGGAATAGTCGGCTGACAACAAAATCTTAAATCCCAATTGAAATCAATTATCATGTATCGATAGATGATCAGATATCAATTAAATTAAATTAATCAGACATCCCCAAATATAATTGGTGATGGTTCGCCAGGGTTCATGCAAGCTAAATAGTAGACTTCACGAGATGAAATGGACTTCGCGAGGCGAAACGGACTTCGCGAGGTCAAACGCACTTCGTGAGACGAAACAGACTTCGCATAGAGATAAACGAAGGCGAGGTGAACGGACTTCACGGGGCGATATGGCTTCATGCTCGTAGATATACATAAAGGCGAGGTGAGATGGCTCCGCGTACGTAGATTGAGATAAAGGCGAGGCGAGATGGCCCCGCGTAGGGAACCTCACGAAGAAGCTAAATGAAAAAGTTCGCATGCATGCGGGGATGTACATCCAAGATAAGTTATCCGCGAAGTGGGACCAGAAATCACCGTTTGCTTGGAAATCAAGGTTCCTCGCGAGATACCTTCCATATTCTTGAGATGACTCGCCCCTTGCTAAAGATCTTGATCAAAACAGGACATTCAATCCAAAGCGATCTGGGCATATCTAAATCTTAAGATTTGATTGATTTGATTATGTTAAAATAAGCAAGTAAATCAATCAGTTAAGATTCATTGATTCGATTAAGGAAATATTATTGATTCAGAATCTTTATTACTTGCCTTAAGTGAGGCATGTTAACACTATAAATACCCCCTCTCATATCAAGAGGAAGGGGGCAAAAAACCAAGGAGCATAAACAAGGGAGCGAACTAGAGAAAGAGAGAAAAAAATCCCTCCGTGAGCTCAGAAGTCTCCCTAAAATCCTTGAAGAACTATCAAGCTCCCTAAACAGCCAGTTCTTCACTAAACCCTTGAAGAACTATCAAGCTCCCTAAATAGCCAGTTCTTCACTAAACCCAAATCCAAATCCCAAATACCCGTTACGCGATCAACCCGCGTAACCCTCAAGAACAAATGTTTGTCACCCTTAAGTTAAACCTATATTCGGAGATATAATCAGAGGATTTTACAAAGATTGTAACCCGCATTCGCATTAATTAAATTATTCTTTGTACACGTGTCTTTTTGTTATTTGTTGCAGATATTTTCGTGTTTACAAAATTGGCACACCTGGTGGGACAACTTTGCCTCTCATCTAATTCTCCGTAAGCAAGTTCAAATCTGTTCAACGTAATGGCCTCCAAGAGCACTCAAGCCATCTCAACGAAGAAGTCTAAACCAATGACCGCGAGGTCAAGCAGTGAGCCCTCTGGTCATGTTACCCGTAGCATGGCGAGGAATAGCATGGCGAGGAATCAACCCACAACATTCATGGTTTTGCCTTTCAATCCTCATGAACCAGTCATCACCTTCGCGAATCTCGCGGACAAGCGTGCATCACGAAGTGAAGGCAAGCGTGCCTCGCGAAGTGAAGAGAAGGAAACTCCAAACAAATCAAGGAAGCGATCATTCTCACCTACCACGGATGATGAATCAAGCACGGCTTTATACAATGGAAGTCCAAATGGTGATGAAAACAACACGTACGGCCTGCCAACGGATGATTCATCACAACCTATCCCTATACAAGTCATGGTGACAGGCGCGTCCACCATTGAAGAGCAAATAGCCAATCTGATGGGAGCGGTTGAGAAGCTCACCAAAACGGTGGAAGAAAAAGACCTGCAAATTGCTGAGCTTTATAGCAGGCTTGAAAGTCAAGATGAAGAAAAGAAGCACCAAGTAGGTGAGAGCTCCAAGAACGATGTCAGAGACGATGATGACTCACTTGGATCTATGTCCTTTCAGCAATTACAAGACATCATCACCAACTTCATCAGAGCTCAATATGGAGGTCCTTCTCGTGATTCTCTCACCTACTCCAAGCCCTACACCAAAAGAATCAACAACCTAAGGATGCCAATGGGATACCAGCCGCCCAAGTTCCAGCAATTCAAAGGGAAGGGCAATCCAAAGCAACATGTCGCTCACTTCATTGAAACCTACAATAACGTCGGGATGGAGGGTGACCACCTTGTCAAGCAATTCGTTCACTCATTGAAAGGCAATGCCTTTGAGTGGTACATGGATTTAGAGCCCGAGTCCATCGACAGTTGAAACCAAATGGAACGTGAATTCTTAAATCGCTTCTACAGCACAAGGCGTACCGTGGGAATGATGGAACTCACCAACACAAAACAATGCAGAGACGAACCAGCAATTGACTTCATCAACAGGTGGCGCTCGTTCAGCCTCGATTGTAAAGACTCTTGTCGGAGACATCTGTAGTAGAAATGTGTATCCAAGACATGCATTTTGATTTGTTGTACATTCTCTGAGGCATCATGCCTTAACCTTTGAAGAACTGGCTACGCGAGCGCATGATATGAAGTTGAGCATAGCTAGCCACAAGGGTAAGAAGGAGTTTGTCAATGATCAACGAAAAGATAAAGCTTTCAGCAGCAAAGTTGACAAGGTCATGAAAAGATTGACAAAGGAGTCGATGACTGTAAGTGTTGCTCCAATCAAAATCTCCACACGAGACAAGAAAGTGGTTAAGAGAGTAGAACCGACTCAAGCCTATAGGGGGAAGAAGCATTCATTGACTGAGTGGGAGAAAAAGACTTATTCGTTCCCAGATTCCGACGTGGCAGGCATGTTGGAGGATTTGCTTGAAAACAAGGTGATAGAACTTCCAAAGTGCAAACGTCCAAAAGAAATGCATCGGGTCAATGATCTGAAGTATTGCAAGTTTTATCACCTCATCAGCCACCCAGTTGAGAAGTGCTTTGTTTTGAAGGATTTGATCATAAAGCTTGCCAAACAAGGAAGAATCGAGCTAGATGTCGATGAGGTTGATGCGGTCAATTGCACTACTATTTCATTTGGGTCTTTTGCGCCGGATCAAGTACCTTCCATGCCAATGAAGGTGCCATGCCATTTCTCAAAAGAGACGGGCAATGATAAAAAGTTAGAAGGAGTGAAGCCAATCCGGCAAATAAACCTCGCTCCTAAAGCTGTCTCATGCGATGATGGCAAGGGATGAATACTTGTCACTCCACGAAAAGCCCGCAAAGGTATGTTGTTAAGTCCACCACTTTCACAGCCAGATCATAAACAACCACATGGGAGTCATCAATGCCTCATGAGGAATGAGACAAGGTGTATAAAGGAGAAATTCGCTCCTTGTGTACAAAAGTCCCTCAATCAAAATCCATCAGCAAAGTGCATGCCTAAGGCGCAATTGAGTCTGCAAGCTAGCTCAATGACAACAAGTTTTGAAGGTTATTCCAAAGATGCTGAAAAGGTTGAAGAAACTGAAGTGCTGAGACAATTGGAAGACTTACCTCTAAAATTTAGCCTTTCTAATCTGTCGCGGCTTTCCAAATCGGTGAGACATGCGTTAGTCCAGTTGTTGCTTGATGAGGGCCAACATTATTCAAACATCAATGAGTGTGCGGTATGCGTAGTATGTTGTGACGCCATTCATTTTAGGGATGAAGATTTACAATTGGGTTCAAAGCCACACAATCGACCTCTTTTTGTGATAGGTTACATGCGAGAGCAAAAGTTAAACCGCATGCTTGTAGATGGAGGGTTTGCTGTGAACATTATGCCAAAATCAACACTGTCTCGACTCGGCATCAATATTGACGAGTTATCTAAAAGTCGTTTCATGATCCAGTGTTTTAACCCAAACGAGCAAAGAGCGATAGACATGATTCAGTTAGACATGGTTATTGGCGAATTGGAGTCACATACTTTGTTCCACGTGATCAATGCAAAGACTTCATACAACATATTGTTGGGGCGAAACCAAGAGAGAGAGAGAGAGAGAGAGAGAGAGAGAGAAATCCCTCCGCAAGCTCAGAAGTCTCCCCAAAATCCTTGAAGAACTATCAAGCTCCCTAAACAGCCAGTTCTTCAATAAACCCTTGAAGAACTATCAAGCTCCCTAAATTGCCAGTTCTTCACTAAACCCAAATCCAAATCCCAAATACCCGTTACGCGATCAACTTGTGTAACCCTCAAGAACAAGTGCTTGTCACCCTTGAGTTAAACCTATATTCGGAGATAGAATCAGATGATTTCACAAAGATTGTAACCCGCATTCGATTGATTAAATTAAATTATTCTTTGTACACGTGTTGTTATGTTATTTGTTGCAGATATTTTCGTGTTTACAGTCACATCCCGGTTCTTAAATTAAATTACGGTTATTTACTTTTGGTATTACTTTAGTTTTTACCATTTTGAGTAACCGTTTGCTGTTAAAGAACCTTATAGTTGACTTTTTGTAGGAAAATTATTTTTAAGGGAGTTGTAGAGGACGTTATTACGAATTCATACATATGTTATACGTTAAAATCAGAGTTAGCATGAAAAAGTTATCAGATAAAAGGGTAAATTTTAGTTGGTAAAAATGGGGTAAATTTTTAGTAGGCTTTATTTTTGTGGGTATTAAAGTTGGACCGGGTAGGAGAAGCCCATTTCTTCTCTCCCTTCTCTCTCCTCTCCCCTGAATTCTTCCTGACCCGTCGAACGTTCCACCTCCGTTCACCATCGTCCGGCCACTATAGACCGCCGCACCGGTCCTGATCGATCAGTCGTCGACCCAACGTTCTTCCTGGACCGGTGGGACCCACCCTAGCGCCGCTGTGTGGGAGATATGTTGCCCGAAAGATCCGACTGCAGTGGTTGTTCTCTCGTCGGAGCTCCCTCCTTTGGCCGCTATAGCCAGAGCTACTTGGCTCAATAGAAAGCTCTCCTCCCGTGCAGAAATCCCTCAAAAGGATTCACTCCCTCTTAAGCTAGGTAAGTAGAATCGTTGAGTTGAATTTCTAGGGTTTTTCTGGATATGTTTTTGTTCAATTAACCTAGTTAAAATCAAAATTGGACTTTGTGCTAGCACTACAAGAAGAAAGACTTTAGCCAATGAAAAAAAAAAAAACCAGGCCGACGAATCAATTTTTCGTCGGCTAAATTATATTTTCGTCGACTATAGTCATCTTTAGCCGACGAAATTAAAAATTCGTCGGCTAAAGAATTTATTTTAGTCGGCTAAAGTTTGTGACTATAGCCGACTTTATATTCACAGATCTGGACAGCAGCTCATCTGAGAAAAAAAAATGGGAGAAGAAAAAACGGGATAAAAAGTTTGGGTGTTGTTGAAATCTGTCCATAATTAAGAAGTGGAGCTATATATAGGAACGTACATGTGTATATATGTGTTGTTGATTTTTATAACTAATTATATGTTGATTTTTATAACTAATTAATGGATTTCGTATATATAGGTACGAAATCCATTAATTTGTATAACTAATTAAAGACCTTTTCCTTTATAGTTTACACATGTTGAATTCATATTTCAGTTATTTTATATGAATTTTGGTGATACATGATGAACAGGAAGTTGGTATGGTTTACTAATATCGTCTGTTTTTTTTAATGTATTTTTTTCCTTTAACCGACGAAATACACTATAATTCGTCGGCTAATATGGTTTTTGCCGATGAATAACCTAATATTTCATCGGCTATAGTTATTTTTTAATTTTTTAATTACATACTATAGCCGACGAAAAAAGCCTTAATTCGTCGGCTAAAGTTTTTTTTTTTTTTTTAAATAATTTTTAACCAACGAAATATGCTTTAATTCGTCGACTAAATCCCTATAAAGCTGACGAAATATACTATATTTCATCGGCTATAGATGTTTTTTATTTTTTTATTACAAACTTTAGCCGATGAATATTTTAAATTATTCGTCGGCTAAAGTTTGGAAGATAACCGACGACAAAAAATGTCGTCGGCTAAAGTATGGACTATAGCCGACAAAAAAATGTTTTACTAATTCGTCGGCTAAGATGGTTTTTCCCAACGAATAACTTAATATTTCGTCGGCTATAGTTATTTTTTAATTTTTTAATTACATACTATAGCCGACGAATACGTTAGGGTATTCGTCGGCTAAACCCTAAAATATTTCTATTACCTACTATAGCCGACGAATACGTTAGGTTATTTTGCGTAAAATTTTTATACGACTTGTTGCATGTCATCGGTTTAAAACTATTTTCAGTTGGAGGTCCGGCCAAAATACGTAATTTAGACGGTCGAACGACCTTTTCCGTGCGTTTAGGGGTTTGACTTACGAGATTGACCGTCCGGATCGAGCCCTTATTCTTTTCGGATCAAGTTGAACTTTTTCTCATACATGTATTTTATCATGATGGTCAGATCTGACGGTCGGATTTCTGTTTCTCAAGTTTGATCATCACAATCAAAACATGCATACTAATGTTGTATAACTTGTTTACCAAGTGTTATGTAAATATTTCGTTTCAAAAACAAACTATATGTAAAACCTTCAAACGCCAAAAAGTCATGAAGTAAGATATGACAAGAATGTTGAAATACATCCACGGTTGAAAAATCACATTATTCCGGTAAATATTTGGTGTCGATAGTTGCGGTCAATGCAATTTTTCATTTTTCCCCCTATGAGTAGCCCTATATTCGGTGGTTATTTTGCGTACAATTTTTATACGACTTGTAGTGTGTCATCGGTTTAAAACTATTTTCAGTCGGAGGTCTGGCCAAAATACGTAATTTAGACGGTCGAACGACCTTTTCCGTGCGTTTAGGGGTTTGACTTACAAGATTGACCGTCCAGATCGAGCCCTTATTTTTTTCGGATCAAGTTGAATTTTTTCCCATACATGTATTTTATCATGATAGTCAGATCTGACGGTTGGATTTCTGTTTCTCAAGTTTGATCATCACAATCACAACATGTCAAATGTATAAAAATATTTTTAGCCGACGAATTTCAAAGGTTTAGCCGACGAATTTCAAAGGTTTAGCCGACAAATTTATAAAGTTTAGCCGACGAGTTTAGAAGGTTTAGCCGACCAATTGGTGTAAAGCCCAAGAAATTAGTATCTTTAGCCGACGAAATTTTCAAAAGACTTTAGCCGACAAAAATATTGAAAAGTCGTCGGCTAAAAGAACCTATAGCCGACGAAATATTAGGGTATTTCGTCGGCTAAACCGAAAATTTTTTCTGTTACATACTATAGCCCTATCTTCGGTGGTTATTTTGCGTAAAATTTTTATACGCCTTGTTGCGTGTCATCGGTTTAAAACTATTTTCAGTTGAAGGTCCGGCCAAAATACGAAATTTAGAGTTTAAAACTATTTTCAGTTAAAGGTCCGGCCAAAATACTCTCTCTCCCGGTGTCCTCCCTCCTCCCTCCTTCCTCCCTCCCGGTCTCCTCCCTCCTCCCGTTTCCTCCCTCCCTCTCCCGGTCCCGGTCTCCTCCCTCCTCCCTCTCCCTCTCCCGGCCGGTCTCCTCCCTCCTCCCTCTCCCTCTCCCGGCCGGTCTCCTCCCTCCTCCCTCCCTCTCCCGTCTCCGCCTCCTCCTTCCTCCCTCTTCCCTCCTCCCTCGCTCTCCCGGTCTCCAAGGTTAGCGTTTTTCTTCTTTTTTACTTTTGATTTCGAATTTATTTTTAGGCTATGTTTTATGTTTTATGTACTGTCTAATTTGCCTAATTTATGTTTAGGAGATAAATTATCGTTATTTTTTAAACATATGCTTTGTTGATAATGAACTTGATGCTTGCATTCCATGATTAGGTACTGGTTTTATCGTGGGCTGGGTACGAATTTTTAAACATAAGATACAAAATACAAAATAGAAAAACTTATATCAAATCCGGAAGAATATATATATATATATCAATATATATATTTTATTTAATTCATATTTTTGAATAAGTATAATTTTAAACATATATATATTTCACATTATATTAAGTGTTTAAATTTAAGCATGAACATAATGAAAAAATATGGTTTCAAAAATATTTTTTATACAATAAAGACAAAATAATCTAAAGCCTTAGATTTGAGAAGGATAAGCTTGAATTTTTACTTTTTTAATGTTGCCTCAGCCTTGATTCAAATTAATATTTTAAATAGGATGAGCGGCTATTTTAGATCGAAGAAGAGTTAGAAGAGCCAAAGGTCCGAATCGTCTGAGGGAACCTCTAGCAACCCCCAAACGACGTTTCAGGGCCAGATGACAGCCAGACGTGCGAGCCTTCTGGAGACGGCGCAGAGGCAGCCGGATGTGCCCCTTTCATCGAGGCAGGCGGCTGTCCCTCGTTCCTCTAGGCAGCTGTGGCCTCAGACCTAGACGGAGGTGTCTGCACCCCGTATGCCTGAGATACACCGAGCGCCCATTCCGGGTCCTACTTCTTCGGATAGTGGGTCATCTGGTGTACAGATGCCGCCGCCTCATCTGTTCCTTCCGCGGATGATACCGGCTTTACCTGTAGTCGATGGCTCAGGGACGCCGATTTATCCACTGCCCCCGTCAGTGGCTCCATCAGCGGCGTACCGGTTCATGCCTTTTGATACGCCTCTTATTTCTGTGAGGGTATCATCATCGGTGACAGAGACGGAATCTGTCTCGTCCGCCGCGAGCGCCTCAGGTAATCAGTGATGCATGATTATTTTTAAAGGGTCTTCGATTTTAATAATTAATTTGGTTTATCATGTGATAGGAACTGTCGGAGCGAAGCCGACAAAGAAGAAGAGAGGCCCCGTCACAGGGAAGGCTCTTGAGAAGATCGTGGGTACCGTGGGGAGGATCGTCATCAATACTGACGGGGATGGCCACATAGTATCGGGCGGAAAGTCGAGAACGTACTCCGGCCGCGTGGGAGCGCTCATTAGGGATAGAGTCCCTATGTTATGGTCAGACAAGGGCGAGGTCCCGCAGGAGGTTAAGGACATGGTCCACAACGCGATGTCGGTGATTTTACAAAATAATATTATGTATTACATTGTTGATTTCTCGAAAAACTAAACTAATAAACGGTTAAATGCAGGTGTGGTTTGAGGTTCCCGAGCACCTGAAGGACAACTGGGCCGACGTTGTGGATGGGGGAAGGTACGTTGGGAAGTTAATGAATAACAAAATTGTATGTGATATTAATAATATTTCTAATATTTTTGTTGTATTTGTAGGTACAAGGAGTGGAAGAATGAGTTGCGGACCCATTGGACTACTCACAGGAACACACGTTCTGGTACCCCTGCTGAATTCCAGTACAGGGAGTACGAGTGGCGTTGGCTTCTGACATCAGAATTCAACAACCCTCGTAAACAGGTATTTAAAAAAATTAATTAGTTAATTTGTCATTAAGTACGTCCGTTTTTAAATATTTTACTAATAATTTATTTTTTTCTTTGAAGGCTGTTTTCCGAGCAAACTCTCAGAATCGGCAACGCAACACAAGGAACCATCATGGCGGTTTTAGACCGTTTGCTGTCTTCATGGACGAGGTAGCCAGGGAACATCCAGAAGTCAACTGGTACGTCTATACGTACGAGAAAGCATATCCTGACTCCCAGGAGGATATTGTAAGTCATCTTATGTTTTTAAATTTTTAAATTTATGTCAAAATGTTAATTAATAATTTTTTTCCTATCTATATAGGCGAAGGTGAGGGAGGGTAGTGACGAGGTCATGAGTGCTATAGTGAGGGAGACATGGCCGGACACGCAACATGAAGAGATGTCCGAAGCCATGTCCCGGATCGACACTTCGGATCCGACGATTGGGGCGAGGTTCATGGGCACAGCCTTCCTACTGAGAGCAAACAACTTCTACTGCCGGGGTCTAGGAAAGAAAGGCTAAGGGGTCCTGAAGACCACTCCAGGATTTCAACCAAAGGCAGCCACGATCAGCAGCAGGACCACGTCCACGATCACCAGGACGACTCAGCTAGAGTCAAAAGTTCAGAGACTACGAGAACAGCAAGCTGCTTAGGCTGACTATAATGCTTCGCAGGCAGCCTATGTTGCCAAGATACATGTCATCCAGCAGGCCCAGCAGCAGCAGATGTTCCAGTATATGCAGGACTTTACAGCTGCCCAGCTTCAGGGACTTCCGCCTCCGCCCATGCCGCTACCCCAGCCGCCGTAACCTCCGCAGCAGCCCCCAGAAGCGGATATTAATTTAGACGATTTAGATTTTCTGTAGTTGATGAATTATATATTTTTATGTGCTTGTTGTTGGTTATATGAAATTGTTTTGGTGTATTTTGCAGCTTGCTTGGAATGGTAATTCAGAAATTTAAGGGGTTTTTTTTTTTACTGGAATGGACTTATAGCCGACGAAAAAAGCCTTAATTCGTCGGCTAAAGTTTTTTATTTTTTTTTAAAATAAGTTTTAGCCGACGAAATATGCTTTAATTCGTCGGCTAAATCCACTACTAGAAAATAGTTCTTGGCCGACGAAAAAAAATCGTCGCCCTGTTTAAAAATTTCGTCGCCTAAGTACTTAGGCGACGACATGTCGTCGGCCAAGAAGTCGTCGCCAGAAGTCCGTCGGTGAAGAACTTGGGCGACGAAATTTAATACCGTCGTCGCCTAAGAGTAATTCTTAGGCGACGATACTAATTTCGTCGCCTAAAATATACCTCTCGTCGCCCAAAAATATTCGTCGCCCAAGATTCAACACCTTGGCCGACGAAATTTTTTTTCGTCGCTTAAGATCTTCTGACCTTGGGCGACGAAAATAAATATTTCGTCGCCTAAGATCACTACATCTTAGGCGACGAAAAATAATATCGTCGGCCAAGGTGTTAAATCTTGGGCGACGATTTATAGATTTCGTCGCCTAAGATATATTTAAATTTTTTTAAAAAAAAATAATTAAATAATTATTTTAAATATATAAATAATGTTTTTTTAATTTTTGTCATTATTTTTTTTTTCGGCATTTCTTTAAAGTTTTCTAATACTAAAATTTAATTAAAACTAACACAAATTTATAAATTTATAAATAATTTATTACAAAAATTCTGCCTATGGATCGAGAAACCCAAAATCTAACTCATCATTCCCGTTCGGAGGGTCCTGAGGCGGCGGCTGGTCAGGCTGAGGAGGCTGCTGCTGAGGCTGGGGCCACTGAGGATGCCACTGAGGTAATGGTATAGGCGTAGGCATGGGCGGAAACGGCTGTCCGGCCGCAAGTGCAGACATGCAGGCAGTCATCCACTGTCCCATAGCCGCCTGGTTGGCATTGGTGACTTCATTCACCCGCTCCATATGCGCAGCATTGGAAGCCGCATATGATTCCGCCATCGCCGCCATCTCCCTCGCTCTTTGGGCTTCCAGCTCAGACTCTCTCGCTCTTTGGGCTTCCAGCTCAGACTGTAGGCTTGCGAACTGATCCTGTAGCCGAGTGGTCTGGCTGTTGCTGCTTGAGGCTCCGGCGGCTCCCTTGCGCTGAAATCCTGGCGTCGTCTTCACGATCCCCTTTCCAGCGTCTCCCATACCCCGGCAGTAGTAGGTGTTGGAACAGCCAGCGAAGGCAGTGGCCATAATCCGCGCCCCAACGGTAGGATCTGAAGTGTCGATCCTGGACATGGCCTCTGACATGTCATCCTCTGCCGTGCCCGGCCATGTGTCGTTCACCATGCCTCTGATGACCTCTTGCTCCGCCTCCCTCACCCTCGCCTAAATGGATATATTATAAAAATATATTAATATACATTTAATAAAATGTAATTAAAATTAAAAATTAGTAAATATAAGGAACTTACAAGATCCTCCTCAGAATAAGGATATGCCCTCTGAAAGGTCCCCACATAGGGGTTCTCCTCTGGCTGCTCTCGTCGCACGTCGTCCATGATGGCCGAAAACGGCCTCGAACCGGCACGATGGTTGGTTGTGTTCTGTTGCCGGTTCTCAGCGTTCACCCTGGCGAGGTGCTTTTTAAAAAAAAAATTATCGTTAGTAAATATTTAAAAACATACAATTATAATTAATTCACTAATTAAATATTCAAATTTGTTTACGAATTACCTGTTTGTGAGGGTCGTTGAACTGCGTGACAAGAAGCCACCGCCACTCGTACTCCCGATACTCGAACTCCTTCGGGGTACCCGAACGGTCGCTCCCGTACTTCTTCCAGTGTTCCCGGAGGTCGTGCTTCCACTCCTTGAACCTACATATACAAAAAAAATATTAATAATTTTATTAAAAAAATAAAATTTAATAAATTATTAAATAGCTAGAGGTACCTCTCCCTATGGGTCTTGTCCGCCCAGTCACGTCCCTCCTCGGGAACCACAAACCATTGCTGCATTACCACTTGTTAGTATTTTTTTCGATAATGAAATAATTTATTAGTTAAAAAAATAGTTAAAAAAAAGGTAATTTATTGAGTAAACTCACCGACATCGACTGATGGAGCATCTCCTTCACTCCATCAGGAACCTGGCTCCAGACTCCCCACAACATAGGGAGTCTGGAGCGGATGGTGCCTCCCGCGGCGCGCGTGTACCGGTTTCCCAACGCGGCGTCCACCGGTTTCCCGTTGGAAAACGGGATGGCGATCCGTCCAGCGGACTCGACCGCCCTATCGAGTCCCTTGTTGCTGACGGTGCCTCTCCTGTTCCGCCTTCTCGTTCCGGCGGCTGTGACATTGTGAATCAAATTTAATATTAATAATACATTTTTACAAAAAAAAATTGTAAATCGAAAAAAAAGTAATAATAAATTACCTGAGGATGAGGCTGAGCCGACGGATTCGTCTATGTCCGCCTGCTCGGAGACCCTCACGGGATGAAGAGGCGTGGGAAACTCCCGGTAGATATAGGCCTCGTGCGGTGCCACATGCGGGAGCTGCTCCCGAATCGGTCGACCCTCCTCATCGACGCGAGGTATCGCCGGTATCGTCGGAGGAAGGAAGAGGCCGGACGGCACCATAGGGACCCCGGATGACCCGCCATCACCGTCGGTCGGGGACGACTGTGTGGGGGCGTCGCTGCGGGATCGCGACCGGCGAAGTATGGGTGGATGACGAGGAGCCGTCGCTGCGGGACCCGACTGCCCAGCAGAACCCGAGCCGCTCGCGCCACCCATCAGTTGCGCATGTCGGGCCGTAAACTGCCACGGAAACCCGATCGACGGTGATTCCGACGGGTTGTTTGAGGTACCGTCCGAGCCGTCTTGTCCAGAAGTTCTTCTCTTGGCCATCCTGTTTAAAATAACCATAAATTTATTAAAAATATTTTACCGTCTTATAATTAAGTTCACAAAAATAAAGGCTCGATAAACTTCGAAAAATTTATCAACAATAATAGCACAAATAAAATTTAATAATTATTATAGGATTTATTATTTTTTTTATTCACATAACAAATTATTTACATTAATAAGGGCTTATTATATCACAAAAATTAATTTACGAATATTTACATCCTTACTCAAAAATAATCCATTATTTCTTACAAACCCTAAACCCTAAATAAACCCTAAACCGTAAACCCTAAACCCTAAATTATTTAATCATTTACAATCCTAAACCGTATACCCTAAACCGTAAACCGTAAACCCTAAACCGTACATCACAATTTACAATTATCACAACAACAACAATTTACAATTATCACAACAACAACAACAACAATTTACAATTTACAATTATCACAACAACAACAACAACAACAATTTACAATTATTATAACAACAAAAACAATTAAAACCAATTTAGGGTTTTAGGGTTATACCTTAAATTGTGGGTCGACGTCGGGGTCGGGGTTCCGAATTGGGGTCGGGGTCGGGGTCGGGGTCGGAGAGAGGGAGAGAGAGAGGGCAGAGAGAGGATTTTCGGAGAGAGAGAGAGAATATGCTTGGCGGCTGAAGAAATGGTTAGGGTTTCCGAATTTTGGCCTTTTATAGTGTTGTTCTTGGGCGACGATTTTGTAAAAATCGTCGCCCGCCTTTTTTAAAAATCGTCGGCCAAGATAGTATATTTGGGCGACGACATTCTTCACTATAAATATCGTCGCCCAAGATGAAGAAAATCGTCGGCCAAGATAGTATACTTGGGCGACGACATTCTTCATTATAAATTTCGTCGCCCAAGATGAAGAAAATCGTCGCCCAAGAGTTCTATCATAAAATTCAGACTATTTGACCATCCAAATCACGTAATCTGGCCGGACCTTCAACTGACAATAGTTTCCAATCGACGAGACTCTTACGGGGCTATAAAAATTTGGTAAAAAATAAATAACCGGGATAGGGCTACCACTAGGCAGAAATAAATGTGTTTCGTGCGACCGGAACAACCGGCACCGAAACTTTACCGGAATATCTTCATTTTTCACGAGTTGACGTATTTCACCGTTCCGGTCATATCTTATTTCACGACTTTTTTGCGTTTGAGGCCTCTACGTATACGTTGTCTTCAAAACGACACTTAAACTAAACACTTATATAAAAAAGTTATACAACATTAGTACATATAACGTGAGTTTATTGATCGGAGAAGAGGAACTGAAAACCGACCATCAGATTTGACCAGCATAACGAATTACGTAGGTGGAAAAAAATTCAGCTCCATCTGACAAAGATAAGGGCTCGATCCGTCCGGTCAATCGGCGCGGTCAAACCCCTAAACGGACGGATCGGAAACGGCTATTCGACCCTCCAAATCACGTAATCTTGCCGGACCTTCAACTGAGAATAGTTTCCAATCGACGAGACTCTTACGGGGCTATAAAAATTTGGTAAAAAATAAATACCCGGGATATTTATTTTAATTATTCAAATGAAATTTAAATGTGTTTTATTTTATTTTAATTATTCGGATTACTCTTGGCCGACGAAATTAGGCTAATTCGTCGGCCAAGATGATACTTGGGCGACGATATTTGTTAAAATCGTCGCCCAAGAGTAAAAATCACATTATTTTACAATGAAATTTAAATGTGTTTTATTTTATTTTAATTATTCGGATTACTCTTGGCCGACGAAATTAGGCTAATTCGTCGGCCAAGATGATACTTGGGCGACGATATTTGTTAAAATCGACGCCCAAGAGTAAAAATAAAAATTTAATATAATGAAATTTAAATGTGTTTTATTTTACTTTAATTATTCGGATTAATCTTGGCCGACGAAATTAGGCTAATTCGTCGGCCAAGATGATACTTGGGCGACGATATTTGTTAAAATCGTCACCCAAGAGTAAAAATCACATTATTTTACAATGAAATTTAAATGTGTTTTATTTTATTTTAATTATTCGGATTACTCTTGGCCGACGAAATTCGGCTAATTCGTCGGCCAAGATGATACTTGGGCGACGATATTTGTTAAAATCGTCGCCCAAGAGTAAAAATCACATTATTTTACAATGAAATTTAAATGTGTTTTATTTTATTTTAATTATTCGGATTACTCTTGGCCGACGAAATTCGGCTAATTCGTCGGCCAAGATGATACTTGGGCGACGATATTTGTTAAATGTGCTTTATTTATTTTAGTACAAACATATTCTTTTAGTATACAAACAATTACAAAGCTAAGGCTCAATTATAACTAAGCTAAGGCTCGTAATCTGAGTCATCCGATGAGTCTTCTTCGGTATCGGAATTAATATCTGGTAATCTATGCCTTAATTCGTCGTCAGAGTCGTCGTCTGTTTCTTCATTTGGATCAACATCAATAAAGGTTGAATCTTCGTCACGAATTCTGAGCACTCCACCATGTTTAACATTATTTTGACGAACAGTAGCTACATCATGAATACCTACTGCGTTCGGCTCCTGGTACGCATCGAGACACTTCCCTGGATAACAACAACAACCACAACAAATTCAGATAACGACTATATATGACCAACAATATAGAACAAAAACAATAAATGGAGAGGTGTTGAACCAACAGCAATATATACAATAT
This sequence comes from Fragaria x ananassa, assembly GCA_034370585.1. Lineage (NCBI taxonomy): Eukaryota > Viridiplantae > Streptophyta > Magnoliopsida > Rosales > Rosaceae > Fragaria > Fragaria x ananassa. The sequence goes on along the minus strand of CP139762.1, from coordinate 12,694,754 downwards.
GAAGGGAAAGTAGATACCTGGATAACCGGGCCCCGGAATCAACAAGGTCAACATGTTGTATTCCTTCTTCATGCACATCCATGGAGGAAGGTTGTAAGGCACCAAAATGACCGGCCATATACTGTACGAAAGACTCATGGTCCCAAAATGGTTGAACCCGTCGGATGACAGCCCGAGCCTCACATTCCTCACCTCTGAAGCAAAATGAGGAAACTCCCTGTCTATATGCTTCCACGCCTCCCCGTCAGCAGGGTGTACCATGAGGTCTTCGTCATGCACCTCCCTCACAGCGTGCCATCTCATAGCTTCGGCCGTCTTTGAAGACATATACAACCGCTCCAGCCTATCCCTCAACGGGAAATAGCGAAGTACCTTAACAGGTTTCCTGTTGCCTGCGGGAGTCCGCTTATACCTGTCGGTCCCACATACCGGACAACGATGAAGGCCTTCAAGGTCATTACCGTCTGCATCTTTACCCCAGAATAGAACGCAGTCATATCTGCATGCATGGATCTTGATGTAGGAAAGCCCGAGATCTCTCAAGATACGACGGACCTTATGATGCGTGGTGGGATGACGATGACCGTCGGGCAGGAGCGAAGCAGCGTACTGTAGATACCTATCAACAGCCGTCACGGTCGATTTTGTGTCAACCTTGATATGCATCACCTCCATCACACACTGAAGAACGGTCTTCTCATGACCTGGGCACAGAGGGGTCTGTTGGAAAGCAATAAGTCTGTTGTACTTGGCTATACCGGCAGTGTTGACACCTCTAGGGACGGCCTGCATCGGCGCCTGAGGAATGTGCTGTCGTTCAGGGCATACACCGCTGTCATGAGGAAACATGTCGTTGATGAAGGTCGTTGTTGGATCGTTGGATGTACTGCCCGTCTCATCAAACTGTCCATGATCATGCGGGCGTGATGAGGTTTCACCGTGATATATCCAACATGTGTAACGTTCCCAGAATCCGTTACTCTTCAGGTGGTCCCATACTGTCCCCAACGGAAATCGATGCATATCACTGCGACACTTACACATCTTGCACGGGCAATAGAACATGCCACTCCCGTCAGCATTGCCCTGCGCATATTGCATAAAATCCCAAACTCCTTCAGCATATTTTCTGTGATATCTTGGAAGAGAAATCCAACTCTTATCCATATCCTGAAAATAACACATATATATATCAATATTTAATAAACATATCTTTTATATATATATATATTAATGTAATACAACATACTAATTATTAATTATATATATCTAGTTCGAGCGGATTCCGTGGTTTCAGAAGGCAAGTGTCAATGTCACGGAGGGCGAACCCCCTACAGGAACCAGGCAGGACTCGTTTGTGATCACGGAGGCGAACCCCTATCGACCCCTTCACCGAGAAGAGTGGTCAGTTTGTGATCTTGAGATCCAGTTAAACAAACCTGTGAACCATATCTATGACAGAACGGCCCCTTACTCAGCTTGGAACAAACTCTATGCATATATATATATATATATCATTAATTCAACTCAAATAAAACTAAAAATCAATATATATATATATGCACATATATATATGTGCATATATATGCATATGTACGTACCTGGGAGTAGCTCCACAAACTATGTATGGACAAATTTCCACAACACCGAACGATTTGAAGAACTAGAGAAATTTATGTTTAAAATTTTCAAAGTTCTCATTCTTCTATCCCGCCTCACAATATATAGAAGAATCTTGGGCGACGAAATATTTGAGTTTCGTCGCCTAAGAATGAAAAATCTTGGGCGACGAAATATCTCAGTTTCGTCGCCTAAGGATAAAAAACTTAGGCGACGAAATAAATATCTTAGGCGACGAAATATTGTTTCGTCGCCCTAGTTTCTCTCTTAGCCGACGAAATGTATTCTTAGGCGACGATTTTATTTTCGTCGTCTAAAGTTGGACTTTAGGCGACGATTTTTTTCCTCTTAGGCGACGAAAAAAAAAATCGTCGCCCGGTTTTTTTTGTTTCGTCGCCCAAGACCCATTTTCTGGTAGTGATCCCTATAAAGCCGACGAAATATACTATATTTCGTCGACCATAGATGTTTTTTATTTTTTTTATTACAAACTTTAGCCGACGAATATTTTAAATTATTCGTCGGCTAAAGTTTGAAAGATAACCGATGACAAAAAATGTCATCGGCTAAAGTATGGACTATAGCCGATAAAAAATTTCGTAAGCTAAAGTGTAGACTATAGCCGACGAAATAATGTCGTCGGCTAAACTCTGGACTATAGCCGACGAAATAATGTCGTCGGCTAAAGTCTGGACTATAGCAAACGACATTATTTCGTCGGCTAAACTCTAGACTATAGCCGACGACTTCTACGTGTGTCGTTGGCTAAATTCGTCGGCTAAAGTCACCACAGACGAGCTTTTCCTGACGAAATCTTAACCGACGAAAGGTCGTCGGCTAAGATCTTAGCCGACGAATTTTTTTAACAGGCCGACGAAAATTTTTCGTCGGCTAAAGTTCTTGTCCTGGTAGTGTAGTCGTAGAGCGGGTTGAGAGGAAGATTGTGTTAAAATTTGGTAGGCATTGGAGGTTGCCGGAGTCAACCGCATTTGTAAGGGGGCTTTTTAGGGTTTTAAATGTGTTATATTAAGGGAAAGTTTAATGGATTTAAGTGATTTCGTATGTTTTTAGTCACCATAATATAGGATCGCTTATATTGATTATTTCTAGCTAACCATTATTAGTGGTCCTCACCATAGGTGAGTAGAGCGCATAGCGTGAGATTCTATTATAGCTTGAGAGGCAACCGATTGGTATTTATATTTATTTGTTAGCTAGCCATTATTAGTGGTCCTCACTATAGGTGAGTAGAGCACTTAGCGTAAGATGCTATTATAACCTGGGAGGCACCGACCCGAGCTTGAGAGGCTCCTTTTACATGGTGATAACTCTTCCCCTTATTTTATTTTTCTCAGTTATGTATTTGATTAACCAGCAGGGCTGGTTCATCCCTTCTTTCAAGTTTCCTGTAATTGATTAATCAGCGGGGCTGGTTTGTCCATTTTATGTGATTCTGGAGTTATGTTAAACATTATATCAAAGTTGCGTGCATCGAGGTTTTAAAGTTTAAACGTGGGAAAATATTTAAATTTACGTTTTGTTAAATTATTTAATTTATTTTTTTCCACTCACTCTAACGTTTTTAAATTACTTTCTCCTGGACCCTTTGTTTTTTAAATGCCCAGTTTGCAGGCTAAGTTATTTAAGGTCGAGTGTACATGGAGTCGAGGTATAGTCAAAGACTGCTTCCGCTCATTTTTTATTCATTATTTTTTGTTCATCTTTAGATATGCTCTGAAAGTCCAATAGTAAATTATTAATTGTCTGTTGTTGGTTGTGAAATTATTTTAGATGAGAAATTGTTATATTGGGAGACGTGATGAACTTGGGGAGCAGGAAAGCTCCAGGAGTTGAGGATGGATGATTGATAAGAGAAGTGTTTATCTAGAGTTTTTCAGGTAAGAGTTGTCTATTTTCAAGATAGATTATACCGAATTTTCCTTGGAGGTGGATCCCGCATGATTTACTTCGGGTTTCAGGGTGAAATTCGGGGTGAGTCCTGACATGGAAACTTGTCCTCTCCCTTTCTCTCCTCGGGTCTATGTGATTAAAGAAAAGGGTAGACCGACTTAAGAAGGTCGGTGAGATGAGTGTCGCCATAAGCTTCTTGCTTCTTCTCCTTTCTTCTCGTTCTCGAAGTCTCTCGACTTCTCCTCTCCTCTCTTTTTTTATTTTCCCATCCATCTCGATCTTTCTTTCCTAATTTTTTCTTTACTATTCTTATTTTATTTTATTTTATTATGAAGCTGTATTAACTTTGAGATAGTGAATATACATATACACATTATACATAAATCTTGGTAAACATAAGTATCTACAAATAAATACTCCCGAGCAATTACCAAGCCAACAAAACTTAGATCTCAACTAACCCCAGCTTGATACGACTTTAGTAAAGCCCATGTGTACATTTACCAAAATAGATTGAATTACTAAATTAATGGAGTATTACAACATGGATTATACATATACGTACATGTGCATATGTATAAGGACATACCAGCCCAAATAAAAAAGATTATTTCTTATATTTTATAAAATTATGGGTATTACAGGGTATGTTATTCTAGTCGGAGTGTTACTTCCGTGGTGTTACTGTTAGGGATTATTGGTTTTAATTTCGGTGTTGTCTGCTTGTCAACTTGAGAGTGGTATGGAATACCTTTGCATGTGGTCTGGTGGTATCTGGACACGGTGTTGATGAAGGAAAATTGACTCGTTTAATTGTTGGTGGCAGGGTTGTATCGTTACTCTCAAAATTTGGTAGCTCTTCTTAAGCGTGAAATTGGCTTAAGGGTTGGGCTCTTTTGGCTCATGGATGTTGTCATAGGCGACAGATATTAGAAATGTGTGTCATGATGTAGCCATCACAACCGATAATTCTAATGTGCTGTAATTTTTTTTGCTTATTAATGAATTCTCTTCTATAAAAAATGGCTTTTGTCTGGAAGACCTTTATTTTTTTTTGAGAAAGACCGGACGGCTTGTACGTTGCTTCTACAGTGAGATGAGAACGTTTTGGTGATGTGTTTACTCTAGCCTCATCTACTACGATTGTAGTGATATTTCATTTATTCATTATTTCTAAAGTTTTCTAAACAAGAGAAAATAACATATCCAACCTTTCATAAGTTAGCCGCATATCCAGGGGCGGACACAGGTAGGGGCGAGCGAGGGCCACTGCCCCCATTCAGTTTTCAACAACTGGCGCCTGAGTTTTTTTTTTTCTTTTTTTCTTCCCTCTTATGTCTTCGGTCCTTAACCTTATCCAACTACGTTTCCGTATCTAACTAGTACATATATATATATATATATATATACATTTTTATATTACATATATATATATAATAACAGTCTATTATCCAACTAGTCTATTATTTAGCTATTTCAAAAGATGACGCCTCGTAGAGAACAATTATAGATGTGGAAGCACTCTGCTTTCTAGGTATGTGCTCTTTTTTATGCTTCTTGCTAGCTCTTTGTTTTGTTTAACCTTTTGTGCCATAGAAGATTGTTTTTCCAAGTTGTAGAGCTAAATATGATAATATTTAATCCCTGTATGAGATATATTTAGATTATATTTTAATACACTTTACATCTCCTATATATTCAGAAGTTCTGTCTCCTATATATTCAGAAGTTCTGTTCTTTTCTTCTTTTTAATTTGGTTACATGAACTTGGAAGTTGGAAGTTGATCTTTGTTTCCCTATGTTCTTCTGCTTAGTTGTATGCTATTGTTGATTTGGTGGAAATTTGTTCATAGCTGAGTTAGATAGAACTTGCCCCCATTGAGATATTTTTCTGCGTCCACCACTGCGCATATCCTAGGGTTTCTTTGGTTTCTCCTTGAGTTTCTCGATACTTTGTTGCTTCGCACCCCAACCTCATTGGAACCATGTCCGACGAGGTCTCGTAGAGATTTGCCTCCATCTCAGCTCTCTGCAACAGAGATCGACCTTCGGCCGGCGTCACTCGCTCTACTCTGGCTCAACAGTAGTTCTTTGTAGTGAGTCACCTCCTCACTTTCAAAATGAAGATCCCGGATCCGAAGGCTATCATCGGTGCCTTAACTTCACTGTGGGATCTCCAGAACATCATCTAGATGCGTGCAAGGGCTGACCGATTTGTGTTGCGCTTTACCAGGGCCGAAGATCGGAATAACTTCCTCTCTTCGGGGGCCCTTGGTTCTATGGCAGATCCCAGTTTGTCCTCGCTGAGTACGATGGTTTTCAATATGTGTCTCAGGTCCCTATTGAGTCTTTTCCGGTTTGGATCGAAATCAAAGGGCTTCCAGATGCTTTGATCACAGAGGAAGCAGCTTAGAAGATTGGTTTGTCTCTAGGGTTTGTGGAACATCTCGACAAATTGAACATCAAGCGTAGATCAAAGGTTAGGGTTAGGGTTTTGCATAATCTGTGCAATCATGTTAAGGAAGCTTTTGGTGATTTGTTGTTTGAGTTTGGTTCGATGAGATTTCAGGTGAAGCTCCATCTGAAGTACGACCAGACTATAGGATTTTGTAGGGTGTGTGGCCTGATGATTCACCCTGATTCCGGTTGTGCTGTTCGCCGGTGTTGACCCCTCAGTTCATTGAAATCGAGGCGATGAAGCACCGCCTCCATTTGGATATGGAGGAGCAGCTAGGATTTCTGGAACCAAACCGAACCCTAACCCTAGTTTGACCCAGAAACCATTTTTGAACTCGAGTGGTGCTTCGTCTTCTAGGGTGAAGAATTTTGCTCTACAGTCGCTGCCAAATCTAGTCTTCAACCCTTTTGAAACTGCAAGAAACCACTCTGGAGGACGGTCCGACTTCCTAAAAGGTTTCGTTCTCTATCCTTGGAATTTCTGCTGCTGATCTTACTGTGCAGTTAGCTCGTTTATGGTCAGCTCCGTTGATTGAACCGGTCTCGGTACCGGTCCCAGAGGTGGTGCTCAAGGGTGCTTCCGGTTCCATCTTTGGTTGGGACGAAAAGGACTGTTGAGCTAGCTTTAGTGTCTTTCGGGAAGAGAGGCTGTGGTATACCTGGACCAGATCAATGTGTAGTGGTGCCCTATGAGCTGCCTTTCGCCCCTTAAATGGCTCTACCTCACTCTGGAGGGACACTTACGGTGTCGCCAGCGAAGAAGAGGAAAGTGGGACGCCCTCGAGGTTCCAAGAACAAGAAGGGGAGATTGGTACCGAAACAGGTTTCGTAGTCGGGACAGTTAGGCTCTAAGAGAGCTAAGAAGAGGACTTTTGGGGCAAGGAAGGCTTTAGTGCTTGGTGAGGCTGTTGATGGTCTTGTTGAGGAGGTTGTTTTGCTGGGAAAAGAAAGTGAGGCAGAGGATCCGCTCTTGGAGGCGATCTCGCCTTCGTCTGTTGCTAGCTCCTCCTTTGAGGAGTCTAGTTCTGCTGAAGCTCCTCCTTTGAGGAGTCTAGTTCTGCTGAAGCTCTTCTTCAAAGGTAAACAATAAGTTAGGTTTACCTAACATGTCTCTGGTTCTTGTTTATGTCGATTCGCTTATAGTATATGACATTAAAATTGCTTAGGGTGTTTAGATTTTAGGTCCAAGTTTTTCCGAGTTTTTTTTTTGTATGATTTAATTGTTCCGTGTCTATGAGGATGAATCGTGTTTTATGTTGTACTGTTACTTTCAATTTATCAATAGAGCAATTCGTAACGTCAAATTAACAAGACAAACCAATATATGTACCGAACCAAAAATCACGTAGTAGGCCAAATTACACAGTTGGGGGTAAAAATAGTAAATACAGGAGTAAGTTTGGGAAAAACTAGTCCCAAGAGGCGGCAATAGTAGGCCATCAAAGAGGTTGAGCTACAGCCTAGCTTCCTAGAATAGACCCTCCAAAAGAAACAAAAGAAACATAACAAAGGTCAGCAACAGGCTCAAGCCTCTGACGCAACCAATCCCATCCACCCTCCATTTTTAGTGTTTTTATTCTCTCCCTTCACTCTCTCCGTGCCTTTTGTCCTCAACTGGCAAAATATTACAGATAGAGCACTAGGTTTAGCAGCAAGCACCAGACGTCCCAGAGCCTCTTCACTCCTAGTCAGTAGCCCACTAGTCCAGTCCAGTCCATCCTTGCCCACTAGTCCAGTCCATCCTTGCCCACTACTCTCGTACAAACTTACCCCCTGACAAACTAGACGTAATTGTCTTTTCTATTTTTCTCCTAAATAAAAATAAAAATAAAAATATTGAACCAAACACACACTTGCTGTGTCTGCTTTATTGTTTCCCTGAATATTTGTAAAGTGGTAGAGAAAGAGAGGTGGTGGGTGCCTGGGTGGTGGGAGAACCCTGGAAAAAGAGACCCTCTGAAATCAGAAAGAATACCAAGAAAAAAGAGAGAAAGAAAGAGACAGAGGCCCATTCGCCCATTACCTCATTTTCAGAGAGAGAGAGAGATTGAACAACACTTTCTTTTAGTTGTTCTTAGCTTTTACATGTTCTTCTGTGATGGGTTTTCTTTGAATTCTCTCTTCCTTCATCCCAAACCATTATTCTATAACATGATGATGATCAAACATTTTGTTTTTTTCTTCTTCTTCTTTCTCTCCACTGCTTCACTCTGTCTCTCCTACGAACCTCGCAACCATGAAGGTAAACTCACATAGGTTTTCATAGCCTTTGTCTTTTTGGTAACTAGTTTTCATGGCCTTTTTTGGGTTACAAAGAGATTTTTGATTTTGCTGTTTTGGGTTATTGCGCAGTGGTGGCTTTGATAAGCTTGAAGGGCAGTTTGAATGATCCTCATGGCGTTTTAAACAATTGGGATGGAGACTCTGTAGACCCATGTAGCTGGGCTATGATCACTTGCTCATCTGAGAATGTTGTTGTAGGCCTGTGAGTAGTAGTTTCTTCATTCTTACTCATGCGTCAGTTTTTGCCTTATTTCAAATTCCTAAAGTGAACCTGAATTCATAAGCCTCTCTCAATTTTGCAGAGGAGCTCCAAGCCAGTCACTGTCTGGAACTTTAACTGCAGCTATAGGAAATCTCACAAATCTTCGCCAAGTGTATGAAAAAAATTCTACATACCCATCTGTGTTCTTGCTCCAATTCTCGTTTTATTTTGCTCTAGTGTAAATTGTTAGAACCATTTTTGTTTCTAGACTTGTATGTCTAACTCTTCAATTTTGAATTTAAAGGTTGCTGCAGAACAACAATATATCTGGTAAACTCCCAGCGGAGCTGGGTACTCTTCCCAAGCTTCAAACTCTTGATCTCTCCAATAATCGATTCTCGGGTGTTGTCCCAGAGTCTCTGGGTCAGTTGAATAGTCTGCAGTATCTGTAAGTCTTTAAACCTCTTGTGCTTGTAATTTTCTTACTGGACTCTGAAAGTAGGGGGGAAACACAATTGAATTTGATTGTGCCCTCCTATACGATAATTACCAAAATTAAAGTTTGACTAGATTTGATTAATTTTTGATATTTATTTTTGGGTGAAGTTATTTAATTACTGTCTTTCTTGTCATGTAATGAGAACAGGAAGCTGAACAACAATAGCTTGTCTGGAGCTTTCCCTGTGTCTTTAGCCAAAATTCCTGCTCTTGCTTTCTTGTGAGTATTATGGGTTTTCACAATTTCTCTTGCTTGAATTTGTTTTTTTGGCGTCTCGGGCATTTGAAAAGTGAAACAAGTTGCGACATGTTGAGGAGCTTCTGGGTTGTAAACATTTTACTCAAAATCTGATCAATGGTTATATTGTAAATGGGGGTCATACAGGGACTTGTCTTACAACAATCTTAGTGGACCAATACCCAAATTCCCAGCCAGAACTTTCAAGTATGCTCTCTCTTTCTTGCTCTTTCTTTCTCTGTGTTGTCATTGTTGTATTGTTCTTTATGGTTTCCTCTGTTTTGTTGTTTTATCAGTGTTGTCGGGAACCCACTGATTTGTGGAAGCAGCTCCACAGAAGGATGTTCTGGGTCAGCCCCTGTTCCTCTTTCATTATCACTAAACCCATCACCTGGTAAACCCTTTACACGTGTTTTCAGCTTTGGCTCAATATGTGTATCTAATTTTGTCTAATTTGTATGGGTTTTAATCTTCTAAGGAAAACACAAGTCCAAAACAGTAGCAATTGCACTTGGGGTGAGCTTCAGCTGTGCCTTTCTCATGCTCCTATCACTTGGAATCATCTGGTATAGAGAAAAGCAAAAGAGCCAAACCATTTTGAACATCAGTGGTCAGTATCATCATGACCCTGTTTCATAAATCAACGCTAAATGACAAAATATAGTCGATATTTGATGTGTCATTATCTTTACCGCAGACATTCAAGAAGAAGGACTTGTGAGCTTAGGCAACCTCAGAAACTTCACTTTCAAAGAGCTTCAAGTCGCCACAGACCATTTTAGCTCCAAGAACATACTTGGTGCTGGAGGTTTTGGGAATGTGTACAAGGGAAAGCTGGGAGATGGGACTATGGTGGCAGTAAAAAGACTCAAGGATGTTACAGGAACAGCTGGAGAGTCCCAATTCAGGACAGAATTGGAAATGATAAGCCTAGCAGTACACAGGAATTTGCTTCGCTTAATTGGATATTGTGCTACTTCTAATGAGAGGCTTCTGGTGTACCCTTACATGTCCAATGGCAGTGTTGCCTTCAGGCTTAGAGGTTTGCCTATTTACTGCAAATACATTCACATTGCATCTTTCAATAGGGGTGGCAATTCAGTTTTCCCTGTTGATTGATATTGAAGTGATACGTTAACTATAAAAATATAGTAGTTACCCAGATGTGATCTTGGCTTGGACGACAATCAGTTTGGGGAGTTTGGAGATATTTAATAAGAACTTTGCGTCTTCATTAGAGCAGTTCTGATTAAGAGTATTGTATTTAAATTTTGGAATTCAAATAAATCTTTTTTTAAAAATCAATCAATTGATATCTGAAATAACTTGTTTTGAACAAAGATGGAATGCCTGTGTGCTCTATTTTATTACAGAACTTGGTTTATTTCCTCTCATAAGTTGAACTATAAAAATTGAAGGCCTAACAAACTGTTGTGGTCACAACAGGAAACCCAGCTCTAGATTGGAACACAAGGAAGAGAATAGCAATTGGAGCTGCAAGAGGTCTTTTGTATCTACATGAGCAATGTGATCCAAAGATCATACACAGGGACGTGAAGGCTGCAAATGTGCTTCTGGATGACTACTGTGAGGCAATTGTTGGTGATTTTGGCCTTGCAAAGCTCCTTGACCATGCTGACTCTCATGTGACCACTGCTGTACGTGGGACTGTTGGGCACATTGCACCAGAGTACCTTTCTACTGGTCAATCATCTGAAAAAACCGATGTTTTTGGATTTGGCATTCTCTTGATTGAGCTCATAACTGGGATGAGAGCTCTGGAGTTTGGCAAAACAGTTAATCAGAAAGGAGCAATGCTTGAGTGGGTAAGTATTTCTATGACTATAAGCTATAGATATGTTTCTATTCTACTAGTATTTAATTTATTTTTGTTGAAGACTATAGCATGTTTCTAATCCTTTTGTCCTGAGCAAATTTAATGATTGTATTTATAATCTAGCATCCTTTGGTTACCAAGTATATGAACTAAAATCTATATCTATTTTGATAAAAATTTGTACTCGACCATGGTTGCAGGACCACACATTTAGCTAGACTTAAATTAGCTTCTTCACTTTTGTTTTTGTGTCCCATAAGTTAGAAATTTAGTTGTCATTATAGTTTTATCTCGAGTATCAAATTATAGAGTGGAAGCATAATGGTTGTATGATTAAGGTAACACCCTGCTGATTACAGGTGAAAAAAGTACAACAAGAAAAGAAAGTAGAACTCTTGGTGGATAGAGAACTGGGGAACCATTACGTTCGGATAGAGGTTGGTGAAATGCTACTAGTGGCTCTGCTATGCACTCAGTACCTACCAGCTCACCGCCCCAAGATGTCGGAAGTGGTCCGAATGCTGGAAGGCGATGGACTAGTGGAGAAGTGGGCAGCGTCACATAATCATAGTAAATCCAGCATGGACCTCTTCCAGACTCACAACAGTAACAAAAGCACTCCCCACAGTACTTGGAATGCATCAAAACATGATGGGAGTGAACGCATGTTTGGCACATCTATGGATGAGGATGAGGATGAGGATGATGATGAGCATTCTTTGGATTCCTATGCCATGGAACTCTCTGGTCCAAGATAGAGATAGAAAACTAAGATGATGAAACATAGACAAACAAAAGGTGGAGAATTTCTTCGTGAATTCTTTTAAAGAGAAACATACCCGGGTTGTGCTTGGGAAACCAAACTTCTGTAATTCCAGCTTTGTGGGTTATTGTAAATATGACTTTATATAGTCTTATTATTATTAACATGGTTAGGTTATTAAATTTGTCTGGTTGCATTATGGTAAAAAATGTCAATGGAGTAATGGATGGGTTTTGCAGTTGTAGTCGTACATATGATGATGAGTCAATGAGATGCACCCTGGTCTGGTCTCTGCCGCTACCTAGTGCGGGACAGAGATTTGCCTAATTAATTTTGACGGTTTTGACTAGAAGTTGGTCCCAAATTTTCTTTGATTTTCAAGCTGTTGAAGTTGAAACTGCCAACCTGAGCTGTTCAGTTCCGTTATCCTCTCAAGTCTCACAGCATCACGCGCCTCTCCTCCCACGTCACTCATTAGTCATTAAAGAGAAGAAACCAAAGCGTTTGTTTGTTCGTTTGGTTTTTTTTTTCTCCGGGAAAGAAAGTAGAAATTGAAGTAAAGTGTAGAAACTGAATTTCATTGATTGAATTGATTTTACATTCTCTGTATATATAGATTCTACTGTTGACATTCTAAGAATAGGTAGAATTAAGCATAGCAATAAATACAAATATAACCAGATGATTCCACAATCAATCAATCTAGGGAGATCAAGATTGATTTGGAATCATGTTTGATTTGTGTAGAAGATGTAGGAACATTAAACGACCTAACCATTGAGACACAAGGCATTATGACGGTGCTTATGGAGAAGTTTGGTGAGGAGGCATGCCGGTAGGTCAATAGATGGGATGTAACAAACACAGTGACTTCCAAGAGCAACTTTTTCACGAACAAAATGATAGTCAAGTTCTATGTGTTAGTTCGGGCATGGAATACCGGTGTAAACACAAAAATATTTGCAATAAATAACAGAACAACACGTGTACAAAGAATAATCTAATTTAATCAATGCGAATGCGAGTTACAATCTTTGTCAATTCCTTTGATTCTATCTCCGAATATAGGTTTAACTCAAGGGTGACAAGCACTTCTTCTTCAGGGTTACGCGGGTTGATCACGTAACAAGTATTTGGGATTTGGATTTGATGAAGAACTGGCTGTTTAGGGAGCTTGATAGTTCTTTAAGGATTTTGGATTTGGATTTGGTGAATAACTGGCTATTTAGGGGAGCTTGATAGTTCTTCAAGGATTGTGGATTTGGGTTTGGTGAATAACCGGCTGTTTAAGGAGCTTGATAGTTCTTCAAGGATTTTGGGGAGACTTCTGAGCTCGCGGAGGGATTTTTCTCTCTCTCTATAGTTCGCTGCTTTGTTTATGCTCCTTGGTTTAGCTCCTTTCTCTTGATATGAGAGGAGATATTTATAGTGTTAACATGCCTCCACTTAAGGCAAGTAACGAAGATTATGAATTAATAATATTTCCTTCATCGAATCAATGAATCTTGACTGATTGATTTACTTGCTGATTTTAACATAATCAAATCAATCAAATCTTAAGATTTAGATATGCCCAGTTCGTTTTGGGTTGAATGTTCTGTTTTGATCAAGATCCTTAGCAAGGGGCGAGCTATCTCACGGATATGGAAGGTATCTCGCGAGGAACCTTGATTTCCAACCAATCGGTGATTTCTGGTCCCACTTCGCAGACGACTTATCTTGGACATACGAGCAAAGTACCTCAAGTTGTTTTTGGGTTAGTATTTTTGAATTTCGGGGCGAAATTCCTTTAAGGGGGGTAGATTGTAATACCTCAGATTTTCATATCATTTTTCGTTTATTATTTCCATATTTAATGAAGGATTATTTATGGAAATTATTATTGGGTTATGCGAAGTTGAAGTTTCGGGAGTTTATTTAAGGTGCTTTGACTTTTAAGAGATCAAAAAGTTGACTTTATTTTTTGTAAGTTATCTTCGAAAACTTCCTTCTTGAAAGTTGTAGAGTTTGCCGATATGAGTTCGTAGATATGCGGCACGCCTAAAACGGATGTCGTATGAGAAAGTTATGGTCAGAGGAAGTCAGTTTTCGGTTTTGGAAACTGTATAAGTAGAAAAATGTGAGGGAGTTATTTTTGAAAACCTAATTTCAATTCTCTCTCCTCTCTCCCGACCTTCTCCCGCTCTCCCATCTTCTCCAGCTTGGTTCTCGTTCGTCAGGCCACCAAAGTGGACGCTGCCGGTCCCGTTGGGTTGGCACAGGTCTCCTCTCCACACCTGGGGCAATCTCGCTCGCCGTCTCACCGCCACGAAGCGCCGTAGCTGCTACTGTCTTGCCAGAAAGCCGGTGTTTGTGACAGCGATTTTGACAGGACCCACCCCGGATTTTACCCTGAAACCCGTGGTAAATCCTGCGGGGTCCACCTCCAAGGAAAATTTACCTAAAATTCGATTAAACCTTCCTTGAAAATGGACAACCCTTACATGAAAATCCAACTTGACATTTCTAAACCAAACAACAAGGACAACATATAATTACTAGCGGGTTATCGGAGCGTATCTAAGAAGGAGTGGATGACCATGAATAAAGAAGCGGAAGCAGCCTCTGACTACTAGACTAAGTCTTGAACCCATGTACGCTCGACCTCAATTTAACTTAGCCTGCAAACTGGGCATTTGAAAACAAAGGGCCCAGGGAAAAGTAATATAAAAACATTAGAGTGAGTGGACGAAAAATAAACAAATAACTGATCGCAACATAACTAACCAAACTTAATTACTTTCCCATTTTCTAATAATCAAGAAATATGTTGCATGCAAGTGTTGATAAAACCTTCATAAGGAAAATCCCAAAGAAACGGACTAGCCCCGCTAGTCAAAATATTGACAAAGATAAATACTAACCTTCATTGAAGAAGGTACCAAAACAAAGGACTAGCCCCGCTAGTCAAACCGACAACGATAAATAAGAAACAACTATAGCCATACGAGTGAGTCTCCCAGACTCGGTTGCCTCCCAGACAATAATACTCCCATACTCCCTACACCTTCATGTTATGATAACAGAGAAGAGTAGGGCTTGCGTGATGTCGTCGACTACATCACATCACCCGAAGGCGGAAAGGGCTTGAGTAACCCCACTTAAAACGTGGAAGTTACATCGTCTCGAAAGGCGGAACGACATGCTAGCATGAATAGTATTGATCCAACAAGTATGGCATAAATAAAGAAACATAATCCATGTGAGTTTCCCCGAAACTCATAATTAAAGCATAAGTACGATTTCCAACCGTACTCAAAGAATTCAAAGAGTAAATAAACTAATTAAATTCAACGACGTGTCCCACACGTTAAAATGCTCAATGAAATAAATAACTTCAATGATTATCATCTTTCCAAAAACCAAATAATATGCAATTCAGTATGAAACCTCAAATCCAGAAATCATAAAGAAAAACCAAACTCAAATCTCGTATTATCAATCCGAGCTCAAATCATAAATTATGACCAACATTTAATCTATGCATCAATCTCGAATAAGTTCCAAGATCATTTCATATACCGAAGTTATAATATATGCTCGGAAAATAAAATACTAAATTATAAAATCTTGCATGCATAATAATTAAAAACTAAAATGTCCACTCACAGTACTCGGCTATGCTTGCCGACGACCCGAGGCTTCCTCCAATGATCCATATCACGTCCTGAACAATAATTAAACTTAATTCTCATTCAACAATAAAACTTCAATAAATAATTCCATAAAATTAAGGGTCTAAAATCCATCCTCTTCTTTGCCCATTTTCTCCATCCTTAATCCAATATAACTCACGGTTCAACATAATCACCAAAAACCAAAAATTAGCCTTAAACACATTTTAAAACCGGCTAACCCAAAAATCGGCACTCCAAATTAAATACCGTCAAATTCCTTAACCATCGAAAACTCTTAAACCTTATCAAAAATCCTCCAAAAATTATAAAACTCATTCCATACTACTTCTCATCGAAATCTCTACAAAAAAATATTTTCCCGGCGGCGGCCGGCAGCCGTTTTACGGCTACCTCCAATGCTTCTCAAATTTTGACAGAATAATCCTCTCATCATACCCAACAACTTTCATAACTAGCACTTAGTCCAATTTTGAGGCTAACTAGGGCAATCGAACTAAAACATCCATAAATCCCTAAAACTTTCAATTATACAAATCACCCTAACGAGATCGAAATAGACTGATTCCTTTGGAGGGATTACTCACCTTGATGAGGGCTACAAAATGAGCCAAGAATCACGGCCTATGGTGGCCGGAGGACGGAGCTCCGGTGAAGTGTCGATCGGCGGCTTCCGGCGGCTCTACCGGCTCGGATGGTTGGCCGGGGAGAGAGAGGAGGCGACCGGGGTCCTTCCTGGGCCGGAACGGCGGTCCGTCGCTGGCAGGACGGCGGCGGTCTGTCGCTGGCGGGACGGCGGCGGGCGACGAGGAGACTTTCCGACGGGAGGGAGCTCGGGCTCGGGAAGAAGAACAGAAGAGAAGGAAGAGAAAAGGAAGAAGAGAAGAGAAAAAAGAAAGGGCTCGGGCTTGGGCTGCCACCCCCGGCCCAACTCTCAACCCAACTCAAAAATAAGCCCACTTCAAAATTACCCATTTTTACCGACACGAAAACTTTACCATTAATTTCATAACTTTACCATGCATACTCCGAATTTAACGCGTGGCATGTCTACGAACTCGTAACCACATCCTCTACAACTTTCATGAAGAAATTTTTCTCATAATACAAAAAGTCAACCCTATGGCCTTAAGGGTAAATAGTTACTCATCCCGGTAAAAATCCGAAGTAATACCAACGGTAAATAACCGTAAAATAATTTAAGAACCGGGATGTGTCAGATTTCGATGAGAGTTAGGTGAGAGTTAGGTGAGTCTTTCTCCTCTCCTTCCTCTAGAGCTGTCTATACCTCTTTGGTGACTTGAAAATCAAGTTTGGGCGCCGGATTTGCAGATTTGGAAATTGATTTTGGGTTGGTGTTTCGAGACATTTTCCAGCCAATTCCGGCCAAACGGGTTGAACCACCAGGTATTAAAGTTACTCACCTTGCTTCAATCTACAAGTTTCATGTCATAAGTTTCCCCAAATATAGAGGTTGGTGGTGGCGCGTGGGGCTCACTCGCCGCCCGGCGCTTTGCAGCGCGTTCGGCTGAGTTGCGGTCTTAGTTTCTTGGGAAGTTGTCTTCCCTTAAGTTAAGGGTTAGTTTAAGGGTATTATGTTATCTTATAGTACCTTGGTTACTAAGGTTGTTAATTGTGTGATTTTAGGTGAGTTGTGAAATTGTGATTGACTTGCTTTTGTTGCGTTGATGAAATCGCAGTGGGATTTCTAGGTGAATAAATCTCACCAAGGTTCACTTCTGAACCAAATTATATTATGGTCACTTGATGTTGAAGTTGAAATTAATAATATGCTATTATTTGCTTTTAAAATATATGAGTTTGATCGCCTACGGCTCATAGGTAAGATAAAACAAGTTTTCCTTATATGTTTATTTTTGAAGTTCATGTGATCATAATTTTATTGATTATTGATAGATTATTCTTGTGGATTATCTATATTTGTTCATGTAAATATATCTATGTGGAAGGATATAATTTATGATGTGATCTTGTGTTGTTGATGATGATGTTGTGATATTGTGATTGTTGGATAAATAGCCAAACCGGGTTCCAAGTCTTTAATCGGTTGATTGGTTACGGTTAGGAATTAGAGCTCTAGTCCGTCTGTCGGTGTAGGTCATGGGAGATACCTTATGGTATCTGGGACCCATGGGTACACAATTTGTTGTTGTAGGTCATGGGAGATACCTTGTTGATACCTGGGACTCATAGGTACATGTTATCTGAAAAAGTGTTGGAATTGTGGATTTAATTATTGATATAAATTGCTCTTGTGAGATATTTAGATGTAAGAAATATTGTGCTATTTTGAGTTTACTCATACGAGCTTTTTAGCTTACCGGGTTTGTTATTTTACAACCCGGTGACTAATTCATGGTGTAGGGGTTAGACCTGCAGGTGATGATCAGCAGGGTTGAGGCGAAGGCTGAGTGACAGAGTTTTTTTGGGTTTTACTGCACTATGTATAGTTTTTTTTTAAATTGGGTAGACAGTAATTAAACTCATGAGATCGTTTCATGTTCTTGTTTTGCAAGTTTATGTAAACAAGGAAATGTAATATTTAACTCAGTGTTGAGTTGTGTAACTTTTACGTTTCCTCTAATGAGTTTAGTTGCTTGCGATAGTTTGTTGAAACAGGTTTGGGATGTAAATATTTTATGTTATATGATGTCAAAATTTTTGAAAATTATCTTTCGAAAATTGGGGTGTGAAAAATATAGCTTCCGCTCATTTGTATATTTCTATTTCCTTTCTTCAGTATTAAAATTGCTCTGAACCAATCAAGCATTAGTTGTGGGCTACCTCTATCTTAATATTTAATGATTTTGGGTGGTGTTGTGATCATGGGGAGCACGGTGGCTCCAGGAGTTAAGGTTGGATTGTTATTAGAAGTGTTTTTTTATGTTTTCCTTAAGGAAAGGTTGTCCATTTTTAAGGGAGATTATGCCAAATTTTTGGTAGCATCTCTTTTGGAGATGGTCCCCGCATGGTTCATTCCGGATTTCAGAGTGAAATCTGGGGTAAGTCTTGATAGATCCACAAAAAGGGAGTGTTATGACACACTCATGCACCTTTAGTGTGTATGAGCCAAACTCGCCTTTAGTGTGTATCAGCCACACTCACCCTTAACTTGTCATATGGAAGAAGAAAGCAACCTAGAAAATATGATATTTAAGACCTATCCGGTAACGTTTTTGAAAACAATTTTCAAAAATAAAAATGAGAAAATGAGATTGTTATTTTCTGCGTTGGAAATGTATTTGGTATTTTATTTTGATAAGTTTTTTTTTCATATTTTTAAATCTAGGAAAATGAAAAAGTGAAAACGTCAAATTGATGTTTTCGGTTTTTATTTGTAAAAGTTGAAAATATTTTCATTTTTCATTTTCAACGTTTTCTGAAATATTTTTACCTCATTTTTTTTCAAAAATGAAAATAGAAACTTGAAGGAAAAGATTGTTTGCCCTTTTTTAATACTTTCTTAAATAAATTAAAGAATTGAAATTTGTTTAGTCCTTTTGGTTTTATTTTAATTTGAATAGTCCTTAAAGTCACAATTTTTCATCCAAATAGTCTTTATGGTTTTATTTTAATCTGAATAGTCCTTAAAGTCATAATTTTTCATCCAAATAGTCTTTTGGATTCATTTTCTCAGTTAAGGCCATAAAGACAATTTGGATGAAAAATCATGACTTATGGACTATTCAAATTAAAATAAAACCATAAGGATTATTTGGATTAAAAATCGTGACTTTAAGAATTATTCAGATTAAAATAAAACCATAAGGACTAAACAGATGTCGACTTCAAACTACAAGGACTATACAATATTTTACCCTAAATTAAAACTCACACAGCTCAGTTATCTGGAAAAGATTGAACTCCTCTGTGTCCCTTGCTCCCTCCTTTCGTTGATACTTCCATTTTAAAATTCCACGATGAAATAGGTTTTCAGAACGGTGTTCCATCTATATACAACTCATACCCTTTCGGTATCCAGGCAAGAGGAATTGTGTCGGTGGAATACATCTTTTGATCGAATATTACCTCATCAAAATCTTTAGATATTTCCTCTAGGAATGTGAGGCGTGATGGGATAGCCGCTATTTTTTCTTGGAGCATAATCGGCTCTAAAAGTTGTAGAATTGATGATGTCTAGTGTTGTAGGAGTTTTCGGAGGATTATAGACATGCGGTGATGAAGTGTCATTAACTCCAATATCACAAGCATTTTCATACTGTGTTTCTGGAATGCTGCAATGAAATATGTTTGTCATGACCCACCTCGGATTTCACCCTGAAATCCGAAGTAAACCCTACGGGGCCCACCTCAAGAGAGATTTTACCAAAAATTTTGGCATAATCTCTCTTGAAAATGGACAACCCTACCTGTAAAATCCAAACATACACTTCTATAACCAAAATAAACCATCCTCAACACCTGGAGCCTCCCTGCTCCTAGCTCTACGTCAACACCGAGAACACAACATGCCTTAGCTAATTTACAACAATCTCAAAGGTCATCAGAGTAATTCTAATAAGAAAGAAAAACATAGATAGAAGCAGCGAAAACTGTGATATTGACTATGCCTCAACTCCGTGTACACCCGACCTCTTCTAAGCTAACGTGCAATCTGGGCATTTGAAACTGTATGGCCCAGGGGAAAGTAATTAAAAAACGTTAGAGTGAGTGGACAAAAATAAATTAAATAATTTAACAAAAACATAATTTAAATACTTTCTCACGTTTAAACTTTAGAAATTTTGATGCATGCAACCTTGGTCAAACATATAATTTTATGTCCAGAATCATATAAGAATAGACAAACCAACCCCGTTATTTAATCAAATATAGAAATCTCATAAAAAGAGACAAACTAGCCCTGCTGGTTAATCAAATACATAACTAAGAAAGTAAAACAAGGGGAAGAGATATCACCATGTAAGAGGAGCCTCCCAGGCTTGGGTCAGAGCCTCTCAGGCTCTAGTAGAGTCCCACGCTAAGCGCTCAACTCACTTATCGTGAAGACAGCTAATAAAGTTAGCTAGCAATGAATAAAACAGATCAGAGCTTGTCAGACTATGGTAGCGTCCTACGCTAAGCGCTCGACTCACCTGTGATGAAGACCGCTAATAATGGCTAGCTAGTAATGAATAAGAGCGACTCTAGTATGGTGACTAAAATCATACGAAAACATCTAAATCCATAAAGCTTCCACAAGTTCGTGCAATAGCAGTTACTAGTACGGTTCCCAACCGTATTTGGAAATTATCATAATATAATAAAGTAAAACTCAATGACGTGTCTCACACGTAAAAATATTCTTAAAGCTATAATTATAAGCGAGATTTAATGTTCAAGTATAAATTGTAAATAATTCTTCAACCCGAAATACTCACTAAAATATTCTTAATGTTAAAATCGATATTCCACAAATAAACGAGAAAATTATGATGGAGAACTACCGAAAATCTCATTTTCGGTAATCTTTTATAAATCTCAGAGTCAACAAATAAAAACGATAATAATTAAATCCGAGAATCATAAAGAATATCAAAACTCAAATATTGTTCTAGGATATTCCATATGTGTGTCTTGGTCTTATGCCATCAGGATATATAGTTAGAATATGACTATGTATTCCTTATCATTACCATATTAGTACTTTGTAATTCCCTATATAAAAGGCTTCTATCAATGAATAAGATGATGATTCTCTATTCTCTTACTATCTCTTTTTGTCTCTACACTTTATACTCGATCACGTTATCTTGCACTCTTCTCTAAACTGAGTTGATAGCGAAACTCTAGAGTTAATAGCCCACTTTATATTTTCCAAAACCCTAAAAAAAAAAAAAAACAAACATTTTTCGGCTCCTATGTCCAACCACCGCCGCCTATTTTTTCAGCCTCCGTCCGACATCACTGGCTGCCAATCCCTTGGCCTCCTCCCGCCAATGATTCTTGGTTTCCTCCGACTACAATTTTTGACTTCTTCAATCATTTGAAGTTTTGAAAGGTGTAATACCCCAGAAATTTGATATTAGTTTCTAATATTATTTAGAATTTCTTGAGTTAGAAGTTAGTGTGTTTTGAGGTTCGAAAGAAGAGCGGAAGTGTTCGGATGCATAAATTACCCGAAACGGTTTTATTGTTTGGAAGGGTCAAGAGTTGACTTTCTATTTTGTTGGGTTTCTCGAGAAACTTCCTTCACAAAAGTTGTAGAGCACGACAATACAAGTTCGTAGACACGTGGCACACATAAATTGGACTTTGTATGAGAAAATTATGGTCAGCAGAAGTTCGTGGCTTTACGGTATTTTGGGTTTAATAAGAAAATTTTAGGGTTCCCATTTCATTATTTCCCACAAACCATTTCTTTTCCTCTCCTTCTCTCTCCCCGACCCCGAGAGAATCCAAACTCTCCAGTCGACCCGACCTAGACCTGGCGACTTGACCCAAACATTCCGACGCCGTCCGACGTCCCCTGACCGCGCCACCGACCCAAATCGTCTTCTCTACTCCTTGCCTTCATCCCTCTCTAGCTAGTTCATGCCGATTCGATCCCGAAGTGGTGATTCGAAGCTCGAAAGTTTGGCTTGGAAACTCGGATTCTCACCTCCGGCGGCAGCGACACAGCTTGGAACCGGTCGGGATAGAAGCTCCTTGGCGTCCTGGTTCTATTTCTGCTGGTCTTGAAGCTCGACTCTCGATGTGGAGTGGTGGTGGTGGATTCCAACCTTCCCGGCGAGTTTCCGGCGTTTTCTGGCCGATTGAGGCAAAACCTTATGTATAAAAGATGCTTCACTCTCTTCCATCTACAAGTTTTGTGTTGTGAGTTTGCCCTAATTTGAAGGTGGGTAGGGTGGCGCGTGGGGCCCACTCACCGCCACTAGTGGTGGCGTGTGGCTGCACGTCCAATAGTGTCTGTGGTGTTTTGTGGTGCTAGTTAGGTATAATTCTTCGATACGAACATGTTGATATGTGGGTTGTAGGTTTTGGTTACCATTATTTCATGCTAGGACTTTTTGGCTAATCTTAGACTTGTGCAAGGTTGGAGTTTCAGTTTTGGGAATTAGAAGCAACAGTTTTGGGTCATTAAATTTAATGACCTTGGAAGGTTGTCCTCTTTTTGACAAGGTTTAGTTTAAGGGTGTTTGATATCCTATAGTACCTTGATTTCTAAGGTTATTAATTGTGCAATGGTAGGTGATTTTTGAAGTGTGATTGGCTTGGCTTGGCTCTTTTGTTTGTGGAAGACGCAGCTGGATTTATAGGTGAGTAACATCTCACCAAGGTTCACTTGGAACCAATTATTTATGGAATTGTGTTGATGATTATGATAGTTATTGTGTTGATGATAATGATTATTATGATGATGATGGTGGTAATGATAAGGTTTATGATGATGATTATTGTTGATGATGATGATGATAATTATTAGGAGGATAATTATGAGGATGATTGTGATGATGATTTGGATGATAATGATTATGATGATGACTATGATGATTATAATTTAAAATTATGTTTTGTTTGTTTTAAAATATATGAGTTTGATCGCCAACGGCTTATAGGTATTATATGATTACTTTTAAGGTTCATGTGATCATAATCTTTTTGGCTATTGATAGATTATTCTTGTGGGGATATCTATTTTTGTTCGTATTGTGTTGGTTGATGATGATTTTATTATATTGTGATTTGTGGTTTAGATAGTCAAACCGGGTTCCAAGCCTTTAATCGGGTGATTGGCTACGGTTATGATGATTCTACTCTATTGTGATTTATTGTGTATATAGTCAAACTGGGTTCCAAGCCTTTAATCGGGTGATTGGTTACGGTTGTGATGATATTATTATTTTGTGATTTGATATTGGACAGTCAAACTGGGTTCCAAGCCATTGGCCGGGTGATTGGTTACGGTTAGGAATAGAGCTCTAGTCCGTCTGTCAGTGTAGGTCATAGGAGATACCTTAAGGTATCTAGGACTCATGGGTACATAAATTGTTGTTGTAGGTCATGAGAGGTATTTATTAATATCTGGGATTCATGGGTACATGTGTTTGTTGTCGGTCATGGGAGATACCTTATTGGTATCTGGGACTCACTGGTACATGTATATTGTAAAAGTATTTGTTATGTGGTTTTAACATTGTTCTTAATTGTTATCATTTAATTTCCCTGTTTGAGTATTTCCTGAACTATGCTTAATGCAGGTGATTCTTAAATCTTACTTGTGTGATTTTTAGTGGAATTCTTGAACTATCATTTTTGTAGAATTCACTTACGATTTGATTGTTTTGTAAATTGTTGTGTTTTCTTATTTACTCTTTTCTGAATTTTATTGTTTTGAGGTGATTCCTGAACTAAGTTCTAAGCAAGAATTACCGGTTTTATCTTATGTGATGTTGGGTTGAGTTATTTTTGGGAATTACTCATACGAGCTTTTTAGCTTACCGGGTTTGTTGTTTACAACCCGGTGCACCAATTCATGGTGTAGGGGTTAGACCTGTAGGTGATGATCAGCAGTTGAGGCAGAGGCATAGTGACATGATTTTAGTTTCTGTACACTTTATTTTATTATTTATGGCAGTTTAGTTTTAAGCTCATGTGAGCGACTTTATTATTACTAGACTTTTGAAGTTGATGTAATTTAAGGAGATATAATGTTTAACTCGGTTGATGAGTTTATTGACATTTACATTTCCAGTTTTTGATTTTGTTTTACTTGGAAGTTGTAGAGCAGGTTTTGGGGTATTAAGTTTTTGAGATATATCATGCTCAAATTTTTAAAATTTTATCCTTCGAAAATTGGGGTGTGACAAAAGGTATATTTTAAAACCCTAAACTTTTTCAAGTTCAATAACTCGGGAAGGATAAAATCTTTTCCTCCCTTCTCCATCTCCATTCTATGCTTGGGATTTTGTTTGCAGGTAAAAATCCCAGAATTTTATTCGCGGGTCAAGAGTGTGTTTGATCACTCTTGTTTCCTTGTCCGAGTTGTGTATGATGATTTTCCTTTCATGCATGTCTTCCATACCTCAAATAGCCATATAAATGACATTGTAGTCTCATCACAAAACAGGTCATAACCTAATAACAAAGATTGACCATGAATCCGTGATGATTAAGTCTAAAACACATAACAAATGACATATCATATTTTCGACCAAAAAATGACATATCATATTTGTTAATCAAACATGTCATGTCAAATGTGATAACATCTCCAAAATCTTCACAAGCTGCTCTACTCCTAGCATAAGCCCAAAAGACATTCCTTAATCGACCTTTTTCATCAATATGCATAGAATATAACAAGATTCACCTTGAATTTCACCATGAAATCTGGGATAAACCATGCGGGGTCCACCTCAAGGGAGATTTTACCAAAAATTTCGGCATAACCTCTCTTAAAAACGGACAACCCTACTTAATCAAAACCAATCTGTAATACACTTCTAAAATCATACTCCAACCCTGGAGCCTTCCTGCTCCCCAAGTTCAACACATATCCCAAAATATTAAATACTAATCTAAAAGAATCCCACCACCAACAACAAATACATTTAATAATTTTACTACCGTATTTTCAGAGCATAACTAATAATGAACGAAAAACAATGAATAAAGAATAAGCGGAAGCAGCCTCTGACTATGTCTCAACTCCATGTACGCTCGACCTCAAATAAACTTAGCCTGCAAACTGGGTAATTGAAACCAAAGGACCCAGGGGAAAGTAATTTAAAACGTTAGAGTGAGTAAGCAAAAATAAATAAAGAACATAGGATAAGAAGTCAAAACTTAAGTACTTTCCCACTTTCCGATAAGCAATAAATATGTTGCATGCAATTGTTGATAACGCCTTCAAAAGAAAATCCCGAGAATACGGACTAGCCTCGCTAGTTAAAATATCAACAAAGATAATTAATAACCTTCATAAAAGAAGGTACCAAAATAATGGCTAGTCAAAACAACAACAAGGATTCATAAAGACTTTCGTAAAAAGGAATATAAAAAAGATGGACTAGCCCCGCTAGTCAAGACAACAACAATAAATAAAAAGCATATATATAGCTATACAAGTGAGCCTCCCAGGCTCGGGTGCCTCCCAGGAAAAAGTACTCACATACTCCCTACACCTTCACGTTATGATAATAGAGAAGGTACAGGGCTTGCGTGATGTGGTCGACTACATCACATCACCCGAAGGCGGAAAAGGCTTGAGTAACCCCACTTAAAACATGGAAGCCACATCGCCTCGAAAGGCGGAACAACATGCTAGCATTAGTAATAACGATCCAACAAGTATGACATAAGAAAAAAAATACATAAATCATGAGTTTCCCCGAAACTCAAAATCAAGCATAAGTACGATTCACAACCGTATTCGGAAAATTTCAAGAGAAAATAATTTACTGAAATTTAATGGCGTGTCCCACACACTAGATTGATTAAGAGAATAAATAACTCATATCAATAACATGTTTCAAAAATTAGAAAATACTCAAATCCTTAAAGAAATCTCAAATCCGGAGATCAAAAGAATATCATAATTCAAATACCTAAACAATTACCCAACTCAAAATCCATAATTCATTAACGATCTCAAATAATTTCTGAATCAAGTCATAAGTCGAAATTATAATATATAAGCTCGATAAAAATAATAACGATAACTTATAAAGTCATGCATGCATATTTAAAAAAAAAAACAAAATGTCCACTCACAAATTTAGGCCTAAGCCTGACAAAATCCGAATCACCACTCAAGCGAGGTCTCCTCATATCCTGGCACAATATTCAAGCTTAGGACCAACTTCAATTTCGGAAAATAAATAATTAAATATAAACACCCAAAACTCTTCCGCATAACCCACTACCCTTACTAGGGTTAAGTTTACCGGATTCATGCCAAACTCCACCCACAACCTCATTTCATCGATTCTAGCACTTTAGGACCATAATCAAGGAAATCCAATGGTTGGATCTATTTTATCAACCATCAAGTCCTCCAATCTTCGACAAATCCCAAACCTAACCAAAGCTCCTCCAAAAATTTCAATCTTAACATCAATGAACTCCTCACAGCATAACACATTAATTAACATGAAAACTACCCAAAAGTGGCGGCCGGTCACCCAAATTCGTCCACCTCCAATGACTACCAAATTTTGACACAAACTTCCTCTCAACATTCTAAACAACTTTTATAACTACCACATTGAAAAATTTCAAACCGAAACATACCAATCGAATCAAAACAGAAAAACCCCAATTCAAGAACCCTAGAATTTCAAACCTTCGATTCTCCTTACCTAGCTCGAGTTAGGTCGAATCCTTTTAAGGGTTTGATGCACAAGAGGAGAGCTTTCAAATGATACTAGAAACTCCGGCAATGACGGCCGGAAAAAGAAGTTCCAGCGAGAACACCTCCACGGCACAGCCGCAACATCACGGTAAAACTGCTCCTTCACGGCGACGCGACACGGGTTGCCACCTACCTAAACTTGTAGAGGATGCTCCAAGCCTCAATTTGTTACCCACCTTGCAGCCTAACTCGCCGGACGGCGGCGAAGAAGTCTAGCGGAGGAGAGAGACGCCAGAGAGAGGATAGAGAGAGGGAGGTGAAATCTGATTTCTTACCTTACCTCAAATCGTAAGTTTCCATTTTTAATACCCCCAACCAAAATAGTAACTTTACATTTTATACCATTACTTCCACATATGAACTCCGATTTTAACGTATAACATGTTCACGGATTCGTATTAGTGTCCTCTACGACTTCCTTAAAGAATTTTTCTCAAAATAATTTTCCTACAAAAAGTCAACTGTAGGGTTCTTTAACAGTAAACGGTTACTCAAAACGGTAAAAGGTTAAAGTAACACAAAAGTTAATAACCGCAAATTAACTTAAGAAACGGGATGTGATAGAATATAACAAGTTTGAATTATTATGTTGCATCATTATGAAATATTTGTGAAGGGCATCTGCATCACAACTCTAAAGTTTCAATCTTGTTCTCTTATTAATGAAGTTTTGTGCATCCACCTTTTTCAATAAGTATAGCTTGAAAACTTTTTGAAGGTCGAACACCAGCATTTTGATTCGAAGAAAACCTATGTTTTGAAAGTTGATCCATCTCCTTATATTGCCTGATACGTTCGACTGTTTATTGGCAGAACTGGTGATTGGGCTCTAGACATATTGTGGTCAATATGTACTCTCCATTTGACTTGAGCACTGCTCGAATACGTGTAGAACACCTAGTTATTTGTAAAATTTTTGGCTTACTTTGTTTAGGAACTTTATCTCTCGTCGCTCTTGAACATACAAGCTGGACGTACTTAATTGCTCCATCTCTTTTCTATTTGGATATTTTTCTAATTACCCAACCCATCTTAATAGCATAATGATCACAATAATTATATATCAGGGCCCTTCCAATGAGGGATCCCTATTTTAAGCCATTTATAGGGATATGGCATTACACCAACTTCCCGATTATAATTTTACATCTCCACCGTTCATATCTTAGGTCTATATGAGTAGATCACCTCTACAAAATTTCATATGATTTGGTGATCGTTAAGGCTATCAAAAGTTCAATTTAGTTTTAATGACCTTCAACGGTTTTAGTTTGACATAAGCTGGACCGTTCAAGATCATTAAAACTAAATCAAACTTTTGAAAGCCTTAACGATCACCAAATTATATGAAATTTTGTAGAGGTGATCTACTCATATAGACCTAAGATATGAACGGTGGAGATGTAAAAATTCAATTAGGAAGTGGTGTAATGCCCTATCCCTAGAAAGTGGCCAAAAATAGGGATCCCTCAATGGAAGGGGCTGATTATATATAGCATCATAACAACTAAATATCATTCATGCTTTTGGAATATCTCCATCATCTGATTCAATTTCATTGGTTGCGATCACGTCATCAGCTTCCTCCACATATGATACTTTTGAGGTATCATTTCCATCCATTATTCTAAGTTCAGAGTATGAATAAAAAGACTACCTGCAGCAATAAGTGAAAACAAAGTTATCATCGGTATAAGAGAAAACAAAAAGATGACATACCTTCCTTTTATGTCGTTGGCCAGGGTCTTAGGCTCTTTTCTTTCTTTATTTTTTCTCTGTTTTTGTAGCTACAATTCAACGTTAAAGTTTGAATTGTCTCCATGTATATTGTAGATGGCAATAAATGGCTGTCATTACTATTAGTGACTGTGTCTTACCTCTTCAACAACAAATGACAATAAAACCCTATATATACACGTGGCCCTTCTAATGAGGGATAGGGTATTTGACAAACTTTACGATCATAAAATCACATCTCCATCGTTCAATTTGTAGGTCTATATGAGTAAATCACTTCCACAAGTTTTTAAAAGATTTGGTCATCGTTAAGTCGTCTAAAACTTTGATTTATTTTTAATAAAGTTTAACGTTTCAGGTTTGTCATATAGTGTTGAATTTATTATTTAATCTCAGCTATCCAAGATCATTAAAAAAAAATCTAATGGTGAGTTGCTATCCCTAGAAATGAACAAAAAATGGATGAGGGATAAGGGATTACTCCAACTTTTCGATTATATTTTTAAATCTCCACCGTTCAGTTTGTTAGTCCTTATATATAGATCAATTCTGTAAATTTTCAGCCAATTTGGTGATTGTTAAGATGTCGAACAAGATTAAATCAATGAACGAACCAAATCTGTCAAACTTGAATCGTTCATGCTTCTAATTATAAATCGTAGTTTTGAATGCCTTAACGATCTCCAAAATTTCTAAAAATTTACAAAAGTGATCTTATCAGGACCTACCCCGGATTTCCCCTCGAAATCTGGGATAAACCCTGCAGGACCCACCTCAAGGAAAATTCTACCAAAATTCTTGATAGAACCTCCCTTGAAAATGGGTAACCCTACCTGAAAAGAAATCACCTAGCCCAACTCACAATAATTCCCAAACCACATCCATAAATATAATCTTTTAAATAAGCACAAACAAATGAATCTTTTGTTATCAACTCTTAACATACTTAAACCATCTCATGATTATCAAAGCATCTACTAGGAAAATAAGATAAACAACACAATAGGTTAAACTAGTAACCTATAAGGGAAAACTGGATGAGGTGGGGATCTATGACACTCCTCATATCCTTGCCGATCGAACTCTACAAACTGGGCATTTAAAAACAATATGCCCAGGGGAGAATCATTTAAAACGTTAGAGTGAGTAGACAAAAATAAATAACAAAAGAATATGGGGCAATGAAATCAAATCTATGCTCTCCCATAATTTCCATTAGAAAAATATTTATGGATGCCACAGTAAAACAAAACTATGAGCCTCTCAGTAAAACAAAACAAATAGGGAAAAATATTTCACCATAACTATGAGCCTCCCAGGCTATAATAGCGTTCCACACTAAGCGCTCTACTCACATATGATGAGGACCGCTAAATAGATTATAATAGCGTCCCACGCTAAGCGCTCAACTATTATACGATGAGGACCGCTAAATAATAGCTAGCTAACAATAATATATTTATATATACCGATCGGTTGCCTCCCAAGCTATAGTAGCGTTCCACGCTAAGCGCTCAACTCTCATATGATAAGGACCGCCAGTAGGACTATAATAACGTCCCACACTGTTGATCGGCAAAAAATATGCATAAATAAAAAGAAAAGAAAAGTATTAAAAAAAAATCTAAATGCATAAATGCTTTTCTTGTGCTACATGCACAACGTTTCAGAGTTCAAATACAACTCTTGCAAATGGCTGGACAACAAAAGTCAAATACAAACTCATCTTCCAAAGCCGTGCACTCTATATAAAGAGGCACAGAGAAGAGAAGAGGGGCACAAACCACAGACCTGACACAGACGACGGACCACGCACAAGAGAGAGAGAGAAGCAGAGAGAAAGCACAAGGCGCAAAGAAGGCGAAACCAGAGAGAGAAACAGAGAGAAGAAGGCGAAGCGCAGAGGAAGAAAGAAAAAGAAGAAGACAAGCGGCGAGCCAGACAAAAGGTGGAGCCCCATTCTAACTTTCTTTTCTTTTTTGCAATTGCCTTTATCTTTCTGTATCACTCCGCCGGAAGCCCGAAAGCGATGTCCTCTTCCCTCCCTCGCGTGACCCCACGAGGTAGTCACCAAGTTTGAAGGCGAGGCGACCTCGCCCCCTTCCTCCCTTGTTACAACAAACATATGGCCATGCAGCTCGCATAACAAGCCATGCAAGGGGAAGGAAACAAATAATCAACGCGGATTTGAAGAGCAGGAACTCACCTTTGATGACTCAACAAGTCCTTGTCCAGATCAAAAAGAAGGAGACGACACCTCAATTTATAGAAGAGTAGTTTCCTCAAGTCCAACTCCCAACCAGACAGGGATAGACGTCTGGAGTTATGTGGTTCGCGCAATCTCACCAACTTCATCAAGGGAAAGACGACTCAATCAAGAAAAACATGATGGAGTCTTGCGAACCAGAGTCCGCGCGCCCTGGCGAGACGGGACCGAAGCCCTAAGGCAGAGGCGAATTGACACCCCGCCAAAGCAGAAGCAGGTTACCTAACCCTAAGGGGTAGCGACATGACTTTAACCCTAAGGGGTGGCGAGGTGACTTTTACCCTAAGGGTTAGCGAGGTTACTTAACCCTAAGGGATGGCGAGCCAACATTCGCGCCACGGCAGGAACCCTAAGGGGTGGCGAACCAACATCCAAGCCAAGACAGGAACCCTAAGGGTTGGCGAACCAACATCCAAGCCAAGGCAGGAACCCTAAGGGGTGGCGAGCTGATATTCAAACAAAGGCAGAAGCATAAGAGGTGACGAGCTAATTCAGAAGCTCTAAGCCCAGGCGAGGCAAGATGATGACGCAAGCGAGGCGAGATCCAATCATGCAAAAGATGAAGCAAGTCGCGGAGACATGCACGCAGAGTCCGCTCAAAAGTGAACACGTGGAGTCCGCTTACTGACATACACGCGGAGTCCGCCCACAAGTGAACACGCGGAGTCCGCTTACATATATACACGCGGACTCCGCTCACAGACACATACACGGAGCCCACTCTCAGACATACACGCATAGTTCGCTCACTGACATATGCGCGGAGTCCGCATGAAGGAGCAGTTCGCCTACACACAGAGATCGCCTGCGCCATTATCAAAGACTGAGCCCAAAGCCATTCAAGCTTTCTTGTCATGCTACTACCTCACCTATTCCGGGTGCCACAACAGACACTCTACCAAATTGAGTGTCCACAAGAAACACAGTTAACGGACTCCAAATACGTCTGTTAAGCCAAAAGCCGGCATTAAGCCATAAAGCCTACAAACCTCTTTTGAACTACGGTTGGTTTGATCCCACAAAGGGGTATGTAGGCAGTCTAGCAACCCACTAGATGCAACCAAAAATTCCAAACAGAATCCCAGACACCACCAGTTAGATTCTTCCAGTCCAAACACCCTCAAACATACACAGTTCTCGTTGGTACTTTGTAATCGAATCAAAGGGTTTTCTCCTGAAAAACAAGGGTTGTAATTAAGGAATTTAATTTATTCTGAATGGGTCGAACCAGATAAACAATCAAAACCCTATCTTAGCTGATAAGACAGGGTGAAGTTATGTTGGGTATATACAGTTGTTCACAATTTTTGCCCAACATAGTTTTTGGCGACTCCGCTAGGGACCCATTCTCCTTTTCATCTCTTTTATAGAGTCACTAACTTGTTGTGCGTGTTTCAGGAAAAACAAAACAATGGCACCACAAGTTACTGTTTTCTTCCACAAGCTCCTAGCAAATGCTGCTCGCCCAAGTCGAATTGGTCATCGCATGACATTTGTGATCGGCCACGCTCCTGTCACTTACGCAAAACCGAAGCTTGAAGCAAAACAAGACAAGCTAGGCATGAGTAGCGGGAAGACTCAAACTTTCAAAGCAGCCTCCAAAAATGCTTTGAGAAATCAGAGGAAGTGAGCTGCAAGAGCTCAAAGGAAGAGAAACGCCCAAGCTAACGCAATGGAAGCCATTCTGGCAGAAATGGCTCAATCAAAGCCAGCCAAAGAGGAAGTGAAGACCTTCCTACCAAGCCATATCATGGTAGGCTTTATACAGGTTAATCTTCCAAATGTGGAGACCGTGATGGTGACTTCCACCAAGGGAGGGGATGAACATGAGCCTCGACTCCCCCTCCAAGGCTCACAAAGCTCCACGACATCCTCACAGTCAACAACGACTAGTCAAGAACTTGACCCAAAAAAGTTGGCGGAGGAAATCTCAAAGGCTCTTGATGCACCAGCAGGACCAGCAAGGCCAAGGGGGTCCAAGGCAAAAGAGTACCCCATCTATGAAGTTGATTCCTACACAGGGCCAATTACTCACAATATGGCTAGAAAGAGGATGCTCGAATCATCATCAGCGAGTGCTACGCCAAAAGGAGGGTATTCATCTCTAAAAGATGATCCTTCATTTGTCTCATGGACGGGCAATCCCTTATATGAGACTTCAGCTCCAACAGAAGGACCTTTTCACGCGTCAATCGCTAGGTCTAGTGAGAGCTGTAATGTTCAAGTTCTCATGGCAATCTCATCAAGCCCGAAAGAGCAATTAAAACAGCAGATGGAGGAGCTGACAAAGAAATTAGCTCAGCTTGAACGCGATGCTCTACAAAGGCAAGTGTAAAGAGAAATCGAAGCCAAGAGGATAGCGGATATATATCGAAAGCAAGTCAAGAAGGAGAATGGCTGAAAAAGATGCCGAGGTTGCTGAGCTTATAGCAAAATGTGCTGCACTCATGGAGAATAGGCCTCCTGAACCCTTATTAGTCAAGAATAATGAGAATCCACTCTCTCCCGAAGGGATTAGGAACATGATCGCTGAAGCAATCAGAGACTTCCAATTGTCTCTATCAACACCGGTCCTTGGGTACCGCAAACCGTATCCAGATCACTATGACGCGATACCTTTCCCCAAGGGATATCAACGGCGAACCTTCGACAAGTTTGATGGAATAAATAGCTCCTGTCGAGAGCATTTGGCTCACTTCTATTCAGCTTACGGTGAAACTTCACAAGTCGACCCCTTCTTGGTTAGACAGTTTGTGCAGTCCCTCAAAGGTGCTGTGTTTACGTGGTACACCCAGCTAGAGCCAGGTTCCATTCAGACATGGGATGATATGCAAAGAGCGTTTTTGGCACAATTCGTCAGCTCTAAGAAGAAAGTCTCCATCATCGACTTGGCAGACACAAGACAAAGATTTAGAGAAAGTTCCACCGAATTCATCACAAGGTGGAGAAGTCTCAACCTCCAATGTCCTGACAAGTTATCTGAGACCTCCGCTATTCAAATGTGTGCTAACAACCTCCTCCCAGAGATAGCAACGTACGTGGGTACAGCAGAGCCACAAACTTTCGATGCTCTGGTCTCAAAGGCAAGCAATGTGGAAAGGCAAGTTGCTCGCCAAAAATCATCTGCAAAAATTCAAATTGCAGATAAAAAGAACAATTCCAAGAAGACGATCGTCAAGAACGGAGAGACAATGGCGACATTTGTCAGGAATGAAAGGAAAAATGACACTGCCCAAAGTAACCAAAGGAAAAACGACAGTATCAAAAACAAAAATGACAACAACAAGGTGCAGAGTGACCGACCTCGCAAGCTCACACTAAATGAAAAGAAAAATGCCACTTATTCATTTGATGATGAGGATGTTGAGGCGATTTCGATGAGCTCATTGCATCAGAAAGTATCATGCTTCCTGAATCAAAACGACCTGCTGAAATGAACAAGACCAACGATCCAAAATATTGTCAGTACCACCACCTAGTCGGTCATACGTTGAAGGATTGCTACGTTCTTAAGGACAAAATCTAGGATATGATCAACAAAAATGAGATCGTGACGACGACCACAAATATAACAACCACTGGTTCATCCAGACCAGATAGTACTATATCGGTTGCCTTCGAGGTCGATGGCGAGGTCACAATTGTCGAAGCACATCCAGACATGCTTCGCCTTGGAAACCCTAATATTCCATCCTTACACGAGCTCATGTCATCACCAAGCTTCGATGTATGAGAGGATTCCGACGGGTTGGAAGATTCTGATGAAGAATGGAACATAGTAGAGAACAAGGTGACTTCGCCCCTCTACTGTGAACACTCTTCCGCCTTCCTCAAACAAATACCGACGGAGGGCATTCTTAAAGAATAAGAAGAAAGGGAGATCCGCAAGGAAAATTCAAGTCCAAGACACGGAGGAATACAAGCAGCTACCAAGAACTCCAGTCACCCTTGCAGAATTCTTACCGAAAGAATTCTTTGAGAAAGGCGCGGAGTCCGCACAGACGCGCAGCCTGCACACAGGCGGAGTCCGCATTCCTGAAGCCAAGGAAGAGGGTGACATGCTTCAATGTTGCATGGTAACCATTAATACCATCTCGCCTCCCAACTCAGATACAGAGGTTGAAAGTGTACAAGAAGTCCAGATATGCTCTAGCTTGGTACTTCCACCATCAATTCAAAAGAAGGATGAATCACACTCCACGAAGTATAGGGTCAAGGACGATACAAAGGTCACTGACAAGACAAAAGCTGCATCAAAAGAGCCTCCTCAAAAGAGCAAATACGATGTGCTGTCACACCTAAAACGTATCCCCTCATCTTCAAGTGTGTATGACGTCCTGGGTATGTCAAGGGAGTTAAGAGAAGCATTGATTGAGGCATTGCTAAGCCCAGAGTTGTATAAAGAAGACATTGTCGAAGTCAATACAGCTACTGCAAGAGTCTGTCCTCATTGCAGGAATTGCATTTCGTTCTTGCATAAAGATTTGCTGTTAAAAGGAGTACACCATAACAGGCCTCTCTACGTCACAGGATTTGTGGGTAATATGATGATCAACAGTATATTACTCGACTGTGGCTCGGCTGTGAATTTGCTACCTCTCAAAACGCTACATATCATGGGAATGAACGCTAAGCAGCTCACCCTGTCCATGCTCACCATCCAAGGTTTCAACCAAGCTGGTCAAAAAGCAATGGGCACAAGTGTCCTACAAATGGAAATCAGAGAGCTGCTCTCAACAGCCCTGTTTCACGTGATTAATGCTCCTACCTCTTACAATGTATTGTTAGGGTGCTCATGGCTCCATAATTATGGTATCGTCCCTTCCACACAACACCAATGCTTTAAGTGGTTAGAAAATGGAGAGGTCAAAACGGTCATAGCAGCACAGATCCTTTCAAAGGGAAAGAGGTAAATTATTCTGGACGCTAAATTCTACAAGCCATCGGATGGCCCTAGCGTAAAAGAAGCTCCCAGGCCCGCGCCAGAAGCAAAGAAGCAGGAAGTGCCGAGGAAGCCCCGAGTCAAAGTAGCTCCCCAAACATTGTCCTTAAATGAAAAGGCTCCCAGCCCAAAAGTTTCGAAGCCAAAGATGGTCTTCAGATATGTGAAAAAAGACCAGCGAGAACCCGGGCAAAAGGCAATCACGCCTATCAAGGACATAATGGAGACACTCATGACAAGCTATGCGCGACCTCTTTGTAAAATTGACCAGTCTATTCCAAAGAGCGGTATTGTGATCTCTACAACACTCGACATTGGGCATAGCAGGTATAAACGGTTTGTTTCTTTTAAAAGCAAAAAGCAGAAGCAAGCACCGGCCCCTCTAAAGATCAACCTCGGGGGTAGAAAGACAGCTCCAAAAGCCATTCCCCTAAAGGTCACGGTTAAGCAGGTAAACGGCATGCTTAAGGTAGAAGTTCCTGACACAGATCCCTCCGACACAGGTGTCTTTACGGATCTTGAAAAAAAGATGTTCCGTGATGAAGACATGACACAAGAAAGTCGCCTCGTCTGTCTGTTTTTCGACGCCTTACAAAAGAGCCCCAACATCGAGTTTCCGTGTTTCAATGATTGGGCGAAATTCATCCCAAATCACAAAAGAACAAAAAGTGGAAGCTCAAACGGCAAAGGGTGCTCATGGCGGAACAAGTGGACGAGAGCGAAGAAGGATTTGCATCAACATGCTGCACTTCCACCGAAGATCTAGATGAAGACGAAGAACACGAATTCATCGATATTGCCCAACCTGCCCCGCCTCAGATAGAAGACGGAGGACAAGCAACAATTGATGAGCTCTAAGAAATAAATTTAGGCACCAATGAAGACCCGAAACCTATATTTGTAAGCACTCTTTTGACTCCGGAAGAATTCCAGGACTACAAGAATCTTCTAGAAGAATACAAGGACGTGTTTGCATGGGGCTATCAAGACATGCCTGGCTTGGACCCCAGTTTAATTAGCTGTCCACAAGCTTGCCGTCTCCAAAGAAAAGCCATGGGTAAAACAACCTCCCCGACGCTTCCGCTCAGAGCTTGTTGTTCAAATCGAATCTGAAGTCGACAAACTCATCAACGTCGGTTTCATTTGAGAAGTTAAATACCCCACATGGCTTGCCAGCATCGTACCCGTTAAGAAAAAGAACGGGCAAATTCGTATCTGTGTTGACTATAGGGACCTCAACGATGCTTGTCCAAAAGATGAGTTCCCGCTTCCAATCACGGAGTTATTGGTCGACGCCACAACAGGATACGGCGCTTTGTCCTTCATGGACGGTTTCTCAGGTTACAATCAAATAAAGATGGCACCCGAGGACGAGGAGCTTACAGCCTTTCGTACACCAAAAGGAGTATACTGCTACACAGTAATGCCATTCGGCTTGAAAAATGCAGGTGCAACTTATCAAAGAGCTATGACTCACGTCTTCAACGACATGCTACACAACACCATTGAATGCTATGTCGGTGACTTGGTGGTCAAAACAAGAAAAAGGCCACACCATCTAGCTGACCTGAGAAGAATCTTTGAAAGTCTTCGGAGATACCAACTGAAGATAAACCCTTTAAAATGTGCCTTCGGGGTCACGTTTGGAAAATTCCTCGGCTTTGTCGTTAGATACCGAGGAATCGAGGTCGACCCTACCAAAATCACGGCAATAAGGGAAATGCCAGCACCAAAAAATCTTCGAGAGTTAAGAGGATTGCAAGGCAGACATAAGAAGGTTTATATCAAATCTTTCTGGAAGGTGCCAGCCTTTTTCTAGACTAATGAAGAAAGACGTACCTTTTATCTGGGATCAAACGTGTTAAGATGCATTCGATAGTATCAAGCGATACTTGCTCAACCCACCGGTCCTAATGGCGCCTATAAAAGGGAAACCTTTAATCCTCTACATAGCAGCTCTTGATCACTCTTTGGGGGCATTGCTGGCACAAAACAATGATCAGGGGAAAGAAAACGCTCTCTACTACTTAAGTCGGACATTGGTAGGAGCTGAACACAATTATACACCAATAGAGAAGATCTGCTTGGCTTTAGTCTTCTCCGTTCAGAAGTTAAGCATTACATGCTCGCTTATAGTGTCACATTGATATCTAGAGCCGATCCTTTAAAGTATTTGATGACAAAGCCTATGCCTTCGGGAAGACTTGCTAAATGGTCTTTGATACTCTTAGAGTTCGAAATAAAGTATGTACCCCAAAAAGCAATAAAGGGGCAAGCACTTGCAGACTTCTTGGCGGCACACCCAGTACCAGATAACCATGAGTTACCTGAAGATTTGCCTGATGAAAACGTCTTCTCAGCTGAGACTCCCTCATGGTAGTTGTACTTCGACGGGGCAGCTAGAAAACAAGGAGCTGGAGCTGGCATCGTGTTCATCACGCTTTTTGGTGGTATAATCCCCTACTCATCTTTCTAATGGCTTTATGTTCAAATAATGTTGCAGAATGTGAAGCACTCATGATTGGCCTCGAGATCGCCTTGGAGATGAGGATTGACTCCTTACAAGTATTCGGTGACTCTCAATTAATAGTCAGACAAGTGAATGACGAATATGCGGTCAAGAACGAGAACCTAGTCCCATACCACCAACGGGTCAAGTACGTCATGGGACAATTTCAAAACATAAATATTAGCCACATTCCCAGATCAGAGAATGACAAAGTAGATGCATTGGCGAACCTGGAAGCTTCACTGATCCAACCTGACGAAAGAGATATCTAGATCACGGTTGGAGAACGACGATTGCTGCCTACGCTACTCGAGCGAACCGAGGGTGTCAACTTGGTATATGTGGTCTCCGTGTTCGAAGTCGAAGAATCTGATTGGCGAATGGACATGATCAAGTATTGTTAGTCAGGCACGCTACCTACAGACCCAAAGAAAAGAGTCTACATCAGGCAGACTGCACCTCGATACACATACATTGGTGACACTTTGTATAAGATGTCCTTCGATGGGATACTCTTAAGGTGTCTCTCAAAAGAAGAGGGAGTAGAAGCTCTCAAAGAAGCCCACGCTGGAATATGCGGAGCCCACCAGGCAGGTCCAAAATTAGCAGCCCAGCTAAAGAGAATAGGCTATTACTGGCCATCGATGGTACAAGACTCTGTAAATTATGCACGGTCATGCAAGGCCTGCCAGCTACATATGGATTTTATACACCGGCCTCCATTACCTCTTCATCCCAGGTCTCTCTCATACCCCTTCGAAACATGGGGTTTGGACGTTGTAGGGATCATAGCTCCTAAGTCCTCACATTTGCATCAATACATATTGGCTGCAACAGACTACTTTTCTAAATGGAGCGAGGCAATTCCTCTCAAAGCGGTAAAAGCAGAGGATGTGGCAAAATTCATCAAAACTCACATCATCTATCGCTTCGGAGTTCCTTCCAAAATAATATCCGACAATGCCACATACTTCAAGTGCAGAGCCATGGTTACAATGTGTGAAAAGTATATGATCCAACACACATTTTCATCCAGCTATAACCCGACAACTAATGGCCAGGTAGAGGCCTTCAATAAGGTACTTTGCAACATCCTAATGAAGATGGTCTCAACAAACAAGAGAGACTGGCATGATCGCCTCCCCGAGGCATTGTGGGCATATCGGACCACTGTTCGCACAGCAACCGGTTGTACTCCATTCAACCTAGTCTACGGCTCTGAAGCAGTACTTTCATTAGAAGTCCAACTGCCTTCTTTAAGGATAGCTACAAGGTTAACAAATCCAGATGAAAACACACAAATCAGGCTTGCAGAGCTTGAAGCCCTCGATGAGAAGAGACTTGCACTACAACAAAGACTCGAGATCTACCAAGCTCAAATTGCAGGGGCTTTCAACAAGAAAGTTAAGTTCAGGTCATTCAAAACAGGCGACTTGGTCTTGACAATCCGAAGGCCCATCATCGTCACCAGGAAGTCGAAGGGAAAGTTCATATGGACCAAATGGGAAGGTCCATATGTAGTCACCAAAGTCTTCACCAAAGGCGCATACGAACTTTCAAACGCAGACGGGGACTGCATCTACCCTTGTGTTAATGGGAAGTTCGTGAAAAAATTCTACGCCTTCTAAGCTCGCTGGACTGAAAAGCTGGGAGGGCGATCCAGGCAAAAGTTAGAGCCCCAAAATCTTCCCGAACTACGACGGCTTGATCCCCCGAAAGGGGGTACGTAGGCAGTCTAGTCCCAAAAGGCTAGATGCAGCCACCCCACAAAAAAAAAAAACTCGCTGGACTGAAAAACCGGGAGGGCGGTCCAGGAAAAAGTTAGAGCCCCAAAACCTCCCGAACTACGACGGCTTGATCCCCCGAAAGGGAGTACGTAGGCAGTCTAGTCCCAAAATACTAGATGCAGCCACAACACAAAATAAAATCATGAATCAATCAGGCGAACTACGTGTAGCTTGATCCCTTCATAGGGTACGTAGTCAATCTAGTTTTAAAACTAAATTCAGCTGCGAAAAAACAAAGTTTTCAAAAAAACATCTTTGCCCAAAATCAAGTGGGAGAACTACGCTTGGCTTGATTCCTTCACATGATACGTAGGCAGTCTGGTGACAAACTAGATCCAGCCATATTTTCAAACTAACCCCTTTTTCCCTTATATTTGTAAACAGGTGAAGAAGATTAGTTTGACAAATCCGTTATCATTTGAATAATGGTATCACAAGTTGAGCATACACCAAGTACAAGTTCGCAAGATAAAAAGAGAATATTGGCAGCAAGACACGCGGGCTCAAATATCCTGCCCCGCCAAGACACATTCCTTGTAGACGAGTACACATGATAATAAAAGTCGATGTTCAACACAAATTCTTTTACATCGTACCAAATCTTCCAAGCGAAGTAACAAAGAAACAACAAAGCAAGAAAAAAAAGGAACACATGAAGAAAAAATGACTTCGCAAGCCATGCAAAGGGAAGACA
Source organism: Fragaria x ananassa (assembly GCA_034370585.1). Taxonomy (NCBI): domain Eukaryota; kingdom Viridiplantae; phylum Streptophyta; class Magnoliopsida; order Rosales; family Rosaceae; genus Fragaria; species Fragaria x ananassa. Next base: position 12,653,959 of record CP139762.1, on the reverse strand, counting down.
ACGAGGCGAGATGAACGCACAGTCCGCACACGGTCTCATGCTTACGCCTCACCAAAGGTCCTTAAAGAATTGACTAGCCGTTTGAACTCCTCTTCCTTAGCTTCATACGAACTTTTGAGGAGCTCGAATTCTACAAGCTGGTCTTCCTTGGCTTCCATCCTTACCTGCCGAAGTTCTTCATCCAGGCCTGTTTTGTTTAGCAGCAGAGTCTTTCAAGAAGGCAATTCTCTCTTCGAGATGTCCCCTTACGAGCTCATAATTTCGCCGCAATTGTTGTGCTTGACGCTCTGCCTTTATGACATCCTCTTCGCTGGCCCTCAAAACCTCAAATTCTTGGTTAAGACCCGACAATTCCAAGTCTAACATGGCCTTGATACGATGACATTCTTCATGGCTGCGTATCAAATCATGGAGGTGTTCGACATCTATTTTGGAACACTCCTCAACAACACGTGAGCTTTTGGAGACCATATCCGCCAATTCAAAGGTTTTGCTTACATGCTCAACAAACCTTTCAAATTTGTCTTGGCCAGATCCATAGGACCTAATCAACGGTCCCAACATCTCAAGTGACTTTTGGACCTCGCTGCGACAATCAGTAATGAGTTCTAGTGGTTGAGACAAGCTTATCTTACGCAAAATGTCTTCCACCTCTGAGATAATAAAATCACCCCAACGCTCATTCCGGCCTGAGTTAAAGATCATACGCAAGATAGATGAAGTTTCATTTGGCTGACAAATACCTTCATCTCCAGGCTCGCACGCATCAGGATTCATTGGCTCTGTACTACCACTTTTAAAGTCAGAATGATCTCTTGGTGAGGTGCTAAAACTCTCTGCCTCTAGTCTTGACTCTCTCAACTGAGTTGGTTCTTTCCATGTTAGCAAGAGTAATCCTGGCTTTGTTCCAATCAATGACGGCCCCACATCATGCTGAGTCTCCTCACATATTGGCTTTGAGCTTTTGGGTTCAAGAGAGGGTGATTTCAATACCAAATCCTTCATAAGTGGCTCTGGTACATGTCCTTGCAAAGTAGACTGGTCCAAACTCGCTTGCGAAACGGACTGGCCCGCACTCCCCTGCATGGTAGACTAGTGCGGATTCTCATGCAAAGTGGCTTCGCGAGGATTCTCCCGCTAAGTGGACTCGCGCGGATTCGCCTGAACGCGTTACTTGCATCCCACATCCTTACGCATGGCCTCTGCTTGCTTCGATGCAGACCTCAAGGCATGATTAGTTCGCGATGATTCAATGTCACCCGCGAGATCATCGTACCGAACTCGCTTGCTGCTCCGATCTTCCTGATCAAGTTTCGTCCTATGAGTTTTCTTGCTCTTGAAAGAAGAAGCACTTCCAGAATAAACAGCTAGATCTCTTTCCCCAAAGTCAGGAAAGAATATCTTGCATGGTCCGCCAGCAGATACACCTTTAAGGGATTCTGGCGGGAAAATACTATTCTGCTTGGCAAGAGCATGCTTCTTCAAAGTCAAATAAACAATAGACACGGACCGACCAAGATAGGGGGCACATGCTGACATCCACCACCTGCAATAAGTCCAGGTGCACATCCCCTCATAGGAAGAACGGGGAACATAAAAATGGGAACCGGTATCAGTTCTAAGGAGCTTAAATTGTGCTTTTGCAATCTTCAATATCGCATTTGCTCCTCTGCTCAACTTTAAATTGAAGTTTGTTGGCCGGAATCCCTTGATCAAAACCAAATTGACGAGCGAATCTATTGGGATAATATGGCTCTAACCAGAGCTCACCACCGATTCGTACAGGAAGCAATGAAGAACGTATACAAACTAGCCAGTCAAAGTGTTCTTCAGACAAATTTTCGTCGTCAATCAAAAAGTAACCCTTTGATTCAATAAAGGGACTAGGACGATTCTCTACAGAGTCTTTGAGCCTAAAAACAAGTCGAGCTCTTGTGATACTGAAATATTGAGCTTTAATTCCTACATATCTCTTCAACTGGGGATAGTTCTCAGGAAACTCGTTGTCAGCATGACGTCTATATAAATAGTCAAAGTGCTCTCCCAACCAACCAATCACATAATGAACAGGGAAGCAACTTCGAGACTCTCCAGGCCCTCGCGGATCGAGCACAACTTTCCCAAGACTATGATAGATATGGCCCAACACTGTTGGTGCAAGAGACACTCTAATTCCCCGAGCCATTAAACATGCCATGTGAAAGGTCTCAGGTCTAATTATATAATTAAACGAAGGAAAAACAAATTTGCTGAGCCAATAAGCTAAGAACGCAGCTAGCTCCCCTTCCTTCGAAATTATAAAAGTAGGCTGGGAATCCATGAATTTTTCACGTTGCAAGTGGCTTATGCACTGCATGTCTTCTCCGTAACCAGAATATAGCAGTTGCCCTCTATAAAAATGTCTAACCCAATCTCCCCAGCGGACAAATTTCTGTTTACTCAAGACACATAGTCGGGAATGAGCGTATAAAAGCTCAGAAAGCGTGGCAGAGTATAGACCATCTCGCTACAGCATTTTATTTTCAGGAATAAATTCTTCATAAGGAATCCTTGAAATCAGCAAGCCTCCAAGCATCTTCAGATCCCATAATGATATACTCATTTCTTCATTCCCATGATGTAAAGTGTTCGTCAAAGGACTCCATAATTCCAAGAATGCTTTCCATACATTGGAACAAAAATGATAAGGATACTAAGATACGCCAACGACACCATATATACCAGCTTGATTCAAGACATCTTCAAAATTGGCTAGAATGAATTTCGTCCACTCCATGAGGCCCATCTCAAATATAGCACAACCTCAGAAACAAAGGCTTGATGACCAATCCTCTTTGGTACTTAGCAGCTTGTAAAGTACCGGATAGAAGTTCTCCTCAGAAATGAAAGGGACCCCATCAGGTCAATTGTTCACCTTCTCCAAAGAATGCCCTTTAAATACAGGGGAGAAATTACGGGTTGTTCTTATCACTTGATCCTCCAGATCCTGACGAAATGTGAGGGAGCCTGAGTTCATCTCAACTTCTGTTACCAGGGTGACTGTGTCTCTAGGAGCGTCATCAATACGGATGGAATTCAACGGCCTTGATCGCATGTGTTCTATGCTCTTCTCGGCCACCTTGCCATATTTGTCCAAAGCTGCTTCATAAGCAATACAACCATATGCATCCATTACCGGAGATCATGACATCAAAAGAATGTTAGAAAGTAATTTCAGGTCAAGTTTTACGCACGAAAAGCAGGTTCCACACCCAAAACTTGAGGGGGCACTGTTGATCGGCAAAAAATATGCATAAATAAAAAGAAAAGAAAAGTATTAAAAAAAAATGCATAAATGCTTTTCTTGTGCTACATGCACAACATTTCAGAGTTCAAATACAACTCTTGCAAACGGCTGGACAACAAAAGTCCAATACAAACTCATCTTCCAAAGCCGTGCACTCTATATAAAGAGGCACAGAGAAGAGAAGAGGGGCACAAACCACAGACCAGACAGAGACGACGGACCACGCACAAGAGAGAGAGAAGTAGAGAGAAAGCACAAGGCGCAAAGAAGGCGAAACCAGAGAGAGAAACAGAGAGAAGAAGGCAAAGCGCAGAGGAAGAAAGAAAAGCAGAAGACAAGCGGCGAGCCAGACAAAAGGTGGAGCCCTATTCTAACTTTCTTTTCTTTTTTGCAGTTGCCTTTATCTTTCTGTATCACTCCGCTAGAAGCTCGAAAGCGATGTCCTCTTCCCTCCCTCGTGTGACCCCACGAGGTAGTCACCAAGTCTGAAGGCGAGGCGACCTCGCCCCCTTCCTCCCTTGTTACAACAAACATATGGCCATGCAGCTCGCATAACAAGCCATGCAAGGAGAAGGAAACAAATAATCAACGCGGATTCGAAGAGCAGGAACTCACCTTTGATGACTCAACAAGTCCTTATCCAGATCAAAAAGAAGGAGACGACACCTCAATTTATAGAAGAGCAGTTTCCTCAAGTCTAACTCCCAACTAGACAGGGATAGGCGTCTGGAGTTATGTGGTTCGCGCAATCTCACCAACTTCATCAAGGAAAAGACGACTCAATCAAGGAAAACATGATGGTGTCCTGCTAACCAGAGTCCGCGCGCCCTGGCGAGACGGGACCGAAGCCCTAAGGCAGAGGCGAACTGACACCCCGCCAAAGCAGAAGCAGGTTACCTAACCCTAAGGGGTAACGACGTGATTTTAACCCTAAGGGGTGGCGAGGTGACTTTTACCCTAAGGGGTGGCAAGGTGAATTTTACCCTAAGGGGTGGCGAGGTTACTTAACCCTAAGGGGTGGCGAGGTTACTTAACCCTAAGGGGTGGCGAGCCAACATTCGCATCAAGGTAGGAACCCTAAGGGATGGCGAACCAACATCCAAGCCAAGACAGGAACCCTAAGGGTTGGTGAACCAACATCCAAGCAAAGGCAGGAACCCTAAGGGGTGGCGAGCTGATATTCAAACAAAGGCAGAAGCATAAGAGGTGACAAGCTAATTCAGAAGCTCTAAGCCCAGGCGAGGCGAGATGATGACGCAAGCGGGGCGAGATCCAATCATGCAAAAAATGAAGCAAGTCGCGGAGACATGCACGCAGAGTCCGCTCAAAAGTGAACACGCGGAGTCCGCTTACTGACATACACGCGGAGTCCGCCCACACGTGGATTCCAACACACACTAAGCGCTCTACTCACATATGATGAAGACCGCTAAATAATGTTAGCTAGCGATAATTAATATTTTTCAACCCTTTTAGGGTGAAATAGATTACCAAATATAAAAGAACAATTGACATGTCCCACATGTGAAATGAAATGAGCTAGAGAGTTCCCAAATAACATATGGAACTCATTAATCCCAAGAAAACACTAAGTTTCAAATATGCCTTTGAAAATTAAATAACTTTAGTGCATGCATGGTATTTAAATCAAAAGTCCAGTCACAGTGCTTGGCTATGCATGCCGACGACCCGAAACTTCCTCCAAATGATCCTCCTCACGGCCTGAACAATAATTAATATTAATTCTCATATGATATTAAAACTTCCATAAGTAATTCCATAAAATTAAGGGTCTAAAATCAATTTCTTCCTTGCCCATTTTCTGCATCTTTAATCCATTATAACTCAAAATTCACCACCATCACCGATAACCAAAAATCAACCTCATACGCAATTTAAAACCGGCTAACCAAACTACCGATAATCCATCCTAATCATCGCCAAAATCCTAAACCATGGAAAATCCCCAACATTAACAAAACTCCTCCAAAAATTCCAAATTATACTTCATTAAACTCTTCTTCTTAATACCATCTTAAAAACATGAAAAACAGCCCCTGAGGGGCGGCGGACGCCGGCAACCGTTTTCCGGCGACTTCCTATGGCCACCAAATTTAAGCAGCATAATCCTCTCATCATCCACAACAACTTTCATAACTAGCACCTAGTCCAATTCTAAGGCTATCTAGGGTAATCAAACCGAAACATCTATAAAATCCTTAGAACTTCAATTATACATTTTACCCTAACAAGATCGAATTAGACCGATTCCTTTTGAGGGAATACTCACTTTGATGAGGGCTACAAGTTGAGCCAAAAATATCGGTCTATGGTGGCCAGAGGACGGAGCTCCGACGAAGAGACAGTCGGCGTTCCGACGGCTTTTTCTCCTCTCCAGCGGCACTACCAACTCGGGCACTAGGCCGGGGAGAGAGAGGAGGTGGCGGGGGTCTGAACTGGGCTGGAGCGGCAGCCGGTTGCTGGCTGGACGGCGACAGCTGAAGGCAAAGCTTTCCGATGGGAGGAGAGCTCGGGAGGAATTTCGGGAGGAGAAGAGAAGAGAAAGAAGAAAAGATAAAAAGAAAGGAAAAACTTAGGCTGCCACCCCGGCCCAACACTCAACCCAACTAAATAAACCCACTTCAAACTTTACCCTTTTTTACCAACTCAAAAACTTTACCATTTAATTGATAACTTTACCATACTAACTCCAATTTTAACACATAGCATGTCAACGAACTCATAAACACGTCGCCTACAACTTTCATGAAGACTTTGTACTCCTGAAGACTTCCGGTCTGCTCCCCAAGTTCATCACATCTCCCAAAATATCAATTACCCATCTAAAAGAATCCCACCATCATCAACAAAGATATTTAATAATTTACTACTGAATTTTCAGAGCATATCTAATGATGAACGAAAAACAATGAATAGAGAATAAGGGGAAGCAACCTCTAACTATGCCTCGACTCCATGTACGCTCGACCTCAAATAATCTTAGCCTGCAAATTGGGCATTTGAAACCGAAGAGCCCAAGGGAAAGTAATTTAAAAACTTTAGAGTGAGTGGACAAAATAAATTTAATAATTTAACAAAAACGTAATTTAAATATTTTCCTACGTTTAAACTTTAATAACTTAGTTGCACGCAACTTTGAACATCCTTAAAACATTAAATCTAGAATCACGTAAAAAATGGATAAACCAACCTTGCTGGTTAATCAAATACATAAATCTAGTAAGAAGAGATAAACCAGCCCCGCTGGTTAATCAAATACTGAAATCTTGTGAGCAGAGACAAACCAGCCCCGCTGGTTAATCAATTACATAAATGAGAAACTAAAACAAGGGGAAGAGATATCACCATCTAAGAGGAGCCTCCAAGGCTCGAGTCGGTGTCTTCCATGCTATAGTAGCGTCCCACGCTAAGCGCTCGACTCACCTATGGTGAGGACCGCTAATAAGGCTAGCTAGCAATAAATAATAACCGATCGGTGTCTCCCACGCGATATTAGCATCCCACGCTAAGCGCTCGACTCACATATGGTGAGGACCGCTAATAAAGGCTGCTAGTATTGAATAGGAGCGACCCTAATATAGTGACTAAAATCATACGAAATCACTTAAATCTATAAAGCTTCCCCAAGATCATGCAAAAGGTCCGGTTTCCAACCGTACTTGGAAATTATCATATGAACTTAAAATAAAACTCAATGACATGTCTTGCACGTCAAAATATTCTCAAATACATAATTATAAGCAGAATTTAATTATCAAATATAAATTGTAAATTTTCTCAAATACTCGCTAAAAATATTCTTAATGTCAAGATTGATAATCCATAAATAAACGAAAAAGTTATAAATAGAGAATTACTGAAATTCTATTTTCGGTAATCTTTAATAAATCTCAAAGTCAACAATAAAGCCGATAATAATTAAATCCGGAAATCATAAAAATATCCAAACTCTAATACCAAATTAATACTCCTTGCTCAAATCCATAAATCTTGACAAAGATTACTCTGTCACGCCCCAATTTTCGAAGGATAAATTTCAAAGATTGGGCATGATATAACTCACAAATAAGACTACATGACCTGCTCAACAAACCCTACTAAACTTAAATACTGGAAATGTAAATGTCAATAAAACTCATCGACTGAGTTAAACATTACATCTCTTTATTTACAACTTCAAAAGTCTAGTAAAAAGAAGATGCTCCCACGAGCTTAAAACAACTTACATAATATACAAATAAAATGTACATCCAAACCCCAGCTACTATGCCCCTGCCTCAACCCTGTTGATCAAACACCTGCAAGTCTAACCCCTACACCATGAATTGGTGCACCGGGTTGTAAACAACAAACCCGGTAAGCTAAAAAGCTCGTATGAGTAATTCTCAAAATAAATTCCACATTTATCACAGTCCAACACTTTAACACATCCAAATAAATTTTAATAAATGAATAAAAACCACACATTAACACGACATGTACCCATGAGTCCCAGATATTTAGAAAATACCCCTCATGACCTACAACAACAATATGTGTACCCATGGGTCCCAGATACCTTCAAGTATCTCCCATGACCTACACTGACAGACGGACTAGAGCTCTATTCCTAACCGTACCCAATCACCCGGCCAAAGGCTTGGAATCCCGGTTCGACTGTCTAACATCACCACAATAAAAAAAAATGATAAATAGCATCAGAACCGCAACCAATCACCCGATTAAAGGCTTGGAACCCGGTTTGGCTATTTAATATCAAAACATAAAATGATAAAAAACACCATAACCGTAACCAATCACCTAAATAAGGCTTGGAACCCGGTTAGGCTATTTATTCAACAGTTATCATATCACAACTCCAATAACAACATCACAAGATTTACATCATAAAAATTATATCCTTCACAAGGATATAATTATATGAATAATAAAAATAAATCCAACAACATACCTCTCACAATTTAATAAAATTATGATCATAAGAGTCATTGAGTAACACATAACTAAAAACTTGTTTTATCTTACCTATGATCCGTTGACAATCAAGCTTATATATTTTTAAAACCAAACAACATAATATTATTTTTCTTCATTAAATTATTTATTTAAAATCATCAAAATAAATCATCATAATCCTCATCATAGCAATTATCATCATCAAAATCAACATCACAATCATCATCAAATCATGATCAAAATCAATATCACAATCATCATCAAAATAAATAGGCCACAAAGTGGACCTTAGTGAGATTTTACTCACCTTAACTCCCGCTGCGTCTTCACACAAACACAAGCGTCTAGCTCAAAACTAAACTCCACAAGAACAAGCAAAACACCAAAATCGCCAATCACCTAGATAACACAAAGTCATCCTTAATAATTATTTAAACAACATAACATTGCACCTAGGGCTGCCACTCGGTTGGTTCGAATCGGTAATGGGCGTTACCAACTTCAAAACCAAAGTTTTCGGTAATGAAATATGACTTTCAATTACCAAACCAAAAACTTCGGTATGAGATAAATCTTACCAACTTCGGATGTCGGTTTTTCGGTATTACCAAACTTCACAACAAATATATTTTCAAAATATAACAAAACGATACAAAACTATAAAATTTAAATATCACTTGAGTTTCTAGAGTATGATAATACATATACAAAAGATAGTCATTTCAGTACACATTATCGAGTATGGTTTAATTTTCTACCGAAATAGTCAAGATGTAAATGTTTCCAAATTTTTATATGAACAAGTTATGTGTCATCTATGTGAAAGTATGTGTGTGGAAGAGTCGACCAAAATAAGTCACATAAGGGTCAAAAAGCTTTTTCGTGTAATGAGTGACGTTAAATTATGGTTGACCGCTTTGATCAAGACCCGAGCATTATTGAGTACAATTGAAGTTTCTATCATAATTGTATTATACTATAATGATCACATCAAACGGTCGAATTTTAATTTTGTGAATTGTAATCATTGGAACCACAACATGCCTAGTAATGTGGTATAACTTATTTAGTAAGTTATATGCATATGTACATCTTTGTGAACCAACTACAAAAAGGAAGCAAAATTTTCAAAAACCTTGTGAACTATGTTGTGATCAATATAGTGAAATACGACTATGGTAGAAAAATTATGTATTTTTGATAATGTTTTGGCCTTGATCAAGGCGGCTAACCCTATTTACGCTTGTGCTTCATATGGGGAGTCCTATCATCAAGAGAGGTAAAAACATTCCTAGATTTTTACATGGGCGGTTACATGTCATCTAAATGGGTTTGTCTATGTGTGTGTGTGATGAATCGACTAAGATGGGTAGGTAAGAGCGTTTTTATATAACAAGTAACATTGAATTAAAGTTGATGGCTTTAATTGAGACCCGAATGCTACCAAGTATAGTTGAATTTTTCTATTCATTGTCTTGTTTTTTACTAAATGGTATATACAATTGAAAACGTGAGATAAGATTATTAGTCTGTGTGTTTTTAGAAATGTAAGTCTTTAAATAATTAGAATTTCAGTAAATTCGGTATTTACCAAAAACCAAACCAACTTTTTCGGTATTTCTCGGTTTCGGTTTTTTTTATTTCGATTACCAAAATTCGGTTTACCAAATCATAAATTTTCGGTTGGTTTTCGATCGGTTTGGTATTTACCAAACCAAGTGGCAGCCCTAATTGCACCCTTAAACAAGGTTTAACCCAAGATTGCCAAAAAAGGGGGCAACCTTCTTCCAAGACCTCCCAAGGTCGTCGGGCACTTAAAAACCTTCCACAAATCTAAGATTAACCAAAAAGTCCAAGCATGCAATTATTGACAACCAAAATCTAAAAACCACAAATCAACACAAATGTATCGATGAGCACTACCTAACCAGCACCACAAACACCACAAACACCACAAACACTACCGGGCGCACCGCCACTCACCACCACAAGCGGCGGCGAGTGGGCCCCACACGCCCTAGAAGAACTTCACCAAACCCTAACATGCTCAAACAACTCTAAAACCTACAATCTACATGCTAACGTGCTCGTATTGATGAGCACCACCTAACAAGGACTACAGACCTCCCAAACCCCTGCCGGACGCACTGCCACGCGCCACCACCGACAGCAGCGAGTGGGCCCCACGCGCCACCCCAAAACTTTCGAATTAAGACAAACTCCCAACACAAAACTTGAAGATTAAAGAGAGGGAAGCATCTTTTATACCTGAGGTTTCACCCCAATCGGCCGGAAACAAGCCGGAAAGCTTGGGATCCACCACCGCCACTCTCCACCGTGAGTTGAGCTTCAACACCACCAGGGATCGAACGAGGACGTCCAACACTTCATATCTCGACCGTTTCCAAGCTACATCGCCGCCGCCGGAGGTAGGAAACCGATCGGGTTTCTCACCCGAACTTCCGAGCTTTGGGTCACCACCTCGGGACCGAAACGGCGCACATCACTACCACAGGTCAGCTCAGACGGAGGAGAGGAAGAGAACCCGACCGGTGCCATCGTCTGGGTCGGCCGGAGATGGCCGGAAAACCCGGGTCAGGTCAACCGGGTCCGGGTCGGGTTGGCTGGAAAGCTTGGGTTCTCTCGGGGTCGGGGGGAGAGAAGAAAGGGGAAGAAGGAATTCTGAAAAAATAATAAAACCCAAAACGAAAATTTCCTATTAAACCTAAAAATTCCCGAAAAGCCACAACTTCTGTTGACCATAACTTTCTCATACGAAGTCCGTTTTACGCGTGCCACGTGTCTACGAACTCGTATCGTCATGCTCTACAACTTCCATGAAGGAAGTTTCTCGAGAAACCCAACAAATAAAAAGTCAACTCTTGACCCTTCGAAACCATAAAACCGGTTCAGGCAATTTATGCATCCGAACCCTTCCGCTCTTCCTTCAAACTTCAAAACCCACTAACTTCTAACTCAAAAATTCCTAAATAAAATTAGAAACTAATATCAAATTTCCGGGGTATTACATACTCCTTGCTCAAATCCATAAATCATGACCCATAATTAATCAATGCTTCAATCTCAAATACTTTCCAAGATCATTTCATAAGCCAAAATTATAATATAAGCTCAGAAAATAAAATGTTAACTTATAAAATCTTGCATGCATATTTATTAAAAACCAATGTGTCCACTCATAAATTTAGGCATAAGCCCAACGAAATCCGAATCGCCACTCAAGTGAGGTCTCCTCGTATTCTGGCACAATAACCATGTTTAGGACCAAACTTCAATTCCGAACACGCAAAACTCTTCCGTTTAACCCACTACCGTTACTAGGGTTAAGCTTACCGGAATCACACCAAACTCCACCACAATCTTAAATCCAACGGTTCGATCTTCGTAAATTACCTACCGACAAAACCAACTTGAAAATTCCCAAACTTTAACCAACTTCAATCCAAATTCACAAACTTAACATCAATGGACTTCTCTCATCATATTCTACCTAATCAGCTTGAAAACCCAACCAAAAGAAGCGGCAGCCGGCCACCCAAAATCCAACCACCTCCAATGGCTACCAAATTTTGACATAATCTTCCTCTCAATATTCTAAACAACTTTCATAACTACTACATTTAACAATTTCAAGCCGAAACATGCCAATCAAAGTGAAACATAAAAAACCCAATTCAAGAACCGTAGAATTTCAAACCTTTGATTCTCCTAGCCAAGATCGAATTAGGTTGAATTCTTTTGAGGGCTTGCTATGCAAGGGAAGACCTTCAAGAAGAGACAAGAATCTCCATCTATGGTGGACAGAGAAGGAAGTTCCGGCCAAGGTAGTGGCCTTCACGGGGTTACCAACCCATGTAGGCGGCACACGACGGCGGGGCAATAGGATAGGATACCAACCCATGTAGACGGCACACGGCGGCGGAAAAGGCGTCGGTCGGGAAGAGAGAGAGAGACGTGGGGGAAAGAGGAGAGAGAAGGAAGGTAGAAACTGATTTTCTACTTTTCCACTTTTGGTAAGTTTCCTCTTTTTATTCTACCACTTCTGATATAGAAACTTCGGTTTTTAGACCGTAACTTCTTGATACGAACTTCGTTTTTGATGTTCCACGTCTCCACAAACTTGGTTTAACATCCTCCACAACTTTCATAATGGAAGTTTTCTCCTATTTTAGACGAAGGAAAAAGTCAAAAATGAAGTCGTTCACAGTCCAACTGAAGGTAAACGGGTTATGGTCTGGGACGTTACAAGTTTGTTCCAAGATATTCACAAAACTTAGTCGAAGTTGATTGTCCAGAAATTTCTGCTTTTTAGATTTCGTTTTTTGATGCATCTTTCTTCATGCGTAGCTAGCGATGGCGTGGATATCGTTCATTCTATGAAAGGATGTCCTCATGTCAATCCTTGGCGTTGCGTGGGCACAGAGCTACACCTAGCTTTACAATATTTCATAGAAAATGGGACGTCAAGTCTATTTTGGCCACGATCCTCAGTAAGGGATAGCGCGAGGTAATTAGCTACCAAAAGTAATAAAGAGATGCGGGCATGCGACCTCGCGAATGAGGAAAGAGAGTGCGTCCGGTCTTGACTTCTTAATCAAGCGGAGGGATTCCGGTGCCACCTCGTGGACGAGGAATTTCGAGCACTGAGCGAATAAATACTCAGTGTGTCGCGAGCAGAGCAACCAAAGAGGGATCAAGAGTATCGGAGATGAGTCCGAAAGGGCTCTGAGAACTAAGGCAATGTGCGCTTAGAACTAGGGTTTTGAGAGGCTCTAAGGTATCAACAGGGTTAAAAGTTTGTTTGTTTGTATTGAGTTGTTGTATGTTGAGAGAACGTTCTAGATGTTAGCCTTCGAGCCCCTTTACATAGTAGCTCGTCTTCTGCCATAAGTAATCACTATCCAAGTCAAACTCTAAAACATAATACCACAAGGATACTGCTTCACCTGTGTGAACCAACCATCTGCGTGATGCGTGTCCATTTCTCACAACACATTTTGTATAGGTCACTGCCTCCGTGATGCTCAACTGTAGAGTCCTATGCGAACTCAAATTAGGAACGTCTTTACCTCGCGGGGTGTCACAGTCCTTGTGGAAACCTATCTCGCGCGGGCCGCGGACTCAAACTATCCTGCGAACTCCTGAAGCTTGCTTCCATCTAGCAGGCCCTTGAAGCTCGCGAGTTTTAAAAGGGCTTTTTTTATTAAAAGGGCCACAGGAGTTGGCCCAAAGCATGTCAAAGAGTTGTAGGAGTCTTTAACGATAAATGTGGCGCATGCGGACTCCGCCTGTGAATTCTGCCATCCAGCTCGCATGATCTCACTAGGGGGCCATCACTTGTAAACCCAAAGAATTTGGGCTCATCGGTATGACGTGGACTAAGAATGTAATTAATATTCACTTGGACATTTTACCGCCCAGTAAAGTATTACTTTGGATGTAAACATAATATGCAGACTTGGACCAAAATGTTCACTGGCTCAAACAAAGTCTTTCTTTGTCATCTTCCTTAAAACGAAACAGATCTATTTAGAGTAAAGACTTCGACAAATTATGGGAGTATATTTAGGCCTCACTTTCTTAAGAGCACCTAAGCCGTTTAATATAGTCCTCGAGTTCATTTTCGAGACCGCGTCATCCCAAGATCTGTTTAATTTTTAACTTGGGGTGTTTGATACATATTGACATCTCTTAGTCCATCAAGAGTCGATGTAAATCCGGAATGACCACGTAAGGGTATAATTCATCATATCCCTTCCTAATCAAGTAAATTCCATGTGCTTTTTAACAACTTTTGAAAACACGTGCTTCTTTGGTCTGGAGCCACTTGATTTGGGTGAATGAAGTCCGTTCAAGATGTTCATGTATATCTCTGATCCCATATAGATGTGTTTATGACCACATTCATAATCTGCATGTTCAATTATTCAGAAACTACCAAACTAAAAAAGTAGTGTAGTGCAATGACATCCATTACGAGAGCACATATCTTCATAGTCGATCCTAGTGCGTTTTGTGCCATACGGAGAGTCTAAGCTCTTGTTCTTACTATGCTTTCTAACAAAGAAATATTTGATAGAGTATGCACTTGCGGTATCGACATCACCTGCCCAAGAATCTATATCTTCATTATGTTGGATCTCATCTTTCCATTAGACCAATCTACTACGTTGACATTTATCAACGAAGTGCAATTCGATAATATATTCATTATCATGTACACTAATGTAATATTTGTAGAGATCTCTATATTCTTTAGATTGGATTTGACATTAATTGAGGCGTCCCCCAACAATAATCACAATCTAAGCTTCATGAGAAGGATTTGAGTATCACTGATCAATAGATCAGGTTGTGCCAAGCTCGTTTTCTTCGTTTTGGAGAGTAAGTATGGAACTTAAGGGACTCCCTCCTCCCTTTGGAAGCCACACGGCCTGTGACACCATGTTGCCATTTTATGGCGTCACCATATCACCATCCATGGTGATGGCACCAAGACCAACTTCTTTTAGTCACGTCATGTCCTCTTGATAGTACATCAATCTTTGTAGACATTTACAACATGTGATCTCATCGCTTTAATACATTAATTATTTGGGATCAAGACGAGACTTCCCTTTAACGGTAGGAATATTATCTCATCAAAGTGACAATCCACAAATATAGGGGGAAAAAAGATTGCCTGTCAAGGAGCCTACATAACTAGACTATAGATGGAGGTTCATATCCAACCTAAATACTTATTCATCTCATATGACCCATCATTGTGCACTGTGGCAGTGCAATGTGGCACCTAGAAACGTCTAGCCGAGCTCAAGGATTGGAGATCTGTTTCAAACTTGTCGAGCTCAAAGATTGAAATTTCATTTCAATCCTCGTACATAATCACAGTATGTAGTGCAATAAATATTCAATGATGGTAGGTCATAGATAAATTAATAAAGCTGCATGCGATATAACCTTTAAACGGAAGTATTAGTGCACATTTTACCAATATCAAGACTATTATCGTTGTCGTTTTCCGTGAGACCAAATAGGTTACAATTATCAATTCCCGTTGATATGTAATACTTATCAATCCTTCGATGAAAAACATTTTTAAAAATGGGTAGTGAGCCCGTAGAAATAAAGCAACATAATAAGTTGATAATGTTTAGCACATGACCAGTGTGTTGATTCTTCAACCAACACCATAAAACATATAAAGTGTCCGCTAATCAGTTGTATCTATCCACATAACCTCTTTTGGATTTGTTGTAAACATGAAGTATTCTCTTTTGTGTTATTAGCATACGAGGGTCTCTCCTAATATAGCTAAAGAATAGGAAACGAGTGATGAGTATTGGAGATAGCCAATGAAACTGTCACACCCCGGACTCGATGTCGATGGTTTCCAAGCACCTGACGCCGAACCTAAGATGTGAGCGGAAAAAGTAAAAGAAAATAATAAAAATTCAAATACTTTTTTCAGAAATAGTTGAAAACAAAACAAATTGTAATAACAAAAACAATGACAAAGACAAAATAGGCTTCTAATCTTCCCTACTTCTCGACTCTTGTACACGTAAGCTAATGTCATAGTTAGTCTTCTAAAAAGACGTGTCGTATCTCGTAAGTACCTGAATAAGATTCTATAGGGGTGAGCTTACACTCAGTAGGCCAAACCTTTTTAGATTATACTTAACTACGTCACACAATCAAGTTATTAAGCATCATACAATACTTTAAATAAATAACAACAATTCAATGCATGTATGTTAATAAATGTCTTCCTCAATTACTGGCTAATCAGTCCATACATCAAAGACAGGTGAGCCTACATGTCTCATACCGTGTATTTTACCAACCGGTGATGACTCAGATGTCTCGAATATATGATCTAACAATCAATAATATCTCACCACATATACATCTTTTGTTAATCAGCTTGTTATACTCATGGTCTCCAAACCCGAAACCCGATAAGATCGTTTTATCAATGTTCGTCATCAAATGGGCTTGTTTTCCCCAAATTTGTTCATGTGTGGGCTAGCCTAGATCATGGACAACCCATGAGGAAACTCAACTACACAAAATGTATCTTTATTTTCTCTCAATCTCATTCTCATCTCCACAATCACCGTTCTCACTATCCTCATAATTCCTCACAATGCATTATGCATGCAATCAAATATCAATGCTCGTATTTCAATATCGAACACATGCTTTTACAGAAAACGATAACATCAATCATATAAACCAACGATTACACATGTTTTATCGAAAACAATAACATTCAATAGTTAATTATTCAATGTCACACAAGGAACCATTTCAATAATAATCTAATTATCAAATTAAAGAAAGGTTCCCCGAGAGACCCTACCTAAAATCCAAGTGTTACTTCCGACGCTAGCTACAACTAGTAACTTAGCAACGTGCTTTCTGAAATCTTTATCCTGCTGCTCTTGGAATCTTGTGACTTGTATTCCATCCTCATATCGAATACTTATTCAATAGCAACCGACGAATAACTTCAACTCAAGGTCGATCAAATTCTAAAATTTACTAAGGACTCCCAAATCCTTATTCCACACTTCCTCTCATCTTTGTCTCATGATTTCCGAATCAAATTCCATGCGCGCTCATTTCACTTTCATCGTCCAACTATTCTCTCTTAACAACATTGGCTTCTAGAAATACAACACCATCGTCACCCATTACGTGCCGCTGCAACAACAACCCAAACTAGATTCCTCATCGTTCAGACTTGATAGAAGCCAACATGACTTCGCCAAACTAACAAACATGACAGCTATATATATGAATCCAATATTGAAATTCCAAGCTTCCAAACACACCCAACTCCTCCATTGAAATCAAACATTAAACTGAACAACAAATATGAATATCGAAAACCATAGTAACAGCTACTGCTCTCAATCCACCAGCAACACAATCATCCTTCTGATTATCCCTCAACTCTGTAACTCTAATATATACCTAATCATAAAAATCATGCTTTGAGATTCATATCTGATCAGAAATTAATCAAACATTGAGCACGACATCACCAAGAACAACAAACCCGATATGGCAGAAAAACCCAAAACTTTGATTCTTCAATTCTCAATCAAAACTGCAACTCAAGTACACATAAAACATGAAATCTGAATCCAGATATGAATCAAACATCTTCACCGCCGCTGTGCACAGCGGCACGCACGGCAGCCATCCACTGCCAAAAATCCAACTTCCTCCAAACTCAACAAAACTCAATTTCAATTATATAAACAGGTAGAGCTCGAAGAATAGACCAACTTTGATACCTGGGTCTAACTCGGAGGTCGCCGGGAAACACCAAGAACAAGGCCAAAACCCTGGAAGCTTCTCTCCTTCGATTCTCCCTCACTTGACCTTGTCTCGACAAGCTGAAGTCACAGTGACGTCAACGATGAGGAGATGAAGCTATCCACACCAGTGACATACCACGACTTGGCCGGAATCGTAAACTCGCCAGCGAACCCAGCCTCTTCTTCTTCCGCTCGAATCTCCTTCACCGAAGCTCCTTTGACGAAATAGAGACCGCAGGGAGAATGGGGAGGACGAGATGAAGCCGTCGCCACCAATCTTCCGCCATGCCGTCACCGAAGGACGAAGAAAAGTCCGGGTCGACCCGTCAACTGTTCAAGTTGAGACTGACCCGATCTGGGTCTGAGACTGATCTGTTCTGATCCCTTCCCTTAGATATAAAGCCAATCAACGGTCTAGATTTGGAGGTTTAGAAATCAATGGCCCAGATTCAAACCACCCTAATTTCTATTTTTACTATGATTTTTGGATAATACCAACTTCCAAAAATTATTAAAAATAGCTCTGATGTCTAAACGATGGTCCAAAAAATCTTACGAACTCGTAAAGACGTCTAGTTTAATCCTATGAGCTCAAAAGAAAATTTTCGACAAACTAATAATTGAAATAATTTTCGAAAGCCACAAAGAATTTGAAGATATAACAAAAATTGAAATCAAAATAACTTGAAAGATAATTTTCTTTTTTAAAATAGAAAACTGAAATTCAGAGACATTACGGAAAGCTCATGGGAAGTGTTGGTGCGTCTCTAGTCCTTTAGAAGACATTCTGACAGTCTCCAAATCTTTGGAATTGTGCCTATGTGGCATCAATGTCACCATATATAGGACCGCCACCTTATTTTGTAGTGTCACCACCATGTTGTGGTGTTGCTACTTCCCAAAAAAAACTTACATTTTGAGGTGTCCGTGGAAGTCATTTAGCATACGGATCATCATACTATGTTTAGGATGACTTATGCGGTCATGTCAAAGCCTATATGAGTCGATGTTCCAAAGCCTATAATATTCGATTATTCAAATCGTAGTGACATACAATCTACTATATTGACTCAAGAGTTTCTCTATGATGTGCTTTCCTTCGCACTCATGAGAAGTATACACAAAAGCTTCTACCATTCTCACAATAAATTTTTAAACGGAAACCGTTGGCGTGTATGTTCTTAAAAACATTAACAAGGTTTGATTGTCTCTTAATACATAGAGGACATCTATGACATTAATCATGGTGTCATGAGGCAGCATGAATCGAGTTAAACCGCGTCACAGAATGACCGGTGATCATGATTCAATCATTGTTGTCACAAAAAATTTACAAGGCACTAACCGCGAGGCACTTAATCTCTCCGCGAGACATGCCTACTAAGATAGAGTAGATATATGAGTAAATAATTTTACTTAAACCATTTAGAAGGATTGAAAACACGCTACAATCCCGAAAGTGAAAAGAATTTTCGTGCATCTTGAATTTTGTGTACTTAAACAGTCATAACTTCGTCTACAAAATAGGTATGGACAAACCGCAAGATGATCTGGAAACTAGATTCACATAGCTTTCCAACCATATATAGTTCACGTTCTTGTTCATCCCGAGCTATTTACAAAGCTCGTTTGAAGTTGACTAAACAGAAAAACAGATTTTCTGATTTTTGAGGTTTGGAATGTGCGAAGCTTCTAAAGCTTTCAAATAGTATGTAGCCCTCTTTGGCTATGCCAAGTGACCTTTGAGCTCATTGATGATGAGTGTAGAGTATTCAACGTCTTAGACAAGATGACAATTGGTTAAATGGCGTAGTTTGTAATCTAGTACGTTGGACCGACAAACTTTGGAATCCAAAATCAAAGACTTTCGGTAACTCCAATTCAGTATGAACAGTCATGTGTGTGGAGGGTCGGTAGTGCAAGACACACTTGATACCACTATATCCTTAATTTCATATCACACTGAGGTTGGATGAGCCTAGTTGATAATTGATGATGGAAATATCTGCTATAAGTATAGTATAGAAGACTTTACGAATCCAGTACATTGGATTGTGTCACATTTCGATCCTCCAAGGACTCGAGATGCCATGAGTTACCTCCCCTCGGGAGGGAGTGATAAGTTTGGCGTAATCCATTGCACAAAGACTTATAGATAACCTCCAACTAGACATCAAATTTATATTAATTAACTCAGAAAATGAAGTTAGGCAGTGACAACTGTTGGAAATTATGTAATAATATCCAATATGAATGAAAATAAAATTACTCATGACTTTTCCATTTGAAATGGTGTGTCTTTTTCAATAGGTGTCTTTAGGAATAAGTGTGTCTCTTCAAGGAGATAAGTGAACGGACATGTTGGTTCACTTGGGGTTCTATATAAACCCATCACTACCAGAACAGGCAGTTTAGCCGACGAAAAATTTTCGTCGGCCTGTTAAAAAAATTCGTCGGCTGCAACCTTAGCCGACGAAGGTTCGTCGGCTATAGTGTCGTCGGGAAAGGGTCGTCTGTAATGACTTTAGCCGACGAGACAAAAAATTTCGTCGGCTATAGTATGACTATAGCCGACGAAATAATATCGTCTGCTATAGTCCAACATTTAGCCGACGACATTATTTCGTCGGCTATAGTCATACTATAGCCGACGACATTATTTCGTCTGCTAAAGTATGAACTATAGCCGACGAATAATGTCGTCGGTTATCTTCCAAACTTTAGCCGACGAATAATTTAAACTATTCGTCGGCTAAAGTTTGTATAAAAAATATAAAACATCTATGGCCGACGAAATATTGTATTTTTCGTCGGCCTTATAGACATTTAGCCGACGAATTAAAGCTTATTTCGTCGGCTAAATTATTTTTTTTTTTTTTTTTAAAACTTTAGCCGACGAATTATAGCTTTTTTCGTCGGCTATAAGCGAATTCCAGTAAAAAAAAAACCCCCGAAATTTCTGAATTACCATTCCATGCAAGCTGCAAAAGACATATTTAACAATTTCATATAACCAACAACAAACACATAAAAGAATATATGAACTACATAAAAGTATCAATTTACATAAAAGTATCAATTTTAACTACGTAAAGTCTATATCGTCTAAATTGAAGTCATCTTCTGGGGGCTGCTGCGGAGGTTGCGGCGGCTGGGGTAGCGTCATGGGCGGAGGCATGGGCGGAGGCGGAAGTCCCTGACTCTGGGCAGCTGCAAAGTCCTGCATGTACTGCAACATCTGCTGATGCTGGGCCTGCTGGATGGCATATATCTCGGCAACATAGGCTGCCTGCGCGGTATTAAAGGCTGCCAACGAGGCAATATAGGCTTGCTGCGAGGCAGCCTGCGAGGCAGCCTCAGCAGCTTGAGCAGCTTGAGCAGCTTGCTGTTCTCGTAGTCTCTGAACTTCCGACTCTAGCTGAGTCGTCCTGTTGATCGTGGACGTGGTGCAGCTACTCGTCGAGGTTGCCTTTCGTTGAAATCCTGGAGTGGTCTTCAGGACCCCCTCGCCTCTCTTTCCTAGACCTCGGCAGTAGAAGTTGTTTTCTCTCGGTGGGAAGGCTCTGCCCATGATCCTCGCCCCAATCGTCGGATCCGAATTGTCGATCCGGGACATGGCTTCGGACATCTCGGAATCCTGCGTCTCCGGCCATGCCTCCCTCACTAAGGTACTCAGGACCTCGTCACTAGCCTCCCTCACCCTCGCCTATATGGATAGGAAAAAAATTATTAATTAAAATTTTTACATAAATTGAAAAATTTAAAAACGTAAAGTGACTTACAATATCCTCCTGGGAGTCAGGATATGCCTTCTCGTACGTATAGACGTAGGGGTTGACTTCTGGATGTTCCTTGGCCGCCTCGTCCATGAAGACACCGAACGGTCTAGAACCGGCATGATGGTTCCTTGTGTTGCGTTGCCGGTTCTGAGCGTTCACCCGGGAAACCGCCTTCAAAGAAAAAAGTAAACTATTAGTAGAATATTATAAAACGCACGTACTTATTTTTAAATTAACTAACTAATTTATTTAAATACCTGTTTACGAGGGTTGTTGAATTCTGATGTCAGAAGCCAACGCCACTCGTACTCCCTGTACTGGAACTCAGTAGGGGTACCAGAACGTGCGTTCCCGTGCTTAGTCCAATGGGTCCGCAGCTCGTTCTTCCACTCCTTGTACCTACAGATACAACAAAAATATTAGAAATATTATTAATATCACATACAAAATTGTTTTTCATTAACTTCCCAACGTACCTTCCCCCATGCACAACGTCGGCCCAGCTGTCCCTCAGGTGCTCGGGAACCTCAAACCACACCTGCATTTAACCGATTATTATTAGTTTAGCTTTTCGAGAAATCAACAATTTAATACATAATATTATTTTGTAAACTCACCGACATCGCGTTGTGGACCATGTCCTTAACCTCCTGCGGGACCTCGCCCCAGTCGGACCACAACATAGGGACTCTATCCCTAATGAGAGCACCCACGCGGCCGGAGTACATCCTCGACTTCCTGCCCGATACTGCGTGGCCATCCCCGTCAGTATCGATGGGGATCCTCCCCATGATACTCACCATCTTCTCGAGAGCTTTCCCTGTGACGGGGCCTCTCTTCTTCTTTGTGCCTATGACATGATTCGGCCAAATTGATTATTAAAATATATATATATATATGACCCTTTAAAAGTAATCAAGTTGCCTGACTGATTACCTGAGGAGCTCGCGACGGATTCCGGCTCTGTCGCCGATGATGATACCCTCGCGGAAATAAGAGGCGTATCAAAAGGCAGGAACCGGTACGCCGCTGATGGAGCCACTGGCGGGGGCAGTGGATAAATCGGCGTCCCTGAGTCATCGACTACAGGTATCGCCGGTATCATCCGCGGAAGGAACAGATGAGGCGGCGGCATCTGTACCCCAGATGACCCACTATCCGAAGAAGTAGGACCCGGAGTGGGCGCCCGGTGTATCTCGGGCATACGAGGTGCAGACACCTCCGTCAAGGGCCTCGGGGAACGAGGGACGGCCGCCTGCCTCGATGAAACGGGCACCTCCGGCGCTGTCTTCAGAAGGCTCGCACGTCTGGCTGTCATGTGGCCCTGAAACGTCGTTTGAGGGTTGCTAGAGGTTCCCTCAGACGATTCGGACCTTTGGCCCTTCGAACTCTTCTTCGATCGAAAAAAGCCGCTCATCCTATTTATAATATTAATTAAAGGCTTTAGATTATTTTGTCGCTCACCAATATTAATTAAAGCCGCTCACCAATATATATATATAGATATATATATATATATATATATATATATATATTTTACTTACATAACAATATTATATATTAACTAACATATCGTAAAACTAAATTCGAAATCAAAAATAAATTAACACATATATTCAAAAATAAACACATAAATTCAAAAATAAACACATAAACTAACATAATTAAATTAACACAAATTAAATTACAAAACAAATTTAATTAACACAAATTAAATTAACAAAAAAAATAGATTACAAGTTTTATTCCTTTCTTCAACTTCGCGTTTTCATCCCGATTTTCTAGTTAATCTAGTGTTAAAATTTTTAATAATATTAAAAATTACAAAACAACAATTCAATAATATTAAAACAATTTATTCATAATATTAAAAATTACAGAAATGTTAAAATTTAAAATGTTACAATAATTTTAAAATTTTGTAATGTTAAAAATTACAAAAATGTTACAATAATTTAAAATTTTGTAATGTTAATCAATACCCACCAGTGGGCAATGACTAGCTCATGCGGTTGCAACTTGTAGGAGTCTGGCAAAATTCCATACACTTCAACATCACTGGAGACTATGGAAAGATTGAACTTCGGTACATCTACCGGCATGGTTTGCGGAGTTTCCTTCAACGCTCCTAAATACAACTTCATGTAGGTGACGCACTCGTGCGCAATATATGCTTCAGCTATACATCCTTCAGGAGCGGATTTATTAGCCACATAATCTTTGTAGTCTCCAAGTTGCCTGTAAATCAAGTTGCAAAATGTTATGATTATTGAACATGTATATGTATTGAGGAATTCATGAAAGTAAAAAACGTACCTTTCCATGGGATACATCCAAGTGTAGTGTACTGGACCGGTAAGCAACAATTGCTCGGGAAGATGGATCATCAGGTGAGGCATGATGTCAAAAAAATTTGGAGGAAATATCCTCTCAAATTTACACATGATATAAATGATGTCCATTTGCATTTCCCGGAGGTCACATCGAGACACTTCCCGTGTGCATAACTTCTGGAAAAACCTTCCCAACGCTACTAACGGCTCCACCACCTGACGGGGAAGGAACGGTCGAATGAAAACAGGGAAGAGACGTTGCAGCAGGATATGACAGTCATGACTCTTCAACCCGTACATCTTATTGTCCCGGAAGTTCACACACCGGGCAATATTTCCTGCATAGCCTGAAGGATACTTCACACAACTCATCCACCTGAAAATTAGGTTCTTCTGGTCAGGCTTCACGGTGTAAGGAGCTTGAGGCATTTTTTTTCTTCCCTTCTTTCAACCACAAATGTCTTCTTATTCCGCATTTTTTTAGATCAATGCGTGCCTTAGGACCGTCTTTCGTCTTCCCCTCCAAATTCAGCACTGTGCCCACCACACTGTTGCACACATTCTTTTCTATGTGCATCACATCCAGGTAGTGCCTGATCAACAACTTACTCCAGTATGAGAGTTCCCAGAATATGCTCTTATGTGTCCAGAATTTGTACCTGTCGGGTCTTTCAGGTATAGCAGCAACAATGTTGGGATGATTGCTGAGCTGCCCAAAATCGTACTCATTAAGCACCGCTAAAATGTCTTCCCCCGTCCATCTTCTGGGAGGCACGCCGTGTTCTACGGTCCCATCAAATGCCTTTTCATCGAACCGCCATTCGTGATCATATGGAAGGAAAGCACGGTGACCCAATCTGCATATCTTGTTGCAATGACTGCTGCTCCCCTCATCGCTAAGGCACTCTGGACAAGCCTTGTATCCCCTAACAACGTTGCCCGACAACATCCCACGGGCAGGAAAATCACTGATGGTGCCAACAACCATGACATGCATCTGGAACATCTCGTGCGTGTACTTGTCATAAGTGGGATGACCAACGTCCCACAAAAATTTAAGCTCTTCAATCAAAGGTCTCAAGTACACATCGAGACACTTCCCCGAATAACCGGGCCCCGGAATCAACAAACTCAACATATTGTACTCCTTCTTCATGCACATCCATGGGGGAAGGTTGTACGGTACCAAAATCACCGGCCATATACTGTATTGCAGAATCATGTTCCCAAAAGGGTTGAACCCGTCGGATGAGAGCCCGAGCCTCACATTTCGGACCTCTGACGCAAATTGAGGAAACTCCCTGTCTATATGCTTCCAAGCCTCCCCGTCAGCAGGGTGTATAAGGGTATCTTCGTCATGCAATTCCCTATCAGCGTGCCATCTCATCGCTTCGGCCGTGTGTGAAGACATGTACAACCGCTCCAACCTATCCGTCAAAGGGAAATACCGAAGTACCTTTACAGGTTTCCTGTTGCCTGCAGGAGTCAGCTTATATCTGTCAGTGTGACATACCGGACATGCGTCAAGGCCACCAAGGTCATTCCCTTCTGGATCTTTACCCCAAAAGAGAACGCAGTCATATCTGCATGCATGGATCTTGATGTAGGAAAGCCCAAGATCTTTCAGGATACATCGGACCTTCCGATGAGTGGTAGGAAGACGATGACCGTTGGGCAGCATCGAAGCAGTGTACTGTAGATACTCATCAACAGCCTTCACGGTCGATTTTGTCTCAACTTTAATCCTCATTACGTCCATCACACTTTCAAGAACGGTCTTCTGACAACCGGGGTACACAGGGGTCTGTTGGAAAGCAAGCAGTTTGTTGTACTTTTCAATACCAGCAGTGTTCACAGCTCTAGGGAAGGGCTGCACCGGGTCAGGCATATACTGTCCTTGAGCGCATACACCGCTCTCATAAGGAAACATGTCGTTGATGAATGTCGTTGTTGGATCGTTGGATGTACTAGCACTGCCCGTCTCGGAAAATTGGCCATGATCATGCGGACCCCCTGATGATGTTTCACCGTGATATAACCAACATGTGTACTTTTCCCAAAACCCGTTACTCCTCAGGTGCTGCCATACTTTGTCAATGGGAAATCGATACATATCGCTGCGACACTGACATTTCGTGCACGGGCGATAGAAAATTGTATTCCCGTTAGCATTATTCATCGCATATTCTAGAAAACTCATAACTCCTGCACCGTATCTTTTGTCCCATTTTGGAAGCGAAATCCAACTCTTATCCATATCCTGAAAATATAACAAAATATATATATATTTATAACGATGCTAGCTAATTATTAATAAAATTTCATGCCATATATAAAATCTCAATTCATTTAGTATATATATATATTCTACGTACGTACGTACTACAACTAATTAATTACAAAATTATCATTATGAACTCATATATATCATCAACAACTTCATACCATATCAACACAATAATATTATAAATTAATATTAACATATATATATATATTTACTATTTATTAACAACAAATTAATTCATATATATTATCAATTCAAATCATCAACCAAATCGATCAACACATATATATATATACATCCAACGTACTCAAAATTAATCAACTCAATCACAATCAATAAACTCAATTAATCACACTAATTAAAATCGATCAACTCAAATAAAACTCAATTAATCAACATATATATACATATACGTACCTATATATATATATGGCTCCACAAACTGATTATGGACAGATTTCGACAACACCCAAACTTTTTCTCCCCTTTTTTCTTCTCCCGTTTTTTTTTCCGTTTTTTTCGAAATGAGCTGCTGCTGCCCAGATCTGCAAATATAAAGCACTTTAGCCGACGACTATGAATTTCGTCGGCTAAACCTTTAAATATTTCGTCGGCCATGGTTTTTGAACTTTAGCCGACGACATAAATTCTTTAGCCGACGAAATTTTTTTTCGTCGGCTAAAGTGTGTCAAAGCCGACGAAAATTTAAAATAGCCGGCGAAATAAAATTTCGTCAGCTAAAGTGGACATCATAGCCGACGAAAATTCACCTTAGCCGACGAAAAAATACTTCGTCGGCCTGGTTTTTTTTTTTTCGTCGGCTATAACCTTTCTTCTGGTAGTGCATACTCATTTCTCCTTAAATATAAGATTGAGAATCATCAATTCTTCTATATGTCTTGTTCATGTCAAGAGAGTATAAGATACAATTTATGGTTCGCTAGATTCCAAAATTACGGTGTTTCTATTTTGGATCATCGATTGTTGTATTGTACAAGGCAGACACCCATCGAACTACAAGCACAAGGGTAGGGGCGAAATCTGTCTTTAGTCAAGTGCATTTATGCATGCCTCAATCGGAATATCAAGTCAGTTCTTTCTTTCCTTGTACTACTTTTATAGGATGCTTACACTATTTTACTCCTATATTATGATTGATTCACTATTTTCAATCCTAAACGAATATTGTTATGTTTCTTATATTCTTTATTGAAATTTCTATCATATTTATAATCAAATATATGATTGTTCCCCAACAATCTAAAGACAGAATTTATAATGGAACAATCATGTTTGACGATGAGTCCTAACCAAACCAAGAAGCATTCGAAAGAGAAAAATTGCTATGGTCTCTTACTGCGATTGATTCCTTATCTTAATACAAGGAGTAGTGTGGCATTGGTTAGATGGAAGATAATGAGTAGTCTGTGATGTATATAAAGTACATATACAAGATGAAAGTTAAAAATCGTAACGTTGATGAAAAGTGATTTATGGCGATAGTCCCAATTATGATGTTATCATTGAAAGATTTAAGATCTTTATGATCATATACAAATGAGAAGCATTTACAAATGTTAGTAAGACTTACTCTTGTTTTACGAACAAAAGTAAGAGAAAGATGTTCGATGAGTAATGCTTCACTCACTAAATAGACATCCCAAGTTGGAGAAGTGCATGGAAAAAAAAGAAGCATAGTTATTCCATAAACGAATGCGCTCTTAAATGAGGTTTGTGGGAATACATTACTATCTTAATTGCATTACAAGAACCTATGATTGAGGGTTTACTTCTCAAATGTGGGGGTATTTATAATGTCTATAAATTGTATGTAATACAATTGAAGAGATAGTATTGGAATGCTTTGGCATTTACATATCTACATCGATCATAAGGATTTGAACAACTACTCTCAAGTGAAATTTGATTCGTTTGTCAACCTTATGGATCCAAATTATTTAAAGGTTTGACTAGAGAGATAGTTGATGATCGAGGGGAATGAGTTAAAGCCAATAACACAATGAGTCATTACTTGGCGGAAACCTAACCTAGCAACATTGGAGATCCCATGGTCTAGGTTCAATAGGCAAACTAGTTGGGGAAGACTCAAGATGCATAACACACAAACTCACTCATTCCTATGATCAATATGTGTTTTCCGTAGCTGTAATAAGGTTATGCTTTTGCATTTAATGATACTAATATCTTGTTATCAAGAAGAATATAGCGGAGTGTTCTTAATTAGTGTGATCACCTATATGAGAGTAGAAGTCGGGTCGCTTCTATGAGAATGATATGGCTAAGTTCTCTAGAGCTCTCATGAATGTGGAAATTATTCAGGACCAAAATGAACACAACCGTAAGAACCATTGTGTGTTAGAATAAGAGATGTGTGAGGCTTATTGTCTTGGTTTACACAAATGGTGAATAGTTCAAAGATCTTCTACATCTACTATTTCACCAAGTAAATCCGATAGGTCTTCACTATGAAAGGTTCAAGTCCAAAAGACACCTCTTCAAATGCATCTCTTGTTCGCTTGTACTCTCTAAATCCTTGTCATTCATTGTCCTTGTCATTTTCATTCATGTGGGGGATTGTTGGAAATTATGTAATAATATCCAATATGAATGAAAATAAAATTACTCATGACTTTTCCATTTGAAATTGTGTGTCTTTTTCAATAGGTGTCTTTAGGAATAAGTGTGTCTCTTCAAGGAGATAAGTGAACGGACATGTTGGTTCACTTGGGGTTCTATATAAACCCATACTCATTTCTCCTTAAATCCGATGTAGTAAACTCGAGTAAAATGGCCATTAACTTCTCCATCTTCTTTGGAGACTTTCCTTTTATTCTTAGGTGATTTGTGCACTGCTTTCAATGGTAACTTGTACAGTTTCTTTATAGGTGAGTTTGCAAGAGACATACCTTCCCTACCTTTTGTTTTTTGCACCTCATGCACGAGCACGCTTTTGCACCAATTTTGCATTTGAAACCGAGAACAAACGCATTATCACATCATATAAGTTGTTCCTCCCCAATGCCAAACTCATGCTAGTAAACACCAGCTCCTTTTTTTGCACTATCAACTTGCCCTTCGAGGACTCACCTTCCAACACAATACTTACCAACCCCTCAGTTATTGGTTCCGTACCAGCTTCAGCCTCCATCTCCTTCCCCTCCACCGCACCAGCTTCATCAACATTCACCAGCCTTTCGTTCTTCGACCGGTGCCTTAAACGCTGACCTAGAACCGCCATGCACTGTTCGGATAAGTAATGACCTTCGGACCTTCGGTTTTGGAGAAGGCTGATCGAGGTGCATACTTCATTAGTCGCGACGTCCCATCTTAATTTGGCAAATAGCCAAAGACCAGCCCCATACCTACCGAGATGTTCCACTCAACACTAGCCAGAGCACAATAAATATTCTGCTGCGCCAGTGAGGCAACCTCCCTCGAAGCCTCACCCAACGGCCCGGATTACGGCAGTCCAGCATGAGTAACGATCGTAAAGATTTTCAAAGAAACCTAGGCCGACATCCATACTAGCTATACTTCATTTTTTTTATTTTGCTTCAGTTTCTTTTTCAAATAAGATCTTTTTCCCCCTTTTTTTCGGTTCTATTAGTTTAATTTTCATCACTAATCTTTTAAATTCTACGTGTCACATAAATGGATTTACATTTTGGCTTCAATATGAAGATGTTGCAACTCAATAAGTTCTTGTTCAAAGAATGGTATAGTAATTGTGTCCAAACTATTGAATAAGAGCATACCCATCATACAATGATGAACAAAGCACATGTCTGCATTATCTCCCATTCCTAACCTTGTTGTAAGATGATATATATATCAAGTCTTGAACAAGCTGGATGAAACCTGAGAGAAGTGTGGTCTTGAAAAAATCAGAATGGACAGATACTCAAAGATATTATGAATTCTAGGAGCTCAGCTGAATCTAGTCTCCAGCTAGTGAGAGTTTACACTTTACATCAAAAAGCCTAACATCCATTGTATACATCAAGATAGAGCATGCCTTGTAACAAAGAAATTAACGAAAAAGTAACAAAAAAACCGAGTAGAATGAAGTCCGGGATTCCGGGTTAAACAAGGAATTCGACTTCAGAACATCAATTTTTAAAACAATAAAACTGACTTGGCATAACAAAATTTGGTATTAATAAGAAATTTAATATAATACCATATTATATCCAATAAGCATAAAAAACTATGTAAATGCAGAGACAGATCTTTTGATGACTTCAGTTCAGGAATAAATATAAACATGACATATCTTTTCTATCAGTAAACTTTATTGTGAAATAAGACAATCAGTCTACTTATTGTTTTCTACGCTCCCCAAAGTTTATAATATCTTCAATAATCAGCTTAGTGTTAGGTAACAGAATTAGTTTTATCGCTGAGTAACCACGATGATGTAGGAATGAGCTCCATAGTTGGAGCTTCAAATCGCACTTCCAGTGCCAGCACATAACAAGATTAGAAATTTTAAAATAAAGTTTGGAAATGACAATGGAAATAAATAGATAATATAGGAATGACAGAAACATGAGCAAATGCACAACATGATGGTGGAAATAATATTTGATGCATATACAATTGTGAAAGAAGAAAAAGAGATGAGTTTCACCGAAGTTGAGTAAGATTATGTCGTGGCAGCAAAGAGATTGTCATCCCTGGAATATTATGAATGTATGCAAAAGGATACAAAGAAGTAAAAAGATCCCATACAACCCATCAATCTCAAAAACAAAATAGCAAAATTTTGCATAGCTACAAGTCCAACGCACAATGTCCCAACAAGGGACAAATATCACCGATATACATTGCATGAGAAAGATTTAAAGACTTGTTACAGTTTATGAAAAAGCAAATATCTATACTTGCGTAGTGACTTCTTATTTTATTAAATTATCATCATCAGAATAACACAGAACTAGTTGGTCCTGACCTGTTTCTCTTTTCTAGTATTAAGTCGCATAACTGTAAACACACCTCAAAAGAGCAACAACTTCAACTATTTTCTAGCTCTAACTGAATTAACAAGGCATCCCAAAGAAAAGAGCTTTTCAATAGGATATAGAACAGAGAATATCTATATTAAGGTATTATTAAAGGATGTAAGTCAGACGTACCTTCACATGATGTGGCATAATCTTAACATCGAAGGGTGCATGAAGCCATGCTTCAGGTGGATAGAGCAAAAAATTCTCTGGCTTACTGGTATAGACATCTGCATATTGATGGATATGATACGCAAAAGCAGATTCTTGACCTTTATCTGTAAGGAAGGTGGCTCCGAAAGATGTATTAAACATTGCCTTCATCTTGTGGCTTGCCTTACGTCTGCCCTCATTTAGCTCCTCCAACAGTACATTGGCCTCACTTTTCTGACTAGTAGATACTGTTGAATGCAGTCTACCGAGCAATTCTTGGAATATATGAAATTTAGCCTGCATCTCGAAAGAAATTTTCAAGGAAAATGTTAAAAGAAAACGATAAAAGAGTTGACAAACAGGAGAAGTTGCCCCATGCACATCGAGGATTTTGGCCATTATGCAACGTCAGTTCTCGTTATCTACCTGAATTGACGTTGTATCCAACAGTTAAACTCTACTATTTGCACATCTTATATGCATTTTGCAATTTGATTCCTATATCAAAATTAATTTGCCAGTTAATATCCTTTTTCTCATTAAATAAGAACAGAACCTCATCAACTATTTAGATAAATTGCTTTGTCAAATTCTTTTGACAGATCTCATGGGTGCACTGGAAACGAGAGATTGTAAAAAGAGATTTTTGAATCAGGTGTAAAAGAAATTAAACTAGATAACTAAAGACTAGGAAAAAGTACTCAAAAGGTGATAATATATGTTGATGTAATTACTAAATGTTGTTGATAGTCAGATCTTTCATCTATAGTACATGCATGTCAGACGTTAAGAAAAACAAAAATATTGCCAACCCACAGAAAAAAAAAACGGTGAAATAAAATAAATACTTGATTGCAAAATAAACCTTAAAATTGTCAATTTACACCCCAAACTTGCAATTGCGAAAATTTACTGCCTGAACTTGGCAAGACTTGCCAATCCACACCACACACACGAGGGGCATTATAGCTATTTAATAACAATTCTTTGAACAAATATATAATAGAACAAAAATTATATTTTAGAGTATAAATTTATGGGATTCCACCTACTAATTATTAACACATATTATGCAATTTTTGTAAATAAGTTACTATTATCCCAATAAGAAAATTTGAAAAATCATTGTATTGATGTTGTCATTCACCAGTGTTAATTCAATTAGCAAATGAATTGGGATAGTTCCAGCCATCATGAATTACAACATTTATCTGATTATGTGCTAATTTAATTATTTTTCTTCTGGGTTAATATAACGTAATTAATAAAAAATGTGTACGTGTATTAATAAGTAGTTAAGTACATAGGTGGAAGGCCATAAATCTCAACTTAAAATTGTTTTCCATTTAATCTATATTTGATAAAAAGAAGAAGAAATAAGTAACCTAGAAGACTATATTACCCCTCATTTGTATTACACGGCTCATATTTGGATGAAAAAAAAGATACAATAAATAAAGAGGGTGTGGATTCGATTTTTTGCCAAGTCCAGGAGGTAAATCTTCACAATTGCAAATTTGGGGTGTATACCCACAATTATTGCTAAGTTCAAAAGTTATATTTATCACTATAATAAAATATTAGTAAGAGCATCAAGAAAATTACAACAAGAACATTTTCAATGAATATATACCTGCTCCACCCGGTAAGCATCCTGATTCTGTACAAGTATTTCATCCTACAAAATTAACAGAGCATTTTAATGATGATAAATCAAAATAGATAAATGAATAAGTAAATAAAGGTTCAGACTTATTCTGAAATATTCAAAAAAGATAAACAGATCATCTCATATACTACCAAATCTGATCATCCACTATCCACAAATGAAGTAAATACAACACAAACAACATAAACGCTACTCTAGTTGTAATGCAAAAGAGACGCATTAATGGTAGATCTTTTGATGTAAAAGCTAAAATTGCAAATCAAACCCTATCAGACCACTGATGTAGGACAACCTAGGGACTAATGTATTTATGGTATAAGAATGGTGGTATTTAGGGTTATCTTCTCTGCTGGGGAATGGCTGTTGTGGTTGTAGAGCTGGAATTGAAGGGAAGGAAGAGAAAAATGACCCTCATTAATTACCTCAAAGAATCCTAAAGACTAATTTTTTATGATTGACAGCTTGGGAGAACAAAACATATGACCCAAAGAAACGGGAAAACTTCATTCTCCATCAACCACCAAAGAGATTAAAAGGACGGTGCCATAAACATTCATGAACTGAAGACACACACACAAATCTTCTGCTTAAGCTATGATATACCTTCTGCTTAAATATGGATAGGCTTAACAAAATAAACCTACTGCCTGAGTTATGGTATACACAACGTCTTGGTAAGTTTATATAAACAATCCAGTGGCCTTGTGGGTCTCTCATGATTAGCCTGGTCTAATCAAATTCAACATAATCACAAAGTGTAAGAGCTATCACCCAAAATTCTTAAGAAACATAAAATTTATTACCCAAACAAACAAGCTTTCAAGCATGCAGATCAGCCATATCAGAGTGAGGACTCAAAAGAACTATGGAAAAATACGTACTTCTAGTTCATGGATTATAGCAGCAGTGCGCCAACCAGCTTTGGACCGTCCCCTTAGGTCGCTAAAGAGGTGATCTCCAAAGTATATCACCTACCAAAGGGGTGTAGGGAAAGAATTAATTAATAGTAATCAAACAGAGAATATATACATGCATATGAAAAGTATAAAATAATACAGAGGCTTATAAGAAGTACAAATTAATTTTCCAAAAAAACAAAAATGTCAAATGAAATTGTAAACCTCTGGTCCCTTCCACTTGGTAATTTGAAGAAATGATTTCAGGCATCCATGGTAATAAACATTATTTGGAAGAAATGCGTCCACCTTCATGAAAGCTAAAGTATCCTTTTCTGTGTCATAACAACTGCAGAAAAGAAGTTGCATAAAGCACCATAGAAGCTACAATTTTGGCTGTTCTTATAGAAATGGAGAATATAACTGAACTTAAAAACGGATACCAAAGTACATAAAACAAGAGGCGTGAGGAGACTATTGGTATATATTTACCATTTTCAGGTGTATAAGATAATTGGTACATTCATTCAGTCTGACACTCAACTTCTATACAAGGAACCAAAAGTCAAAACCAAACCTAGGATGCTTTTGTCTCACCCTGTGCCATGAAACTTTGATGCATAAGTTCTCTTGGGTCAGAGTGCAAGTGGGAGTGTTTTAGAGTTGACCCATAAGTTCTCTATTGCTTAGGCATTTAAAATACTGGTCAAGCCCTCAGTCCAACCATTGAAACATAACCTCAAATTCTTATGATTATAGGAATAGCGTGAATCTGGATTCCACATCACCTCAGTTTTCATGTGAATTCCCAATGCAACTACAATGTTTTTTGAATTGAAATTTATTTAGTCCTTGTGGTTTGACGTTGACATCTGTTTAGTCCTTATGGTTTTATTTTAATCTGAATAGTCCTTAAAGTCACGATTTTTCATCAAAATAATCCTTATGGTTTTATTTTAATCTAAATAGTCCTTAAGTCATGATTTTTCATCCAAATAGTCCTTCCAACAATTTTCTCAGTTAAAGGTCATAAAAACTATTTGGATGAAAAATCATGACTTTAAGGACTATTCATATTAAAATAAAACCATAAAGACTAAACAGATGTCGACTTCAAACCACAAGGACTATACAATATTTTACCCATGTTTTTTGTTAGAAAGCCCAGAAGAAACTTAGAGCAGCACAACAACAATTTTTGTTTTTTTGTTTTTTAAACTAGTAAACAATACAAAGCACCAACTCTGATGTCTATCTCACATGTGACTTTAAGAACCAGAAAACAAAGTTGAAGATACACACCGAAATGGATGCTCAGACGTGTAAAAATCTGGCTTATTGGCTTTGGCAATCACAACATCAAAAAGCTCCCTCCAAGAGTCATTACGACCCAAAGAATCCTGACAAAAACTCACATTGTACTTTAACCAATTAATCTACAATTAATGCCAAACAACAAATAGAAGAATTTAACCTATGCATAGACACATTCATACTCTCATTAATAACAGACAAACCAAAGCTTTCCTGAGCAAGCATCCAAACATTTTATACATCATACAGAACCCCCTCCAATATTTGCTGGTAGTTGTGAGATGGAAGCCATACATTTTTGGGATCCTTTCCTACTGTAACAACTAAAACCCCTCGAGCCAAACCAAACTGGTTCTAGCACCACATATAAAAACTAACAAGTTTTATACACTTTCAAAACATTACTTATGATCAAGCGCTACCAAGCCAACAATAGGATCTAATTTTATACTCCTGCGTTATGGTACTAATTTTCAAATTAACCACATACCTCTCAGTGCTGCACTGTGTCAGTAACAAATTTACTAACGTGTTAAAAAGACCGATATTTAAACTCCAAGACATCAGATGGATTTGAAGATTCTTGCATAAGTTGGAAAAACTGAATCGTACAAAAATTTGTGACGATGTGTAAGACTTGACATTCTACAGGTTCATGTTGATCCCTCAATATGGTGGTAAACCATGACGCTTTATAACTCCAAGAATCCTAAACATTAACCACAAAAATCTGGAATTACTAACTCCCTCCCCTCAAATAGAAATAAAAGCATATGTAGTCAGGTGAACTCCAAAATCAGAAAGATAGTGCAAGCCCATAATAGCGATCATCCCTAACAAGACAGTATTATAAACAGGTTGGATTAGTGGAGTCAAAAGGACTAGATTAACAACCGGTAGGAATAGGTACTTAAACAAAATAGCGCGTTAAAAGTGGTAGGGGTAGAGTTTCCAGTTAGTTGATTTTACCTCCAACAAAAAACGCATTCCTCCATCCACAAAGTAACATGGAGAGTTAGTCAGCAAGAATAGTTTTTTTCCTTTTTCCCTGAGCATCTTCAGAAAGTGTAACAGCTGGCCCTATATTAACCCGAAATGAGAATTAGCAACAGGAAAAATAATAAGCTCAAAGTCTCAAACTAGACAACTGGTTTAGATGCTAGGGGTTCCCAATAAAGTACAGTCATCAACATCATGATTGAAACACATCATCTTGTATTTACAGATGTAATAGGACTTACATTTTTAACAAGATATCTTTGGGGATCAGAAAGAATTCCTCTATGAACAAGGCCAGTACAGTGAACATGCTGAATTGCACGATTAACATCTTGATAGATGTAGCAAGCATCAAATTCCAGCTTAGCATCCACAAAATATTGTACGATGTCTGCAATGAGGCATGCCTATAAAGTACAATTGACACAAAACATAATTGAGTTACAACAAAGCGAAATTATTCCTATAATGTAGTAGATGAGTGATAGCAGTTCACATGTGATCAGGTCACATGTGCATTTTTTGTCTAAGGGGGCTGAAAGTACAGACCACTTCTTTCTTCACCGGACTTTTACCATTTTAGCATGATCTTCTTTAAAAAATAATCCTATTTTTCTTTTGTGTGGAAAAGTATTTTGCAGTTGGAGGGATTTGAGGGCAATCGTGTGGATGCCACGGATGGAAATAAACAAAACGGTCTGCGAAGATTATCTGGAGGGAGGGAGCATTTGGTAAATTAGACCGCAACCTTTTCCAAAAATACCATCAACTGTCACTCAGATGTTTTCTCATTTCAGATTTTTGGAAAAGGTTGAGGTTTCTGTATCCCTACTCCAATAGACAGCTCCTCTACTATGATTGTACAAGCTTTCTGGTCTAATCTGTGTCTCTTAACAAAAGTTTAATAAAAATATTAAAAATATGAAAAAAGCCCAAAAGATTGTGTAAAGAGGTCTGTGCTGAAATTTCTCATCATAAGTCTATGTTCTAATGCAGAAATGTTGGCCACCTCATAAAAAAGGAATCGTCCCAACAACCTTACCCCCCTCCTCCTGGTGCGTCCTTGTTAGAAAAGCTTACCTCGCTAAAGCAGAAAAAATCCATCAACCCAACAAGGCTAGCTGCTTGATCACGACCAATACGCCTTGTGCCATACATCTCATCTATTTCCTTCCTACTAAGCTGCATGTGGTTTCAAAAAACAAAGATAGAGAGGATGGTAAGAAACTAAATTTTGTGTCCTATTCTTATTGAAGAACTTTGATTGACAAAGAAATGCAACAAAATTATGTCAAATTTCAGCCACAACAAAACCGAGCCTGTAAAATGTACATTATTCAATAAAGACAACCTACGATTGTATTGTCCTAAATTCGAATAGCATGTTGCCGAAGTAGTTTCCTTGCGTGAACAAAAGAAAGCATTCACATATTTTAACTAGTCAGTAAATAGATGGCCATGCATCAAATATTTTAGGAAGGGGGAAGGGGGGAGAGAAAATTCATCTTTGTACATGCACTTCATTCCTACATTTAGTAAAAAGACTACAAGACAATAGTATAGCTTTCTTACAGGAAGGCAACTTCCAAAGAGAAAACTAACATAATTAATTCCTTACTTAATTCTTTGGAATTATGAATCTCCTGGCGTAGAGTATCCACGCCATTCATTCTTTCTACTAAGTTAATATATAACTACTGAGTATGAGAATTGCCATAGACTATGGCCTAAAGCTGTTCAAGCGTGTGGTCTAAAGTTGTACCTTGTAGTCTTACTACCACTGCCATGTCTGCTGCATTCCCTTAAGTTCTTTTGATTATTTTGGCAGAACATGTGTAATACAGATTCTGCGGTCGCAACTTTCCTTACTTTCTTAAGCGTGGTCATTATGTTGAAAAAAAATAATTACTTAAACAGATTGCTTATTGTAAAAATCAAACATAAATTATATGAATAGACATGGATCTTCTACATAATAAGTGAGATCATCATGACTAGACCTTCTAATTCTTCAGTTGCCAAATTGAAAGAATCAATCATTTCTAAGTTGTATCCCTCATTCCCCAAGACAGAATAACCATCACTATTACATGGATCCCTTAAGCCTAGAGTTTCTGATTAAAATTTGCTCCATCTTCTTTTCCTGGGAACCCATCAAACACCTACCTTAGAAGCAATATCTATATCCTAGGGGCCTAGTAAAATAATAAAGAAAATATCTCCATATGAACTTCCAGTTCTGGGAAGCATTATACAGTAAACAAAACAAATTAATTGATTGTGAAGTACCTTTCGACGACCATAGTAGCATCCATCTGGCTCGATTGACCCAAAGAAGTCCAGCTTCAAGAGACACCCTCTCAACTTGTCATAGCTTAGTCCTCTAATTGGAAAACTTGGATCATACTTGAATTCCATGCAAACCTCAGGATAGTGATACTAAGACAATCACAAACAAACATATCTCGTTACGCAGGAGTAACGTATCAGCATCACAAAGTCTATCGGCATTGCTTTAATGGGCCTAAACTAACCTCATTGACCATATGCTCCTTAGCAAGATCATATATCAAGTTCTGTAATTCTGACGAGTAATGTGCCAGCGTGTAGTCATAGTCGAATCCATAAACTTGAATACTGTCCAATCTCAGGTTCTTATTCACATATATCCCTAAATTGGACGTGAGACACTAATCAATAACGCAACTGACAAGGTAATCAAGCTGGAATGAGAAACAGGAGTGATGGATTAGCAAACCTTCCGGATTCATCTTAGGCATTTCTTTAAGTGCCTGAGGAATCTTGAGGAAACTCTGCTTTGCGGCATCAAATTCGCGCCGAATCTTAGCTATCTCATCATCAGCAACAACAGAATCAGCATCACCTCCTGTCTCTCCATCTTCCAATTTCAACAACGTCTTCTCTGGAGTAGCGATTGCACCATAACTCCGAATACCTAAATTCGAGTAAAAGGAACATCTCCATTGACATTCATAATGGTCACTAGACACACATTATTTACAGTAAGAATTATAAATCACACAGTGCTCTACTGTAACTCATTCTCTAGATATTCTAAGATGTATTAATTCCAAGTAGATACATATACATATATTCAGCAAAATATAAAAATATTGAGGCTTTGTTGCACAAATTCACATCAATATTCAACAAAGATAGAGAGAGAGAGAGAGAGAGAGAGTAAGAGTGAACCTTGAAGAACTCCGGATGACGAGAAGCTCGTCCTCTGCAACAAAGGAAATAGAGGATTAGAAGGAGCTTCACACAGAGAGAGATATATATCAGGAGAGAGAGAGAGAGAGAGAGAGAGAGAGAGAGAGAGGAAGAGATACGTTTATGGAGGAGGAGAGAGGAACCAGCCTACGAAAGAAGGCCATGAGAAGCGAAGGGGGTTTTAGATTCGCATTCGGATTGCGGAGAATGGAGGGGGAAACCGCGTAGAGAAACCTTTTTGCAGCAGAGACTAGTGTTTTGAGAAAATCAAGCACCCAATTTTAACATTCAGGTCCCCTCCTGGCTGATGCAGCTCAACTCAGCACATGATGACAATTTATACGTTTTCGTCTTAACTTTTTATTTTCGACCTTTTGGTTTTGGCCACACTTTCCGATTTATCCTGAAAATTTTTGCACCCATATTTATTGTTTTTCTCATTTCCTTCCTATGAATTTTATTTTATTATTCTACCGAAAACTAATACTACATATGTAAAAGATATAATTTGGTAAGAAAGGGGTTGAAGTATCTTTGAGATCAAATTATGATAATTTGTTGGGGTAATGTACTCTTGCATTGAAAGTATAATATGTTTAGTTTCACGGTCTCGTGAAATCATTCAATAATGAAACCGAAGTAAGCCAGTCAAACATTTTGGTTACGTGAAATTTATCATTGACGATCGTAGAGTGAATCAAACAATCATTCAACTTGGGTCCTTGGTGCAATAATCGCATCTTCTCTAATGATTTCAAACTAAATCCACCCAATGAAACTCCATACAGGTGCATCAATCATTTGAAAAAAATATTATTATGTGAATTGCATACGCTATTACTTAGGCATCGTTTGGTTCTCAAAAAGAAAAGTAATTCATTTGTTTTTCCCACGAGAAGGGAAATGAAATTTCCTGATTGATGTTTGGTAACATAAAGAAAATGGTACGTCTATTGTCACCCCATAAATTATTTTGCTCACCTCATACGTTGTTAATTTATTAAAATACTAAAATACTCTGATGTAAAATTATAGTAAGGGACAATAAGTTGTCACACCCCGGTTCTTAAGTTATTTTACGGTTATTTACTTTGGTATTATTTTGGTCTTTTACCGTGTTAAGTAACCGTTTATCACTTAAGGACCCTAGAGTTGACTTTTTATTACGTTTGGAATTTGGTAAAACTTTCTTCTTGGAAGTCGTAGAGGACGTTATTACGAGTTCGTAGACATGCTATGTGTTAAAATCGGAGTTAGCATGAAAAAGTTATAATTTAAAAGAGTAAATCTTGGAGATGGTAAAAATGTGGTAAAAAAAATGTAGGGGGTGTAATTTTTCAGCTGGGTTTTTATTTCTGGGCCAGTTGAGTAGCAGCCCAAGACCCCCTCATTTTTCTCTTTTCTCCTCTTCCTTCTCTCTCTTTTCTCCCGTGAGTTCCCTAGCTCTATTTTCTGCTGGACTTTTCCAGCGTGATCTGCCACCGTCCGGCCAACCACCAGCTGCCAGCCCACCCCAGTTTTGACCCCCATCACCTCCTTTCTCTCCCCGGCCTAGCCCTCGAGCCGTTAGCCCGCCGGAATAGGAGAAAACTCGCCGGTGACTCCGGGAAGCTTTTTGCCGGAAATCCCACCTCCGGCCACCATAGGTCGAAATCTTTGGCTCATCTTGTAGCCCTCATCAAGGTGAGTATTCTCTCAAAAGGAATTAGTCTATTTCGTTGTTTTTATGGAGAAATGTATAATTGAAGTTTTTAGGGATTTATGGAAGTTTTAAGTCGTTTGCCCTAGTTAGCCTTACAAATGGACTAAGTGCTAGTTATGAATGTTGTTGAGAGTGATGAGGGGAATATTCTGTGAAAATTTGAGAAGCATTGGAGATCGTCGGAAAACGGCTGCCGGCCGCCGCCACCGGCGGGGCAGCTGCCGCCGCCGCCCCTTAGGGGCAGTTTTTCATGCTTTTTGGGTTTGTTTTAATGAGAGGGGTTTAATGAAGTATAGTTTGGAATTTTTGGAGAAGATTTGATAAGGTTTATGATTTATCTATGATTAAAGATTTGGGCGGTTATTCGAATGGAAATCTGGCAGTTAGTTTAGCAGGTTTTAAAGTCTAAAAATGTTAAATTATGGCTTTCGGTAAGTGCGAAGTAATGTGAGCCTTGTTAGGTAAAAGGTGGAGAAGTTGGGTAAGAGAAATGAAATTATAGGCTTCCTTTTTATTTCGGAAAATTTATTAAAGTTTTGTCCTGGTTTGGAGGCTTAATAATTATTTATTGTTCAGGACGTGAGGAGGATCATTTGGAGGAGGCCTCGGGCCGTCGGCAAGCATAGCCGAGCTCGGTGAGTGGACCTTTGATTTTAATATCATGCATGCGTTAAAGTTATTAATTTCAAAGGCTTTTGGAGATATAAAATTTTGTTGGATTATCAAGTTCCATTTTTTTTTTCCGGAACTCTCTCGCTAATTTTAATTGACACGTGGGACGTGTCAAGTGTTTATATTATTTCCATGTACAGTTGGGAACTGTACTGTGCGCAATGAGTTTATTATAATTTATTTGGGGAAGTGTGGATCTTTGTATTTTAATATTGTACTTCACCATAAAAGGGTTGATATATAGATTATTGCTAGCTAACCTTATTAGCGGTCCTCATCATATGTGAGTCGCTATTATAGTCTTATTAGCGGTTCTCATCATATGAGAGTTGAGCGCTTGGCGTGGGACGCCATTATATTTATTTAGCGGTCCTCATCATATGTGAGTAGAACGTTTAGAGTGGGAAGTTATTATAATCCCACCAGCGGTCCTTATCATATGAGAGTTGAGCGCTTGGCGTGGGACGCCATTATATTTATTTAGCGGTCCTCATCATATGAGAGTTGAGCGCTTGGCGTGGGACGTCATTATATCTATTAAGCGGTCCTCATCATATGTGAGTTGAGCGCTTGGCGTGGGACGCCATTATAGCCTGGGAGGCAACCGATCGGTATATGTATATATATTATTGGCAGCTAGCTATTATTTAGCGGTCCTCATCATATGAGAGTTGAGCGCTTGGCGTGGGACGCCATTATATCTATTAAGCGGTCCTCATCATATGTGAGTAGAGCGTTTAGCGTGGGACGCTATTATAGTCTGAGAGGCTCATTGTTATGGTGAAATATTTTTCCTATTTTTATTGATTTATTGGGAACCAATGGGATTGTAATCTTGGGTATGGACTTTTTAGAGGCGCATAGAGCCATGATTGATTGTTTCCGTAAAGTAGTAGTGTTGAGAAGTCCTGGGAAGCCTGAGGTTACATTTCAAGGTGAGCGAGATGTTATCTCAAGTTGTTTGATTTCGGCGGTTGCTGCTAGGAAATTGTTGAATAAAGGGTGTCAGGCTTATTTAGCTCATGTGGTGGATACTAGAAGGGGAGAGGTGAGAATGGAAGATATCCCCATAGTTAATGAATTCCCTGATGTTTTTCCAGATGAGTTGCCTGGTTTGCCTCCTGTAAGGGAGATAGATTTTACAATTGAACTACTTCCTAGAACGGCGCCTATTTCTCAAGCGCCTTATAGGATGGCACCTGCAGAATTAAAAGAGTTAAAAACTCAATTGCAGGAGTTTGTGGATAAGGGTTTTATTCAGCCTAGTATGTCTCCTTGGGGTGCTCCAGTGTTGTTTGTCAAGAAGAAAGATGGCACCATGAGACTATGTGTGGACTATAGGAAGTTGAACCAGGTTACGGTGAAGAATAAATATCCTTTGCCCCGCATTGATGATTTATTCGATCAGTTGAGGGGTGTCACAGTCTTTTCAAAGATTGATTTGAGATCAGGATATCATCAGTTGCGGATTCGGGAAAGTGATATAGCCAAGACTGCTTTTCGATCACGTTATGGTCATTATGAGTTCCTGGTAATGCCGTTTGGACTCACTAATGCACCCGCTGCCTTCATGGATCTCATGAATAGGGTGTTCCGTCCATATCTTGACCATTTCGTGATTGTATTCATAGATGACATCTTGGTGTATTCTAAGAATTTGAAGCAACATGCTAAGCATTTAAAGATGGTATTGCAGACTTTGAGGGAAACTCAGTTATATGCAAAGCTTAGTAAATGTGAGTTTTGGTTGGATAAAGTGGGGTTTTTAGGCCATGTGGTTTCGGCAAGAGGTGTTAGTGTGGATCCTCAAAAGATAGAAGCAGTGACAAATTGGAAGAGGCCTTCTAGCGTGACGGAGATCCGTAGTTTCTTGGGGTTGGCCGGTTATTATCGCCGTTTTGTCCAAGATTTCTCAAAGATTGCTGCTCCTCTTACAAGATTGACCTAGAAGGGGGTTAAGTTCGAGTGGTCCGAGAAGTGTGAGCAGAGCTTTCAGGAGCTCAAGGATCGTTTAACTAGTGCTCCAGTTCTAGCACTCCCTGATGATAGTGGGGAGTATGTGGTTTATTGAGATGCTTCTAGGCAGGGTTTGGGTGGTGTATTGATGCAACATGA
Source organism: Fragaria x ananassa (assembly GCA_034370585.1). Lineage (NCBI taxonomy): Eukaryota > Viridiplantae > Streptophyta > Magnoliopsida > Rosales > Rosaceae > Fragaria > Fragaria x ananassa. The sequence continues at coordinate 12,610,169 of CP139762.1, read as the reverse complement.
AAGGGTAATTGCTTATGCTTCTAGGCAACTGAAGCCGCATGAAGGGAATTACCCCACCCACGACCTAGAGCTTGCTGCAGTGGTTTTTGCGTTGAAATTATGGAGACATTATCTCTATGGAGCCAAGTGCCAAATCTTCACCGACCATAAGAGCCTTCGGTATGTGTTCACTTAGAGAGAATTAAATATGAGGCAAAGAAGGTGGATGGAGTTGATTAAAGATTATGATTGCACTATTGAGTATCATCCGGGAAAAGCTAATGTAGTAGCAGATGCTCTTAGTCGCAACCCTTCTATGTCCTTAGCTTATATGAGGACGGTTCGGGTTCCACTTCTTTATGAGTTGCGAGCTACAGGAGTGGAGTTATCAGTGGATGAGATTGGTGCTTTGGTAGCCAGTTTCCATGTGAGGCCAGTTTTGATTGATAAAGTGCATGAGGCTCAGTATAATAATCCTTCCATAGTTCGGTTGATAGAAAGAGCACTTAATGGAACGGCAAGGGATTTTTCTGTGAGGAGAGATGGAGCCTTATTGTTTAAAAATAGGCTATGTGTTCCGAAGAGGAACTTAGAGTTGAAACAGGAGATAATGGAGGAAGCTCATAGTTCTGCTTATGTTGCTCATCCTGGTAATACAAAAATGTACAGGACCTTGAAGGATTTTTATTGGTGGCCCAATATGAAAAGGGAGATTGCCGCTTATGTAAGTAAGTGTTTGATTTGTCAGCAAGTCAAAGCCGAGAGGCAGAAACCTTTTGGTCTGCTAGAGCCATTGCCTATTCCTGTATGGAAGTGGGACCATATTGCCATGGATTTTGTTTTTAGCTTACCTCGTACCCGTGAAGGGCATGATGGTATTTGGGTGATTGTGGATCGATTATCAAAGTCAGCACATTTTCTGCCAGTGGGGAAGAAGTATAAGTTGACTAAATTGGCAGAACTTTATGTGAATGAAATTGTGAGACTTCATGGTGTGCCTGAGTCTATTGTTTCTGATCGGGATCCCAGATTTGTTTCTAAATTCTGGGGAGCTTTGCAGATAGCTTTGGGCACTCAGTTGCACTTCAGCACAGCGTTTCATCCTCAGACAGATGGGCAGTCTGAGAGGACTATTCAGACCATGGAGGACATGTTGAGGTCATGTGCTATGCAATTCAGAGGGAGTTGGGATAAGAATTTGTCCTTGGTAGAATTTGCCTACAACAATAGTTTTCATTCTAGCATAGGTATGACTCCCTTTGAAGCGCTTTATGGGCGGCAGTGTCGTACACCTCTATGTTGGAATGAGGTGGGAGAAAAAGAATTTTGTGGTCCAGAGATTATCCAGGATACAAATGAGAAGATCAAGATGATTAGAGAAAGGCTTAAAGCAGCTCAAAGTAGGCAGAAGAGTTATGCAGATAATCGCAGAAAGGACCTTGAGTTTCAAGTGGGTGATTGGGTATTTTTGAAATTATCTCCTTGGAAGGGAGTAGTGCGTTTTGGTAAACGGGGAAAGCTTAGCCCTAGGTATATTGGTCCTTATGAGATTGTAGAGTGGGTTGGCACAGTTGCTTATCGATTGGAGCTACCTTCAGAGCTGTCTCGGATACATAGTGTTTTCCATGTATCCATGCTACGCAAGTATATTGCCGATCCCTCTCATGTCTTGCAAGAGCAGCCAATAAGTTTGAAGAAAGATTTGTCCTATGTAGAGGAACCGGTTCAGATTCTTGATCGAAAGGAGCAAGTGCTTAGGAACAAAACGATTCCACTGGTTAAAGTTCTGTGGAGGAGTCATCAAATAGAGGAAGCCACTTGGGAACCGGAAGAGCAAATGAGGCAGCAATATCCTTATCTCTTTGATTGACAGGTATGTAAATTTCGAGGACGAAATTTTTATAAGGAGGGGAGAATTGTCACACCCCGGTTCTTAAGTTATTTTACGGTTATTTACTTTGGTATTATTTTGGTCTTTTACCGTGTTAAGTAACTGTTTATCACTTAAGGACCCTAGAGTTGACTTTTTATTACGTTTGGAATTTGGTAAAACTTTCTTCTTGGAAGTCGTAGAGGACGTTATTACGAGTTCGTAGACATGCTATGTGTTAAAATCGGAGTTAGCATGAAAAAGTTATAATTTAAAAGAGTAAATCTTGGAGATGGTAAAAATGTGGTAAAAAAAAATGTAGGGGGTGTAATTTTTCAGCTGGGTTTTTATTTCTGGGCCAGCTGAGGAGCAGCCCAAGACCCCCTCATTTTTCTCTTTTCTCCTCTTCCTTCTCTCTCTTTTCTCCCGTGAGTTCCCTAGCTCTATTTTCTGCTGGACTTTTCCAGCGTGATCTGCCACCGTCTGGCCAACCACCAGCTGCCAGCCCACCCCAGTTTTGACCCCCATCACCTCCTTTCTCTCCCCGGCCTAGCCCTCGAGCCGTTAGCCCGCCGGAATAGGAGAAAACTCGCCGGAGACTCCGGGAAGCTTTTTGCCAGAAATGCCACCTCCGGCCACCATAGGTCGAAATCTTTGGCTCATCTTGTAGCCCTCATCAAGGTGAGTATTCTCTCAAAATGAATTAGTCTATTTCGTTGTTTTTATGGAGAAATGTATAATTGAAGTTTTTAGGGATTTATGGAAGTTTTAAGTCGTTTGCCCTAGTTAGCCTTAGAAATGGACTAAGTGCTAGTTATGAATGTTGTTGAGAGTGATGAGGGGAATATTCTGTGAAAATTTGAGAAGCATTGGAGATCGCCGGAAAACGGCTGCCGGCCGCCGCCACCGGCGGGGCAGCCGCCGCCGCCGCCCCTTAGGGGCAGTTTTTCATGCTTTTTGGGTTTGTTTTAATGAGAGGGGTTTAATGAAGTATAGTTTGGAATTTTTGGAGAAGATTTGATAAGGTTTACGATTTATCTATGATTAAAGATTTGGGCGGTTATTCGAATGGAAATCCGGCAGTTAGTTGAGCAGGTTTTAAAGTCTAAAAATGTTAAATTATGGCTTTCGGTAAGTGCGAAGTAATGTGAGCCTTGTTAGGTAAAAGGTGGAGAAGTTGGGTAAGAGAAATGAAATTATAGGCTTCCTTTTTATATCGGAAAATTTATTAAAGTTTTGTCCTGGTTTGGAGGCTTAATAATTATTTATTGTTCAAGACGTGAGGAGGATCATTTGGAGGAGGCCTCGGGCCGTCGGCAAGCATAGCCGAGCTCGGTGAGTGGACCTTTGATTTTAATATCATGCATGCGTTAAAGTTATTAATTTCAAAGGCTTTTGGAGATATAATATTTTGTTGGATTATCGAGTTCTATTTTTTTTCCGGAACTCTCTCGCTAATTTTAGTTGACACGTGGGACATGTTAAGTGTTTATATTATTTCCATGTACAGTTGGGAACTGTACTGTGCGCAATGAGTTTATTATAATTTATTTGGGGAAGTGTGGATCTTTGTATTTTAATATTGTACTTCACCATAAAAGGGTTGATATATAGATTATTGCTAGCTAACCTTATTAGCGGTCCTCATCATATGTGAGTCGCTATTATAGTCTTATTAGCGGTTCTCATCATATGAGAGTTGAGCGCTTGGCGTGGGACGCCATTATATTTATTTAGCGGTCCTCATCATATGTGAGTAGAGCGTTTAGAGTGGGAAGTTATTATAATCCCACCAGCGGTCCTTATCATATGAGAGTTGAGCGCTTGGCGTGGGATGCCATTATATTTATTTAGCGGTCTTCATCATATGAGAGTTGAGCGCTTGACGTGGGACGTCATTATATCTATTAAGCGGTCCTCATCATATATGAGTTGAGCGCTTGCCGTGGGACGCCATTATAGCCTGGGAGGCAACCGATCGGTATATGTATATATATTATTGGCAGCTAGCTATTATTTAGCGGTCCTCATCATATGAGAGTTGAGCGCTTGGTGTGAGACGCCATTATATCTATTAAGCGGTCCTCATCATATGTGAGTAGAGCGCTTAGCGTGGGACGCTATTATAGTCTGAGAGGCTCATTGTTATGGTGAAATATTTTCCCTATTTTTATTGATTTATTGGGAACCAATGGGATTGGTTCATTAGTTTTGTCTATAATTATTTTTGGAAAGATTTCCAAGAATGGCATGCTTAAAATAAATATTTTCTCAATGGAAAATATGGGAAAAGCATTAAATTGACTTCAATGCTCTATCATTATGTCTGCATTTTTATTATTTATTTTATCCACTCACTCTAACGTTTTAAATGCTTTCCCCTGGGCTTTTCGTTTTAAATGCCCAGTCTGCAGAGTTCTGTTCTGCGAGGGTAGGAGGCGAGTCATATTTCCCACCTCATCAAGTTTTCCCTCATAGGTTACTAGTTAACCTACCTATGTATTTTTTTTCCTAGTAGTTGCTCTGATGACCTTGGGATGATTTAAGTGTTGTTGTTGTTGTTAGTGTTGCGAGTTAAGAGCTTATGACTCCACCTCTGAGTGTTGAAAAAAAGTTTATTTGGAATGTTATAAGAGGGATTAAATTCATGAAATTATTTCGATTTTTTTTTTATGTTGGTTGAGGTGGTGGATGTTATTTGGGGGAGCGGATGGCTCCAGAAGATGTGGATTAAATTGTTTTAGAAGTGTTTGGGTTTTGGTGATTTTTCTTCCAGGTAGGGTTACTCATTTTCAAGGGAAGTTATGCCAAAATTTTGGTAGAATTTCCCTTGAGGTGGGTCCCGCAGGGTTTATTCCGGATTTCAAGGGGAAATCCGGGGTAGGTCCTGACATAAGTTGTTACAAATTACCAAAAAAAAAATCTTTTTCTTTTTCTTTTTTATCTTTTTGTTTTGGATGAACACAAATTTCATAACTCTAACCCAAATTTATCATATTCGGTCGTGAGTCTGAAGACACTAGCATTTAACATGAAGATGAGGAAAAAACTGTTTGTATTTTTTTCTTTGTTAATGATTCGTCTATCCCTTTACTCATTATTTCCCACGTCAACTTTATATATAAATTTTCATGGACAATTATTGTACTGTATTTATGAACAACAGATAGATTAGTTCAAGAAACTTAGAAGCATGGAAGGCGTTGCTATTAGATTACATTTACAGACATTGTGCATCTTGATATCGACTGATATCATTGAATTGTTAAATTTGAGAGTTTTTTCTTGTTCTTTAACTTGGATTTATACTTTCATGTAAATTTTTGCTCACTTGGTGATTTTACTTACCTTGAGCAAATATGAAATTGACAAAATATATGAAGAGAATATAGGGTGAACAAAATATAGAATTGAGAAAATGGTTTTTTAGGTATTGTTAATGGGTAAACAAATTAGACTTACAATTAAAATTATATGAGTGGGATGTAAAGAAAATGTGGGGTGTGATGAAGTATAAATTGTAGAGAATGAGAGATAGCAAGAGAATAGAGAATCATCATCTTATTCATTAATAGAAGTCTTTTATATAAGGAATTACAAAGTATCAATATGATAATGATAAAGAATACATAGTCATATTCTAACTACATATCCTGATGGCATAAGGCCAAGGCACACATATGGAATATCCTAGAACACTCTCAATTGTGCCGCGTGCCGGTATGTCGGTGGTGCTGATATGTCGCCTCGTTAAAAACCTCATCAAGGAACAAAAACCATGTGGGAGAAAAACTAAACCTTGATCGTAGGAGAAAAAGAGTACAACGCATACTTCACATTTGATAGTGACATGTATGTGCTAGACTCCCCTTGAAGTTCGCACCTCCCCCTGATCTTTGCATCAATCATAGGACTCTTCCTGATTCTTACTAATCATGGAAATTTTAATAACTTAGCATGTCAATGCTCTTTAACATGTCTTCAAATGTGACATTAGGCAATGATTAACTAGATCATCCCGTGTTTTCCTCAAACGATCTTTAACACTTAGATCTTGAGGAGAAGGCTGCATATGATCTCAAAACATAAGTTCGCACTGGAAATCAGATTTCCGCGCTACATGACCATGCGGTACTAGAACAGTAGTAACTTCCTCTAAGAAATACGTATGAATAAACCGTAATTGGTTTTGGAAACTAGAATTATTTAGCTTTCCAACTGTATATTACACACATTCTGTTTCGTTAGGAACTATTCACAAAGTCTTGTCGAAGTTGACTGTTTTGCCAAAATCAGATTCTCAGATAGATTCGTCATATTTTACAAAAACGGTCATATATAACTCTCTCAATATGATAGGTATGATCAAATGGTTTGTGTCCCTGGAAATTAGACAAATAGGCATTTCCAATGGTACCAATTTCACCTTTTTCCAATGAGTGAGATTTCATGTTGGTCTCATGGAATTTGACCTACGAAACTTAGCAGATTCTGATTTTGCTATTGTCTTTCTTATGTAGGGATAGAATAAGCCTCAACTTTTCATACCATTAAGTATTGAAAAAGAAGTTATTGTCATTACATTGGCATTGCGTGGGCGCATAGCTACACTTAGCTTTACAACTTTTCATAGTGAATGAGATGTCAAGTCTTTTGTATTGTGTTGAGTACATTGATACGTCTTATTGTACTTGGATGGGAACTCCATATCTCAACACATATTTGTCATCTTTATTTAGACAAAACAACGAATCTCTATTTAGAGTAAATACTTTGACTAATCATGGGGTATATGTAGGCCTCACTTTCGTCAAAGCGCCTTAGCCGATTGATGAAAAATCATCATCAATACAGTCATTGAGTATCTTTTCAAGACCGCATCTTTCCAAGATTTGTTTCATTCTTTACTTCAGATGTTGATACATATTAGCATCTCTTGATCCATCAAGAGTCCATGTAAATACGGAATCAACACACAAAGACATAATTCACCATATCTCTTCCAAATCAAGTAGTTACTTAGTGTGTGCTCCTATGGTATGGAGCCACTTGATTCTGATAAATGAAGTTCGTTTAAGACCTTCATGTATATCTATGATCCCGTAGAGATGTTATTATGATCACATTCATAGGCTGCATATTCAGTTATTCAGAAAACTATCAAACTGATAAAGTAGTGGAGTGCAATAACATCTATTACGAGAGCATATCTCATCATAGTCGACCCTAGTGTGTGTTAGTGAGAGACTTTACATCATAAAGTGAGTCTAAGCTCTTGTTCTCACTACGCTATCTAACAAAGGCTTAGTTGATAGAGTTTAGCTTGCGGTGTCGACATCACCTGCCCAAGGACCTACCTCTTTGTTAATGTTGGATCTCATCTTTCCATTAGGCCAATCAACTAAGTTGATATCGATCAACGAATGGTGGTTTGATAGTAGACTCATTATCCCACGTCCTCATGTACACTAGTGTAATACTTGTAGAGATCTCTATATGGATTGGATTTGACATTGAGGCATCCCCTAGCGATAATCACAATTCAGACTTCGTGACACATATTTGAGTATCACTGATCAATGGATCAGGTTGTGCCAAGCTCGTTTTCTTCCTAGTGCGAGAAAGTATCGAACCTAAGGGCCTCCCTTCTTTTGGGGAGCCACACGGCATTGTGACACCAATTTTACCACTATATGGCGTGACAATTTCACCATCTATGGTGATGGCCCCAAGACCAACTTCTTTTGGTCGCGCCATATCCTCTCGATAGGACATCAATCCTTGTAGACATATTTGCAGCATGTGATCTCATTACTTTAACACTTTAAGCATTTGGGATCAAGATGAGACTTAGTGGGGACAAACTACGACAATTCACATCATTCCACTTGAACACTTGTGTTCTTATCTTCCCCTAACGAAGGGAATATTATCTCATCAAAGTGACAATTCGCAATTTAGCGATGAATGAGATTGTCTGTATTACCCCGGAAATTTGATATTAGTTTCTAATTTTATTTAGGAATTTTTGAGTTAGAAGTTAGTGTGTTTTGAAGTTTGAAGGAAGAGCGGAAGGGTTCGGATGCATAAATTGCCTGAACCGGTCTTATGGTTTTGAAGGGTCAAGAGTTGACTTTTTAATTTGTTGGGTTTCTCGAGAAACTTCCTTCACGAAAGTTGTAGAGCACGACGATACAAGTTCGTAGACACGTGGCACGCGTAAAACGGACTTCGTATGAGAAAGTTATGGTCAGAAGAAGTTGTGGCTTTTCGGGATTATTTAGGTTAAATAGGAAATTTTTCGTTTTGGGTTCCATTATTTTTCAGAAATCCTTCCTTCCCCTTTCTTCTCTCTCCCTGACCCCAAGAGAACCCAAGCTTCCCAGCCGACCTGACCCGGACCCGATTGACCCGACCTGGATTTTCCGGCCATCTCCGGCTGACCCAAGCGACGGCACCGGTCGGAATCGCTCCTCCTTGGCGGCGCAATCTTCCCTGTGTTGGTGGATGAGGATGACCCGAGCCGAGCTGTGCAAGCCGAGTGCCACAGTGAGGGCGGACGACCCTGTTTGCAACCCGATCGGTTTCCTACCTCCGGCGGCGGCGACGCAGCTTGGAAACGGTCGGGATATGAAGTGTTGGACGTCCTCGTTCGATCCCTGGTAGTATTGAAGCTCAACTCACGGTGGAGAGTGGCGGTGGTGGATCCCAATCTTTCCGGCGAGTTTCCGGTGACTTCCCGGCCGATTTGGTTTCGACCGCAGGTATGGAAGTTGCTCTCCTTGCTATGAGCTATATTTTTGGTGTTGGAAGTTGGTCCGTTTTCGAAGGTTAGTGGGGTGGCGCGTGGGGCCCACGCGCAGTCACTAGGGGCAGCGCGTGGCGGCGCGTCCGTAGGTGGTTGTGGTGTTTGTGATGTTGGTTAGGTAGTACTTGTTGATACGATCATGTTGTTATGTGGTTTATAGGTTTTGGTTACCGATGATGCATGCTAAGGTTTCCCTCTTGAATGCTAGGTTTCGTTTGGTTTCCATTTTGAGTATATCTGATTTTTAGAAATCTGGTTTGTGGTTTTATAAGTTGTGTAGGATGTTCAGGCGACCTTTTTGAGTTATAGGGAGAGGTTTTGTCTCAAGTGACAAGTTTGTGGGTTAGGACTTGAGTTTCGGTTCGAGTCGGATAATGTTCCTTTCTTAGTTTCTAAGGTTAACGTTTTGTTAATAGGTGACTTGTGGTGCGGTTTTGTGTGATATGCTTGTGTTTGTGCTTATGAAGACGTAGCGGGAGTTAAGGTGAGTAAAATCTCACTAAGGTCCACTTTGTGGCCTATTTATTTTGTTGATGATTGTGATGTTGATTTTGATCATGATTTGATGATGATTGTGATGTTGATTTTGATGATGATAATTGTTATGATGACGATTATGATGATGAGATTAATGATGATATTGATGGAAATGTTGATGATATGATGATAATTATTATGTGATTATTATGATGATTAATGTGATGGTGATTTTGATGATGATGATAATTGTTGCTAATTGTGAAGTTGTCCTTGAAAGAAAATGATTTTGTTTTTAATTATAAATGAGTTTGATCGTCAACGGCTCATAGGTAAGGTAAAACAAGTTTTTATTTATGTGTTACTCTATGACTCTTATGATCATAATTTTATTAAATTGTGAGAAGTTATGTTGTTGGAATAATTTTTATTATTCATATAATTATATCCTTGTGAAGTATATAATTTTTATGATATAAATCTTGTGATGTTGTTAATGGAGCTGTGATATGATGACTGTTGAATAAATAGCTTAACCGGGTTCCAATCCTTATTTAGGTGATTGGTTACGGTTAAGATGTTATTTATCATTTTTATGTTTTGATATTAAATAGCCAAACCGTGTTCCAAGCTTTTAATCGGGTGATTGGTTGCGGTTCTGATGCTATTTATCATTTTTTTAGGATTAATTACTGGTCACTCCATTAACTTTCATGCGCTCGACAGTTTACTCCATTAACTTTCAATTTCAATCGATTACTCCATTAACTATCCAATGTCACACAATTAGGTCCATCCGTTAAGTGGCCGTCCAAATCAGTGGTTAAGTTGCTGACTGGACATATTTTTCAACTGGAAATTTCATTTAACACCCTCCCTCCCTCCCTCCTTAATCTCTTCAATCTCTTCTCTCTCCTCCTCCACCTCCTCTGCAACCACAACGCCACCACATCACCAGTTGGACCTTCAACAACACCGCAACAACAATACCAGCAACCAACCAACCAACCACTTCATGTTCCTCTCTCTTCCTCGTTATCTCTCTGCCTAACTTCTTCTTCAACCAGCCACCTCCCTCTTCCTCCGCTCCTCCCGTTCTTTCTTTCTCTTCCCTTTCTCCTTCCTCGTCTCTCTCCTCTCCTTTCACAGTGACTGCTTCAATTTCCCAAACCATCTCTCACCTTCATCTCTACTTCAATCCCAAAACCCCACACCAAAAATCTAACCTGCCTCTCTTTCTCTCTCACCTATAATCAACACACCACCCTCTTCTCAATCTCACTTCAATTCTCATCAGTACCACCATGTCATTCGCCTCCTCTGCCACCACCACGGTGCTGCTTCTCCTCCCTCGCCAGGGGAGCGACGCTCGCGATGCTCCTCGGCGGGGCCATAGGGCGCCGCGACCCGTCCATGCTGGTGAGGGAGACAGCGACGCGTGAACTAGGCGAGCGCCTCGCCGACTGGGTGTACTCAAAGCCGGTGGTGGCACTGGACATGATGTGGAACACGGTGTTTGTGGTGGTCTCGATGGTGAACTGGTGATGTGGTGGTCTCGGTGGTGATGCTGATTTTGACCAGGGACGAGCGGCCGAACATGTCGATCCGGTTGTGGACGGAGGAATTTGGGTGTGGTGGGTGCCCAGAGCAAATTAATTCTAGGTGGGACTGAGTTCTGTGGTGGAATTTGGGGCGGTGGTGGAAGGGGTGGTGTTCGGCGAGGAAGAGGAGGGTGATGAGAGAAATGGCGGAGAGAGAAAAGTGGGAAGCCATGGTTGGCTGATGGGTTTTAAATGTGAGAGAGAGAGAGAGAGACGTGGGGTGTTAAATGGAATTTTCAGTTGAAAAATATGTCCAGTCAGCAACTTAACCACTGATTTGGACGGCCACTTAACGGATGGACCTAATTGTGTGACATTGGATAGTTAATGGAGTAATCGATTGAAATTGAAAGTTAATGGAGTAAACTGTCGAGCGCATGAAAATTAATGGAGTGACCAGTAATTAATCCTTTTTTTTATTGTGGTGATGTTAGACAGTCAAACCGGGATTCCAAGCGTTTGGCCGGGTGATTGGATACGGTTTGGAATAGAGCTCTAGTCCGTCTGTCAGTGTAGGTCATGGGAGATACTTGAAGGTATTTGGGACCCATGGGTACACATATTGTTGTTGTAGGTCATGAGGGGTATTTACTAAATATCTGGGACTCATGGGTACATGTCTTGTTAATGTGTGGTTTTTATTCATTTATCAAAATTTATCTAGTTGTGTTAAAGTGTTGGACTGTGATAAATGTGGAGTTTATTTTGAGAATTACTCATACGAGCTTTTTAGCTTACCGGGTTTGTTGTTTACAACCCGGTGCACCAATTCATGGTGTAGGGGTTAGACTTGCAGGTGTTGATCAACAGGGTTGAGGCAGAGGCATAGTGGCTGGGGTTTAGATGATGTACATTTTATTTGTATATTATGTAAGTTGTTTTTAAGCTCGTGTGAGCATCTTCTTTTTACTAGACTTTTGAAGTTGTAAATAAAGAGATGTAATGTTTAACTCAGTCGATGAGTTTTATTGACATTTACATTTCCAGTATTTAAGCTTAGTAGGGTTTTGTTGAGCAGGTCATGTAGTCTTGTTTGTGAGTTATATCATACCCAAATCTTTGAAATTTATCCTTCGAAAAATTGGGGCATGACAGTTTGGTATTAGAGCCTTGTTGCATATTTGGTGATAATCAATATCTTTGAGTGATGACCCAACTGCAGCAGATCACCATCACTCTTTGGTACTGATATGTCATTGGGTATGCGGGAGGCAAGAATGGGGTCATGAGTGTTAGGTTCTCAAAGCATTGGTTGCTCTGTAAGTAAGGAGTGCGAGAGTTGGTTAGTGTTTCTTGAGGTTTAGTCTTTTGAGGAATAAGAATCATTAGATTAGCTCATTTTCAGCTGCCCGTGGTAAGCTAGAGGATTTGTGATTGGTGAGCAAAGTTTAGGAGTGAAAGGTATTTTGTTCCCTTTTCTTCTTCATGAGAGTGAGTTATGATTTTTGGCGTGTCTTTTCTGTGATGTTGTGGTGGTGTGGTGTTTTGATTTAGTTATGCAGTTAACGTCGTGTGTTGCGGTTAAAGTCTTGTGTTTGACTTATGTGTGAGCATTGTTATGCATCGTAAGTTTATTTTGAGAGTGAGAATATATTTGGGTGATATGTATATATATATATATATGTGTATATCTAATTGGTAAAAGGATATGTATATATATATATTATCATTGTTATATTTTTGGTTACGTTATGCATATTTATCGTTTTAAGATATTGTGCAATTTTGTTGGATTATATTGACTTGAGGAGAATAGGATCGAGAGGAAATAAAATGTACCTCTCGGTAAATTGGAGGTTTGTGGAGGATAATTGTATAGTTGAAGTGATGTTTGCTTGTTTGGCCGGGAGGGAATAAAATGTACCTTTCGGCAATATTGTGGATTGTTGTTGAATGTGTGTGTGATGTTGCCCGAGTGGCATGTGGTGTGCAAAACGTTTGTGTTATGCTTTGGCGGTGGCCAATTGGCAAATGACGTGTGAGTTTGTGTTTTGCATGGCGGTGGCCATTTGGGAAATGGTTGTGAGTGTGGGTGTGTGATAGTGTTGACAAGCCTGTTAGCATGGTTCTCGATCCAACAGTTTTAAAGCATTCTAAAATTTTAATTGTTTTGTTATATATATGGACTTGAATCTCAACGGTCCATGGGTAAGTATAAAAAAAAAAGAAATGAGATTTTAATTAAATGTTTTAGAAGGTTGTTGGATAGGAGGGACGTGTTAATTTGGGGTCTTTTGTGTTATTTGTTTTGTGGTGGGGAATGTGTAGTGAGGGTGTTAACATAGTCTAGGGCCATTAGCCAACTAAATCGTGTTAAAATATGTTTTGTTTTCAAAATAAATGGACTTGATCGACTACGGTCCATAGGTAAGTAAAACGGAATTTATTAAGATGATTTTAAAATGGGTTAATGGTTAAAGACTATGTTAAATGGTTGTGATGTAGATTTCTTATTTTCTTAGACTTGTTTGTATGTTTAGTGATTTCCTGAACTACGCTATTCTGCACGAATCACTAATTGTTCCTGTGTGTGGTGTAATCTCCTGAACTAAACTTCCTGCAGGGATTATACTTTCTGATCTTATTTCTCATGAAGTGAATTCCTGAACTATGTTTACCTGCAGGATTCACTATTTGTTTTCTTGTATGTTCTTTCTGGTGTGTTTCGTATTTAATTTTTGTGATTCTATTTTGATTATCTTAGTGTTGCTAGTAATCACCTGAACTAAACTATGCGCAGGGATTACTATTCTTTCAATTGTTTATCTTATGTGTGTTAGTTGAGGTTTGACCCTAGCGGGATGAGTGTTTTTGGTTTGGTTGAGCTCTTAGTGTCATAGTGAGTTGACAATGATGCAATGCAGATATTGTTTTGTTTTGAGTTCACATTCTTCTGTAGTTTGTGTGTTGTGTTATGGCTTGCGACTTAACTTAAGGGTGTTGAAAAAGAATTATTTGGTTTGTTTGTATGAGAGTTTAAATTCATGAATTTATTTTGAATTATTACTTTTGTTGAGGAGGTGGATGTTTATTTGGGGGAGCGGGTGGCTCCAGGAGATGTGGATTAATTTGTTTTTGAAGTGTTGGGTTTTGGTGAATTTTCTTTCAGGTAGGGTTATCCATTTTTTAAGGGAGGTTATGCCAAAATTTTGGTAGAATTTCCTTTGAGGTGGGTCCCGCAAGGTTTATGCCAGATTTCAAAAGGGAAATTCGGGGTGGGTCCTGACAATTTGCAGAGTAGTGGAAGTGTAATTTGTAGAGACGTGTTATCGTGTTTTATTTTATGAGTGGTTGGTTGAGGGTTAACTTTAGTGAGCCGAGTGTTTTTGGAATGGTCTAGCTCATTGTGAGTGATGAACTAGTTCGCATCCTTAGAAACCCTTGTTTCTGTATAGTTAGCCACGTGGTGTTAGTGACTTTATATAGGGAAGAGTGTCTCTGGTTGATCAATTTCCACTAGGTGGAGTGTGGATCGATAGTGTGAGAAGGCATTTGAGGAGTTGAAGACTAGGTAGACTTCATCCCCAGTGTTGGTCATTCCTAGTAGTGGTGTTGACTTTGTCGTCTATAGCGATGTCTCTTATTGGGGTTAGGTTGTGTGTTGATGCAGCTTGGTGTTGTTGTGGCTTAGGGCTCTAGACAGTTTAAAGTTCATGAGAAGATTTATCTTACTCATGACCTAGAGCTAGCTGCGGTAGTTTTTGCCTTGAAGATTTTGAGGCATTACTTGTATGGAGAGAAGTTCGAACTCTTTTCTGATCATAAGAGTTTGAAGTACTTATTCACTCAGAAAGATTTGAGCATGAGGCAAAGGAGACAGATGGAGCTCCTTAAGGACTATGACTTCACCTTAGAGTATCATCCTGGGAAAGCCAATGTGGTGGTGGATGCATTAAGCAGGAAGCCTAGGGGTATAGCTGCCTCTATCATGGTGCAGGAGTGGCTCATGTTGGAGACTGCATCTGAGTTTGGCATTCTGCCATCTGGCAGGAAACAAGGGTTGGAAGCGTCTCTGTGCAACCCACTTTGATTTCCAGGATCATCCAAGGCCAAGCACATGACGAGTTCTCACGTGCAAAGTTGGCGGATTTAATGGTGGATTTGTTGGATGTTTGTCCTTCAGAGTGGTCGGTTGGACTAGATGGTGGATTGAAGTATATATTGAGATTGTGTGTTCCCGATAGTTGTGATCTCAAGGGAGAGATCCTATCGGAGGCACATCGATCTCGTTATACGGTGCACCCAGGAAGCACCAAGATGTATGAAGACATGCGTAGGCAGTTTTGGTGGAATAGGATGAAGAAAGATGTAGCAGAGTATGTGTCCAAGTGCCTCACCTGTCAGCAGGTGAAGGCGGAGCATCAAAGGCTTGGAAGCTTGTTGCAGCCATTATCCATTCCTACTTGGAAATGGGAGCAGATTCCATGGACTTTGTGACTGGACTGCCTAAGTCCAAGTTTGGACATGTTGCTATATGAGTCATTGTAGGGCCTTTTGAGATTTTGGAGAAAGTAGGAGATTTGGCTTATCGGTTTGCCTTACCTCCTACCATGTCTGGGGTACACAATGTGTTTCATGTGTCCTTATTGAGGAAGTATGTTTCGGATGCATCTCATGTAATTGATTATAGTTCTATCAAGGTGAATGCGGATGCAACCTTGTTGTTGTTGAACCGGTTCGAGTCTTGGATAGATCGACCAAGAGGCTTCGAAGGAAGGAGGTCAATTTGGTTAAGGTGTGTTGGAGTCACCAAGTTGAGGGTGATGCACTCTTGGGGAGTTAGAGTCGGATATGAGGGCTATGTACCCCAAGTTGTTTCTTTTTGAGTTAGTATCTTTAAATTTCGGGGACGAAATTTCTTTAAGGAGGGTAGAGTGTAATACCCCGGAAATTTGATATTAGTTTCTAATTTTATTTAAGAATTTTTGAGTTAGAAGTTAGTGTGTTTTGAAGTTTGAAGGAATAGCGGAAGGGTTCGGATGCATAAATTGCCTGAACCGGTTTTATGGTTTCGAAGGGTCAAGAGTTGACTTTTTAATTTGTTGGGTTTCTCGAGAAACTTCCTTCACGAAAGTTGTAGAGCACGACGATACGAGTTCGTAGACACGTGGCACGCGTTAAACAGACTTCGTATGAGAAAGTTATGGTCAGCAGAAGTTGTGGTTTTTCGGGATTATTTAGGTTAAATAGGAAATTTTTCGTTTTGGGTTCCATTATTTTTCAGAAATCCTTCCTTCCCCTTTCTTCTCTCTCCCCGACCCCGAGAGAACCCAAGCTTCCCAGCCGACCCGACCCGGACCCGGTTGACCCGACCCGAATTTTTCGGCCATCTCCGACCGACCCAGGCGACGGCACCGGTCGGAATCGCTCCTCCTTGGCGGCGCAATCTTCCCTGTGTTGGTGGATGAGGATGACCCGAGCCGAGCAGTGCAAGCCGAGCGCCACAGTGAGGGCGGACGACCCGTTTGCAACCCGATCGGTTTCCTACCTCCGGCGGCGGCGACGCAGCTTGGAAACGGTCGGGATATGTAGTGTTGGACGTCCTCGTTCGATCCTGGTGGTATTGAACCTCAACTCACGGCGGAGAGTGGCGGTGGTGGATCCCAATCTTTCCGGCGAGTTTCCGGCGACTTCCCGGCC
Organism: Fragaria x ananassa; assembly: GCA_034370585.1. NCBI lineage: Eukaryota > Viridiplantae > Streptophyta > Magnoliopsida > Rosales > Rosaceae > Fragaria > Fragaria x ananassa. The sequence goes on along the minus strand of CP139762.1, from coordinate 12,593,794 downwards.
GATTTGGTTTCGACCGCAGGTATGAAAGTTGCTCTCCTTGCTATGAGCTATATTTTTGGTGTTGGAAGTTGGTCCGTTTTCGAAGGTTAGTGGGGTGGCGCGTGGGGCCCACGCGCAGTCGCTAGGGGCAGCGCGTGGCGGCGCGTCCATAGGTGGTTGTGGTGTTTGTGATGTTGGTTAGGTAGTACTTGTTGATACGATCATGTTGTTATGTGGTTTATAGGTTTTAGTTACCGATGATGCATGCTAAGGTTTCTCTCTTGAATGCTAGGTTTCGTTTGGTTTCCATTTTGAGTATATCTGATTTTTAGAAATCTGGTTTGTGGTTTTATAAGTTGTGTAGGATGTTCAGGCGACCTTTTTGAGTTATAGGGAGAGGTTTTGTCTCAAGTGACAAGTTTGTGGGTTAGGACTTGAGTTTCGGTTCGAGTCGGATAATGTTCCTTTCTTAGTTTCTAAGGTTAACGTTTTGTTAATAGGTGACTTGTGGTGTGGTTTTGTGTGATATGCTTGTGTTTGTGCTTATGAAGACGCAGCGGGAGTTAAGGTGAGTAAAATCTCACTAAGGTCCACTTTGTGGCCTATTTATTTTGTTGATGATTGTGATGTTGATTTTGATCATGATTTGATGATGATTGTGATGTTGATTTTGATGATGATAATTATTATGATGACGATTATGATGATGAGATTAATGATGATGTTGATGGAAATGTTGATGATATGATGATAATTATTATGTGATTATTATGATGATGAATGTGATGGTGATTTTGATGATGATGATAATTGTTTCTAATTGTGAAGTTGTTCTTGAAAGAAAATGATTTTGTTTTTAAATATAAATGAGCTTGATCGTCAACGGCTCATAGGTAAGGTAAAACAAGTTTTTATTTATGTGTTACTCTATGACTCTTATGATCATAATTTTATTAAATTGTGAGAAGTTATGTTGTTGGAATAATTTTTATGATATAAATCTTGTGATGTTGTTAATGGAGCTGTGATATGATGACTGTTGAATAAATAGCTTAACCGGGTTCCAAGCCTTATTTAGGTGATTGGTTACGGTTAAGATGTTATTTATCATTTTTATGTTTTGATATTAAATAGTCAAACCGGGTTCCAAGCCTTTAATCGGGTGATTGGTTGCGGTTCTAATGCTATTTATCTTGTTTTTTTATTGTGGTGATGTTAGACAGTCAAACCGGGATTCCAAGCCTTTGGCCGGGTGATTGGATACGGTTAGGAATAGAGCTCTAGTCCGTCTGTCAGTGTAGGTCATGAGAGATACTTGAAGGTATCTGGGACCCATGGGTACACATATTGTTGTTGTAGGTCATGAGGGGTATTTACTAAATATCTGGGACTCATGGGTACATGTCTTGTTAATGTGTGGTTTTTATTCATTTATCAAAATTTATCTGGTTGTGTTAAAGTGTTGGACTGTGATAAATGTGGAGTTTATTTTGAGAATTACTCATACAAGCTTTTTAGCTTACCAGGTTTGTTGTTTACAACCCGGTGCACCAGTTCATAGTGTAGGGGTTAGACTTGCAGGTGTTGATCAGCAGGGTTGAGGCAGAGGCATAGTGGCTGGGGTTTAGATGATGTACATTTTATTTTATATTATGTAAATTATTTTTAAGCTCGTGTGAGCATCTTCTTTTTACTAGACTTTTGAAGTTGTAAATAAAGAGATGTAATGTTTAACTCAGTCGATGAGTTTTATTGACATTTACATTTCCAGTATTTAAGCTTAGTAGGGTTTTGTTGAGCAGGTCATGTAGTCTTGTTTGTGAGTTATATCATGCCCAAATCTTTGAAATTTATCCTTCGAAAAATTGGGGCGTGACATTGTCTAACAAGGTTTCTACATAAGAGGATTATATGTGGAGGTTCATATTTAACTCAAACTTATTCATCTCAAATGACCCATCATTGTGCGCAGTGGCATTGCGATTTGGTACCTAGAAATAACATCTAGCCGAGCTCAAGGATTGGAGTTCCTTTTCAATCCTACCGAGCTCAAGGATTGCAATTTCGTGTCAATTCTTGTACACAGTCACGAGATGTAGTACAAAAATATTCAATGATGGTGGGTCGTAGATGAATAGTAAAGCTGCATGCAAATATTGCATAGCCCCAAGACGCAATAGAAAGATTGGTGCACATCAATAATGTTCGAGCAACAAGCAAAAGTTGCTTGGTCGTAGCCTCGGTGAGACCATATTGCATGTGAACATGGGGTACAAGACACTTCATGTCACATCCCGACTCTGAATTTTTACCATAATTGCTTGCATGGTATTAATAGGATTTTTTACCGTTTTCGTTAATGATTTTATAGTTTTTAGGACCCTAGAGATGTTTAGTGGGACGTTTATTACGGGGAAAATTTAACGAAAGAAAAATTGTTGAAAGCGGTAAACAGGGTAAATTTTGGTTAGTAAAAAGGTAATTTTTATTTAGGTATATTTTTATTAGGGTGTTTTTAGAGTTGGGTTTTAAGGTTATGGGTTGGAAAACCGGTTTGGGGAAGCCCAAACTCTATTCTCTCTCTCTCTCTCTCCTAGCCGGAAGTCTCCCACTGCCGCCCGCTGCTGTTTGGCCAATCTGGGCCTACACCGGTCCCGTTTGGACCGTCGTCTTCTCCTCTCTCTTCCTAGGTTGGTGGCAGCTCCTCTCCCGCCGTCGTTTGGTGGATATCACGGCAAGAGGCTCGGCTGCCCTTTAGCTGGAGCTCCCTCCTATGGCCTCCATAGCCAGCAGTTCTTGGCTAATCTTGTAGCTCTCATCTAGGGTAGTAATCTTTTAAAAGGAATCGGCTCAATTTGATCTTGCTAAGGAGAAATGTATAATTGAAGTTCTAGGGCTCAATTTAATGTTTTAGTTCGATTACCCTATCTAGGCTTGGAATTGGTGTTTGTGCTAGTTAGGGAAGTTGTTGTGTGAGTGGAGAGGAATGTTGTGTCAAATTTTGGTGGGCATTGGAGATGTTCGGAGTATCGTTGGCCGCTGCCGCTGCCGGTGGAGCAGACGGTGACGTCGCCGTGTTGAAGGGTTTTTCTGAGTTTTAAGTTGGTTTGAATGGAGGAGTTTAATAATGTTTAGTTTGTGAGTATTGGAGGAGTTTTTGATAAGGTTTGGAATTAATCAAGGATTGGTTAATTTGTTAGTTGTTAGATGAAAAATCAGTTATTGGAGGAACTTTGAATTTAGCGTAAATCCATCAAAATTTATTGTCAAAACTTTTATACGGGTCTGGCCCGAGCCGTTTTTAGAATTTGAGGAAGTGGGCTAAGGAGAGTGATTTAGGTTCTCATTCATTCTTGTTAATTTTATGATTTAAATTGAGATTAGAATTTAATAGTATCCTTTGATCAGGACGTGAGGAGGTTCGAGCTGAAGAAACCTTGGATCGACGTCAGGCTTAGGCCTAAATCTGTGAGTGGACGTTTGTTTTAAATTAAATGCATGTGATGGTTTCATATTAAATGATTGAGTTTAATTTATTGTATCTTAATTTGTGGAATAATTTTCTTTTTTGAATTATTTCTGCGAAGTATTTTCATAAGTGATTATTCTTATTTTATTTGATAACTTTCATTATTTTGGAGAGTTATCGAAAATGAGATTTTCGGTGGATACGTATATGGATATATAGGAGGATAGTATGTATATAAATGATAGCTAGTCATACGTGTTTTTTTGCCATAATGAGGTAAAATTTCATTATGGTGTGACGTGAGCGTGAGACGCAAGCGTCGTAGCCCTATATGAAAGTAGTAATTCGTATAGGGCACGTATATACACCCGTCTTTTCTGCCATAATGAGGTAAAATTATACTATGGTGTGACGTGAACGTGAAACGCAAACGTTGTAGCTTTGTATGAATTTCTATTTTTCGTATATTTTCATAAGAATGCATAAAAGGAGTATGACGAGTGTAAATACACACACACACACAAACACACACATATATATAGGCCTAAGAGGCTCTATATTGTGAAGTATTGTAGACTAACGAGGCTAGTCACGTTTTTGTCAATTTTTAAGCTAAAAGTTTTTGAGCTTGTCGCATGCAGCGTAACTTTTCTATGAAAATTAAATCAGAAAAGCATAAAGATATTTGTTGCTCATTTCTCATAAATTTACTTTTGTCCACTCACTCTAACGTTTTCAAATGTTTTCCCCTGGGCCCTTCGTTTTTAAATGCCCAGTTTGCAAGTTAGCATAGTTGAGGTCGGACGTACATGGAATCAAGGCATAGTCCATTATATAGCTTCCATTTATTTTTATATGTATCCTCTCTTCACTGTTAGAATTGCTCTGAACCTATGATTTGGGAGGTGTTGTGACTTTGGGGAGCACAAAGGCTCCAGGAGTATAAGGTTGGAATTGGATTATTAGAAGTGTTTGCAGGATTTTTATAAGGAAGGGTTGTCCATTTTCAAGGGAGGTTATACCAAATTTTCGGTAAATTTTCCTTGGAGATGGTCCCTGCAGGATTTACTTCAGGTTTCATGGTGAAATTCAGGGTGGGTCTTGACAGTTTTTATCAGAGCATTAGGTTATCTGATTCCTTCTTTTTCTTTAGTACTACCTCATATACTTAGTCATACTTAGGATACAAATGAGAATATTAAAATAGTCAGAGATAGACTTAAAGCAGCTCAAAGTAGGCAGAAGAGTTATGCAAATATCTGCATGAAGGACCTTGAGTTTCAAGTAGGTGATTGGGTGTTCTTGAAACTATCCCCTTGGAAACGAGTAGTACGTTTTGGTAAACGTGGAAAGTTTAATCCAAGATATATTGGTCGTTATGAGATAATAGAGCGAGTTGGCTCACTTGCTTATCGGTTAGATTTGCCTCCAAAATTATCCAAGATACATAATGTTTTTCATGTGTCCATGCTTCGCAAATATATTGCCGATCCCTCTCATGTATTGCAAGAGCAGCCGATTAGTTTGAAGAATGATTTGACTTATGAAAAGGAACCGGTTCAAATTCTTGACCGAAAGGAACAAGACAATGATCCACTTGTTAAGGTGCTTTGGAGAAGTCATCAAGTAGAAGAAGCTACTTGGGAACCGGAAGAGCAAATGAGGCAACAGAATCCCCACCTCTTTGAATGACAGGTATGTGAATTTCGAGGATGAAATTTTAATAAGGGGTGGGGGAGAATTGTCACATCCCGATTCTTAATTTTTACCCTAATTACTTGCCTGGTGTTAGTAGGAGTTTTTACCGTCTTCATTAATGATATTATAGTTTCTAGGACCCTAGAGATGTTTAGTAGGACATTTATTACGGGGGAAATTTTACGTAAGAGAAATTATTGAAAGTGACAAAAATGGTAAATTTTGGTTAGTAAAAAGGTAATTTTTATTTAGGTATATTTTTATTGAGGTGTTTTTAGAGTTGGGTTTTAAGGTTATGGGTTGGAAAACCGGTTTGGGGAAGCCCAAACTCTATTCTTTCTATCTCTTCTTCCCCGATTCTCTCTCTCTCTCCCTGCCGGAAGTCTATTGTCGCCGCCCGCCGTTGTTCTGCCGATCTAGGCCGCCGCACAGGTCCCATTTGGACCTCCGTCTTTGTTGTGCGTGTGGAGAGGAATATTGTGTCAAATTTTTGTGGGCATTGGAGGTGGTCTGAGTTTCGTCGGCCACCGGCAGCCGCCGTCTTGTTGAAGGGTTTTTCTGAGTTTTAAGTTGGTTTTAAAGGGAGGAGTTTAATAATGTTAAGTTTGTTAGTATTGGAGGAGTTTTTGATAAGGTTTGGAATTATTGGTTAATTTGTTAGTTGTTAGATGAGAAATCGGTTATTGGAGGAGCTTTTAATTTAGCGTAAATCCATCAAAATTTATTGTCAAGGCTTTTATACGGTCCTGCCCGAACCATTTTTAGAATTTGAGGAAGTGGGCTAAGGAGAGCGATTTAGGTTCTCATTCATACTTGTTAATTTTTTATTTGAATTGGGATTAGAATTTAATAGTATCCTTTGATCAAGACGTGAGGAGGTTCGACCTGAAGAGACATCGGATCGACGTCAGGCTTAGACCTAAATCTGTGAGTGGACGTTTATTTTAAATTAAATGCATGTGATGGTTTCATATTTAATGATTGAGTTTAATTTATTGAATCTTAATTTGTGGAATAATTTTCTTTTCTGAATTATTTCTGCGAAGTATTTACAGAAGTGAATATTCTTATTTTATTTGTTAACTTTTATTATTTTGGAGAGTTATCGAAAATGAAATTTTCGGTGGATATGTATATGGATATTTATAAGGATAGTATGTATATAAATGATAACTAGTCATACGTGCTTTTCTGCCATAATGAGGTAAAATTCCATTAAGGTGTGACGCGAGCGTCGTAACCCTATATGAAAATAGTAATTCATGTAGACATATAAAATTTAACAAAATAATTGGGTTTATAAGTGATGGCTCGCAAGAAGTCAGGCGAGGCGAACTGCACTTCGCATAGAAATAAATCAGGGCAAGACGGACTGAACTTCGCATAGAAATAAATGAAGGCGAGGCGGAGTGACCTTTGCAAGGCGAACCGCACTTCGCGAGGCGTTCTAGACTTGGCGAGGCAAAATAGACTTGACGAGGTGAACAAGACTTGGTGAGGCAAAATAGACTTCGCGAGGCGAACTAGACTTCACGAGACGAAGCGGACTTCGTGTAGATTTACATGAAGGCAAGGCGAGATGGCCTCACGTGGGGGAATCCGCGAAGTGGGATCAGAAATCACCGCTTGCTTGGAAATCAAGGTTCCTCGCGAGATACTTTCCATATCCGCGAGATGGCTCGCCCCTTATTAATGATCTTGATCAAAACAGGACATTCAATCCAAAGCGATCTGGGCATATCTAAATCTTAAGATTTGATTGATCTGATTGTGTTAAAATCGGCAAGTAAATCAACTAGTCAAGATTCATTGATTCGATTAAAGAAATATTATTGATTCAGAATCTTCATTACTTACCTCAAATGGAGGCATGTTAACACTATAAATACCCCCTCTCATACCAAGAGGAAGGGGGCATAAACAAAAGCAGTGGACTAAAGAGAGAGAGAAAGAGAGAGAGAGAGAGAGAGCTCAGAAGTCTCCCCAAAATCCTTAATGAACTATCAAGCTCATAGCCAGTTCTTCATCAAATCCAAAATCCTTGAAGAACTATCAAGCTCCCTAAACAGCCAGTTTTTCACAAAATCCTTGAAGAACTATCAAGCTCCCCAAACAGCCAGTTCTTCACAAAATCCTTGAAGAACTATCAAGCTCCCCAAACAGCCAGTTCTTCACCAAATCGCAAATACTTGTTACGTGATCAACCCGCATAACCCTTAAGAACAAGTGCTTGTCACCCTTGAGTTAACCTAAATTCGGAGATAGAATCAGAGGAGTTCACAAAGATTGTAACCCGCATTCGCATTGATTAAATTAAATTATTCTTTATACACGTGTTGTTCTGTCATTTGTTGCAGATAATTTCGTGTTTACAAAATTGTCACGCCCAGTGGGACAACTTTGCCTCTCATCTCCTTCTCCGCAAGCAAGTTCAAATCAGTTCGACATAATGTCCTCCAAGAGCAATCAAGCCATCTCAACGAAGAAGTCTAAAGCAACGACCACAAGGTCAAACAGCGAGCCCTCTAGTCATGTCACCAGTAGCATGGTGAGGAATCAATCCATAACATTTGTGGCTTTGCCTTCCAACCCTCGCGAACCAGTCATCACCTTAGCGAATCTCGCAGACAAGGATGCCTCGCGAAGTGAAGACAAGTGTGCCTCGCTAAGTGAGGACGAGCGTGCCTCGCGAAGTGTAGGCAAGTGTGCCTCACGAAGTGAAGACCAGCATGCCTCGCGAAGTGAAGTCAAGCATGCCTCGCGAAGTGAAGAGAAGGAAACTCCAAACAAATCAAGGGAGTGATCATTCTCACCTGCCACAGATGATGAATCAAGCACCTCTTCATACAATGGAAGTCCAAATAATGATGAAGACCGCACGTATGGCATACCAGCAGACTATTCATCACAACATATCCCCATGCAAGTCATGGTGACAGGTGCGTCCACCATTGAAGAGCAAATAGACAATATGATGGGAACGGTTGAGAAGCTCACCAAAACGGTGGAAGAAAAAGACATGCAGATCACCGAGCTCTACGGCAGGCTTGAAAGTCAAGATGAAGAAAAGAAGCACAAAGTAGGTGAGAACTCCAGGAGTGATGACAAGGACGATGATGACTCGCTTGGATCTATGTCCTTTCAGCAGTTACAAGACATCATCACCAACTCCATCAGAGCTCAATATGGAGGTCCTTCTCGTGATTCTCTCACCTACTCCAAGCCCTACACCAAAAGAATCAATGGACTAAGGATGTCGTTGGGATACCAACCGCCAAAGTTCCAGCAATTCGAAGGGAAGGGTAATTCAAAGCAACATGTTGCTCACTTCTTCGAAACCTGCAATAACACCGGGATGAAGGGCGATCACCTTGTCAAGCAATTCGTTCACTCTTTGAAAGGCAATGTCTTTGAGTGGTACACGGACTTAGAGCTCGAGTCCATCGACAGTTGGGACCAAATGGAACGTGAATTCTTAAACCGCTTCTACAGTACAAGGCGAACTGTAGGCATGATGGAACTCACCAACACATAACAATGGAGGGACGAACCAGCAGTTGACTTCATCAATAGGTGGCGCTCACTCAGTCTCGATTGTAAAGACCGCTTGTCGGAGACGTCTGCGGTAGAAATGTGTATTCAAGGCATGCATTGGGATTTGCTGTACATTCTTCAAGGGATAAAGCCTCGCACCTTTGAAGAACTTGCTACTCGAGCTCATGACATGGAACTCAGTTTGGCTAGTCATGGCCAAAGAGAATGTGACATCATGGAACTAGAGAATCAAGAGTCTTTGGCAATCAGCACATCTCCTGCAAGGGTCATGAAACGAGTCCAATCAAATGATCAAAAGAAGTTTCAGTCAACTCAAGATCAAGCAAGGAGGAAAACTCTAAAGGACTTGGAAGCTAAAAGTTACCATTTTCCAGATTCCGATGTTGCTAAGATGTTAGAAAACTTGCTTGAAGAAAAAGTAATCAAATTGCAAAACTGCAAGCGTCCAGAAGAGATGCATCGCATCAATGATCCAAAATACTGCAAGTACCACCGTATCATCGGTCATCCGGTGGAGAAGTGCTTTGTTTTGAAAGACCTCATCATGAAGCTCGCACAGCAAGGAAAGATATGTTTAGACGTTGAAGATGATGTGGCTCAGTCAAATCATGCTACCTTCATCTATAAACAAAAAGCAGTGCCATCGATGTCTTTGTTGGGGGCATGCAACATGCCGAGCCTCATATAGACCACACCAAAGTAAAAAAATGCTCCTTGTCCACACGAGCATAAACTACGAATGATAAAAAAAAATGCTCCTTGTCTGCACGAGCTTAAACAGCAATTGACAAACAAAAAAAAACGCTCCTTGTCTGCATGAGCTTAAACTGCAAATGACAAAAAAGAAATGCTCCTTGTCTGCACGAGCTTAAACTGTAAATGACAAAAAATGCTCCTTACCCGCATGAGCATAAACTGCGTACGACACCTAAAAAAAAATTTTTGAACTACGTCATGACTTGATCTCTTTCTCAATAAGAGTACGTAGGTAGCTTGGAAGAAGCTTCTGAGTCCAGTCATAACAAAGCATGAAAATGAGTTTGCTCAAGTTGTTCAGAGCACTGCCATATCAAAACAAGGAAATGAATTTGACCAAGGTGTTTCCCATGTCAAAGAGGAGACATACAAAATTGAGGAGTCTCTACAGATGCATGGATCCTTATAAACTCAAGGAGTCCCAACAAAGTCAGGAATTCTTACAAAATTCTAGAATTTCTACACGCATTTGAGCCCAAGAAGTTGTCCCAGAACCATCCATAAGCATGGACTTCAAGTCGCGCCTTTGGCACATGACGAAAACATAGCTACGACGTACCTTGAAGTGAGGGCATTTGTAGACAAGTAAAATTAAACAAAATAATTGGGTTTATAAGTGATGGCTTGCAAGAAATCAGGCGAAATAGACCTGTCGAGGCGAAATAGACTTCGCGAGGCGAAAGAGACTTAGCGAGGTGAACAAGACTTGGCGAGGCAAAATAGACTTGGTGAGGCGAACTAGACTTCACGAGGCGAAACGGACTTCGCGTAGATTTACATGAAGGCGAAGCGAAATGGCTCCACGCGCATGGATTTACATGAAGGCGAGGTGAAATGGCCTCACGTGGGGGAATCCGCAAAGTGGGATCAGAAATCACCGCTTGCTTGGAAATCAAGGTTCCTCGCAAGATACTTTCCATATCCGCGAGATGGCTTGCCCCTTACTAATGATCTTGATCAAAACAGGACATTCAATCCAAAGCGATCTGGGCATGTCTAACTCTTAAGATTTGATTGATCTGATTGTGTTAAAATCGGCAAGTAAATCAATTAGTCAAGATTCATTGATTCGATTAAGGAAATATTATTGATTCAGAATCTTCATTACTTGCCTCAAACGGAGGCATGTTAACATTATAAATACCCTCTCTCATACCAAGAGGAAGGGGGGTATAAACAAAAGCAGAGGACTAGAGACAAAGAGAAAAATCCCTCCCGCGAGCTCAGAAGTCTCCCTAAAATCCTTAAAGAACTATCAAGCTCATAGCCAGTTCTTCATGAAATCCAAAATCCTTGAAGAACTATCAAGCTCCCTAAACAACCAGTTTTTCGGCAAATCCAAATCCTAAACCCTTGAAGAACTATCAAGCTCCCCAAACAGCCAGTTCTTCACCAAATCCCAAATACTTGTTACGTGATCAACCCGCGTAACCCTTAAGAACAAGTGTTTGTCACCCTTGAGTTAAACCTAAATTCGGAGATAGAATCAGAGGAGTTCACAAAGATTGTAACCCGCATTCACATTGATTAAATTAAATTAATGCGGGTTACAATCTTTGTGAACTCCTCTGATTCTATCTCCGAATTTAGGTTTAACTCAAGAGTGACAAGAACTTATTCTTGAGGGTTACGCGGGTTGATCACGTAACAAGTATTTGGGATTTGGTGAAGAACTGGCTGTTTGGGGAGCTTGATAGTTCTTCAAGGGTTTAGGATTTGGATTTGTCGAAGAACTAGCTGTTTAGGGAGCTTGATAGTTCTTCAAGGATTTTGTGAAGAACTAGCTGTTTAGGGAGCTTGATAGTTCTTCAAGGATTTTGGATTTGATAGACCTGTCTTTTCCGCCATAATGAGGTAAAATTCCATTAAGGTGTAACATGAGCGTGAAACGCAAGTTTTGCAGCCTTGTATGAATTTCTATTTTTTGTATATTTTCATAAGAATTCATAAAAGGAGTATGATGAGTGTGTGTATGTGTATATATATATATATATATTGGCCTCAGAGGCTCTATATTGTAAAGTATTGGAGACTAGCGAGGCTAGTCACGTTGTCTCTCAAAGCATAGTGGGCATCTGTGACGTTGATTATGGTGCCATGAGGCTTTAAGATTTAAGCTAAACTGCGTCCCTAAATAACCGGAATGATGCAATCACTGTAGTCACAGAAGATTTACAAGGTACAAAATCCAGAGATAATTGCCGGTTCCTTCAAATGTTGTGAGAAGTTCCACTATCTGCAAGGCACTCATTATCTCAAAAATGGTAGATAGGCGAGTAAATAATTTCACTTGAACCATTTAGAATGATTGAAAGAAGCTACAAAAAGCTGCAATCCCGAAAGTGCATAAAAATTTTCGCGCAGAATGACATTTGCGCACTAAAACAGCCATAACTTCTTCGTTAAAATAGATATGAATGAACCATAAAAGTTCTAAAAACTAGACTCGTAGAGCTTTCCAATGCTATAAAGCTCACAGTCTGGTGCATCCGAAGCTGTTCACAAAGCTCAAACGAAGTTGACTGTCCATAAGGGACAGATTGCTGTTTTTCACAGAATTGTCATATGTGAATCTGTGAAGCATGCAGGTGGAGTGTAGGCTTTTGCCTTAGCCAAAAGTGACGTGTGTATGATCAGAAACAAGTCCTTTCGGTCATTCCAAGGTCGTAAACTCCATGACTAGTTAGCAAAAACTCCCTGACAAGAACATAAACTAACTCAGAGGACTTAGAGGATTCGATCATGATGAGGATTGTCCGGTATTGATAAGTCTTCAATGTCTTTTGCAAGATGGAAATTGGTTTAATAGTGTAGAGGGATCCAAAACCAAAAGCTTTTGGTAACTCCAAGTCAGTATGATCAGGCATGTCCGTGGAGGGTCGGTAGTGTGAGGCACACTTAAAATCATTATCTCCTTAATTTCAGACAATTCTAAGACATCACACTGAGCTTGGATGAGCCTGGTTGAACAGTTGTTGATGGAAAATCCGCTATAGGGTAGAAGACTTAACCGAAAAACATGTGGGCGATCCTCCTTGAGGATGCGGTGCCATGAGTCACCTTCAAAGGAAGGGACCAAAATCGACACAATATGTCATGTTTCTAAGGACGATGTAAGAATGCACATCTTTTTTGTAAATCATTATGAAGCATAAAAGGAGAATAGTTTCATAACTTCGAAAAAATTCTCAAGGCATTCATTATTGCTAATGCGAGTATATATCAAAGTCTCGAATAAACAAAAGACATCAATACGACGTCTTATTACATATAGCTTAGAAAGAAAATCAATGTATAGCCAATGACGTCAAAGTCATGGGTAGCTAGAGCAGGATCCGAATCTTTGAAATCCGCAATCATGAGGATGACCTGCTTGTCCTCATATTGATTTTTCGTACATTTTTGTATGCATTTGCGATTTGAGGATGAACTTGACAATCTTAAACCAGTGATCCGGAGATCCATAGCGGTTGCATTGTCATGAGAAGGCATGAGTAGTTTTGACAGATTGGTGTCTAGACCAGAAGTGTTGCCATTAGGGCCGGTGACACCTCCCCCTCTTTTCTAGACATCGGCATAGCGTTTTATGCCGTTGTCGTGACCCATATTGTTGTCCCCACATTAGGGGACAATCCCAAATACGTTTATTTCATTAGCGTATATACAATTCCTGTTTGCAATTGTATTATCAAAATCAAGTCTTGTTGGTAATTCCAAACCAACTTGGAGGGCCTAGAGAACTTGATGATTATCGAAACTGCTAAAGATTATGGATCAGGATGCTGTGGAATATCATCGATGATATATAGTCAATTAAGGTGGTAAGCAATCCGCTTGACTTAATAACTCCACTTGTTGAGTTAGGTGGACGTTTCAAGAAACGCTTCATGAAGGCTTATGGTCGCTACTTTTTACACTAATTGCCATTAAAGGTTTTTGTCGATGTGGCGCGTCAAAGACTTTGAGCGTATGAGATGTGAAATCTCGGCATCTAGGCTTGTTAGCCTCGGGTCAAAACATGTGGCTTAATCTTCTACAATAAAAGGTTACACAGATACCTAGCGAAGATTCACCTTGGGCATTAACTACGTCAAAACTCAGATAAGTAGAATATTACATTGCTCTTGCATACAAAACCAAGCTGTTATGAGATTTAATAGAGATCACAAATGATGTCTTTTAATGGTTTGTCTTACAGATTGATCACACACAATCCGGAAAAGCCGCGAATTGATCAAACACAATTCGAAAAAGACCTCGGATTGATCAAACACTATCCAAAAAAAGGTCGGGGTTGATCACACACAACCCTAAAAAAGAAACAAGAGTGATTAAACACACTCTTGACCCGCGAATAAAATTCCGGGATTTTTACCTGCACACACAAAATCCCAAGCATAGAATGGAGGAAAGGATTTTACCCTCACCGAGTTATTGAACTTGAAAAAGTTTAGGGTTTCAAAACATACCTTTCGAATTCGAAACTTCAAATGCTTGAGGAAGTTAAAAATTGTAGTTGGAGGAAACCAAGAATCGTCGGTGGGCGGCGGCCAAGGGATTGGCAGCCGGTGATGTCAAACGACGACCTAGAAAATAGGCGGCGGCGGCGGTCGAACATAAGAGCCGAAAAACGCTTTTTTCGGGTTTTGGAAAATAAATAGTGGGCTATTGGCTCTCGGGTTAGAAAAAGTGCATGATTACGTGATGAAGTATAAATTGTAGAGAATGAGAGATAGCAAGAGAATATAGAATCATCATCTTATTCATTTATAGGAGCCCTTTATATAGGGAATTACAAAATACCAATATGGTAATGATACCAATATGGTAATGATAAGGAATACATAGTCATATTCTAACTACATATCCTAATAGCATAAAACCAAGACACACATATGAAATATCCTAAAACAGGGTGAGCAGAGTAGTTTGTGGGGTGGCAATAGACGCACTCAAAGAAAATCATCTGGAAAGTTGTTAATTAAAATATATAAAAAAATATTATGAGTAATAAATGCAAAGAAAAGAGATGAGAATCGAAAGTGGTTCGTATGGATTTTTTTCCTTCAGCATTGTCAAACGCAGGAAAATAACAACTTTATTTCGTGATGGTCATCCAAGTGAGCACTGTAGCAACCGAGTCTTCATTCAGCACTGGTAGAAAGGTGATTGATCCATTCCGGAGTTCTTTAACTCGCAAGACAGTGGAGGCCTTAATCTGCTACCAAAATTGGATTAGGTCTGAGAGTATCCACAATATCTAATATGTTCTAACTATTGAGGATATGAAGTTTTATGAATCTGTGGAGGAAGATAAGCTCTTTTTCTTTTCTTTTCATTTTTTCTGTTTCTTTGTGTTGACTATACATTTTCTACTTTATTTAGATAGATCACATAGTACTTTCATATTCATTTTAAGGTTTCTTATATGGTGACTACCTTCTTACAGGTTTATCGAGCTGCCAACTTTGTTAGTAACTTTGTTTCAATTAATATATCTCTATTTACAACAGATTAAAAAGAAAGAGCATGTACTAACTAAACTGCATATTAGCTCTGATAGTAATGAGGTTTAGTTTTGTCTTACACAACCATTTACAAATTACAGCCTTAGCTGCTAGCCATGATTACTTATTGCTTATTGGTATCCATGGTGCAGAACAAGAAAAAGAAGACGCTATTACTAAGATTGTGGATCACCCGGAGCCTATTACAGTTCATCTCATGTTTTTAAAGGGAAAGCAACTAAAGAGAGAGAGGCAGCAAAAACAAAAAATAAGGCTAAAGAGAGATGGCAACAAAAACAAAAAATAAGGCTCGTGTTGCATCCCCATCTCCAGGTAACCCTTGTTTTGGTGTGATTCTTGTCTTGATTTTGGTGTGTGCTCACTGCTCAAGTTGAAGGGCATTGGTGTTTGTACTTCTTATTACAGATACTTAGGAATGAACTGTTTAGAGCGTTGAGGGAGAAATAGGGAGCAAGAATGAACTCAATAAAAGATTTGGGGGAAGAGATTTTGAGTCAAGTAAATGTCATGATGATGTTGGTTGATGTCATTTTCAGTCAGATGATGTTGGTTGATCCATTTAGTTTCCTTGATCTGTAATAATCATGTTTGGTTGTTGTTTGGTATGTTTTGTGTTCGATTATTGAGATTTGAATGATCCCATAATGAACTAATGAAGTGAAAGGGGGTTAAAATGTATTGATTATAACTGCACTGCAATAATCATGTTTGGGCACAAAAAAATACCTGAAAGACGGAAAAAAGATAAACGGGTCAGGCTTAATCGGGCTTAAAAACTGAAAAAGCCCAACCCGACCTGATATTTTAGGGTTTCGGGTCGGGTTTTTTGAAAATCCAAACCGGCCCAACCCGAGCCAAGCCTTAGAAGCGATGTTACCTAAAGCGGTGTCCAACGGTCCAACAACCAGGTCTTTTCGCATCGATGAAATACGAGCATACCAAATTAAAATGAGAAATATAGATTGGAAATTAAGAATTGTTTTCCAAAAAAACATTAATTATGAAAAAAGGTCTAAGCTAATATCCTAAACCCTACCAAAAACCCTCGCTACATTTTGAGCATCCCACACCCTAGAGGTGGCAAATGGGCCGGCCTAGCCCGGCTTGGTCCATCTAATCGGGTTTCGGGCCGTTTTTGGGCTGGCCCACGACAGGCCACTTCTTAACAGGCTTGGGCTTGAGCCGACCCATTTAGTCAAATGTAAGGCCTAGCCCGACCCACGGCCTAAGCCCATAACGTGGTGGGCCATGCTCGGGATGGCCCAGGCTCATGAATGGGCTGTATCGGGCCCATTTCGTGTCAAAAATTGAAAATAGTCAAGATGAATGTCCTTAACCACCGCTTCTACTCTCATAATCTCAACTTTTAATTATACATGATACGATTATAAAACCACAACTAATTTACACAATCTATCAATAATTTTTTTCTTTGTCAATAGACTAAAGAAATAAGTGATAAATGTTTATTGTTCACAATTAATAAATTTTTAGGCAAAACATTCTTATGAGTTTAGGGGAATCCAAATTCATACTCAAATAAATAATTATTAGTATATATGTTTATTATTCACACTCAAAACTAAGTTTATTATTTATAAATATGTTATCTTCGTATTAAAAATGGGAAAAAAAAATTATATTTTATAGCGGGCCGAGCCGTGGGCCTCAAATTATCGTGTTCGGGCCAAGCCATGTACATTATTCAAATAGATGGTCTCCGGCCGGGCTGGGCCTAAAATGCAACTGCGATGGTTCTTTTTTGGCTAATACTCATCATGGAGGCAGTGGTGTTATTTTGCGAAATGAGCATGGGATATTTCAAGCTGGTGCTAGCAGGGCTTATGTGCAATTGACTTCTCCTTTCCACGCTGAGATGAACGCTCTATTGGATGGAATGAGGCTGGCTGAAAGCTTACACCATGATAAAGTAATATTTGATGCTCACGTAGGCCTTACAACAACAAGATGTTGACTTCTCAAGTTTGGGTGATATTATTGTAGATGTGAAGGAGATAATGAGTAGGCATGTTGATTTCAGAGTTGCTCATATATACCGTGAGGCTAAGCGAGTAGCCCATGTACTTGTGAACCATGCTTAGCATTCGAGTGAGAATCAAAGTTGGTTTACTGTTGCTCCCCATTTTATAAGGGATGTCATTCTAAGTGATTGTAATCACTAGTTATTTTAATGGAAAACACATTTTCAAAAAAAAAAATGTACTTGGATCGGGTCGGGCAATTAACTGATCTAGGTCCGCTTTTAAACGTGGCGTGCTCGTGCTGAGCAGCCCGTTTGCCACCTCAACCACACCCAAAAG
This sequence comes from Fragaria x ananassa, assembly GCA_034370585.1. Classification (NCBI taxonomy): domain Eukaryota; kingdom Viridiplantae; phylum Streptophyta; class Magnoliopsida; order Rosales; family Rosaceae; genus Fragaria; species Fragaria x ananassa. The sequence continues at coordinate 12,576,488 of CP139762.1, read as the reverse complement.
GGAGAGGGAGACTGCGAAAACCAAAGAGCAGGGAAACCAAATGCCTCCCTTTCACATCCCCTTCCGCTCCATCCTAAAACCCCATCACCACCACCGCCACCGCCACATCAGCCACCCAACCTTCATCAACACCACCACCGTCCATCGACACCACCACCGTAAACTAGGTTCACGACCGCGGCCTCGACCACGTAATGGAGCGCGAGAAAAACCTCCGGCAAATAATCAACATCAAAAACCTAATCAAATCAGAGCCCTCCAAATCCCACCCCATTTCCCACCTCACCAAATCCCGCCACTCCCTCCAAATCCCCACCCGCCCCGTCGACTTCGTCCGCCAGTTCCCCTCCATTTTCGAAGAGTTCCTCCCTGCCGGCATCGCCTCCGTCCAGCCCCACCTTCGCCTCACCCCGCAGCTCCTCGACATCGACTCCAAGGAGCAGCTTATGTACCAGAGACACTCCTACACCCACCAGGCCGCCGATCGCCTCTTCAAGATGCTCATGGTCGTCCACACTAACAGACTGCCGCTCAATCTCATCGAGCTTTTCAAATGGGATTTGGGGCTCCTTGAGGACTATGTGGAAACCATCGTGCCGGAGTTTCCAAACTACTTCAAGGTTGTAGTCAGGAAATACGGGCTGCCGGAGCTGGAGATGGTGTGCTGGAGTGATGAGCTGGCCACTTCTGTTATGGAGAAGAAGAACAAAGCCGCCAAGGGGATGCCTGTTGCATTTCCTATGCAGTTTTCGAGAGGGTTTGAGATGGATAAGAAGATGAAGAAGTGGATGGATGAGTAGCAGAAGCTGCCGTATATGTCTCCTTATGAGAATGCAGCTCATCTTTCTTCTCAGAGTGACGAATCAGATAAGTGGGCCGTTGCGGTTTTGCATGAGCTGCTGCATATTCTGGTGCCCAAGAAGACTGATAGGGAGAACATTCTGGTTCTCGATGAGTATTTGGGGATTGGGTCAAGGTTTAAGAGGGCATTGATTCGCCATCCGGGGATAATGTATGTTTGAGCAAGAACCGGACTTATACGGTTGTATTGAGAGAAGGGTATAAGAGGGGTGCTATTATTGAGAATCATCCGCTGATGGATTAAGAAACGAGTATAATCACCTCGTGAATGCTATGAAGGAAGATGGTAAAGGGGTAAGTCCTAAGGAGAAGAGGAAGAAGAAGAAGGGAGTTGAAGATCCTATATAGAAGATATAGATGAGGACGATGAAGAAAATGAGGAAGAGGAAGGGGACTTGTGTGACTCATCTGATGCTGAAGTTGAGCATGATGAGGTTGACAGTGAAGACAATGAAGAAGAGGATGAAGACGATGATGAGGATGAAGAAGAGAGTATGAACAACATTCGGATGAATGATGCTAATACTAGAGGAAGAAGAGCTCCAAATCTAATTTTTATGTCATGACACCTTCCAGAAATGCTAGAAGAGGAAGTTCAGGTCAAAAAAGAGCCTGGAAATCTGATAATGCTAAGAGAGGGGGTCAGGTGGACAATACCCTGGTAGGAGAGGAGGGAGAGTCTCACCTGATACCTTTAGAACAACAACTGATGTTAGGCATAATGTCCGCCAGAATACAACAGAAGGATCTAATCGGTCCAGAAGCAGGGGGAGGTCTTCACCAGACAAGAAGACTTATGTTTAGAGAAAGTCGGCTGGTTTTCTGCAACAACATTCTGATAGGTTTGTCTTATGTTCTAGATAATATCTTGTGTTGAACGGCAAAAACTATATACATAAATAAAAAGGAAAAGAAAAGCATTTAAAAAATATATATATACATAAATACTTTTCTTGTGCTACGTGCACAATGCTTCAGAGTTCAACTGTAACTCTTGCAAACAGCTGGACAACAAAGTCCAATACAAACTCAATCTTCCAAACTGTGCACTCTATATAAAGAGACACAAAGAAGAAAGGACACACACGGATGGAGAGAAACGGACACCGCAAGGGACACAGAAGGCGAAACCAGAGAGAGAAGCGCAGAGGAAGAAAGCAAGGCAGAAGAAAAGAGGCGAGCCAGACCAAAGGTGGAACCCCCATTCTAACTTCTTTTTTTTTGCAGCTGCCTTTATCTTTCTGTATCACTTCGCCGAAAGCCTGAAAGCAACGCCATCTCCCCTCGCGTGATGACCCCGCAAGGCAGTCACCAAGTCTAAGGCGAGACGACCTTCCCTTTGTTACAGCAAACATATGGCCTTGCAGCTCGCATAATAAGCCATGCAAGGGGAAGGAAACAAACAAGCAACGCGAGTCTGAAGAGCAGGAACTCACCCTTGAGGACTCGACGAATCCTTGACCAGATCAAAAAGAAGGAGATGACATATCTCAATTTATAAAAGAGCAGTTTCCTCAAGTCCAACTCCTAACCAGACAGGGATAGACGTCTGGAGTTATGCGATTCGCGTAATCTCATCAACTTCATCAAGGAATAGACGACGGAATCAAGGAAAAGATGACAGAGTCCTGCGAAGCAGAGTTCGTGTGACCTTGCGAGATGGTTTAAAGTCCTAAAGCAAAGGCGAACCTACAGTCGCACCAAAGCAGAAGCAGGTTACTTAACCCTAAGGGGTGGCGAGGTTACTTAACCCTAAGGGGTGGCGACGTGACTTAACCCTAAGGGGTGGCAACGTTACTTTACCCTAAGGGGTGGTGAGGTTACTTAACCCTAAGGGGTGGCGACGTGACTTTACCCTAAGGGGTAGCGAGGTTACTTAACCCTAAGGGGTGGCGACGTGACTTTACCTTAAGGGGTGGCAATGTGACTTTTACCCTAAGGGGTGGCGAGGTTACTTAACCCTAAGGGGTGGCAACGTGACTATACCCTAAGGGGTGGCGAGGTTACTTAACCCTAAGGGGTGGCGATGTGACTTTACCCTAAGGGGTGGCGAGGTTACTTAACCCTAAGGGGTGGCGACGTGACTTTACCCTAAGGGGTGGCGACGTGACTTTAACCCTAAGGGGTGGCAACGTTACTTTACCCTAAGGGGTGGCGAGCCAACATTCGCGCTAAGGCAGGAACCCTAAGGGGTGACGAGCTAACATTCGCGCCAAGGCAGGAACCCTAAGGGGTGGCTGGCCAACATTCGCTCCAAGGCAGGAACCCTAAGGGGTGGCGGCCCAACATTCAAGCCAAGGCAGGAACCCTAAGGGGTAGCGAGCGAATATTCGTGCAAAAGCAGAAGCCCTAAGGCGTGGTGAGGTGATTTTACATTGAAGCAAAAGCATAAGGGGTGACGAGCTAATATTCAGAAGCTCTAAGCCCAGGCGACGATAGATCCATTCATGCAGAAGATGAAGCAAGTCGCGGAGTCCGCTCACAAACATGTACGCCGAGTCCGCTGACAGACATATACGTAGAGTCCACTCAAAAGTGAACATGCGGAGTCCGCTTACAGACATACACTCGAAGTCCGCTCACAAGTGAACATGCGGAGTCCACTCACAGACAAACACACGGAGTCCGCTCACAGACATACACGCGGAGTCCGCCTACCGACATACGCGCAGAGTTCGCATGAAGGGGCAGTCCGCTTACACTCGCAGATCACCTAAGCCACTATCAAGGACTGTGGCCAAAGCCATTCAAGCTTTTCGTCACGCTGCTGCCTCACCTGTTCCGGTGCCTAAATCAAATCAACATACACTCTACCAAATGGGGTGTCCATAAGAAACACAGTTAACGGACTCAAAATACGTCTGTTAAACCAAAAGCCGGCATTAAGCCATAAAGCCTACAAACCTCTTTTGAACTACGGTCGGTTTGATCCCACAAAGGGGTACGTGGCAGTTTAGCAACCCACTAGATGCAACCAAAATTCCAAACAGAATCCCTGACACCCCAGTCAAATACGTCCAGTCCAAATAACTCTTGTCATATTCCTATAACAACAGAGAATCAAATCCTTAGCCCAAATTCGCATTTCTCTCCAGGCCAAACACCCTCGAACATACACATTTCTCAGTTGGTACTTTGTAATCGAATCAAAGGGTTTTCTCCTGAAAAAAAGGGGTTGTAATTAAGGAATTTAATTTATTTTATTCTGAATGGGTCGAACCAGACATAAATTAAAACCCTGTCTTAGCTAATAAGATAGGGTGAAGTTATGTTGGGTATACATGCATTTACAATTTTTGCCCAACATAGTTTTTGGCGACTCTGCTGGGGACCCATTTTCCTTTTCATCTCTTTTATAAAGTCACTAAACTTGTTTTGTGTGTTTCAGGAAAAACAAAACAATGGCACCACAAGTAACTGTTTTCTTCTACAAGCTCCCAGCAACTGCTGCTCACCCAAATCGAACTGGTCATCGCATGACATTCGTGATCGGCCACATTTCTGTCACTTGGGCAAAGGCAAAGCTTGAAGCAAAACAAGACAAGCTAGGCATGAGTACCGGGAAGACTCAGACTTTCAAAGCTGCTTCCAAGAATGCTTTGAGAAGTTAGAGGAAGCGAGTAGCAAGAGCTCAGAGGAAGAGAAATGCCCAAGCTAACGCAGTGGAAGCCATCCTGGCAGAAATTGCTCAATCAAAACCTGATAAGGAGGAAGTAAAGACCCGCCTACAAAGCCATATTATGGTAGGCGCCATGCGGGTCAATCTTCCAAATGTGGAGACCGTAATGGTGACCTCCACCAAGGGAGGAGATGAATATGAGCCTCGACTTCCCCTCCAGGGCTCACAAAGCTCCACAATGTCCTCACAGTCAACAGCAGCTAGTTAAGAACTTGACCCAAAGAAGCTAGCGAAGGAAATTGCAAAAGCTCTTGACGCGCAAGCAGGACTAGCAAGGCCAAGGGGGTCCAAGGCGAAAGAGTACCCTGTTTATGGAGATGATTCCTACACAGGACCAATTACCCACAATATGGCGAGAAAGAGGATGTTCAAATCATCATCAGCAAGTGCTACGCCAGAAGAAGGGTATTCATCTCTAAAAGATGATCCTTCATTTGTCTCATGGACGGGTAATCCCTTATATGAGACTTCGGCCCCGACGGAAGGTTCTTTACATGCGTCAGTCGCCAAGTCTAGCGAAAGTTGTGACTCCGATTCTGACAATGTTCAAGTCCTTATGGCAAGCTCGTTGTTTCTATCTGTTTCGTCCCGAGGTCGCGAGCCGGGAAGAGGTCGCGAGCCGGGGTGAGGTAGAATCCTTTGGTCCTGCATTCGGAACCTGCACAAGTGGCAGCGTCAAGAAGTAGGGACTGGGTTGGCCCAGTCTCCGACTCTCCGATGCTTAAGTTAACTTTGGGCTATTTGCAATGTACGGGAGTGCGGGAGAGAGTTGTGTGTACCTTTGATGGGAGCCTGCGCCTGTTTTATAGGCCAAGGTTGGGCACTTTGGCCTTATTCTTTGATGTGGGACTACTTGTTAGCCTTTGTAGTGTCTTCCCTTTTGGGGGGTGTTTTGCCGCTAGAGTGATTTTGGCAAGCGGTTTGTTACCGGCCCTTCACTCCTTGGATATCCGTGAAGGGATTACCAGGGCTATCTTGCCTGGAATGATCTTCGGTGACCGGGTAATTGCGCCTTATTCTCGGCTCAGCAAGTATTTTGGCTATGTACTAACAATTCCCCAAGTCTCCAGTCCGAGAAAGCTCTTGGGTGGGGAGTTATTCTATAGATGCCGAGAATAGGTTTTACCCGGGTGTTGGAGGCATGGTACCGAGTACCCAAGTCCCCACGCAAGGGTCGCGAGGTGACAGGGGTGAAGTTCCGAGTTAAGTTGGCGAGAGGAAACGCGCTAATGGCGTTGCGTGCCGCTACGGGGTGACGCAGTTCGTGCTAAGTGGCGAGGAAACGCGCTAATGGTGTTGCGTGCCGCTACAGGGCGATGCAGTTTGTGCTAGTTGGCGTGGCGGGCTGCTGCTGGACGAGTCAGTTCGTGCTAGTTGGCGAGACTCTCGCTCTATTGGCTTGGCGGGCCACTGCTGGGCGATTTAGTTCGCGCTAGTTGATAAGACTCTCGCGCTATTAGCTTGGTAGGCCATTGCTGGGCGAGTCAGTTCGCGCTAGTTGGCGAGACTCTCGCGCTATTGGCGTGGCGGGCCGCTGCTAGGCGAGTCAGTTCACGCTAATTGGTGAGACTCTCATGCTATTAGCGTGGCGGGCCGCTGCTGGGCGAGTCAATTCGAGCAAGTTGACGAGACTCTCGTGCTATTAGCTTGGCGGGCCGCTGCTGGGCGAGTCAGTTCACGCTAGTTGACGAGACTCTCGCGCTATTAGCTTGGCGGGCCACTGTTGGGCGAGTCAGTTTGCGCTAGTTGACGAGACTCTTGTGCTATTGGTGTGGCAGGCCGCTGTTGGGCGAGTGGGTTCGCGCTAGTTGGTGAGACTCTTGCGCTATTAGAGTGGCGGGCCGCTGCTGGGCGAGTCAGTTCGCGCTAGTTGGCAAGACTCTCGTGTTATTGGTGTGGCGGGCCGCTGCTGGACGAGTGAGTTCGCTTTAGTGGACGAGACTCTCGTGCTATTGGCGTGGCGGGCCGCTGCTGGGCGAGTCAGTTAACGCTAGTTCACGTGGCGGGCCGCTGTAGGGCGAGTCAGTTCATGCTAGTTGGCGAGACTCTTGCGCTATTAGCGTGGCGGGCCGCTGCTGGGTGAGTCAGTTCGCGCTAGTTGGCGAGACTCTCACGCTATTGGCGTGGCGGGCCGCTGCTGGGCGCTATTTGCGAGATGTCGTAGCGCCCCCCTGTTTCTTTTTTTTGCAACAAACGAAGGCGACGTGGCTTTGCCCTGTCCGTATTGGTTGGTGGGGTTTGGGGGTGAGCCGTAATTTACGGTTTAGGGTTTCAGCGATTCTATAAACTTCAGACTGGGAATTGTCCAATTTCATCCTCGATCTAGTGGGTGCGAGCGCTCGGCTGTTTGCAACCAGCTTCACTCCCACTACGCGGATCCACTATTGCAAGGAATGAATTTGTCGCTTTCTTTGTCTTTGGATTTGTATGTGGTGGTGTTTTGTGATGTTAGTAGGGTTTCTAGGGTAAGAGATTTGTTGTCGGGCTGGTTAGGGTTAAGGTAGCTGGGCAGGTCGCACTAGTGGGCGAGATGAACCGCGCTAATGGCGTGGTGGGCCGCTATGGGGCAAATGAGTTTGTGGCCCTGCATTGCGGGAATGAAGTGTAGCATGTTGGAATGACAAAGCACTTCATTGCATTTAGATTTATCCGCTAGTGGGCGAATTGTACATTGTTGGAGCCGCTACTGGGCTAAAGCACAAACAATGAAGTAACGGCTATGACAACAAGGTTACAATTGGTTAAGTGGGATAGAGATGGAGGTGGCGAGCGTTCCAGGGGTGGGGTAAAATGTGGCGGGTCCAGGAGCGTCAACTATCTCAAATGGGCCCTCCCATTTTGCTTTGAGACCAGTAGAGTGGGGTATGACCTCTTTCATGACCCAATCGCCTACCTTCAGGGGGCGGGAGATGAATATTTTGTTGTAGTATCGGGCTATTTTCTGTTTTTTATTTATGGTCCGGAGGTATGCCTTGTCTCGACGTTCCTCTAGGAGGTCCATGTTAAGTCGTATCCTTGTTGCATTTGTCTCAGGGTCATAGGCTGTGACACATTCACTCGGGACCTCTATTTTCACTGGTACCACTGCCTCGGTGCCGTAAGCCAAGAGGTATGGGGACTCCCCTGTGGCCGTTGTGGGGGTGGTGCAGAGTGTCCAGAGAACGTCTAGGAGCTTTGCTGCCCACAAACCCTTGGCCTCTTCCAAGCGTTTCTTCAGGTTTTGCTTGATGAGCTTGTTTATAGCTTCTGCCTGGCCATTGGTCTGGGGATGTGCTGAGGAGGCATAAACGATTGTTGTGCCTTGAGCGGACAAGAATCCCCGGAATGTGTCATTGTCAAACTGGGTTCCGTTGTCAGTAACTACAGCCTGGGGTACTCCAAAGTGACAGTACAGATTTTGCCAAAGGAAGTTGATTACTTTTTCAGTGGTGATTGTGGCGAGGGGCTCTTCCTCAATCCATTTTGTGTTGTAATCCACAATGACAATGACATACTTGAACTGTCCCGAGGCTGTGGGGAGCTGTCCTATGAAATCGAGTCCCCACTGGCTGAAAGGGACGGGCAAGATGATGACAGAGAGGGGCACTGGGGGGTGATATGCAAAATCTGAAAATTTGTGGCATTGAAGGCATGTTTGGACAACCACCTTGGCATCATGTTGTAGGGTTGGCCAATAATACCCCGCGCGAAGTGTTTTGAACATGAGGTTCCTGGCCCCCGCGTGGTTCCCACAAATGCCGCTTTGGAGCGATTTCAGCACTTTGTGCCCTTCTATCGTGGGTAGGCATCGCAATAGCGGACATGACTGGCCCCAGCGATATAGCTTTCCACTTTTGAGTAAGTAAAGGGAAGCTTTACAGCGTAGCTGCTGTGCTTCATGCTTGTCTTGGGGCAGGGTGCCATCCGAAAGGAAAGCGATGAATGGGTCCATCCATAAGGGTTGCTCCATGGGCTCAAGGGCAAAACTTTCTGAATAGGCTCTTGAGATGCTAGGCTTGTCGAGTGTTTCGATGTGCACATCAGGTGGCGTGGACTCGGGATGAGCCGTAGCGAGTCTCACAAGGGCGTCGGCCTTGGAGTTTTTTGCTCGTGGGATTTGTGTATATGAGGTGAAGTTTTACAGCCCCGCGAGACTTTTATAGGATCCCAAGTTGTGCTGGTTGGCCTTGAAGTCCCTTGCCACCTGACTGACTACGAGTTGAGAATCACTGAGGATGTGAAGGTGTCAAGCTCCGAGCTCTCGACAAAGTTGAATGCCTGTGATAAGAGCTTCATATTCAGCGATGTTGTTGGAGGCTTTGAATTCAAATAGGAGGGCATACTCATACGAGTGACCCTTTGGGTCCGTGATTATGATTCCTGCTCTGCTTAGTCTGTTGTTAGAGGATCCATCAACTTGGAGTTCCCATATGGCGTCCCTGGTGGGGGCGTTTGGTTGGGGATTACTATCGGCCAAGGGGATAAATTCAGCAATAAAGTCTGCCACTGCCTTCCCTTTGATGGCCACTCGCGGCTTGTAGTGCAAGTCAAATTCTCCCAGCTCAATCGCCTATTTTACCATGCGACCTAAGTTTTCAGGTTTCTGCAATATTTGTCGTAAAGGTTGGTTGGTGAGTATATGGATTGTGTGGGCTTGGAAATATAGTCTGAGTTTCCTGGCGGCAATGATGAGGGCGAGAGCAACTTTCTCTATGTCTGGATAGCGAGTTTCTGGATCCGCGAGTCCTCTGCCACAATAATAAATTGGGAGTTCGTTATCATGGGCATGACATGTGAGCGCCGCACTGACGGCAGTGGCAGAAATAGCCAAATACAGGTAAAGCACCTCACTGAGGATTGGCTTGGATAGGAGAGGGACAGTGGCAAGGTATGCCCTTATGTTGTTAAAGGCGTCATCATGCTCCAGACATGCTCCGGACCCCAAGTGATATCTTTTTTATGCTGTGCCTTGAGCAGTTGGAAGAAGGGATTGCACCTGTCTGTGAGGTAGGAAATAAAACGTGCCAGGACTACCAGGCGTCCTATAAGGCACTGGACCTCGCTCCGGGAGGTCAGGGCAGTCATGTCCAGGATGGCATGGACTTTTTCCGGGTTGGCTTCAATGCCTCTTTCACTGACCATGAAGCCAAGGAATTTGCCGCCTCCTATGGCAAAGATGCACTTCTGAGTGTTGAGACGCATCTCATGTTCCAGTAATTTAGTGAATACTCTGTTGAGGTTGGCAATGTGGTCGTCCTCTGTCTTGCTCTTGACCAACATGTCGTTGACATACACTTCCATGATCTTACCAATTTCATCTTCGAACAGGGCTTTAACTAGCCGTTGATAGGTCGCCCCCGCGTTCTTGAGGCCAAAGGGCATGACCTCATAACAATACAATCCCTTGTCGGTGACAAAGGTTGTGTGAGCTTGGCTTCCATCCTTGCCTGGCGAAGTTCTTCATCCCGCCTGTTTTGTTGAGCAGCAGAGTCTTTCAAGAAGGCAATTCTCTCTTCGAGATGTTCCCTGGCGAGCTCATATTTTTGTCGCAATTGCTATGCTTGATGCTCCACCTTTATAACATCCTCTTTGTTGGCCTTCAAAACCTCAAATTATTGGTTAAGGCCCGACAATTCCAAGTCTAACATAGCCTTGGTACGATGACATTCTTCATGGCTACGTATCAAATCACGGAGGTGTTCGACATCTATTTTGGAACACTCCTCAACAACACGCGAGCTCTTGGAGATCATATTCGCCAATTTAAAGGTTTTGCTTACGTTTTCAACAAACGTTTCAAACCTATCATGGCCGGATCCATAGGACCTAATCACTCGTCCCAACATCTTAAGTGACTTCTGGACCTCGCCGCGACAATCAGTAATGAGTTCCAGTGGTCGAGACAAGCTTATCTTACGCAAAATGTCTTCCACCTCTGAGATAATAAAATCACCCCAACGCTCATTCCGGCCCGAGTTGAAGATCATACGTAAGATAGATGAAGTTTCATTTGGCTGACAAATACCTTCATCTCCAGGCTCGCACGCATCAGGATCCACTGGCTCTGTACTACCACCTTTAGAGTCAGAATGATCTCTTGGTGATGTGCTAAAACTCTCTGCTTCCAGTCCTGACTCCCTCAACTGAGTTGGTTCTTTCCATGTTAGCAAAAGTAAGCCTGGCTTTGTTCCAATCAATGATGGCTACACATCATGCTCAGTCTTCTCACATATTGGTTCCGAGCTTTTAGGTTCAGGGGATGGTGACTTCAATACCAAATCCTTCATAAGTGGCTCTGGTACATTTTGAGGAAACCCTAAAGGATGCCCCTGCGAAGTAGACTGGTCCGGATTTTCCTGCGAAATGGACTGGCGCGCACTCCCCTGTGAGGTGGACTCGCGCAGATTCTCCTACAAGGTGGACTTGCGTGAATTTTCCTGCGAAGTGGACTCACGCGGATTATCCCGTGAAGTGGACTTGCGTGGATACTCCTGCGAAGTGGACTCGCGCGGATTCTCCTGAACATATGACTTGCATCCCGCGTCCTTACGCTCGGTTTTTACTTGCTTCGACGCGGACCTCAGCTTCTGCAAGTCCTTTAAACTTGGTTCAGGACTTCGTGACCTCGAAATCAGATCTTGTTGTCCCCGCGACTTTGAAGTCAGGTACTACCACTGACTTCAACTTCGAAATTGCAGTCTTAGCACCATTACGCGAGGTATGATTAGTCGGTGGTGATCCTATTGTATCTGCAAGATCATCATACCGAGCTCGCTTGTTGCCCCGATTTTCCTCATCAAGTTTTGTCCTATGAGTTTTCCTGCTCATGAAAGAAGAAGCAGTTCCAGAATAAATAGCTAGATCTCTTTCCTCAAAGTCGGGAAAAAAATATTTTTCCTGGTCCGCCAGCGGATACACCTTTAAGGGATTCTGGCGGGAAAATACTATTCTGCTTGGCAAGAGCACGCTTCTTCAAGGTCAAGTAAACAAAAGACACTGACCGACCAAGATAGGGGGCACATGCTGACATCCACCACCTGCAATAAGTCCAGGTACACATCCCCTCATAAGAAGAACGGGGAATATAAAAACGGGAACCGGTATCAGTTCTAAGGAGTTTAAATTGTGCTTTCGCTAAATATTCAACGCCACATTTGCTCCTCTGCCCAATTTTGAATTGAAGTTGTTGGCCGGAATCCCTTGATCAAAGCCAAATTGACGAGCGAATCTATTGGGATAGTATGGCTCTAACCAGAACTCATCACCAATTCGTACAGGAAGTGATGAAGAACGTATACAAATCAGCCAGTCAAAGTGTTCTTCAGACAAGTTCCCATCGTCAATCAAAAAGTAACCCTTTGATTCAATAAAGGGACTAGGACGATACTGTACAGAGTCTTTGATCCTAAAAACAAGTCGAGCTCTTGTGATACAGAAATATTGAGCTTTAATTCATGCATATCTCTTCAGCTGGGGATAGTTCTCAGGGAACTCGCTGTCGGCATGACGTCTATATAAACAGTCGAAGTGCTCTCCCAATCAACCAATCACATAATGAACAGGGAAGCAACTTCATGACTCTTCAGGCCCTCGTGGATCGAGCACAACTTTCCCAAGACTATGATAAATATGGCCCAACACTGCTGGTGCAAGAGACACTCTAATTCCCCGAGCCATTAAATAGGCTATGTGAAAGGTTTCAGGTCTAATTATATAATTATACGAAGAAAAAACAAACCTGCTGAGCCAATAAGCTAAGAACGCAGCCAGCTCCCCTTCCTTTGAAATTATCAAAGTAGGCCGAACACCCATGAATTTTTCACGTTGCGAATGGTTTATGCACTGTGTGTCTTCTTCGTAGCCTGAATATAGTAGTTGCCCTCTATAAAAATGTCTAACCCAATCTCCCCAACGGACAAATTTCTGCTTACTCAAGACGCATAGTCGGGAACGTACGCACAAAAGCTCAGAAAGCGTTGTAGAATATAGACCGTCTCGCTGCATCCTTTTATTTTCAGGAATAAATTCTTCATAAGGAATCCCTGAAAACGGCAAGCCTCCAAGCATCTTCAGATCCCACAATGATATACTCATTTCTCCATTCCCATGATGTAAAGTGTTTGTCAAAGGACTCCATAATTCCAAGAATGTTTTCCATATGTTGGGACAATAATGATAAGGATACTGAGAGACGCCAACGGCGCCATATATTCCAGCTTGATTCAAGACATCTTCAAAATTGGCTAGAACGAATTTCGTCCACTCTATGATGCCTATCTCAAATGTAGCACAACCTCGGAAACAAAGGCTCGATGACCAATCCTCTTTGGTACTTAGCAGCTTGTAAAGTACCAGATAGAAGTTCTCTTCAAAAACGAAAGGGACTCCATCATGCTAATTATTCACCTTCTCCAAAGAATGCCCTTTAAATACAGGGGAAAAATTACTGGTTGTTCTTATCATTTGATCCTCCAGATCCTGACGAAATGTAAGGGAGCCTGAGTTCATCTCAACTTCTGTTATCAAGATAATGGTGTCTCTAGGAGCGTCATCAACACGGATGGAATTCAAAGGCCTTGAGCGCCTGTATTCTATGCTCTTTCCTACCGCTCTGCCATATTTGTCCAAAGCTGCTTCGCAAGAGATACGGCCATATGCATCCATTACCTGAGATTACGACATCAAAATCATGTTAGAAAGCAATTTCAGGTAAAGTTTTGCGCACGGAAAGCAGGTTCCACACACAAAACTTGAGGGGGCACCGTTGAACGGCAAAAAATATATACATAAATAAAAAGGAAAAGAAAACATTTAAAAAATATATATACATAAATACTTTTCTTGTGCTACATGCACAATGCTTCAGAGTTCAATTGTAACTCTTGCAAATAGCTGGACAACAAAGTCCAATACAAACTCAATCTTCCAAACCGTGCACTCTATATAAAGAGATCTAGAGAAGAAAAGGAGACACACTGACGGAGAGACACGGACACAGAAGGCGAAACCAGAGAGAAACAAAGAGAGCGAAGCACAGAGGAAGAAAGCAAGGCAGAAGAAAAGCGGCGAGCCAGACCAAAGGTGGAGCCCCCATTCTAACTTTCTTTTCTTTTTTTTGCAGCTGCCTTTATCTTTCTGTATCACTCCGCCGGAAGCTCGAAAGCAATGCCATCTCCCCTCGCGTGATGACCCCGCAAGGCAGTCACCAATTCTAAGGCGAGATGACCTTCCCTTTGTTACAACAAAGATATGGCCTTGCAGCTCGCATAACAAGCCATGCAAGGGGAAGGAAACAAACAAGCAACGCGGTCTGAAGAGCAGGAACTCACCCTTGACGACACGACGAATCCTTGACCAGATCAAAAAGAAAGAGATGACATATCTCAATTTATAGAAGAGCAGTTTCCTCAAGTCCAACTCCCAACCAGACAGGGATAGACGTCTGGAGTTATGCGGTTCATGCAATCTCATCAACTTCATCAAGGAATAGACGACGGAATCAAGGAAAAGATGACAGAGTCCTGCGAAGCAGATTTCGTGTGACCTCGCGAGTTGGTTTAAAGTCCTAAAGCAAAGGCGAACCTACAGTCGCGCCAAAGCAGAAGCAGGTTACTTAACCCTAAAGGGTGGCGAGGTTACTTAACCCTAAGGGGTGGCGACGTGACTTAACCCTAAGGGGTGGCGACGTGACTTTACCCTAAAGGGTGGCGAGGTTACTTAACCCTAAGGGGTGGCGATGTGACTTTACCCTAAGGGGTGGCGACGTGACTTTTACCCTAAGGGGTGGCGAGGTTACGTAACCCTAAGGGGTGGCGACATGACTTTACCCTAAGGGGTGGCGAGGTTACTTAACCCTAAGGGGTGGCGACGTGACTTTACCCTAAGGGGTGGCGAGGTTACTTAATCCTAATGGGTGGCGACGTGACTTTACCCTAAGGGGTGGCGACATGACTTTAACCCTAAGGGGTGGCGACATTACTTTATCCTAAGGGGTGGCAAGCCAACATTCGCGCCAAGGCAGGAACCCTAAGGGGTGGCGAGCCAACATTCGCGTGAGCCAACATTCGCGCCAAGGCAGACATGCACGCGGAGGCCGCTCACAGACATGCACGCGGAGGCCGCTCACAAACATGCACGCGGAGTCCGCTCACAGACATGCACGCGGAGGTCGCTCATAGACATGCACGCGGAGGCCGCTCATAGACATGTACGCCGAGTCCGCTGACGGACATATACGCGGAGTCCGCTCAAAATTGAACACACGGACTCCGCTTACAGACATACACGCGAAGTCCGCTCACAAGTGAACAGGCGTAGTTTAGGGTTTTACATTAAAGCCCTAAGGGGTGGCGAGCTAATATTCAGAAGCTCTAAGCCCAGGTGAGGCGAGATCCATTCATGCAGAAGATGAAAGAATAAGGGGTGACGAGCTAATATTCAGAAGCTCTAAGCCCAGGCGAGGCGAGATCCATTCATGCAGAAGATGAAGCAAGCCGCGGCGCTCACAGACATGCACGCGGAGGCCGCTCACATACATGTACGCCGAGTCTGCTGACAGCCTTGTGAACTCGTGGATAAAATATGCATGCACATTGGACCTCCTAGCTATCTCCATATAATCAATGGCGAAGACTCCGAAGAGCCTGAAAAGTAAAATGGTGTTAAGACAAGATGCTTTAGCGTCGGGTTTCGACTAGGTCCAGAGTTTGTAGTTGTTGTTTGTAGATTGTAGAGTGTAGTCCTAGACCGGATCCTCAAACTCTCTTATATAGAGGTGAATTCGTTAGCTGTTGATAAGGATTCAGTCCTTGCAGCATAGTCGGTTGAGTTGCACAAGGTTTCGTTTTACTTGGCAACCACATAATTGGGTGACGCAATTCCAATCATATATGTAGACTTATTTTAGGGCCACATGTATTGGCCCAAAGCGAGTTAAAGACTTGTATAAGTCTTTAATGTTAATGTCGTAGGCAATCACGTTCGTTGCCTCTTGATATGATTATGCTAGCACTACAGGAAATTTCATCTTAGCCAACGGAAAAAAATAATTTTGTCGCCTAAGTTCGTCTTCGTCGACAGAAAAATAACCGTCATATAGGACACCACAACCGTCGCCTAATATCTATTTAGGCGACAAAAAATGACTGTCAAGGATGTCTGCCAACTGAGATATTCATATACGACGAAACAGCTTTCGTCAACTTATAAATCCTAGGCGACGAATATTTTCCGTCAGTAAATTTTTGTCGGCTTAGTAACTCTTAGGCGACGGAAACTAACTGTCGATACCCTCCATCGACTAAGATGTTCCTAGGCGATGAAACAATTTTGTCGGTAAGGCTAGTCTTGGCAACGAACCATTTTTCGTCGGCTTAGTAACTCTTGAGCGACGAAAAATAAATGTTGACAACCTCCGTCAACTAAGAGCTAGCTTCCTAACCGATGAAAATGTCTCGTCTTTTAAGTTCCGTCGATAAAGCTAGTTTTGGGCAACAAAATATTTTGGTCGATAAAGCTGGTTTTGGGCGACGAACCTATGTCCGTCGGTTAAGTGAGATCCGGGCAACGAACCCTCTGCCGTCGGCTAAGTAATTCTTGGGCAACGAATATGTATTTCTTAGCCGATGCCCTGTTCCGTTGTCTAAGAAATGCTTTTATTCCTTGACACAACGCAGAACGAATATAATTCTTTGCCAACGGCTTTTGTCTTAGGCGATGGAAGATTCCATCGGTTAAGTAAACCACACCATTTATTAAACCTCTGCCCAGAAGAGAACACAGATTCAACCTCCCCCCTCACATATTTCATCTGATCCAAATGGAGATTGGGAAGCTTTTCTTCATGACTTTGATCGATTTTCAAGAGTTTCTTCTCTCCTAATTGGTATGTAACTACTTTAGTTCATCTACTTTCTTCATTTCGCTATATTTTCCGGTGAACTTTCTGGCGACTTTGCCGGTCCAATTTTGATGGAATGTTGCTTACGTATATATATGTGTGTGTGTGTAATATGTTTGTAAAATTATATGTGTGTATAATATGTTTGTATGTGTGTGTATATATATATATATATATATATACACAGGGTTGAGGGATTACTAAGGGCCCTTCCACTAAGGGTCCTTTTTTTGACATATATGAGGGATGAGGGATTACTCTAACTTTTCGATCACAAAATCACACCATTCAATATGTAGTTCTATATGAGTAGATCACTTATGCAAATTTTCAGAAATTTTGGTGATCGTTAAGGCATTCAAAACTATGATTTATAATTATAAGCATGAACGGTTCAGGTTTGGCAGATTTGGTTCGTTCATTGATTTAATCTTGTTCGACATCTTAACGATCACTAAATTGGCTGAAAATTTACAGAATTGATCTATATAAGGACTAACCAACTGAACGATGGAGATTCAAAAATATAATCAAAAAGTTGGAGTAATCCTGTCAAGACCTACCATGAATCTCCCTCTTGAAATCCGGAATAAATCATGTGAGACTCACCTCAAGGAAAATTCTATCAAAAATATTGGCGAAACCTCCTTTGATAATGGGTAACCCTAACTGAGAGAAAAGTCACCAAACCCAACTCATCTAAAAACACTTAAAATTCAAGACTCTTGGAGCCACCGCTCCCTCTAATAAACAACCAACACCCCAAGCTCACAATAATTCCCAACAATATCCATAATTATAATCTCTCAAATAAACATAAACAAATGAATCTTTTTCATCAGCTCTTAACACATTTAAACCATCTCATAATTATCAGAGCATCTACTAGAAAAATAAGAGACACAACATAATAGGTTAATTTGGTAACCTATATATATATATATATATATATATATATATATATATATATATATATATATATATATATCTTTAGCTTTTATGTGTATGATTAATAATTATGTGAATAATATGTTTATTAAATTTTCGTTTTCATCCAAATCATTTGTGTATTCAAATGATAATATTGCCGTAATAAATCATGTAATTAAGAATTATAATATTCTTATACATTCATCAATATATTGTTACCCTTAGAAATCATGTTCAAGAATCATTATGTTACGACTGTGTCAAACAAAATGGTTTTCGAATTGTCCCATATTTAGACAGTTTGGGAGCATATGACATTGAGATTCAGTTTGTTGTTGGTGCGTTTCGTTTTCGGTTGTGGGTATATATATTTCGACAGGATCTTCCTTTATTATTCCTTGAGTACATACTAGGTATAAATATTCGTGCACTTGGGAACTGTAGGTAGATGCTGCCGAAATTTTCTCACATTGCGAATTCGAAATGCCCCAACAACAAACGAAATCACAATATCATGTGCTCTCAAATAGGATTAGGGCCCACACCAGAGGCATAAGGTGAAGATTAATTTATATGAACAACGTACTTTAATATATCTTATATATAGTAAGTGTATATATAGATTTCCCGTTTACTATTCATGATTTTTTTATTATATATTTTTGTTTCATATTATTATAGTGTACAACATGGACAAGAGCTGAATGCAATTAGGGAGGGGGTATCCTCTTTATATGAGAGGCATTTTTGATTTTCTTGAGTTCGTGCGTCTACATAGTCCTCTAGACAAAGTTATTCACATATATCCGTGCAACAAATGTCTCAATCGGAAACCAGTAACATATGAAGACATGTATTCTCACTTGGCACTAAACGGTATTTGTCCTAGTTATACCACATGAACATGGCACGACAGAAATCAAGTTCAAATGCCTACACTTGAAGAAATTCAAGCACAACATAATCAGCAGACAAAATCTTCCAATGCTAGTTACGGGGACCTTGGTGTAATAGACAACTTAAACGATGTGTTCTCGTTCGTCGCCTCAGGATATTAGAAAAATGTTGTTTATGACAACGCTCCTAACACCTTCCCTAATGTCTCCCACATTGACTACAACAGTGATTATGATAAATACAACAGGCTTGTACGGCAAATACAAACCCTATTGTATCCTGGCAGTGATCATATTGTGTTGGGTACCGTCATAAAGCAAATGAAGATAAAAAACAAGCGGGGAAAGACTAACAAATGTTTTGATGAGGATATTACACTTATGAAGGAAGTGCTTCCCAAAGGTAACAGTTGTCCAGAAGATTTCGACTATGTAAAAAGCATGTTGGCTGACCTCGGTCTTGATCACCAAAAGATAGACGCTTGCGTCAATAACTGCATCTTGTATTACAAAGATTACAAGGATGAACTTGAGTGCCCACACTGCTACGAGCCAAGGTATAAGGCTTCCACTTCATCTCAGCAGAAAACCCGCCCATTCCTAGGAAGGTTCTTCGTTACTTCCCGTTGGGTCCTCATCTGCAGCGTTTGTACATGTCTTCACATATGGCCAAGCATATGAGATGGCACCAGGCAAAGCACCAGGGAGAGGAGATGAAAGATCCGGATAATCTCACACACCTCGCAGACGGGTAGGCTTGGAAGCACTTTGCCGTTCTTTTCCCGAATTTGTTGGAGACTGTCGAAATGTTAGACTCAAACTTGCAACAAATAGATTCAATCCTACTGGAAACATGAATTTGTCTTGTAGCGTTTGGCCTGTGATAGTATTTCCGTCAATCTACGTCCCAACATGTGTACAAGGAATGAGTATAATTTTCTTACACTTATGGTTCTAGGGTCGAATTCTTCAGGAAAGTGCTTGGATGTGTATATGAGACCATTAATTGACGAGCTGCAGGAGTTATGGAAAAATGGACTCCCTACTTTTGACAGACATTGTCAAACTTCATTCATGACGAAAGTAGCTGTTATTTGAACCATTAGTGATTTTCCAGCTTACCGGATGTTGTCTGACCAACAAACTAAGGGGTACAAGGCTTGCCCGTTATGCTTAGATGACATAAATTATAGTCGTCACGCCGACAAAATTTGTTGCTTGGGATCTCGTAGATAGCTTGATGAGGATCACGAGTGGCGGTGGGATGCTGAGGCATTTGATGGGACTAAGGAGCATAATCTGAAACCCCTAAGGAGGTCTGGTGAGTGAATTTTGGAGAGGCTTAACGAGCACTGGTTCGGATATTTGAGTACCAATAAAGAAGTAAACGACTTGAATCCTCCCACGCCTGATGAGTTTAAGTATTTGACACACAAAAGTGTATTATTTGAATTGCCTTACTGGTCAACGTTGAAAATCAGACACAACTTGAACTTCATGCACATAGCACTACCAGAAAATGGGTCTTGGGCGACGAAACAAAAAAAACCGGGCGACGATTTTTTTTTCGTCGCCTAAGAGGGAACTTAGGCGACGATTTTTTTTTCGTCGCTCAAGGGAAAAAAATCGTCGCCTAAAGTCCAACTTTAGACGACGAAAATAAAATCGTCGCCTAAGAATACATTTCGTCGGCTAAGAGAGAAACTAGGGCGACGAAACAATATTTCGTCGCCTAAGATATTTATTTCGTCGCCTAAGTTTTTTATCCTTAGGCGACGAAACTGAGATATTTTGTCGCCCAAGATTTTTCATTCTTAGGCGACGAAACTCAAATATTTCGTCGCCCAAGATTCTTCTATATATTGTGAGGCGGGATAGAAGAATGAGAACTTTGAAAATTTTAAACATAAATTTCTCTAGTTCTTCAAATCGTTCGGTGTTGTGGAAATTTGTCCATACATAGTTTGTGGAGCTACTCCCAGGTACGTACATATGCATATATATGCACATATATATATGTGCATATATATATATATTGATTTTCAGTTTTATTTGAGTTGAATTAATGATATATATATATATGCATAGAGTTTGTTCCAAGCTGAGTAAGGGGCCGTTCTGTCATAGATATGGTTCACAGGTTTGTTTAACTGGATCTCAAGATCACAAACTGACCACTCTTCTCGGTGAAGGGGTCGATAGGGGTTCGCCTCCGTGATCACAAACGAGTCCTGCCTGGTTCCTGTAGGGGGTTCGCCCTCCGTGACATTGACACTTGCCTTCTGAAACCACGGAATCCGCTCGAACTAGATATATATAATTAATAATTAGTATGTTGTATTACATTAATATATATATATAAAAGATATGTTCATTAAATATTGATATATATATGTGTTATTTTCAGGATATGGATAAGAGTTGGATTTCTCTTCCAAGATATCACAGAAAATATGCTGAAGGAGTTTGGGATTTTATGCAATATGCGCAGGGCAATGCTGACGGGAGTGGCATGTTCTATTGCCCGTGCAAGATGTGTAAGTGTCGCAGTGATATGCATCGATTTCCGTTGGGGACAGTATGGGACCACCTGAAGAGTAACGGATTCTGGGAACGTTACACATGTTGGATATATCACGGTGAAACCTCATCACGCCCGCATGATCATGGACAGTTTGATGAGACGGGCAGTACATCCAACGATCCAACAACGACCTTCATCAACGACATGTTTCCTCATGACAGCGGTGTATGCCCTGAACGACAGCACATTCCTCAGGCGCCGATGCAGGCCGTCCCTAGAGGTGTCAACACTGCCGGTATAGCCAAGTACAACAGACTTATTGCTTTCCAACAGACCCCTCTGTGCCCAGGTCATGAGAAGACCGTTCTTCAGTGTGTGATGGAGGTGATGCATATCAAGGTTGACACAAAATCGACCGTGACGGCTGTTGATAGGTATCTACAGTACGCTGCTTCGCTCCTGCCCGACGGTCATCGTCATCCCACCACGCATCATAAGGTCCGTCGTATCTTGAGAGATCTCGGGCTTTCCTACATCAAGATCCATGCATGCAGATATGACTGCGTTCTATTCTGGGGTAAAGATGCAGACGGTAATGACCTTGAAGGCCTTCATCGTTGTCCGGTATGTGGGACCGACAGGTATAAGCGGACTCCCGCAGGCAACAGGAAACCTGTTAAGGTACTTCGCTATTTCCCGTTGAGGGATAGGCTGGAGCGGTTGTATATGTCTTCAAAGACGGCCGAAGCTATGAGATGGCACGCTGTGAGGGAGGTGCATGACGAAGACCTCATGGTACACCCTGCTGACGGGGAGGCGTGGAAGCATATAGACAGGGAGTTTCCTCATTTTGCTTCAGAGGTGAGGAATGTGAGGCTCGGGCTGTCATCCGACGGGTTCAACCCTTTTGGGACCATGAGTCTTTCGTACAGTATATGGCCGGTCATTTTGGTGCCTTACAACATTCCTCCATGGATGTGCATGAAGAAGGAATACAACATGTTGACCTTGTTGATTCCGGGGCCCGGTTATCCAGGTATCTACTTTCCCTTCATATTGTATATATTGCTGTTGGTTCAACACCTCTCCATTTATTGTTTTTGTTCTATATTGTTGGTCATATATAGTCGTTATCTGAATTTGTTGTGGTTGTTGTTGTTATCCAGGGAAGTGTCTCGATGTGTATATGAGACCGCTGATTGAAGAGTGTAAATTGCTTTGGGAGGTTGGTCATCCCACTTATGACTCCCACAAAAAGGAGATGTTCCAGATGCATGCCATGATTGTTGGTACCATCAGTGATTTTCCTGCACGTGGGATGTTGTCCGGCAACGTTGTTAGGGGATACAAGGCTTGTCCTGAGTGCCTTAGCTCCCAGGGGTGCAGCAATCATTGCAACAAGATAGTCCGGATGGGTCACCGTGCTTACCTACCACATGATCACCCCTGGCGGATAGATACCGGGGCATTTGATGGGACCGAAGAGAGAGGTGTGGAGCCGCATAGATGGTCGGGGGAAGAGATTTTAGCAGTGCTGGATGAGTATGATTTTGGGCAGCTCAGCAATCATCCCGATATTGTGGCCAGAATACCTGAAAGACCAGACAGGTACAAATTCTGGACACATAAGAGCATATTTTGGGAACTCCCGTACTGGAGTACGCTGTTGATCAGGCACTACCTAGATGTGATGCACATAGAGAAGAATGTCTGCGACAGTGTGGTAGGTACAGTGCTCAACTTGGAGGGGAAGACGAAAGACGGTCCTAAGGCACGCGTTGATCTTAAGAAAATGGGAATCAGAAAACATCTTTGGCTGAAAGAGGGGAAGAAAAAGATGCCATGGGCTCCTTACACCGTGAAGCCTGATCAGAAGACCCAGATCTTCAGGTGGATGAGTTGTGTGACGTATCCCTCAGGCGTTGCAGGAAATATAGCCCGGTGTGTGAACTTGCGGGAGAATAAGATATACGGCTTGAAGAGTCATGACTGTCATATTCTGCTACAACGTCTCTTCCCTGTTTTCATTCGACCGTTCCTTCACCGTCAGGTAAATTTGTGGTTAAAATTACGGTTAACCTGTCGTAAATGGATTTTATATTAAATTTGTGATGTGTGGTTGGCCAGGTTGTGGAGCCGTTAGTAGCGCTGTCAAGATTCTTCATGAAGTTATGCACAAGGGAAGTGAGAAAATCCGATCTCCGGGAAATGCAGGCAGACATCATATACATCATGTGTAAATTCGAGAGGATCTTTCCGCCAAATTTTTTCGATATAATGCCTCACCTGATGATCCATCTTCCCCAGCAATTGTTGCTTACTGGTCCAGTACACTTCATTTGGATGTATCCCATGGAAAGGTATGTTTTATTCACTTACATCTCCAGAATACATATATGTACGTACATGTTCAATAACCATAACGTATAGTTTGCAATCTTATATTTACAGGCAACTTGGTGAGTACAAAGATTATGTCACTAATAAATCCGCGCCTGAAGGATGTATAGCTGAAGCATATATTGCGCATGAATGCGTCACCTACATGAAGTTGTATTTAGGAGCGTCGTTGGGAGCTCCGCAAGCCATGGAGGAACATGCGCCGTGGTTCAATCTCTCTATAGTTTCCAGTGATGTCGAAGTTGGTGGAGCACGACTGTCCGCCGAGTATGCATTGTCGGATGAAGAGATAGCCATAGCGCACTGGTGGGTACTAATCAATTGTGAAGAAGTTAAATATTGGAAAGAGTTGCACCTAAATTTTCCGGAAGTTGATGGTGATCTCGAGTACCACAACATGACGTTCGCAAATTATTTTCGCACCTGGGTACGTAATTTAATCTTCCCTGTTATATATATATATATATATATATATATATATATATATATATATATGTAATTATTTTCTATTGCATATATTTTCGGATATTTACAGTTCAATATCCGTTACAGATGGACATGATTAAATCTGATGATAATCCAAACTGGTCGCACGAACTATTACTTCTTGCGATGCAACCGCAACGGGCTAGAGTTTATCCCACTTGCACAGTGAATGGCGTGAAATTTGTATCTGAAGAGAGAGACAGCAGACGAAGAACACAGAATTCTGGGGTGATGGCGAAAGGTCATGGCCTTGACTATTACGGTGTTCTCCATTCAGTGGTCGAACTGGTTTATGCGGAAGGCATGAAAGTGCATCTGTTCAAGTGTAGATGGTTTGATACAGGCGCACAGAGCATGAAGATGGATCAGTACGGCAATTTATCGGTCAACACTGCTACAAGCGCCTACGAAGATGACCCGTTTGTTTTTGCGAAATCGGTAAAACAAGTGTTTTATCTTGATGACCTCGCCAGGGGTGACGCGTGGAAAATAGCGAACATTGTGCATCCTCGAAACATTTACCGGGCGGCTACACTTGGAGTGACCATTCCAGGGCCAGAGGCTGATGCGTACCAGGAGCCGAACGCAGTAGGTATTCATGATGTAGCTACTGTTCGTCAAAATAATGTTAAACATGGTCGAGTGCTCAGAATTCGTGACGAAGATTCAACCTTTATTGATGTTGATCCAAATGAAGAAACAGACGACGACTCTGACGACGAATTAAGGCATAGATTACCAGATATTAATTCCGATACCGAAGAAGACTCATCGGATGACTCAGATTACGAGCCTTAGCTTAGTTATAATTGAGCCTTAGCTTTGTAATTGTTTGTATACTAAAAGAATATGTTTGTACTAAAATAAATAAAGCACATTTAAATTTCATTGTAAAGAAATTTTTATTTTTACTCTTGGGCGACGATTTTAACAAATATCGTCGCCCAAGTATCATCTTGGCCGACGAATTAGCCTAATTTCGTCGGCCAAGAGTAATCCGAATAATTAAAATAAAATAAAACACATTTAAATTTCATTATATTAAATTTTTATTTTTACTCTTGGGCGACGATTTTGAAAAATATCGTCGCCCAAGTATCATCTTGGCCGACGAATTAGCCTAATTTCGTCGGCCAAGAGTAATCCGAATAATTAAAATAAAATAAAACACATTTAAATTTCATTATATTAAATTTTTATTTTTACTCTTGGGCGACGATTTTAACAAATATCGTCGCCCAAGTATCATCTTGGCCGACGAATTAGCCTAATTTCGTCGGCCAAGAGTAATCCGAATAATTAAAATAAAATAAAGAACATTTAAATTTCATTATATTAAATTTTTATTTTTACTCTTGGGCGACGATTTTGAAAAATATCGTCGCCCAAGTATAATATTGGCCGACGAATTAGCCTAATTTCGTCGGCCAAGAGTAATCCGAATAATTAAAATAAAATAAAACACATTTAAATTTCATTTGAATAATTAAAATAAATATCCCGGGTATTTATTTTTTACCAAATTTTTATAGCCCCGTAAGAGTCTCGTCGATTGGAAACTATTCTCAGTTGAAGGTCCGGCCAGATTACGTGATTTGGAGGGTCGAATAGCCGTTTCCGTCCGTTTAGGAGTTTGACCGCGCCGATTGACCGGACGGATCGAGCCCTTATCTTTGTCAGATGGAGCTGAATTTTTTTCCATCTACGTAATTCGTTATGCTGGTCAAATCTGACGGTCGGTTTTCAGTTCCTCTTCTCCGATCAATAAACTCACGTTATATGTACTAATGTTATATAACTTTTTTATACAAGTGTTTAGTTTAAGTGTCGTTTTGAAGACAACGTATACGTAGAGGCCTCAAACGCAAAAAAGTCGTTAAATAAGATATGACCGGAACGGTGAAATACGTCAACCCGTGAAAAATGAAGATATTCCGGTAAAGTTTCGGTGCCGGTTGTTCCGGTCGCACGAAACACATTTATTTCTGCCTAGTGGTAGCCCTATCCCGGTTATTTATTTTTTACCAAATTTTTATAGCCCCGTAAGAGTCTCGTCGATTGGAAACTATTCTCAGTTGAAGGTCCGGCCAGATTACGTGATTTGGATGGTCAAATAGTCTGAATTTTATGATAGAACTCTTGGGCGACGAAATTTATAATGAAGAATGTCGTCGCCCAAGTATACTATTTGACCGACGATTTTCTTCATCTTGGGCGACGATATTTATAGTGAAGAATGTCGTCGCCCAAATATACTATCTTGGCCGACGATTTTCTTCATCTTGGGCGACGATATTTATAGTGAAGAATGTCGTCGCCCAAATATACTCTTGGCCGACGATTTTTAAAAAAACAGGGCGACGATTTTTAAAAAAGGCGGGCGACGATTTTTACAAAATCGTCGCCCAAGAACGCCACTATAAAAAGGCAAAAATTCGGAAACCCTAACCATTTCTTCAGCCGCCAAGCATATTCTCTCTCTCTCTCCGAAAATCCTCTCTCTGCCCTCTCTCTCTCCCTCTCTCCGACCCCGACCCCGACCCCGACCCCAATTCGGAACCCCGACCCCGACGTCGACCCACAATTTAAGGTATAACCCTAAAACCCTAAATTGGTTTTAATTGTTTTTGTTGTTATAATAATTGTAAATTGTTGTTGTTGTTGTTGTGATAATTGTAAATTGTAAATTGTTGTTGTTGTTGTTGTGATAATTGTAAATTGTTGTTGTTGTGATAATTGTAAATTGTGATGTACGGTTTAGGGTTTACGGTTTACGGTTTAGGGTATACGGTTTAGGATTGTAAATGATTAAATAATTTAGGGTTTATTTAGGGTTTAGGGTTTACGGTTTAGGGTTTATTTAGGGTTTAGGGTTTGTAAGAAATAATGGATTATTTTTGAGTAAGGATGTAAATATTCGTAAATTAATTTTTGTGATATAATAAGCCCTTATTAATGTAAATAATTTGTTATGTGAATAAAAAAAATAATAAATCCTATAATAATTATTAAATTTTATTTGTGCTATTATTGTTGATAAATTTTTCGAAGTTTATCGAGCCTTTATTTTTGTGAACTTAATTATAAGACGGTAAAATATTTTAATAAATTTATGGTTATTTTAAACAGGATGGCCAAGAGAAGAACTTCTGGACAAGACGGCTCGGACGGTACCTCAAACAACCCGTCGGAATCACCGTCGATCGGGTTTCCGTGGCAGTTTACGGCCCGACATGCGCAACTGATGGGTGGCGCGAGCGGCTCGGGTTCTGCGGGGCAGTCGGGTCCCGCAGCGACGGCTCCTCGTCATCCACCCATACTTCGCCGGTCGCGATCCCGCAGCGACGCCCCCACACAGTCGTCCCCGACCGACGGTGATGGCGGGTCATCCGGGGTCCCTATGGTGCCGTCCGGCCTCTTCCTTCCTCCGACGATACCGGCGATACCTCGCGTCGATGAGGAGGGTCGACCGATTCGGGAGCAGCTCCCGCATGTGGCACCGCACGAGGCCTATATCTACCAGGAGTTTCCCACGCCTCTTCATCCCGTGAGGGTCTCCGAGCAGGCGGACATAGACGAATCCGTCGGCTCAGCCTCATCCTCAGGTAATTTATTATTACTTTTTTTTCGATTTACAATTTTTTTTTGTAAAAATGTATTATTAATATTAAATTTGATTCACAATGTCACAGCCGCCGGAACGAGAAGGCGAAACAGGAGAGGCACCGTCAGCAACAAGGGACTCGATAGGGCGGTCGAGTCCGCTGGACGGATCGCCATCCCGTTTTCCAACGGGAAACCGGTGGACGCCGCGTTGGGAAACCGGTACACGCGCGTCGCGGGAGGCACCATCCGCTCCAGACTCCCTATGTTGTGGGGAGTCTGGAGCCAGGTTCCTGATGGAGTGAAGGAGATGCTCCATCAGTCGATGTCGGTGAGTTTACTCAATAAATTACCTTTTTTTTAACTATTTTTTTAACTAATAAATTATTTCATTATCGAAAAAAATACTAACAAGTGGTAATGCAGCAATGGTTTGTGGTTCCCGAGGAGGGACGTGACTGGGCGGACAAGACCCATAGGGAGAGGTACCTCTAGCTATTTAATAATTTATTAAATTTTATTTTTTTAATAAAATTATTAATATTTTTTTTGTATATGTAGGTTCAAGGAGTGGAAGCACGACCTCCGGGAACACTGGAAGAAGTACGGGAGCGACCGTTCGGGTACCCCGAAGGAGTTCGAGTATCGGGAGTACGAGTGGCGGTGGCTTCTTGTCACGCAGTTCAACGACCCTCACAAACAGGTAATTCGTAAACAAATTTGAATATTTAATTAGTGAATTAATTATAATTGTATGTTTTTAAATATTTACTAACGATAATTTTTTTTTAAAAAAGCACCTCGCCCGGGTGAACGCTGAGAACCGGCAACAGAACACAACCAACCATCGTGCCGGTTCGAGGCCGTTTTCGGCCATCATGGACGACGTGCGGCAAGAGCGGCCAGAGGAGAACCCCTATGTGGGGACCTTTCAGAGGGCATATCCTCATTCTGAGGAGGATCTTGTAAGTTCCTTATATTTACTAATTTTTAATTTTAATTACATTTTATTAAATGTATATTAATATATTTTTATAATATATCCATTTAGGCGAGGGTGAGGGAGGCGGAGCAAGAGGTCATCAGAGGCATGGTGAACGACACATGGCCGGGCACGGCAGAGGATGACATGTCAGAGGCCATGTCCAGGATCGACACTTCAGATCCTACCGTTGGGGCGCGGATTATGGCCACTGCCTTCGCGCAGCGTTCCAACACCTACTACTGCCGGGGTATGGGAGACGCTGGAAAGGGGATCCTGAAGACGACGCCAGGATTTCAGCGCAAGGGAGCCGCCGGAGCCTCAAGCAGCAACAGCCAGACCACTCGGCTACATGATCAGTTCGCAAGCCTACAGTCTGAGCTGGAAGCCCAAAGAGCGAGAGAGTCTGAGCTGGAAGCCCAAAGAGCGAGAGAGATGGCGGCGATGGCGGAATCATATGCGGCTTCCAATGCTGCGCATATGGAGCGGGTGAATGAAGTCACCAATGCCAACCGGGCGGCTATGGGACAGTGGATGACTGCCTGCATGTCTGCACTTGCGGCCGGACAGCCGTTTCCGCCCATGCCTACGCCTATACCATTACCTCAGTGGCATCCTCAGTGGCCCCAGCCTCAGCAGCAGCCTCCTCAGCCTGACCAGCCGCCGCCTCAGGACCCTCCGAACGGGAATGATGAGATAGATTTTGGGTTTCTCGATCCATAGGCAGAATTTTTGTAATAAATTATTTATAAATTTATAAATTTGTGTTAGTTTTAATTAAATTTTAGTATTAGAAAACTTTAAAGAAATGCCGAAAAAAAAAATAATGACAAAAATTAAAAAAACATTATTTATATATTTAAAATAATTATTTAATTATTTTTAAAAAAAAAATTTAAATATATCTTAGGCGACGAAATCTATAAATCGTCGCCCAAGATTTAACACCTTGGCCGACGAAAAAATAATATCGTCGCCTAAGATGTAGTGATCTTAGGCGACAAAATATTTATTTTCGTCGCCCAAGGTCAGAAGATCTTAAGCGACGAAAAAAAATTTCGTCGGCCAAGGTGTTAAATCTTGGGCGACGAATATTTTTGGGCGACGAGATGTATATTTTAGGCGACGATACTAATTTCGTCGCCTAAGAATTACTCTTAGGCGACGACGGAATTAAATTTCGTCGCCCAAGTTCTTCACCGACGGACTTCTGGCGACGACTTCTTGGCCGACGACATGTCGTCGCCTAAGTACTTAGGCGACGAAATTTTTAAACAGGGCGACGATTTTTTTTCGTCGGCCAAGAACTATTTTCTGGTAGTGTAGAGAAGAATGTTTGTGACAACGTTCTTGGAACAATTTTGAATCTCAAAGATAAGAACAAGGACACCCCCAAAGCTCGTGGGTATACGCTCTAAGCTATGGCTAGTAGAGATAAAAAAAACAAAAAAAAGCCATAATGCCTCAAGCAGGCTACACAGTCCATCCTCAGAAGAAGGCCAAAGTATTTCAGTGGCTTCATGACGTTAAGCATCTTCATGGGTATACAGAGAATATCGCTCGATGTGTTAAGACGAGGGAAAATAAGATTACTGGGTTGAAGACTCATGACTGTCATGTTTTGTTGCAACATCTTCTTCCCGTAGTCATTAGATCGTATTTGCAGAGTGATATGGTTGACACATTAGTGGCTTTGTCCAAGTTTTTTCAGAGGATATGCTCTAAAGAGCTTAAAAAGTTTGATGTTCGGTCATTGCAAGAAGACATTGTGTACATCATGTGCAACCTGGAGATGATTTTTCCCCAACTTTCTTTGACATCATGATTCACCTTCCCGAACAAGTGTTGCTTACTAGTCCGGTACAATATACCTGGTGCTATCCAAATGAGAGGTATGCACTCATTTTCTAATTAATCATCCTTTCAAATTAAGATAATTTTTTAAAATATTTATTGTAAGAGAATAAATATTTGTTTTGCAGGCAACTAAGGGATTTCAAGAAGTTGAACAGAAACAAACTTTTCCTGAAGGGTCTATCATGAAGGCATACATTCAGGCTGAGTGCGTAACTTACTACAACACATATCTCAATGATTAAGACACAGAGGGGGAATCATCTGGATCCCGTAATCAATTCAATCTATCAGTTATTTCTAACGATGTTCAACCATATGGCAGGTTAAGTAATTCTGAAAGATTAAGTAATTTGAGATCAAAGAGGCTCATTGGTATGTTTTTCAACATTGCGACGAAGCTGAGTGATACTTGAAGTCCCATTTGGAAAGGCAGGATGGTAACGAAGTCATTCACAAGAGAGATTTTCTTGACTACTTCCCTATTTGGGTACCTTCTATCTCTATGATGTTACATAAATTAAATATATGTCTTTTTTATGTTACAAAATGTAACAACCTTGCTCTTAAAATTGTTACAGATGATGCACATTCAACAACATTTTCTTGCTTCTTACGACCTGGAGTTACACTTGTTGGCTGGAGGACCCCAAAGCCACATAGTTCGTGTTGGATGTTTTGTGAATGGTGTTAAGTGTGTAACGTCAGAACGAGATGAAGATCATGTCACCTAAAACAATGTTGTCATGGTTGAGGGTGTGGGTTTCAACTACTACAGGGTTCTTGTCAGTGTCATCGAACTAATCTATGGCAAGGGTATGCTAGTCGTGTTGTTCAAGTGCAAATGGTTCAATACTGACACAACCAGACGAAGGAGTACGAATATGGATAGTGGCATGTTATCAGTGGACTCAAATAGTGTATGGTATGAGAATGAGCCGTTTATTCTTACCACCATGGCGAAACAAGTGTTTTATCTTGATAATCCGGCTATGGGTGAGGGTTGGAAAGTGGTGCAGGTGATGTCACATAGAATATATGTAGTGCATCTACACTGGGAGGGGATGATGAGAGTGGGCCTACACTAAGCCATTTCATGCATCAGGCTACACATATCAGGCGACACTTACGAAATTAAGTGTGGTTCGGGAGGTTGGGGCGACACAATTTTTTTATGTGTCGCTGGAAGTTAACTTACACAATACCAATTTTCTTTGAAAAAAATGTCTATTTTCGGGGCGACACATATATGTCGGTGAAAAAAGTGGTCAACTTTAGCTCAATTGTCTAAATTTTACACATGTTAATCCGACGACATTTATGTGTCGGCCGATATTGAATTTTGTTGAATTGACAACTTGTGTGAAAATTTTACTTCATTTTGTAGATAAGACGACCTTTATGTGTCGCATGATATTGAAATTTGTTGAATTTACAACTTGTATGAAAATTTTACTCCATTTTGTTGATAAGACGACATTTATGTGTCGCCGGATATTGTATTTTGTTGAATTAACAAATTGTGAGAAAATTTTACTCAATTATGTACATACGACGACATTTATGTGTTGCTTGATATTGAATTTTATTGAATTGACAACTTGTGTGAAATTTTACTTCATTTTGTTGATAAGACGACATTTATGTGTCGCCGGATATTGTATTTTGTTGAATTGACAAATTTTGAGAAAACTTTACTCAATTATGTACATACGACGACATTTATGTGTAGCCTGATATTGAATTTTATTGAATTGACAACTTGTGTGAAAAATTACTTCATTTTGTTCATAAGACGACATTTATGTGTCGCCGGATATTGAATTATGTTGAATTGACAAATTGTGAGAAAACTTTACTCAATTATGCACATACGACGATATTTATGTGTCGCCTGATATTGAATTTTGTCGAATTGACAAATTGTGTGAAGATTTTACTCAATTATGTAGATACGGCGACATTTATGTGTCGCCTGACATTGAATTTTGTTGAATTTATAACTTGTGTGAAAATTTACTTCATTTTATTAATAAGACGACATTTATATGTCGCCGGATATTGAATTTTGTTGAATTGACAAATTGTGGCATGGGAAAACTTTACTCAATTATGAATTATCTACATACGACGATATTTATGTGTCGCCTGATATTGAATTTTGTTGAATTGACAAATTGTATGAAGATTTTACTCAATTATGTAGATATGACGACATTTATGTGTCGCCTGACATTGAATTTTGTTGAATTTATAACTTGTGTGAAAATTTTACTTCATTTCGTTAATAAGACGACATTTATGTGTCACCTGATATTGAATTTTGTTGAATTGACAAATTGTGTGAAGATTTTACTCAATTATGTATATAAGACGACATTTATGTGTCGCATAATATTGAATTTTGTTGAATTTATAACTTGTGTGAAAATTTTACTTAATTTTGTTAATAAGACGACATTTATGTGTCGCCGGATATTGAATTTTGTTGAAATGACAACTTGTGAGAAAACTTTACTCAATTATGTACATACGGCGACATTTATGTGTCGTCTGATATTGAATTTTGTTGAATTCACAACTTTTGTGAAATTTTACACCATTTTATTGATAAGATGACATTTATGTGTCGTCGGATATTAAATTTTGTTGAATTGACAAATTGTGTGAAGATTTTACTTCATTTTGTTGATAAGACGACATTAATGTGTCGCCGAATATTGAAATTTGTTGAATTGACAACTTGTGTGAAAGATTTTACTCAATTACGTAGATACGACGACATTTATGTGTCGCCTGACATTGAATTTTGTTGAATTTACAACTTGTGTGAAAATTTTACTCCATTTTGTTGATAAGACAACATTTATATGTCGCCGAATATTAAATTTTGTTGAATTGACAAATTGTAAGAAAACTTTACTCAATTATGTACATACGACGACATTTATATATCGTCTGATATTGAATTTTGTTGAATTAACAAATTGTGTGAAGATTTTCTTCATTTTGTTGATAAGTCAACATTTATGTGTCGCCGGATATTGAAATTTTTTGAATTGACAACTTGTGTGAAAGATTTTACTCAATTATGTACATACGACGACATTTATGTGTCGCCTGACATTGAATTTTGTTGAATTTACAACTTGTGTGAAAATTTTACTCTATTTTGTTGATAAGACGACATTTATGTGTCACCGGATATTAAATTTTGTTGAATTGACAAATTATGAGAAAACTTTACTCAATTATGTACATACGACGACATTTATGTGTCGTCTGATATTGAATTTTGTTGAATTAACAAATTGTGTGAAGATTTTCTTCATTTTGTTGATAAGACGACATTTATGTGTCGCCGGATATTGAAATTTGCTGAATTGACAACTTGTGTGAAAGATTTTACTCAATTATGTACATACGACGACATTTATGTGTCGCCTGATATTGAATTTTGTTGAATTGACAATTGTGTGAAAGATTTTACTCAATTATGTACATACGACGATATTTATGTGTCGTCTGACATTGAATTTTGTTTAATTTACAACTTGTGTGAAAATTTTACTCTATTTTGTTGATAAGACGACATTTATGTGTCGCCGAATATTAAATTTTGTTGAATTGACAAATTGTGAGAAAACTTTACTCAATTATGTACATACGACGACATTTATGTGTCGTCTGATATTGAATTTTGTTGAATTAACAAATTGTGTGAAGAATTTTTTTTTTTTGATAAGACGACATCTATGTGTCGCCTGACATTGAATTTTGTTGAATTTACAACTTGTGTGAATATTTCACTTCATTTTATTGATAAGACGACATTTATGTGTCGCCTAATATTAAAGTTTATTGAATTGACAAATTGTGAGAAAATGTTACTCAATTATGTAGAAACGACGACATTTATGCGTCGTCTGATATTGAATTTTGTTGATTTGACAATTTATGTGATTCCTCAATTTTGTTGATAAGACGACATTTATGTGTCGCCTGACATTGAATTTTGTTGAATGTCAAAGTTCTGTGAATTTTACTTTATTTTGTTGATAAGACGACATTTATGTGTCGCCTGATATTGAATTTTGTTGAACTGACAACTTGTGTGATGATTTTACTCAATTATGTAGATGCGACGACATTTATGTGTCGCCAGATATTGAATTTTGTTGAGTTAACAACGTGTGTGAAAAATTTACCCAATTATATTAATAGATGACATTTATGTGTCGCCTGATTTTTGTTGTTTTTTAAGTGTAAGCATTTGTGAAGCAACTATATGTTGTAAATAGAATTTTGCAAATCTATCCGTAGGATATGTTACGTATAGTGAAATATGGTTACCATAAGAAAATCATATATTTTCGATATTGTTTGGATCTCGATCGAGACGGTCAACCCTTTTCACGCTTATTATCCCCTATGGGTAACTCTATCCCCGAAATGTAAAATTTCTCAAAATTTTACAGAAGCTGCTACATCATATATATGTGAGAGTGTGTGCATGAAAGAATCCACCAAAACTAGTCAAGAAGGAGGAGGTAAGAGCGAATTGGCTTAATTAAATGATGTTGAGCTAATGTTGACCACGTCGATCGAGACCCAAACTTCATCAAAATTAGGTGAATTTTTTACCATATCCATATTTAAATATGCTGATCACATCTGACGGTCAAAATTTAATGTTATGAATTTTAGACGTTGGAACCACAACATGCCTACTAATGTGATATAACTTGTTTAATGGGATTTTTCTAAGTGTATGCATTTGTGAAGCAACTATATGTTGTAAATAGAATTTTGCAAATCTATCCGTAAGATGTGTTACATATAGTGAAATATGGTTACCATAAAAAAATCACATATTTTCGATAATGTTTGGTTCTCGATCGAGACGGTCAACCCTTTTTACGCTTATTATCCCCTATGGGTAACTCTATCCCCGAAAGGTAAAATTTCTAAAATTTTTACAGAAGCTGCTACATCACATATATGTGAGAGTGTGTGCATGAAAGAATCCACCAAAACTAGTCAAGAAGGAGGAGGTAAGAGCGTATTCGCTTAATTAAATATTGTTGAGTTAATGTTGACCGCATCGATCGAGACCCAAAAATTATCAAAATTGGGTGAATTTTTTACCATATCCATATTTAAATATGTTGATCACATCTGACGGTCGAAATTTACAAATTTTATTTTGTACATATAGCTCACCATTGGGAAGCTTATAGAAATTTAATCGTAAATAAAGTTGACCCATGTGATCGAGGTCCAAACCTTAACAAAAATGAGCAATTTTCGGACCATGTCCCTATTTAACTACGAAGATCACATTCAACGGTCAAATTTTACAAATCGTATTTCATACATATAGCTCACAATTGGGAAGCTCATAGAAATCTAATCGTAAATAAAGTTGACCTATGTGATCGAGGTCCAAACATTAACAAAAATGAGCAAATTTTGGACCATGTCCATATTTAAGTACGACGATCACATCCAACGGTCAAATTTTACAAATTGTATTTCGTACATATAGTTAGTTTATAAAGATGTACATCTAGTTATAATATGTTAGTGTGTTGCTAGGCAAATATGTTAGTGTACCTCATGATCATAGATATAAACCCTAAATGTGTTACAATGCAGCTCTCATAACATTATTCATACCACGCTTGACTTTCGGCCATATAACAGAAGTTGTCGATAATAGGGTTTAGGGTTTAGGGTTTAGGGTTTAGAGTTTAGGGTTTAGGGTTTAGGGTTAATATGTGTATAGGAAAAGGCTTGGAAAAATTAGGGCGCAATTTTTCAAAAAAAAGGCGCACTGGAAAATTAAATTGGCGCCAGATCGAAAAAGAAGGCGCACTTGCATTTTGACCTAAACTAAATGTCAATTTGCCTATCTTTTCCTCACTCTACTCTCTCGACAAACCCAACAAACCCTTTCTCTCTTCAGACAAACCCAACAAACCTAACGCCCAATCTCTCCGACCCCCAAACCCGCTGCCTCGCAATCCCTCCTCCTCACCGTCTACCGCGTCACCTCCTCCGATTCCAAACCTCCTCTCCTCCGACCTCCGCTTCATCCTCAACTCCTTCCAAGCCCGACCCGACCCGACCTGAACTCTGTCCGATTTGAACAAGGCAAGTGTGGATCTGTATTTGGTTCCAGATAATATCGTTTTGATGATGTATTCTGCTATTGGGTTGTTCGGTTTGATGTAATTTTGTTGCTTTTATTGAATGTCAGGGAGGAGTTAGTGAAGGAACTGAGTTAGTTCAATTTTCCTTCGACTGAAGACATTGAGGGTACCATTGTGAAGTTACTGCGCAGACAGAAGCATGTAAGTGATCGATCCCTTTCAGTAGTTCATTCATAGCTTGTTTTGATTAGTTGCTATTTGGAATCATGTTGATTATAGTTTTATGATTAGTCCTTACTAGTAGAAGATCAATATGCAGCTGTTGTTATTACATGCCTTGAGTTTGTAAATGTTTCGTTGGAACTTGAAAAAAAAGGCACTTATCAGCAAATTTTCGAAGAAAAACCTGAAACTGTAACTGAACTTCAAAAAATCATAAGTAACTGTCGAAAAGTTCATTTTGTGTGATTCCAGTTCCAGATTGTTCTTTGAGATGTCTATTTTAAATGTTTTGAAGACACCATCTTTAAATCTCCAGCCAATCTGTGTGTTGTTTTTAGCCTGAAAGTTTATTGGACCAAAAGTCAGAAAGTTGTTTTGCTGTAGCTACTGAATTGGACCATCTTTAAATCTCCAGCCATCTGCAGGCCAAAAATGGAGGGATTTCAAGAGCAAGCTAACCACTTGGTACATTATTCCGTTTATGGATTCCCCTGAACTCTTTGAGTTCCCTCCTGATGATTACCGAAGCATTCACGCAGATCAATGGCAAGAGTTCGTGAAAGATAGGATATCACCTCAGTTTCAGGTTTGTAAAATACAAAGTGTTGTAATTTTATTACATTTTTCAGCAATATTGGCATTGTTTCAATTGCTAAAATATAATGGAAACTTTGGCTATCGTCTTGTAGGAATTCCGGCAAAAACAAATGGCAAGGAGGAAAGAGAATAAGTACCCTCATCGACTTGGACGGAAGCCATATGCTCAGTTGCAAGAGGAACTGGTACATTACTCTTCTTAGTAATATATTACCCTATGTCACCACAAGCGTATTAACCCAAATATATATTTATAGGCTGCCACAGTGCCTGCTGGGAGGAAATTAGTTCGAACTACAATGTGGAAAGCAGCTAGACAAGACAAGGATGGCAACTACTTGGCGCCACAAGTGCAGGAAAAGGTCGATGAAATTGTATGTCAAGTCCTTGAAATTAGCTTATTATTAATTTCAGTATTTGAAATTGTTCATGCTTTTATGCAAATTGATTTACGTCTATTTCAGGACAAATTGGAGAAGGAAGAGCAAGAGGGAAAAAGAAAGTTTGAAGGACCTGTTGATGTTTTGACTACGGCGTTGGGAACACCTGAATATTCTGGTAGGGTGCGAGGTGTTGGTGGCTTCGTCAAACCTGAAGCATATTTCCATCTTCCTAAACGTGCTAAGCTGAACTTAGATGCGAGACAACGTATTAAGAATGGGGAAGAGGATAGCAGTAGTGTGCTTGCTGCGGAGAGAGCCCAATGGAAAGAAGAAAAAGCTGAACTGGTGGGAAGGCTGGTGAGGTTAGAATCATTGCTTATGGGGAAAGATAAGCAAATTGTTGAGTCACCAAAGTCTGCGACCCTGATAAATGATCTAGGGTCTGGCCAGGGCAGTTGTTCCCGTCTTGACAAGGCTGGTGTTGGAGGTAATGAAGTGGAGGGTGTGAAAGCCATCAAGAAGAAGTTAGATTTAGAGGAGGGCAAGCTGAAGACACAAGTTGAAGCGGATGAAGTTACAAAAGAGCAGGCGCCTGAAAAACCCTTGACTGTTGAGGAGGAAGCGCATGTGATGGAGATGGCTCAGGTAAATTATCGCCACCTTGTATTTATATACTTACCGAAGTACCCTTATAGGCACATTTGGTGTTGATTCTGCCTCACTTGACTGATGTTGAGATTTTTGTTTATTTATTTAATATTTTTTTCTGTTTTGAATTAGGTTCAGTCTAGCCCCACTGTCCAGAGGCATCATCTTGTAATAGATTCATTGGACAACATTGTGGCTGAGGGAACCATTGTTGAAGTGGGTGTCGATTCCAGCTCACAAACTGTTCATGGTGTTCCATTAGCTGCGGAAAATATCCGAGTGTCTGTGAGCAAATGTCTTGTGGAGAATGCCTTGCTACCAGTCCCTATTAGGGATGAGATTGTATTTGTGAGCGATGCAATTGGGACTTGCGTTGCTTGGCCTAAAGACTGGGTTATACCAGCCACTGCAGTTGGTAATGCAAAGGTAATGTAGTTGTTCATGCATATATATATCGATCAGCGGCTACTTGAAATTGAAATACTAAACATGTAGTAATTGCTTTCTTGTTTTCTAATCTGAAATGCAGCAAGCACCCCGTAAGTACGGGAGGAAGAAAACAAAGCAGTGGGTTGATACGGATAAGGATGATGATGATTTGGAGCACCTACCAGCTGATTTGCCTCCAGCGCTTCTGTCCTTGAGCAAATGGGGCAATGAGTTCTTGAAGGATAGGGCCACTATCCACACAAAGCTTAGCAAGGACTTATTCGGCACCGAAAGGAAAATTGCCCTCTTCAGAAGTGATCTTTTTGCTTTCACAAATGTGCAAGAGGTTGCTGGCGATACAATCGTTATGTATATGAGGTATATATAATTTTGAATATCCTTGCTAGTTAGTTTAATTTTGTTGCGCAATACATGTTCAGTAGCATTAAGTGATATGCTCTTTTGATTTGCAGCTTCCTACGTGAAAAGTTGAAGGAATCAAATATGCTTAACATGATTGGTTTTGTTGACCCTTCTTCCCTTGGCGTTGGAAATTCAACTGACCGGTCTCGGTCTTTCTCTGCTGCTTTGAAAAGAGGGAAGCCTGGCCAGTTTTTTCTGGTTCCCTATAACACAGGGTACGACAGCTTTATTCATGCATTTTTGTATATATTTTAAATTCTCAATTTATGTGTCATTAGATGAAATGTATTGATTGTTTTGATTCTATTATGTGTGTTAGAAAACATTGGATTTTATCGGTGGTGAGTCCCAGTGAAGAACTTGTATATTTCATGGATCCTATGAAGAGGAGAATGGATGTTACCACTGATGAGTGGAGAACAATAGTGAACCAGTATGTCAGCCAACTTGCATCTTTATCATTGATGTATACTATATACAAAATGCATTGTCTAACTATTTAGTTCATTCTGTTTATAATTTTGGGTATTTTGTTCTTTTTGAAGCGCCATAAAAATTACGAATGCAAACATTCCTGCTAAGAAACCACGAAAGGTTCAGTGGAGAAACTGTTCAGTAGGTTCCCTACCTTAGCTAACTGTTTATATTTACACTTGACCATTTCAGTTCATGTTTATTAGGTTTATTAAGCAAAATTTAATGTTATTTGATTCAGGGAATTCCAGAGCAGATTGGGGATAAGAGCTGCGGCTATTTCATCATGCTGTACATGAGAGAAATAGTGCAGGACAAAGAACAGAACTGGACTAAAAAGGTAACGGCTTGCATTCATCAGTTTGTGAGTTAAAAAACTCAATCAGTTGGTTAAATCTATTATGTTATTTGTCCTCCTTGCAGTGGTTGACTAGGGGTGATGAAAAATACACCATGCAGGACGTTGATGTTGTCCGACAGGAGTGGGCAGAGTATGTGCTTAAATTTACAAGTAACTAGCAAAGCTGCTGTATGGTTCTATTAGTTCTGTTTTCAGAAAGGATTGTGTGTTTGCCCAGATTGTGTACTTTTGCTGTGTTACCATAGGCTGCTGGCTATATGTATATATGTGGTAGTTTGCTGTGCTATTATAGGGTAGGTGCTGGCTGCATATATATGAGACAGTTTGCTTTGCTATTATAGGGTACTGCTAGCTGCATGTATATGAGGCAGTTGAACAAAATGATGGTGCTTTTTGTTAACCTCTTATGGCCTAGCTACTTTTGTACATAATGATGGTGCTTTTTGTTAACCTCTTATGGCCTAGCTACTTTTGTGTACAGTGGATAATGTTATCATTTTGGATGTTGAATTAATGCGTATTTTAGTTATAGATGTCGTTTTTAAATCTAAATTATCAGGATGTTTCAATATAGCAATTGTGTAGTTTTAAACAAGCCATGACTACGATTATGTGTGGCCATAAGTAACAATTGGCAACACATATCTATTGTCTTTACAAAGCTTAGATACTAGAAATGTGTTGCCATAAGAAACAACCGGCAACGTAAATGCAAAGTTTAAATCAAAAGAAGGCATCACTTATGTGTAGCTCAAACTCATTCATGCGATAGACATGTGAGGCCATTAAGAACAACCAACAACGTAAATGCACAGTTTAAATCAAAAGAAGACATCACTTATGTGTAGCTTAAGCTCATTCATACGATGGACATGTGAGGCCATAAAGAACAACCGGCAACGTAAATGCACAGTTTAAATGAAAACAAGGCATCACTTATGTGTAGCTCAAGCTCATTCATACAATAGACATGTGACGCCATAAAGAACAACCGGCAACGTATATGCAGAGTTTAAATCAAAACAAGGCATCACTTATGTGTAGCTCGAACTCATTCATACGGTAGACAAATGTCGCCTGAAAAAGTCGAAGATATCACGTAGTGAAAGCTTAAAGCATATCAGACGACATATATCTATTGTCTCAAAGAGACCAAATGAAAAAAGAAAACTTATACGTCGCCTGAAGACCATTCACCGATGCATATGTGTCGCTGTACAAGGTCTAGACCACAAAGAAAAATTACACGTCGCCTGAAGACCATTCACCGATGCATATGTGTCGCCTGACGGCAAAAAAAAGATGTGTCGCCTTCTAGCATGTCGACATTTATGCTTTGGTCAGGCGACACATAATGAAAAATGTCTTATGTCGCCTGTTGTTCTTCTAGTCGACACATATGATATGTCGCCTGATCTTTTATCAGGCGACACATAGTAAAAAAAGTCTTCTGTCGCCTGATGTTCTTAAAGGCGACACAACATTTGTGTCGCCTGATGGTTTAAGTGTCGACACGCTACTAGGCGACACATA
This sequence comes from Fragaria x ananassa, assembly GCA_034370585.1. Lineage (NCBI taxonomy): Eukaryota > Viridiplantae > Streptophyta > Magnoliopsida > Rosales > Rosaceae > Fragaria > Fragaria x ananassa. The sequence continues at coordinate 12,535,170 of CP139762.1, read as the reverse complement.
AAAAATACATCAGGCGACACAACTGTAGTGTCGCCTGATGCCGAAAATGGCATAGTGCTAGTGAACCAACAGCTGATCAACCGAATCAACCATATTAAGAGGAATCTCCATATGTAGTCCCTGATACTGAGGATATTCGCGTCAACAACCAACACATTCCGGTTATCATAGGTTACATTCCAATTACACCATCTGAAGTGAACTCGCTACAACGCAACCCCAATCATGATGACAACAGCTTCATAGATGACGAATACATAGAGAATGATGAGTATTCTGACCAAATTGAGGAGGATGATGATTCAGAAGACTCAGATTATGATGAGTACGATTAACCATTATTGTGGGTTTCGATCGGTCTAATCTACTTGTATTAATTTGGCATAACTTCGGATATGTATTTTTAAATTTGTAACCATGTCCAACCATTTATTATTCATGCAAATTTGAATTTTTATACATGTAATTTTCGGTTGCAAATTAAGTGTTTTTTTGTTTTTCGATGCGTATTTGGAGTTATGGTTAAAATTTTAGTTGGGTTTACATTGAAAATCTACACGAAAATGCTTGGATGTAACTTTAATAAAAAACCCTAAACTTTTAAACATCTACTTAGGCAACGAAAATTGAAGTAGTTGTCGCCTTAGTAGTACTAAGGCGACAGAAGGGTCTTGAAATATTATTTTACGTGTTATTATTTGCCTAAAATTTTATGCTACTTAGGAGACGGAATTTGAAGGAGTCGTCGGCTTAGTACTACTAAGACGACAAAAAGTGGACTTTTCGTCGCTTAGGATCCCGAAATATTAGGCGGGTGAATTTTGACCAAAATTTAATTTTTTTGGCCAAAATTTAATTTTTTTTAGTCAACGAATAAGATAAAATCGATACAAACTACGATGGACTCACTCTTAGTCTAATACACACTACTCCGATCCCTAAAACCAAATCGTCAACCTTCTCCCAGAGCTGCGCCACCGCCTCCACCCATTGGAGACCCCATCCACCGATCCGCAACCGCCTCGACCCTTCAAGAATAGTCATCGCTACAGCATCGACACCACCCACCTCCTCCACTCATCGCCACCGCATCCACCGCCGTTAGTCGCCGTGTTCTCGCAGGGCGCACGATTCTCACTGAAAGGCCAGGATTCAAATCTAGAGTTTCTCTTATCGTAATTTTTCAACCTTGATTCGAGTTTCAATAGAGTAAAGTTTATATATAGATGATGATTTGTTTTCGTTCTGTGTTTTTTTTGAATCGAGATTGAGTTTATTTTCGATGTTGAGATTTCATATACATCGCTTCAAAATCTGTAGAACAAAAAAAATTAACCGCATCACTGGTATTGTGAAATAATGAAATTCTTGAATTGTATTTGAATTCGTTTGTGGTTAAATCTCATACATTAGGATTAGGAATATAAGAGGAGTGAAGCTCAAGGTTTTGGATTAGAAGAATGGTATATGTAGTTTGTTCTAAGGGTTGGAAAGTGTAGTAATCATAAAACTAAAGAAATATACTAGTGTTGGTAAACAGGTTAGCTGCGAGGATTAGTGGATCTATTTTGTTCAAAGATTCTTAAGAAGCATGGTTTATGAATGTGGAGACTGATATTCTTATATGTCATGTTTTTCCTTTTCGCTTTGTGGAACTGAAAAGGATTGATCTGTGTATTGTAGTTTAGAGGGGAGGTAGGACATAGTCTCTAATATTTGTAGCTTCGCTGCTTTTATTAGTGATTTAGCAACCTGATCATGTCAATCCCTTTTCTCTAGCTACGAGCATGCCATGATTTCAAATACCAAATAACAACTAACACGCAAAGAAGAAACTTGAACTGATTTAATCCTTTGTCTTTGCACACCTTATGTTATCATCTCAGTTCTTGTTCAACTATTTCATTCTGTGATAAAAGTATCATCTTTTCCTATCTTGCACTCATTTGGAGATGTCAACACCTGTTTCTCTATTATGTTAGATTTGGACACAAACTATGCATATATTAACTGTTACATATTAGGCTCATCTTCAGTTCTTTTGTTGTGCCACCCATTTGAGTTTTTGATTTTTGTTTTGTTTTGTTTTGTATAAAAAGAAGTGGGGATGAGGATGAATCCTATAGAAGATTATAAGGTAGCAGCTTTCCTTTGCAGGATAGCCATAATATGAGTTTCAAACTCAGGTTCAGGGTGCATCCCTGTAACACCCCGTACCCCACTTTACTAATTTATTGGTCACAGTACGGTAAATGATGGTTTAATTCATTTTTTCTCTTTGTGTAGACATTTTAGGAGACCAAAATGTTGACTTTTTAACCGTATACTAGGGCTGTTTTTTTAAAACCGAAACCCGAAACCCGGACCGGTTTGGCCCTAAACCGACCCGATCGGGTCAGGTTTTGACACAGAAAGCAGCGGGTCGGGCTAAACCCGGACCGATTTTGAAAGTTCCGGATCGGGCCGGGTTTCGTCTGTGACCGATTTTGTTCCGGATCGGACCGATTTTGTTCAGTTTTGACCATTTTTTTACAACCCGTCAACCCGAAAACCCGAAAACCCGGCCTGAAAAAAGCCCGAATTAGTCAGTTTCTAGAGATAAAAAAACCGGCCCGACCCGGACCGAAACTTTCGGGTTCGGGCTCGGTTTTGATTTTTTTCGGCCCGGACCGACCCGAACGCAGCCCTACCGTATACTTTTTGAGAAATTTTTTTTCATAAACATTGTAGAGCTTGTTATACGTAACTCGTGGACACGTGGTACGCTATTATTATATCGATATCTAAATTACGTTTTGGACTTTTCTTTCTTAAGGTATGTCTTTTAAACCCAAAACCCTAAAATTTCTCTCTGTCCTCTCCTCTCCTCTCCTCTCCTCTTCGCCGCATTCTCTCTTTTTCTCTCTCTTCTCAACCTTTCCTCCGTCACCGGCGTCCTCCGCCCGACGCCGCCGTCTCCCGCCACCCTAGCCTGTGTGACCACCATCAAAACGTCCGTCTTCCTCTTCTCTACCATACCCAACCCTTAAATTGTTTGTGTGGCCATTTGGGAGAGAGATCGGGGGAGGAGGAACCCGGTTGTCTTCTCGGAACTTCTGGCGATTCCGGCCACCTTCTGGTTGGTCAAGGGTAAGGTCCCTCACCTCCTCGGTTCCCTCTTCCTTTCTGTACTGCTGTTGCTCTAAATCATGCCCTAATCGGAGGAATCCCTAATTCTGTTTTTTGGGTTTTTACGGCGAGGCTTCACAGCGTCGTTCTTCTCTTTCTCGGCATCGCCTCATCCTCTTGGAGACCAAACCCAACACGGAGGGAGGCTAGAAGGGCTGCTGCTGTGTGTTGTAGTAAACCGGAGCCTAGAATCCGGCAAGGCAGCTACTGCCGGCGAGGGAGGCATGGTTTCCCGTTCGAGGAGTTTTGTGAGAAGGAGGAAGCTACCAGGTTAACTTAAATTGACTGAGGGCAAGGTCTGGACCTGAAATGAAATTTTGGTTATGGAGTGCAACAAGGGCAGATTATTTTCCAATTTCGGAAATAATAAGTGGTAAGGATCTGGACCTTTGTCTTCGTTCAGGAATTTTTATAGCGTGGTTGTTTATTATATATGCTTGTCTGGTAGGGAACCGAGAGTTGGTTGTGGAAGGAAGCAGTAGCTATGATTATCTGACTTTTATCTTTGGAAAGAAGATTGGTAAGGGTTATAGTATTTTAATTGTATTTCACTAATCTTGTATAGTTGAAGTGGAATTGAGAATTTGGATAGGAACAAGTGCTGCGATTAATATTCTGAATGGTGTAGTGTTGATTGCTTAGTTATTGTCTGCTAGATGACAAGATCACCTTTATGTCATGAAAGTTATAATGTTCCAGGTGTGGGTGGGTACTGGACTAGTATCTTCTCTTTTATGTAAGCTTGGTTGTTTTCGAATTAACAAATGAACTAGTTATTGGTAAATATTGTTCCTTCGGTAAAGGCCAAAATGCTAAGTAAGGTAGCTAAGAGTGTTGACCCAAAAATGAGAATCACAGTATCCCTATTTAATTTACTACTTTAAGTGAACTGTTTGGGAATGGTTACCACTATAGTTGGGTTAAGTAATAATCGGTAATTATCAAATTGAGTGGTGATTCACTTTACGCTCAGTTATACAATTTAGTTCTAATTAAGATCTCGATTGTGTAGCCTAGTAATGGACGAAGGAGTCATTTTAAAAGGAAGATCGTTGAAAGGAATTGTGGAGTGTCCTTTTACCCGAGGAGTCTCAGCTTAACAGTTGACGCTATTAAATCACTGTGAATGGACGTTTGTTTTAAATTAAATGCATGCAATGGGTATTTATTTAATGATTGAGTTTAATTTATTGATTTCTTAATTTGTGGAATAATTTCTTTTTTACTATTGATTTCTGCGATATATTTTCATAAGTGATTATTCATATTTTATTTGTTAACTTCGCTATTTGGAAATTTTCGGTGGAGTCATATTTATTGCTTTTTTTATAATTGACAATTTTCATTATTTTGGAGAGTTACTAAAAAGAAGATTTTCGGTGGATATGTATATGAATATTTATGAGGATAATATGTATATAAATGCTAGCTAGCCATACGTGTTTTTCCGCCATAATGAGGTAGCGTTTAAAATTTCATTATGGTGTGACGTGAGCGTGAGACGCATGCGAATTCATATAAGGAGTATGACAAGTGTAAATACATACATATATATTTTGGCCTGAGATGCTCTATATTATTAAGTTAGCACGTTTTTGTTAATTTTTAAGTTAAAAGCTTTTGAGCTTATTGGATGTAGTGCAGTATTTCTGAATATATAAATTTGGGAAAACATAAAGACTTGTTTCCTTTTAAACTTTATTTTTGTCCACTCACTAACGTTTTCAATTGCTTCTCCTCTGGACCCTTCGGTTTTAAATGCCCAATTTACAGGTTAACATAGTTGAGGTCGGGCGTACATGGAGACGAGCCATAGTCTATCTTATAGTTTCCGCCTATTTATATATTTTTGTTTCTTTCCTTCAATATTAAAATTGTTCTGAACCTATGAATGTTAGTTGTGAGTGGGTCTATATTTAGTTTAGGAAATAAATTGGGAGGTGTTATGAATTTGGGGAGCACGAAAGCTCTAGGAGTATAAGGTCGGAGTTGAATTTTTAGAAGTGTTTGCAGGTATTTTCAGGTTAGGCTTGTCCATTTTCAATGGAGGTTATGACGAATTTTCGGTAAATTTTTCTTGGAGGTGGACCCAGCAGGATTTACTTCGGGTTTCAAGGTGAAATTCGGGGTAGGTCTTGACAATCCCCACTTGTGAATCATCCTGAAATTATTTAACAAAATTGATACATAAAACTATGCATATATCCGTAATGCAATATGTCATTGTTCTTTTGTTAGTAGCGAACCAAAAACTTTAGCTTATATTGGTTATTGCTTATACGCTCGCTGCCTAATCTAGGTTCAACATAACAGATTATTAGAATTTTACTGTTGATGGTGTAACAGTATTAGTATTTCTTTTGTATGATTGAATGTAATTCTACTTTTAACTTGCTGTGATTGATGCAAGGATGATATTTCTGTTTAAATGTTGTGTAGATTCTATCTATTTCAAATAGTATGTAGTTGTTTTTGTTATCTTCAAGGAATGCTTCTGAGTAAGAAACCTCCTTAGACTGAATTTTATACTGCTAATGTCATTGAATTTTCAGACTATTGATAATTGCCTTTTGCTGAAGTGAAGTGTGTTGGAAGTGGATAAGTATATATGATGTTTTTATAAGGTTGAGATTTCAACTTGATTTTGAAAGTATAACTTTTCTGATTCTTCCTTTTTTGGTTGAGTTTCTTCTGAATTGTTTATTTGGTATGTAGTATTCATGCTTCATGTCTTTCATGAGTTGATGAGTTTTGAGTTCTAAGATAGTACATAACCTGGTTTGTCGAAGCTACCCTCCTCTCTCTCATAATCAATGCTACTTTTATTTTTTTTTTCATTAAGTTGTTTATTTGTGTTGTTTATTTTCTCAATTGGGTGTTATTCATGTGCAAGATGATGGTCATGGGGAAGAGGAAGGACTGAGCCACTAAGGCCATGCTTTTGATGGAGTCAATATGGCAGAGCTTTGGCTCAGCTAGCACTACAAGCCAGCCTACCTTTATGCCGGCTGGGACAGTACCACCAGGGGCTCTCCTCTTGATCGTGCGGCTCCCTGTAGTTGACAGTAGTTCAACGGATCTCCATCGGCGTCTGCAAATGTGTCCAAATCTGCAAGACGCATCGTTAAAAGCGCTCGAATCAAAGTTAGAAGCCCAACATGTTACTTATTTTTTCCTCATATACTTGTATTAATTTATTAGAATCCTCTTGTACATTAAGTATCCTAATGTATTTTCACATGTTAATTGTATTTTCACATGCTAATGTCCTCTACGAGGTTGATCAAATCGAGAAGTGGAAGGTGTGGAATGCAATTTCAGTAAGTAAATGAAAAGTAAATCTACTTAATTAAATTTGTTTGATAAAAGTATATGAAATATAAAATTTCATGTCTAAGGATAACTTAAGCATAAGATGGACCGAGTTTTCTTATGATTGAATATGTGTAAATTATTGTGTGTTGATATAAATTTAAAGATTGATGTTACAAAACTGAAAGTGAAACAGGAAACTGAAAGTGAAAGTGAAAGTGAAACAGAAAACTCATTGGTGTTACAAAACTGAAAACTGATTGGTGTTGATATTATGTGTATTGTATTAGATTGAAACTAGAACAATTATTTGTCTTTTTATTTTATTTTTCAGTGCTTAATATGGGGTAATTTTTTTTATTTCTTACTTAGCCGAAATACGAGTGAGATGAAAATGATGAGCCAATGATTAATTGGATATTGAAGAGGGCATAAGAGGGTACAAGGATTGGAAGTACCAGTGTCACAAAGCTTATAAGTTAGAAGGGCCTTATGTAATGCCTTCCGATTTTATTATGAGAGAGGACCAATGAGAGTTTCCATGCGAGCATTTCGAGTCAGATACATTTAAGGTGATTTTTTTAATTAGTTTTATTGTTTCCCTTGTATTTTATTATTAGCTCATTTAATACCATAGTAAATCTGTATTACATAATTGACTGTCTTATTCTACCTTGTTTAATTGACTGATCATTGTCCATATTTAGTATTACTATGGATATTAATTGGCTTTGAGAACAGTGGCTTAGCTAGACACTTTGTTAACAGTGGTCATATTTACATGTATAATTATGTATTTATAACTTGAAATATGAAATGTGCAAGATGTTAGAACTAATCTATTTAATATTTTTTCGTGTATTAGAGACTCCTTGGCAAACAAGTGAAACCGTGAGGAGAAGACTATGCACCACCACATGGGGTCTTCCCCTATCATCTACACAATAGAGGAACTCAGAATACAAGGCAAACAACTTCCAATAATTAAAGGTTTTGAGAAGAGCTATGTCAGGGCCGGTGATGAAGTTACGACCAAATATTATGTAAGTGTATTTCCTTTAACTATTTTATTGTTATTTCGATAATCATTACAACATACAATGTGTTGCTACATTACGACATCTCTGTAGTAGATTTATTAGAAATTTGCCATTTCTGTGTGAAGTGGTAACACATTTTTATAATTTTGTTTTTTGTACAACTTGTGATTGTGTAAATCCTAGTTGGTATATATATATATATATATATATATATATATATATATATATATATGATCATAGGAATCGATTTTCTCTTACCATTAGCAAATAATCAAAACTTAATCTTATTTGATTCCAATCTTTTCTGAATTTAGAATGCATGCAATTGGGAGGACTAACTAGGCATTTGCAAGCATATGATCGAAATATTGAGAAGTAACATGTTGTGATCGATATAGGCTTAGCCTTACTCAAAGTGGATAATGAAACGAGTATTTAATTGGGATCTTTCTGTTGAATGGATTCATTCCCTGTATAGGTGTAAAATCTTTTTTGACATGGATTTTTTTGGCGCTTTGAGGTTAGTCAAACAAAGATTTGCTATCTTTCTAATGGATAATAAGCCATTCTTAGCTGTGAATCATAAGAGTAGTGTACTTTGGGTGAGTGGAATGAAATTCATGAAGGCATAATATAACCCTTCCTTTAGGTTTCAAGTAGGGGTTTGAGTGCTCTTGTCTATATATTGTTTGTTGTGTATCCTTGAAATGAAAGGGTGTTGCTTTATTGTATTATGGGATCACTAGCTTGTTTAGTTGTTGGTAGACTCGTAATCCTGTGAGGACAATTTTTATATGCAGGTTTAGAGATAGATGAGTGTTTATATGTTCAAAAGTTTATTATGCAAAATGTTAAGTTGATGGTCTATATATTCATTACAGTCAGTTAGCTTGTTTAGTTGTAGACTTGTAGTCTTGTGAGGACAGTGTCTTGCATGCATGAAATTTACTATGACTAAAAAGGATGAGAAAGCAGACACTGATACATTTCATTCTTTACTTTATATTGTCTGATCATTATATGAAATGAACTTGATTGATGAGGACATTATAGTCAAACCTTTCAAGGTTTATGAGCGAAACAAATGGAATGAGAAAGCACCTAATCATTCAAGATAATTATTTTATACGGGAGGGAAACAAAGTCTGATTCCTAAAGTCTCTAAGCTGCCTGTGTCTTTTCATATTTCCATTTCAGTTTAGTAAGGTCTCTTTAAGTTAGTCTTAAATGCGTCAGTTTCAAGAGAGGGTCCTAATGAGTCTTTAATGCTTCAATTTGAGAAGAGTCTTTAAGAGTTTTTGGTGCAGTCCGTTTGAGCTACCAGCTCAAAGTATAAATAAGTGTAAGGGCTACCTAGGTATGCAATGCTATGTTATATGAATAAAATTATCAAAGTGTTTCTGAGTTTTCCTATGATGAGATTGGCGTGAAGCCTAGTTTTAGGGTGAGAAGCCTAGATTTGGTGAGAAACCAGGGAGTGATTCCCAAATCAAAGTGTTTTGTGTGTTTTTAAAGCCCATGCAAATATTATTAAAAGATATCCTTCAAAAGATAACAAACTGAATTGGTTTTCTTGGGTAAGCTTTTCATATGTGAGGGTCCATTGTACGAAGTTGCAGCAAATAATTTTTATGATATGATATGATATTTAAGATTGTAGTGTGGAACCACTAATTCATTTGTTTGTGTTAGTTTGGATTGTAGTTATGATTTCGAGTTTGTAGCACCCTAGGAATACCAAGTGATTTTGCAGACATATTAGTGACTTTATGCTAGTTATTGATGGTCATATCCAAAACATGTTCTCATACCCTCTATGGTTTTATCTTATTGTTGTCTCTCTAAATTAGGCCAAATTTTCAAGTTATACCTGAAATAGCTAGCACTGCTATGTCCAATGAGACTGTTGTGAAGTCATGTAAATTGTTTGATGCACCTAATTGTTTGAGGCATGCACTTATGAAGTTTATTATGCAAAATGTCAAGTTGATGGTCTATTCAGTACACCTAATGAAATTACTGCTTCAAGTGTTTATCCCTGTCTATTTAGTCCTCATAGTTTCAAGCTGAGATTACTGCTTCAAGTGTTACTGTTTTAGGTGCTAATGGAAATGTTAAGCTTTTTTGTTTATTAATTGATGTATTATAAATGCAGAATGACATGGTTGATAAGATCAATAAAAGAAATGATGCATTTAAGGAACAACACCCTGACGCGACGGAGGAGCAGATTATGGAAAGTGTTCAGTTACAACAAATTGAGGTGTTGGGTATGGTGCTCAAAACTCGGAAATGAAAGGAGATCAGAAGGATGAGACGAGGATACAGAACTTAGTCAACAGATAATTCGTCTGTCAAGATTCTAGGAAACGAGTTGTTTGTCTTAGGCGACGATTTGTATCCGTCAGCTAGGACGCGATTTCCTGTAGTGTAGCTACATAAAGCTAGCGAACTTGTGGAAAAAATATGCATGCGCGTTGGACCTCCTAGTTGTCTCCATATAATCAATAGCAAAGACTTCGGAGAGCTTGAAAAGTAAAAGGGTGCTAAGGCAAGATGCTTTAGCGTCGGGTTTTGACTAGGTCGAGAGTTGATAGTTGTGTTTGTAGATTGTAGAGTGTAGTCCTAGACCAGATCCTCGAATTCCCTTATATAGAGGTGAATTCGTTAGTTGTTCATAAGGATTTGGTCCTTACTGCATAGTCGGTTGAGTTGCACAAGATTTTGTTTTACTTGGCAACCACGTAATTGGATGACGTAGTTCCAATTACATATGTAGACTTATTTTAAGGTCACATGTATATGCCCAAAGTGAGTCAAAGACTTGTATAAGTCTTTAATATTAATGTTGTAGGTAATCACGTTCGCTACCTCTTGATATGATTTTGCTAGCTAGATGAGGCTAGCAAACTCGTGGATAAAATATGCATGCGCATTGGACCTCCTAGCTGTCTCCATATAATCAATCACGATGCCTTCGTGGAGATACTTAAGAGTCCTACTTGATGTACTCCCTCGTGAAGTAATACAATTTAAGGAGAAGACTCCTTAATTATGCATGCTTACGCCAGAGACTTAAGAAGCCAACTAAACGTACACCGCTAGATATGCACCCTATGATATAATTAAAGACTTGAATCCTTAACCAATACGTTCACATGCGCACGTGTACTCTTCAACCAATTAAGGATAATTATTCCTTCTTCAATCAAGCATGCGGAGGAGTCCTTACTCCATGCGAAATGATCCCCTTCGCATGCGAACTTCAGACCTTCTTTCATGCAAACTGTTGATCTAGCCTGCATGGTTTTGCAGGCCAACCAAAACCCAATCTTTCGGGCTCGTTGATGAATTTAACTAATATTTACTTAAACATTTACTATCTAGTAAAATATTAATTTGTCCGCCTAATGATTTTTCATTATGGTCAGATCTTGTCCCAGTAATTGCTACATATATTGATTAAGATAACTCGAGCAGTTGCCCAATTCGATATTTATTGGATTCATTGATATGTCAATCTCTCCTCTTCGGAGTGAGGGCAAGTAGTTTGAGATTAGAGTTAATCGCTCGTAGTTGTAATCTCTTGTTGGGTACTGTGATTGCTTTGTAATTGTAATTTATTAAATAAAATTGTAATTTATTAAATGAAATTTTATTTAATAAAAAAAATACTTGAAATATAGTTTCATTTCACATAAATGTAACAAGTTATTTATGATAAATGTTATTTGAACCGATGGCCAGACTCCAAAGTCAGGATAGAGCTTCACATTAACCTAAGTCAGTGTCTTAGTGATCTATTCCTAAAAAATGTCATGGATTGAAAGATGGGCATGAAATAAATAGATTGTATTTACATGATTTCAAATACAAGGTTGTAATCAGCTGCTTTTCCCTTTTGCTGTTATCATCTTTTCCTTTTCTCATCATTCCAACACATCCAGGACAATCATGTTACTGACTTTTCTCTGTTAGCTTCCTTTCTTTTCCCATATAATTCTATGTTAAAGATGAATTTTCTTAAATATTCCGAATGGTAAAGAAATTATCGTATAGGTCCACTTTTTTCTTCAATAATCTATTGAAGAAGTATAATATTGTTGTAAATATTATAATGTATGTGGATGTCTTTGTAAATACTCATTAGTTATGTCCTTACGATGTAAATCATACTCTTATATAAGAAAGCCTAATGAGAATGAAAGGGACATTTCTTCCTCTTCATACATTTTGTTCTTCTCTTTTCTCCCTATCTCATTCTTGGTTTATAACACGTTATCAGCACGATATCGCTCATTCCGTTACATAAACTCCATAAAGATCTATGAGATATTGGTGTAACTTTTGTTGCTTATTATTCATACTCACGATCTATAAGTTCATTTCTATTTTGATTATATTTTGTCTACACATATACTTTGTTTATATTGCTCAATTCTATGTTTACAATTGCTTATATTAGTGAGCTAGAAGTTTCACTAATAATACTCGAACCTGAAATTTTTCAAGATTATGAACCTGAAGTTCAAATATTACATTAGACTTGCAATTCTAATTGTTTGTATAAACCTGAAGTTTTGTGCATGTACATATGATCCATTGTTCACAAGATTCGAACATGAAGTTTCGATATTGATATTTCTTTCTTATGAACATGAAATTCTAAACAGCATAATTGGATCTATGATGATCGATGTGGTCTATGATGCAAGATTATTGCTTAAAACCATGAACCATGATCTATGAGATTATAGGTGGTTTATATATTATTGATTTAGATCAATAATCTATGGTTCTTATTCTCATTTGTTTGGATGAGTTTTGCAATATCATGATGCAATTCCATGCATTTCTGTGGATAATTTTATGAAACTTTTGAACACATATTCAATATGCGATATTAAGAATCATTGTTCTACTAAGAGCCATGAATAGACGCATATGCGTCTTCTGATATATAACCTGATATGGCTATAGATGTGGCTATAGTAACCACACTATGTAAAATTTGGATTCTCATGTATCTATCATCCATTGTTTCACATGATATATATTATGTTCTGTTATTATGTACATTATTGCTACATGTATAATTGACCAACTGTTAATTTGTTTAGAATTTAATTATAAATACAATTAAATATATTTTATATGCTTAATATGTAACACACTTTTTCATATGATTAATTTGTTTATTATTGCAATTAGTACATATTGAATTAATGATGCAACCGTTTCAAATTCTTTGACAGTTAACATGACTATTTTTGAATACGGGATTTTTTGAATTTACAGTTAACATGACTAATTTTTGAATACGAGGATCTGGTAGTTACAGTTAACATGACTAGTTTTGGATTTTTTATGGCCATTGATAACCTCTATTTCTTGTTTTATCATAATCAGTTCAGGTCTAGTAATTGATTTTTACAGCCTATTTGTTGTGGTACTGGTCTTTCATGAAACTTATTTTTTTCATAATATCATATTTATTGAATGGAATAAGGTATGTATTAGTCCATTTCATTATATGAATTTAATTTATTCATTTCACAATATATTTCGTTTTATGAATTACAACGAACTCGATAATCGAGACCCGAAGTTTTTTATCCAACTATAAAGGGTCTGAAGTTCCTCACGAGTAATATGAGTGTGTCATGGTAACGCCATGAACATAAAGGATGGACATAAGAGGTGTTCCCATGTGACCATGTTTCTCGGTCCTTTGTAGGCTGAGACTTCCTTGCCTTATACTTGAGTGGAAATATTAGAGGTTCATATAGAAAAAGGCACATATATTGTTGTCTTTCCTCTACCGGACATCTTTTGTGATGTTGTCTAGAGTATCTGACTATTGGCAAGATGTTTTTGTCAGAAATCTGACTACCGACAATTTTTTCTCGATTACTCATCTTGTTGAAAGATAGTCCTTATGCATATTTATGAGAATCGGAGGAAACACTGAGCTATTTAAGCTCTGCATGTACCCATTGCAAATACACTCATTGTGCAGGTTATGAGAAAGAATATGACTAATGTGGCCCACATATATTGAAGAAGCAATATTATGGTATGAGATTATGTAATTCAAGTATGTTTTATTTTTCTTAACCTTATTCGGTTTTGTAATCAAAATTAATCGAAACCCGGAGTTTCTTGATCAAACTATATGAGGGTATGAAGTTCTTTGAAAGTGATATTGTCAAATTATTGAAATGAAGTTTCTCAAAACTTATGTAATCAACAAGGACCAGAAGCTCCTTAGAGCTATACAATATGATTTTCTTGTGATCCCTAATTATATGAGAGCATGAAGCTCCAATTTATTTTGATACAATGTTATTGTGAAATTAGAGGAGAGAAACAAGATTATCATATTCGTGAAGGTAACTAGACCAGAAGTTCTTGTACTTCTTCACCAATGGAACTATAAGTTTTCATTTTCACATTTACTTGTCCTTGTTCCTTACCATTTTAGAGTTTGTTAATTATTTTCCTCTTCTAAATTTTATTGTTACTCATACGGGCCAACAACTTTATAGCACGAACATATGAATTTCAATGTCATGTTTTTGAACCAGAAGTTCAAATTACTGAATTATAGAACATAAATTCTAATGGTAAAAGCTCAAGCCCGAAGTTAAGTATGTAAATTAAATTAGTGAACTTGAAGTTTCAGTTTAGTTATCTGGAACCTGAAGTTTCCAGCACCAAATTTATTTGAACTAGAAGTTCAACATATAAAATCTGAGAATTTGAAGTTCTAACATTATAAATTTAAACTTGAAGATTTGATTACACATATGTTTGATGGCTCCGGAAAAACACATAATATCCCCTCTTTGCAAGAAGTGACTTCAATATGGTTTCAGAATATGTATTGAGATCCCACATCGCCCGAAGGAGGGGAGGAGATGTGTTCCAAACATACCTCCCCATAGTGAGACTAATTTTGGGTTGGCAACTCAAGCACAAAATTGTATAGTGAGCGAGATCCAAAACGGATAGTATCTCGCTATGTCGCCTATTACATGTATTAAATTCTACAATATAGTGAGACACATAATGTCATGAACCAGAAGTTCATTGAACCAAATTAATTATTTTGGCATGACTAGTTACATCATATTTTACCTACAGTGTTGCTTGAAATCAGTAACAATTTTTTATGCCTGCTAGCTAACGCTACTCATAGCAAATTGTTTATTTGCTGCATATTTTTTTGTTGTTTTGTCACTTTAATGAGACACTTCTCTTGTTATGAAAGAGAGAAAGATTGTTCTTGAATAACAACATGAATTGTTGTGGAATATCTACCTATTGTCTCATTTTGAGCTTGAGGAATATCACAGCTAGTGACTTAATAAAAACTATTGATGACAAAATTATATGCTAGCGGGAAGAAAATTTACTTGGGTAAAATCCCTGAGACCGACCATATTAACAAAAATAATCTTGCCCCCATTTGATTTGTGGGAAAAATGAGTATCTAAGTGACATGGTTCTCCTGACGAGAATGTCATTAAAAATGTCCGAATTCCTAATATGACGGCTACAATATTACACATACAAAGGTTAAAGTACACCATCAGATGATGATATCTTGGTGATACAAAAATACATCAATATGGTTGATACTCATGAATTTAATATTTTTGACCTCATGAATTTAATATTTTTTACCTTAAACTTGGTGTGGGTTCACCACCAGCCAATAGACATCTTCACTCGAAATGAAGTGATAGTCATTTAAATGCTTTTTTATGCATGGTCATAATAAGACAATCTTTCCGCCGTTAGGGGGAGAGAAAAGACTATTGTCATTTGAATAACGGCGTGAATTTGGAGTGGAATGTATCCACTAGGTCTAAAGTTTTAAGCTTCTGAAAATGGAAGATTATACATGTCCTATAGTGTTTTATGGTATTATGAATATAGATCCACATTCGCTAAATATAATTCATCTATGAGAGATGTTTGTCGTAGAAGTGACAATATTTGCCCTAGAAGTGGCAGGGGTACCCAATATTAATAAGCTCATAGTAGCTAATGCATGCATATAAGTATGTGTGGAATCTATGAATGATGATCATCGATGAAAATTTACATATGGTAGCTACCAAAGATCGTTAAGGACTGTATGATGAAATACCGGTACCACATTTCATTATGAATGTCGACAAAACATATTATTGGCCAAATTGGATAGAGGCAATTCCAATGAACTGAATATATGAAACGTGATGAGATACTTAGACCTTTAACCCTACGTGATACAAAAAGGTATTAATCACAGTGAAAATAAATCACTATGGCACAATGTCTACAAGAGACATGGGGATTACAGATATCTTTCCTTATACGTGATAATTTTCTGTAAGTCTAGTGTTACATATATTTATTAATGAGAGACTTACGACAGTTGTCATCGTATATTATGAGGATATGAAAATACTTTGTTAAAAGCAAAAGCCCAAAAGTAAAGATTCATTATAAGCGTATCGTTTATCAAATCCTTAAAGAATCCAACTACATGAATGATTCGAACGTAAATCGATCCATGAATACTTGAGAGAGTCTAAATGTGAGATTCCTCATCACCTAAGGGAAATGACGTAATGTGCCTTATACATGCAAACAAAACTCTCATTAGTGAGATATGTCTTGGGTTTGAACCTAAGAAGAAAACCATGAGGGGGATGCCCAAAGATGAGCATATCTCGTTATGCTTGGCTGTTAAACTAAAGTTAACTCATGCAATCAATAGTCTAAACCTAGCTCATATATACTTATTTTGTTATAGTTAACGTGATCAAAATTGCCTCAATGAGTATTATGATTGGACTACAAAACCGAATTCGAATTATGTTGCTACATATTCTAACTTTCGCGAAGTTATGAATTTCTCAAAGCTCTTGAAGAGCATATACGAAATGTATTAATAAACGAAGATATTAATATGAGTGGCTAGATATGCTATGATGATCTTCTAATGGTTTTGAACCATAGATAGTAATGTGTTAATTAGCTTATACTGCTTAGTTATTACATAATTTATGAATTTGAACATGTGAGGTTGTTTCTAATATTACTAAATGAGGTAAGACCTATTAAATTGTATAGCTTTGTTGGTATTGTTTTTACTTTGCAGGTATGAAAATCTTGTGATGAGCCCATGTATGCAAAACGAACAAAATCTCACTTCAGTGATAGACAAAACAAACCGTTATTTACGGTACATGAAGCTTGCAACAATCAGGGGAAGAATATCATCTGGGGGAGCATCCAGAAGTATGCTATTTAGGACATGCGTGTTGCACTTTTTTTCTCCTTCGACCAGGGTGGTTTTTTCCCACATGGTTTTTATTACCTGGAAAGGTTTTTAACGAGACAACAAATAAGCGCGTCCAACACCATATCATTCATTGGTGGACATCTGTTAAGACACGCCCCGAATTTCACCCTGAAACCCGAGGTGAGTCCTGCGGGGACCACCTCCAAGGAAAACTTACCGAAAGACTTGGCAAACCTCCCTTGAAAATGGACAAACCTAACCCGGAAAAATTGAAGAACACTTTTAACCAATAATATAAATTCTTCAACTTAATCCAAATAACTAAATAAAATAATACACAGTTATTTTTCCGAAAGTATTCAGAGCTACTACAAGAAATACAGCAGAAGCTCCTAGAAATCCTAGTGATAAAACAGATGACCTACTGGTGAACAGTAGTGGAGAAATGAGTGACTATGCCTCGTCGCCTCCTTCTAGACCCCACCCGAACTCTGCAGACTGGGCATTTAAAAACGAAGGAAAAGCCCAGGGGAAAATATTTCATCACATCAGAGTGAGTGGACAAAAATAATCTCAACAACAATAATATTTCCCCAAGAAATTATCAATGAAAACGACTAGTTCTGGCTAGTCCCCAAATCTTAAACAAACACAATCTCTCAGACTCAAATTATAAATATATATCAGTATGTATTAACCACTCGTATGCTCCATGTATGCTATCTATGAATAAGCTTTAAATTAGATAGTCACACCAAGCTAATACGATTGCGTCTAACGCTCATGTCGCTCCATACTGGCATTTTTCCTCAGAATGGAGGATAAAGACCGAGTGGTTATAAATACGTGCTTACTCCTTGTACGATTTCTATGAATGAATGTAAAAACATAGAATAATCTCAACAAGTAGAAAATCGTACAAGGCTACTACGCTCGCGTCTAACGCTTACGTCACCCCAACTGGCGTTCGTCCTCAGAATGGGGGCTGCCACGTATATAGCTAGCTAGCATTCTCTCTCATACATACTATTCTCGGAATTTTTCCTCGAGTATAATCGCAGAAATTCTCAATTTTGGGAAAATATCCAACAAAGAAAATTACTCAACAAGAAAACAATTCAAACACGTTATATAAAACAAAAGTCCACTCACAACTTAGTCCTAAGCCTGACGTCGGTCGGAGGTCTCCTCTGCTCGAGCCTCCTCGCGTCCTGTTCCAAACATAAATAATTCCTTAAAATCAAACACCGACGAAACATGCATAATTAAATATGCTTCACGCTCAACCAAGCCTAACGCTCAAAAATCTTAAATCCACTGCCAACCTCAAAACTCCACAAATTTTACCGACATCCTCAAAATCACCTTTCGCCAAATAAAATCCAATGGCCGGATTATAAATTAATAATCCGCCAAAAATACCAAACTTCAACAATTCTCAAACCTATCCAAAACTCCTCCAAAAATTCTAAAACTTATTCTATTAAACTCCTCACATTTTTCTCCACCAAAAACATTTTCTCGGCGGCGGCTCTACCGGCAGCGGCGGCCGGCGATCAACTCTGGCGACCTCCGATGGTCACCAAATTTTGGCAGTATCTTCCTGTCAACCTCTACAACATTCCTAACTACCAAAAACTACAATTCTAAGCCTAAGCACATCAATCGAACGAAAATAAACATTAAAGCCCTAGAAATTCAAATTCTGATTTCTCCTTACCTAGCTTACAACGGAGCGAGCCCTTTGGAGTTATTGAAGCACGGAAGGAGGGCTTCCTTTTAAGCCAAGGCTCGCTGGCTATGGTGGCCGGAGGAAGGAGTTCCGACGAGAAAACCGATTCGGCATTCGGAGCTTCCGGGCGACGTTTCTCCCTCACGGCGGCGCTAGGGAGGCTGCCACTGGTCTAGGACTGTTGCTGGGAGGGAGACCGACTGAACGGGACCAGTCTGGCGGCGAATGGAGGCCGGACGGCGGCGAACGGCGTAGGGAAAATTTTTGACAGAAACGGCTCAGGGAGAGAGAAACCGGGAAGAGAGAGAGAGAGAGAGAGAGAGAGCAGAAAGCTGAAACTGGGCTTGGGCCCGATCCGGGTCCAAGTCCCCTTTTAAACCCACAATCTAAAAATTCAACACCCCGAAAATAATACCCCAATAAAATTACCTTTTACTAGCAAAAATTACCATTTTTTACCGTAGTCAAAAATTCTTCCTTAGAATAATTCCCTCAAAATATTAGTCTCTCAACACCCTCTGGGGACTAATTAAATTACACATTTAGTGACGAACACGGTAAAAACTCTTATTACCACTATGCGAGTAATAAAGGTAAAAATTAAGATTTGGGGCGTGACAATTCTCCCCTCCTTATAAAAATTTCGTCCTCGAAATTTACAAACTTGCTACTCAAAGAGATAAGGATATTGCTGCCTCATCTGCTCCTCTGACTCCCAAGTAGCTTCCTCTACTTGGTGGCTTCTCCAAAGAACTTTGACGAGCTGAATTGACTTGCTCCTAAGCACTTGCTCCTTCTGATCTAGAATCTGAACCGGCTCCTCTTCATAGGACAAATCCTTCTGCAGACTAATCGGCTGCTCTTCCAGCACATGAGAAGGATCGGCAATATACTTGCGAAGCATGGATACATGGAACACATTATGTATCCTGGACAACTCCGAAGGCAAAGCTAACCGATAGGCAAGAGAGCTAACTCGCTCTATTATCACATAAGGCCTAATATACCTCGAACTAAGCTTTCCACGCTTACCAAAACGTACTACCCCTTTCCAAGGAGATAGTTTCAGGAATACCCAATCACCTACTTGAAATTCAAGGTCCTTCCTGCAGACATCGGCATAACTCTTTTGCCTACTCTGAGCAGCCTTGAGTCTATCCCTGACCACCTTGATTTTCTCATTTGCAAACACCTCAGTCAATTTATCCAGCGAAAATTTCTTTCCCACCGGCAAGAAATGAGCAGATTTAGTGAGCCTATCCACTATCACCTAAATATCGTCATGCCCTTCACTAGTACGAGGTAAACTGAAGACAAAATCCATGGTGATGTGGTCCCACTTCCACACTGGAACAAGCAACGACTCATGCAAACCTGAAGGTTTCTGCCTTTCAGCTTTTACCTGCTGACAAATCAGACATTTACTCACAAAAGCTGTAATTTCCCTCTTCATGTTAGGCCACCAATAATAATCATTCACAGTCCGATACATCTTTGTACTACCTGGGTGAGCAGCATACGCAGAACTATGAGCTTCCTCCAAAATCTCAATCTTTAACTCTTCATTCCTCTTTGGAACACAAAGTCTGCTTTTGAACAACAACGACTCATCTCTTCTTACCGAAAAATTTACGACGGCTCCATTTGCTGCTCTTTCTATCAACCGAACAATGGAAGGATCATTATACTGTGCCTCCCGCACTTTATCAACTAAAACTGGCCTCACATGGAAACTAGCTACCAAAGCACCCACTTCATCCACCGCTAAATCCACCCCTGTAGCCCGCAGCTCACAAAGAAGTGGAACTCAAACCATCCTCAAATGAAACAAAAACACTGAGGGATTGCGGCTAAGAGCATCAGTTACCACATTAGCTTTTCCAAGATGATACTCTATCGTGCAATCATAATCACTGATCAACTCCATCCACCTTCTTTGCCTCAAATTCAACTCCATTTGTGTGAACACATACCGAAGGCTCTTGTGATCGATAAAACTCTGACACTTCGCTCCATAAAGATAGTGTCTCAACCACTTGAGAATAAAAACCACAGCTGCAAGCTCTAAATCATGAGTGGGATAATTCACCTCATGCGGCTTCAATTGCCTAGAAGTGTAGGCAATCACACGATCATGCGGCATCAAAACTCCACCTATACCTCGTCTAGAAGCATCACAAAATACCACATACTCCCCACTATCATCTGGAAGTGCCAAAACAGGAGCACTAGTCAAGCGATCCTTTAACTCTTGAAAACTTTGCTTACACTGATCTGACCATTCGAACTTGACTCCCTTTCTGAAACCAACTGTCAAGACCCGCCCCAAATTTCACCCTGAAACCCGAGGTGAGTCCTGCGGGGACCACCTCGAAGGAAAACTTACCGAAGGACTCGGCAAACCTCCTTTGAAAATGGACAACCCTAACCCGGAAAATTGAAGAACACTTTTAACCAATAATATAAATTCTTCAACTTAATCTAAATAACCAAATAAAATAATACACAGTTATTTTTCTGAAAGTATTCAGAGCTACTACAAGAAATACATCGGAAGCTACTAGAAATCCTAGTGATTAAACAGATGACCTACTGGTGAACAGTAGTGGAGAAATGAGTGACTATGCCTCGTCGCCTCCTTCTAGACCCCACCCGAACTCTGCAGACTGGGCATTTAAAAACGAAGGAAAAGCCCAGGGGAAAATATTCCATCACGTCAGAGTGAGTGGACAAAAATAATTTCAACAACAATAATATTTCCCCAAGAAATTATCAATGAAAACGACTAGTTCTGGCTAGTCCCCAAATCTTAAACAAAGACAGCCTCTCAGACTCAAATTATAAATATATATCAGTATGTATTAACCACTCGTATGCTCCATGTATGCTATCTATGAATAAACTTTAAATTAGATAGTCACACCAAGCTAATACGATTGCGTCTAACGCTCACGTCGCTCCATACTGGCATTTTTCCTCAGAATGGAGGATAAAGACCGAGTGGTTATAAATATGTGCTTACTCCTTGTACGATTTCTATGAATGAATGTAAAAACATAGAATAATCTCAACAAGTAGAAAATCGTACAAGGCTACTACGCTCGCGTCTAACGCTTACGTCACCCCAACTGGCGTTCGTCCTCAGAATGGGGGCTGCCACGTATATAGCTAGCTAGCATTCTCTCTCATACATACTATTCTCGAAATTTTTCCTCGAGTATAATCGTAGAAATTCTCTATTTTGGGAAAATATCCAACAAAGAAAATTACTCAATAAGAAAACAATTCAAACACATTATATAAAACAAAAGTCCACTCACAACTTAGGCCTAAGCCTGACGTCGGTCGGAGGTCTCCTCTGCTCGAGCCTCCTCGCGTCCTGTTCCAAACATAAATAATTCCTTAAAATCAAACACCGACGAAACAAGCATAATTAAATATGCTTCACGCTCAACCAAGCCTAACGCTCCAAAATCTTAAATCCACTGCCAACCTCAAAACTCCACCAAATAAAATCCAATGGCCGTATTATAAATTAATAATCCGTCAAAAATACCAAACTTCAACAATTCTCAAACCTATCCAAAACTCCTCCAAAAATTCTAAAACTTATTCCATTAAACTCCTCACATTTTTCTCCACCAAAAATATTTTCTCGGCGGCGGCTCTGCCAGCAGCGGCGGCCGGCGACCAACTCTGGCGACCTCCAATGGTCACCAAATTTTAGCAGTATCTTCCTCTCAACCTCATATACAACATTCCTAACTACCACAAACTCTAATTCTAAGCCTAAGCATATCAATCGAACGGAAATACACAATAAAGCCCTAGAAATTCAAATTCTGAGTTCTCCTTACCTAGCTTACGACGGAGCGGGCCCTTTGGAGGGATTGAAGCATGGAAGGAGGGCTTCCTTTTGAGCCAAGGCTCGCTGGCTATGGCGGTCGGAGGAAGGAGTTCCGGCGAGAAAACCGATTCGGCAGTCGGAGCTTCCGGGCGACGTTTCTCCCTCACGGCGGCTCTAGGGAGGCTGCCACCGGTCTAGGACTGTTGCTGGGAGGGAGACCGACCGAACGGGGCCGTTCCGGCGGCGAACGGAGGCCGGACGGCGGCTAACGGCGTCGGGAAAATTTCTGACAGAAACGGCTCGGGGAGAGAGAAACCGGGAAGATAGAGAGAGAGTAGAAAGCTGAAACTGGGCTTGGGCCCGATCCGGGTCCAAGTCCCCTTTTAAACCCACAATCCAAAAATTCAACACCCCGAAAATAATACCCCAATAAAATTACTTTTTACTAGCAAAAATTACCATTTTTTACCGTCTTCAAAAATTCTTCCTTAGAATAATTATCTCAAAATATTAGTCTCTCAACACCCTCTGGGGACTAATTAAATTACACACTTAGTGACGAACACGGTAAAAACTTTTATTATCACTATGCCAGTAATAAAGGTAAAAATTAAGGTTCGGGGCGTGACAACATCCAAGGGGGAGTGTTGTAAATATTATAATATATGTAGATGTCTTTGTAAATACTCATTAGTTATGTCCTTACGATGTAAATCATACTCTTATATAAGAGAGTCTAATGAGAATGAAAGGGACATTTCTTCCTCCTCATACATTTTGTTTTTCTCTTTTCTCTCTATCTTATTCTTGGTTTATAACAAATATAAGTTCTAAGCAACGTTCACTTTCATGCCTTAATCATTTCCTTGCTTGAAATATATTGCATTGTTATTCCTAATGTTCACATTAAGCTTGTTCATCATATTGATCAAAGACGACTCAACAACTTCAATGTATATTAAAACATCCCCCAACATGGGGGCGGATCCGTGGCACACAAAATCATCTGTTAGATCTAATAGCAATTAACAGTTGAGATTAGTCATGAAAAACTAAATATCTTTTTTTTTCTGTAAATTAATTTATGAAATCTATAATGAAAATTGATGCCTACTCTCATTTTGGAATAAAATTAAGAGGAAGTTAATGGTTTTCTATTGAAAGTACAATGTTTCTCTATTCATGTGTATATCATTCATGCACAGTTTCATCTAATTTGGAGATTAAATAAATCAACAGAACAAAAACTGTTCAAACAGAACCGTTCGTGTAAATGACGATTACGGAAGCTCAAATGATCTTCAAATTGGATAAAACTTTATAGAAATGATCTACTCACTGTGTTTTAGACACTGAAAATGTGGAGTTGTGGAAATGCGACCTGAAAGTGAGCGAAATAAGAAGGTCCACACTTTAATTTCAAAGCAGGACACCGCTCCGGAACGAAACTAATCAAGCATATATACTAATACCGTTAACAAAATTAAAACCCAAAAAAATAGTCTTAAGTGTTTCCAACACAAGATGTGAGGATCCGAGACCGAAGAATATGTACTCTTATTAGGAGCATTTAATTTGATTGAATCAAAAAATAAATATGAAATAAATGAATTTAGGGTTTGCAGTCTTCATTATATTTTTGCATACAAAAATTTGAGGACTTGATCATTAATGGTGCAAATACACCTTGGTGCGTAGAATCCGCTCCGAGAAAAATTGCTTCGAGAGAATATGAATGTTGTATATATTGGAGGCAAAGCCGCAAAGACGAATGGCATCTTTACTACAATCGGCTTGAAACTTTCGATGATATAGCAAAAAATTACGTCTTATAAGAAATGTTCAAACTTAAGAGTTAAGCAAGTTGGAAGCATTCCTAGAGATTACAAAAGCAATATTGGCCAGCATTGATAATGCCGGCCACAACATAAAGGCTCCCTTGTGTCCACTTTCGCCTGTTGGGTTCTCCATTCCCGCCACTGCCTTTCACTAAAGCCATACTGCCCATACAATACGATTATAGTGAAGAGCATTAAAGTTAAACACTAGAATTCCATTTTGGACAGCTCATTCTAATGTGTACATGATCCGCTTACCGTGTATAATGTTACCAGTACGCCATTAACGTAGTGTACCATTCCACTCGAATGTTGCTATGCCTAAGTTCATCATGATGTTTCCGATAATCTCTAAAATCGATCTTTCAATGCACGCCTGGTTGACTGAATTACTGGTCATGAGAAGTATACCATGCTGCTTCATGACAATGGATTAGCACTTTTAACTTATAAGAAGGTTAGCTAGTGACGTATGAAATGAATAATAGACAATGTCTAACTTTGCGACCTGGTTTATAAAATTAGTGATCTCATTGATATGACCTGTTCAAACTAAACATACCATAACCCACCAAGGCCACAAAACACCCAATACATGACAAAAAAAAGCGTCTACAATTATCTAATCTTTATAAACCATGTGTTGCTAGATGATGATTGAACCAAAGCAAAGACAACAACACAAAATACTACTTATTATGAATTGTTGAAAGACAAGAGAAGAGAAAAAAATGCAGTTACCTTGCCTGAAAGAGATCACAGAAGTATGCCTCAGCGGCTGCTGCTCCTGCTCCTGCTCCTCCCCCTTATTCAAGTCTACAGCGTCTCACCACACCACCTCAAAGTCTGAAAGCACTTCTTTGGCTTGCCGTCGTGACTTTGCAGCCAAAACTTCATCATCCATCTTCCCAAACACCCAGTTCACCAACCATGAGTCTATTCCATCCTTGCAGAAGTCCTTCTCTGACTTCACCAAGGCTTATCCCAGATACTATGAGACAGCAGAAGTGGACCAAATACGAGCTCAGGAGTACTACCATCTCTCACAATCCAATCACACCTGCCTTGATTATATAGGCATCGGTCTATTCTCCTCTTTCCAGCTGCACAAACAGGAATCATCAAAACAAATGGTACCATCTTCATCCACTTCTCTATTGCCATCACCTCCAAAAAATTCAGATTACCCTTTCTTTAGTATATCCTACAAGACTGGGAATCTCAAGATGGAGCTTCTTCATGGCGGCCATGAATCAGAGCTGGAATCTGCAATGAGAAGAAGAATCATGAGTTTTCTGAACATTTCAGAAAACGATTACAGCATGGTTTTCACTGCCAACAGAACTTCAGCTTTCAAACTTGTTGCAGAATCTTACCCGTACAAAACTAGTAGAAAGCTTCTGTCAGTTTATGACTATGAGAGTGAGGCAGTGGAATCAATGATTAACAGCTCGGAAAAGAGAGGCGCCCAAGTCATGTCAGCCGAGTTTTCATGGCCAAGGCTGAGGATTCAGTCGGAAAAATTGAGGAAGATGATAGGAAGTAAGAAGAAGAAAAAGAAAAGAGGGCTTTTTGTCGTCCCAGTACATTCCAGAGTTACAGGTTCTAGATATCCTTACATATGGATGACTATAGCACAGGAGAATGGGTGGCATGTCTTAGTTGATGCTTGTGCCTTAGGACCAAAGGATATGGACAGCTTTGGTCTCTCTCTTTTTCAACCAGATTTCCTCATTTCTTCTTTCTACAAGGTGTATGGGGAAAACCCATCTGGCTTTGCATGCCTCTGTGTCAAGAAATCTGCTATTGCGGTCCTGGAAGCATCTATGAGTACAGGAATTGTAAACCTTGTCCCAGCACATGAATTTCTTCAAACAGGAGGGGAGTCCTCTGGTACCGACTTAGAAGTTGAAGAGATATCTAAACTTCGTTTGCAACAAGATATATTGGATATATCACGTTCTTTCTCTGGTCTGATAACAAAACACAGTCGGCAGGGAACACCTGCGAAAAGATTAGAACAAGGAGAACTCTCTGACAGTGCAGAAGAAGGTGCATACTCAGAAGAACTGGAAATTTCAGGAGAATCCGAAAGGCTTGCCAAGAGCAGAAAAAATGGGAATCAAGAGGTTGTATGCAGGAGCTTGGATCAAGTGGATTCGCTGGGGCTAATACTGATCACTAACAGGGCAAGGTACCTGATCAATTGGTTGGTGAGTTCATTGAGAAAGCTTAAGCATCCTGCTAACTCAGAGGGAGTTCCTTTGGTCAAAATCTACGGACCAAAGATCAAATATGACAGGGGACCAGCTCTTGCATTCAATGTATTTGACTGGAAGGGAGAAAAAGTTGAGCCTGTTCTTGTCCAGAAACTTGCCGATAGAAACAACATTTCTCTTAGCTACGGATTCTTACACCATATCTGGTTCTCAGATAAGTATGCTGAAGAGAAAGGAAGAGTCCTAGAGAGAAGAGATAATGGAGCAAAGGATATGGCTACAAACAAGTTAAAAGCAAAATCTGGTCCAGGAATAAGTGTGGTTACAGCTGCACTTGGGTTCCTATCAAATTTTGAAGATACATACAGGCTTTGGGCTTTTGTTGCACAGTTCCTAGACGCAGATTTTGTGGAGAAGGAGAGATGGAGATATACAGCTCTTAATCAGAAAACAATCGAAGTATAAACCATATATGTTTATTCTATCTGATAGAAACCTATACATTTTTGCAGACATGTTACACATTTAGGATTTAAAATCAAAGGAAAACAGATGTACCGCCATTCATTATTTCAAAGAAATCTCAAACAGTTCATGATGCTTGTTGTGTAGTCATATATTGTGTTAGCTAAATGTCATTTTTGCACAAATTTATGTTAACGACTTCTTTTCATATGCTCAAATAGAGGGGGCAAAACAAAGTGGCTAGAGAGAGGAGATTCAATTGATGCTCAGAAAAACTCACTTTGTTCTAAAGGGAGTATTCTGAGTTAGAGCCATCCAAGTGGTCGAACACCCCAATCACAAACAATTTGAGTTAGTAATTAATGCCCCAAATATACTTCATAAAAAAAAGGGTTATTATTTGAATTATGAGATTAGAGTTAGAATAACAATTATGATACTCATCCTAATTTAGAAAAAGATGCAGCAAATGGCCTCAACTTGAAAAGTTAACAGTATATACTTATCTTATCATCAGGAATGGAGGTAGAAAATCCCTTTAAGATTGGCTTATATTAGCAAGGATGTCTAACACAACATCACACACTAAATTCATAAACAATAGAACCCTGACAAGCAACAAATTGACATACCCAACCACTAAATTGACAAACACAGTATAGTACCATTTGGAGAAATTATATATGTTCCAGCTAGTATGTACTGATGTAACTAGTCAATGCCCTGCTGCGGCCTTTTTTTTTTCCCGAGTTTCTAGTCAGCTGTGTAAGAATATATTTCATGCAAGATCCTTCATTTCATCCAGACTTGGCACAGGGACTTGATAGACATCCTTAGAGACACATTCTTAATCATATATATAATGCCTGATTAGAATGCAATTGCATTAAAAAAACCTTTTTCAATCAGATCACAAACCTTTTTCATCAAATTGTACCAAGATTGTTCTGGCAAAAGCAAGATTCCTCAGCAGGTAATATACAATCAATCAGTCTGAAACGGATTCTATATTTACGTATACAAAACAATGTAATATTTGGCAAGGCTGCATCCTCACTACGAATGCACCTATTGCTCATTATACATACACACCAAAAACTACAAACCCCAAGGATCACAAATTTGTTCATTGCCAATTGATACATCGTATGAAGTGCGAACACAAAACACATGCAATTGTTCGCTGCTGAATGATGACCAGTTCATCACAGTCATGCAAGGAGCTTTACCAGACTGCTCCTATTGATATAAGCAGAAGCAATTTTCCAATGAAGCTCTCCTGCATTAATCATAACAACGACAATAGAATTAGTACTAAGTAGCTTCACTCTACAGAAATTTAAGAACAATTTAAACTGATCAATCTCAAATAGTTGCAGTCTTGCAGACTCATTCTCCTAAGTGCAATTCTACAAATACCAAATAGCCAACAATAAGACAACCAAAGACAACCAAAGAGACTACAGGATTTTAAGAACGACAACGATTATTGTCCTTGCATAATCAAAACCTTTCATAATCAAAACCATCACAATCAGTATACGCTTCTTTCTTCCCCTTTTTCTTCAACCAACGTACCACCATTTTATTTGTATCATAATTAAATCTCGTTTCTACCATTCGTGACACAGCGGAGTATATAGGTTAACAAGCGATTAACCTAGAAAGAACCAAGATAAACTGGAATCCACCAGAGTTTGAGAAAAGTTCTCGTTTTTGATTGATAATATGAAAGATAAGTCTAGCAGCCACAAAGAGGCGCTTAAATACCGAAACAAAACCCTAGGGCGCTAACAAAAGGCCTACTCAAGCCCATGGGTCGAAAATAAAATAAAACCAAAAATAAATAAAGTCTTAAAAATGCCCAATTCTACTCAGACCTGTATTTTACCGATTTTACCTTTCCTGCGAGCAAGCTGTTCTTCAATCTTCAATGCCATCTGTTCTACATCAGTCTCCTCTTCTGGGGAAGAACTCGACTCCGAGTTAACACCATCTGGATAAAGAGACTCATCGCCACGGAACTCATGCAAATCAGCAACATTGAAAGTATTAGAAATTCCCCAACTGCTCGGCAACGCCACCACATAAGCATTGTCATTAATCTTCCTGAGAATCTGATATGGCCCATACTTTCGAGGCTTCAACTTGTTGTAGGTGCCAACAGGAAACCTCTCCTTGCGCAGAAAAACCATGACAGCATCACCTTCCTTGAATACTTTAAGTCTCCTCTTCTTATCGGCAGCAGCCTTGTTCTTGGCATTAGTCACCTCCAACCTTGCTTTCACCTCGTCTTGAACAGATTGGACATCCTTGGCCATGCCTTCAGCAGCAACACTAACACCTGGAAGCCTAGGAAGCTTAACCAAATCAACCACATGCTTAGGAATAGCAGTGTAAACAATGGAAAAAGGTGACCTCCCAGTAGCATTGTGAACTGCACTGTTATAAGCAAACTCCACCTGTGGCAAAGCATAATCCCACTGTTTCGGTTTATCTCCACAAACACTACGCACCATATTTCCCAAAGTTCGATTCGTCACCTCTGTCTGACCATCAGTTTGAGGGTGAGCAGTGCTACTACGGTTCAAAACTGTCCTAAACATCCTCCATAAAGTCGTCCAAAAATGGCTCAGAAATTTCACATCCCTATCCGATGTGATGGTCTTGGGAACCCCATGAAGACGCACAACCTCCCTGAAAAACAGTTTGGCTATGTTGGAAGCATCTGCTGTCTTCTTACAGGCTATGAAGTGCACCATCTTCGAAAACCTGTCAACCACCACAAACACCGAGTCCACTCCTCTCTGTGTACGGGGCAGCCCCAAAACAAAGTCTATAGACAAATCTTGCCAAATACCATCAGGAACTGGTAAAGGTAAATAAAGACCAGTATTCTGAGACTGACCTTTAGAAGCTTGGCAGATGTAACAACGGCTGACAATGTCTCCAGCATCCCTCTTAAGTTGTGGCCAATAATATCGTTCCTCAAGACTGGTAACAGTCTTGTCACGACCCAAATGCCCACTGAGACCCCCTCCATGCAGATCTCGAATCAATTTCTCCCGTAAAGAAGTCTTTGGGATGCACAACTGATTACCTCTGAATAAATAACCATCACAAATGAAGAATTCACCAACTGGACGCTCCTTGCACTGCTCCCAGATCTTTTTGAAGTCTTCATCATCCGCATATAACTCCTTTAAGAACTCAAACCCAATGACTTCTTGAGCCAAAGTGACCAGCAAAGAAGCCCTCCTACTCAACGCATCTGCCACCCTATTTTGAACACCAGATTTATGCTGAATGACAAAAGGAAATTTCTGTAGAAAACTCACCCATCGTGCATGCATATTGCTAATACTCTTCTGGCTATTTATAAACTTCAGGGCTTCATGATCTGTGAACAAAACAAACTCCTTATGAACGAGGTAGTGCTCCCATAACTTCAATGCACGGACCACAGCATAAAATTCTTGATCATAAGTACTCCACCTCTGTCGAGCTTCACTAAGCTTCTCGCTCATAAATGCTACAGGCCGCTTCTCCTGTGACAGAACAGCCCCTATTCCCACACCACTCGCATCACATTCAACCTCGAAAACCTTTTCAAAATTTGGAAGAGCCAAAACTGGTGCAGTGCATAACTTCTCCTTAATCAAAGCAAAGCTCGTCTCTTGTTCATGACCCCATTGGAATTTTCCCTTTTTCATGCACTCAGTAATAGGAGCAGTAATAGTACTGAAATTCCGCACAAACCTCCTATAAAACGTAGCTAAGCCATGAAAACTTCGTACCTCAGAAACAGTTTTAGGAGCTGGCCATTCTCTGATTGCTCGCACTTTCTCCTCGTCCACCTGAATTCCGTCCTCACCAACCACAAACCCCAGAAATAATAGTTTGTTAGTGCAGAAAGTACATTTTTGCAGATTGATGTACAATTTGTTTTCCTGCAAAACTGCCAAGACTTGACGAAGATGCAACAGATGTTCTTCTTTTGTACGACTGTAGATCAGAATATCATCAAAATAAACCACTACAAAAGAACCAATAAAAGGACGAAGCACCTGATTCATCAACCTCATGAAAGTACTCGGGGCATTAGACAACCCGAATGGCATGACCAACCACTCATACAACCCCTCCTTGCTCTTGAATGCTGTCTTCCACTCATCCCCATGCTTAATACGAATCTGGTGGTATCCACTGCGAAGATCAATCTTTGAAAAGATTTTAGAACCCTCCAATTCGTCTAACATGTCCTCCAAACGAGGAATGGGAAACCTGTACTTAACAGTAATTTTGTTAATGGCCCTGCTATCGACACACATTCGCCACTGCTTATTTTTCTTTGGGACTAACAAGACAGGAACTGCACATGGACTCATACTTTCACGAATGAACCCCTTCCTCAATAAATCTTCAATTTGTTCCCGCAGAATTTCACACTCCTTCGGACTCATGCGATAATGTGGTAGGTTTGGAAGACTAGCTCCCGGCACCAAATCAATTTGATGTTGAATATCGCGCATTGGTGGAAGTTCATTAGGAAGATCTTCCAACACCAACTCTTGAAACCCTTTTAATATCTTCTGTACCTCTAAGGGGATCTCGATTTCTTCCTTGGCAGCAGTTAATAGCCCTTTCACCACAATTGGAAACACCATCTCAGCCTCCTTCATGTCCTTCCCCATGTCAGATTCATTGATGCTCACTATCAGGAAGTTATTCTTCGGTCCTGTAGTACTACCGGCCGGTGCTAATGCAATTTTATGGGTCTTCCACATAAACATCACCACGTTGTCCCTACCCTTATGAGTTGCATCAACATCCCACTGCCATGGACGACCTAGCAGAATATGACAGGCATCCATATCAAGTACATCACAACGTACCTCATCAGAGTAGTGTTTTCCAATCGAAAGAGGCACTTTGCACACTTCTGTAACTCTTTCACAAGGTCCTTTTTTCACCCAACCTAGTGAATAAGGGGCGTTGTGAGCTTCTGTAACCAACTGTAGATGTGCCACTAGCTTCTTGGACACGAAATTCTCACAACTTCCATTGTCCACTATAAGGTTGCAAACCTTATTCTTCACAGTACAAAAGGATTTGAAAATACTATGACGTTGTCCTTCTTCTTTAGGAGCCAACAACATTCGTTGGAGTACCAAGTTGACTCTTTCTGAACTCTCCTCTGTGGCGAATTCAGCTCCCTCATAAGGATCCGACTCCTCCGACTCTTCTTCGTACCCTTCTGATCCATCCATGATAACTAGTTGCCTTCGACCTTCAGGACACTCATGAGACCTATGACCCTGCTTCAAGCATCTGTAGCAAGTGATTCCAGCAGGCTTAGAATATGGATTTTTATTACCAGTAGGTCCAACTGTAGTTCCCTTCGAAATAGGAGTCTTTGGGTTTGGGGTTACTCCTTGATTCTGAGGGATTTGTTTTCCTGTTTCTGCTGGGACACTGGATGACGCAGTAGAATTCCTGGAGTAAGGAGTTCTCTGATAAGACCTGTTTTTCTCCAACATCTCTGCTTTCGATGCAAAATTCGAAGCATCAGCTATGGTCCACATGTGTTGCATACCGATCTTCTCCTGTATGGACGATCGTAGACCACTGACATACCTTGCTATTCTCTGATTTTCAGTTTCTCCCAAGTCATTACGTTCCGCAAGACGTAAGAAATCGTCTGTGTAGTCGTTCACTGTTCTGCTACCTTGCACGCACTCGAGGTACAGACGATATAGTTGCTGCTCATAGTCCTTAGGCAAGAATCGGTCTTTCAGCAAGCCCTTCATCTTCTTCCATGTGTGAATTTTTGACTTCCCTTGCCTTGTTCGAGAAGTTTGTACTTGGTCCCACCAGTTTGAAGCACTACTTTTCAGTTTCCACGCAACCATCTTCACCTGTTTGGACTCTGGGATCTCCATGATTTCGAAGAATCTCTCCACTTCTACTAGCCAGTCAAGAAAATCCTCCAACTTCATGTGACCTGAAAAAGTTGGGATTTCTGCCTTGACCCTGTAGTCGCCGCCTCCTACAGCAGGTCGCGCCACTTCTTCCTCAGGTTCTGACTCACTTGAGTCTTGATATTGGGGTTGAGGTCGTGGTTCCCTTCTTCCCCGATTTCCCTGATTGCCCTGATTCTCGTTCAACAACCTTCTCATCTCTCCCATCAGTTGAGTTGTT
This sequence comes from Fragaria x ananassa, assembly GCA_034370585.1. NCBI lineage: Eukaryota > Viridiplantae > Streptophyta > Magnoliopsida > Rosales > Rosaceae > Fragaria > Fragaria x ananassa. Next base: position 12,502,047 of record CP139762.1, on the reverse strand, counting down.
ACCTGGGTGGTAATCTGATTTGTTAAAGCAGCAAGTTCTGCTCTAGTAACAGGACTATCATCGTTACCGGCCATGGATCGTTTCACAAGCGATAGAAGACAGGGAAAACCTGCTCTTGATACCACCTGACACAGCGGAGTATATAGGTTAACAAGCGATTAACCTAGAAAGAACCAAGATAAACTGGAATCCACCAGAGTTTGAGAAAAGTTCTCGTTTTTGATTGATAATATGAAAGATAAGTCTAGCAGCCACAAAGAGGCGCTTAAATACCGAAACAAAACCCTAGGGCGCTAACAAAAGGCCTACTCAAGCCCATGGGTCGAAAATAAAATAAAACCAAAAATAAATAAAGTCTTAAAAAGGCCCAATTCTACTCAGACCTGTATTTTACCGATTTTACCTTTCCTGCGAGCAAGCTGTTCTTCAATCTTCAATGCCATCTGTTCTACATCAATTCGTCTAACTCAATTTTAAATAACCCTAAAAGCATGTCTTACTTAGATAGAAAAACCACAAAGTCGAGGCTCTCATAAGTTCATTGATAACAGAGAAAAAAAAAGTTCCACAATTGCAATTACTCCACAACAATGTATCTGAAAATATACCTGGAGTACTTCCCTGTCAACAACCTCGGTCATTCTAGGAGCTCTTTACATAGCTGTATCAACTTCTCCTCTTTTTACTCCCCTCTCTGCACCATTCAAAATCATGATATAACCAAACTTGTTTTGTTATTGTGCTAAATTTATTTTATATATTTTCCTGCACATTTCATAGCTTACTCTTTGTAGCTTGTACGCCCGAGTTCAGTTTCTAGATGAGCATAGGTCACTCTAATAGAAACTTCATACAAATAACAGAACTCAAATATACACCCAATCACATTCACAATCAGCTGTAAATCATACCACACTTATTCTGGAAATTGTTTCCACTGGACAGAAACTCATTGGTTTACCTAAGGACATCTGTAACCATTTTAACCATTTAGCAATTAGCAATGAACAGTCATGTCGTAATGTCGTAACTTTGAAGCTATAATGCAATAGTTTTTTTTCCCCCAAGCTGAGCGTACCTCTAGGCCTTAGCAGTTGGTAGTCCATTTACTGCTTTGCATGAGTCAAAACTGCAGATTCCACATTTGTCTGCCAATTTCAACCCTCATTTTTGCCTCCAAATTCAACAATAATACAACCCCAACCAAACAAAGTGAACTCCTTTTCAACTCCAGGAACATAATTATTCAACCCTCGCGCCCTATGTTACTGTAGAGATCCACAACAAACCGAAATCGATAACCCACGAAAAAAATTAACTTATATATTGGACTATCCACGTAGATTGGCGTCTCAGACTGCAGTTGAGAAATGAAGGAAACAAAAAACCCAATCGAAAATTAGGTTCATATGAGTAAACCAAATCCAATCAATTAGTTAGAAATAAAAAAGCAAAAACAAAGATCCCTACCCACTTACCCAAATATCTCTTCCTCTCCATCATAAGATAATTAAGAAAACCCAGTAACCCAGATGATGGTATGTCTTGACTCAGAGACCAGACGGAGAGAGCGAGGAGAGCAAGAGAAGAAAAAGAAAACATCTGCTGCTGCAAATAAACCACGCGTAGATGGAACTAAAAACTACAATAGATGGCTGCCAACGATGGAACCACGTGGGACACAGAATGAGTAACATTGTCAATAAATAAAACGGAACCAGAGGCAGCACCGTCATTCGGCACACGGAATGAACAGTACTACTTCCTTAACGCATGTAATTACGATGATTTAGGGCTTGCTAGAAAGTTGCCCCGCGTTAACGGGATTGGTTAATTTCTCCAATATTATATTTGACTCTTCCTCTGATGTGATATTCATCAAATGAATCACCATGGAGACACTAAAGAAAAGCTAATGTAAAATCTGTGAAAACAAAGCAGCTTGTAAGAAGTAATATAATTTTCTGTTATATTGTCATTGTATAGAGTTGTAAGATGAATATTCTCCATAAAAATAGGACAAACCACAAAAGTGATGTTAGCTAATTCATACTTTTTATACAAACAATATCAAAAAAGAGGGATTTAATGTAAATAAAATATTCTAATTTCTTTCGGTCAAAAAAAAAGAAAAAGAAAAAAGGATTCTGATTTTTCCAAAACAAAACATCAATTGTTGTAAAAGAAAAGAAAGTTTATAGAAGATGATAATAGAAAAGGAAAATAAATAATTACATATGAGAACTCAGTAAACCACTATTGGTTAATTTATCTAAGAAACTAATCTAATCAAACATAGGTGTCAGAGAAGACTGACCTGGTTTGAACTGCAACAGTCTCTGCAGCAATTTGAAGAGATATTGTTTGGGATAAAGATTTTCATAGTCTGAAGGTCTCTTGATGACTGTAGAGAAAATAGATTCGTAAAATATTTTGGTGTATTTACCTTGATAATGCGACATAAGATCGTCCATGAGTAGATTAGTGAGAATTCATAGATTTTGTAAATCATCTTTGAATACTACATTTCTTGTGTATTTATTTTGAATACTATCGTTATTGTTTATTAGAATTTTTAGATGATCTTTTGGCGTAGCTTTTGACAGTGCAACATAAAGTTGTCAATGGTAAAAATTGGTTCAGTTCAGAAAGATATACACCAACCTGATTTAGTGTTTGACCTTGACTTTTATTTAGTATAGTCATTGCATAACATGATTTTACAGGAAACTGATGTCGTTTAAATACAAATAGCCATTTGTTTAAAAATCTTTTGTCCAATATTGTTACATGTTAGTATTTTTGCCTCTATTAATCTATCAAATAATTTTGTCACTATCAACCTTGTGTCATTACATAAGCCAAACATTTGATTTATGTTTCTTAATAACATTATTGGCATGTCAACTTTTAAAATTAATTCATGTGTTGGTAATCCACTAAACTCAAGCTGATTTAAAATTTATGTTAGATATAAAAGATCGATGTTTTCATTGCTACCAGAATCTGCTGAGATTGTTTCTGAGCTATAATATGTAGTTTTATCATCATGCACTAAATTTATAGCGTAATTGTTTATATTAAGAGCAGTTGAGTTTTATGATGTAACAATCACGTATTCTTTTAAATAATCAATGTTATTGTAGTTAATATCAAAGTTAGGAGAAGTGGCCAAAAAAATTGATTTTATAGGATATGTGTAAAAACTTTAGTAAATGCTCTGGAATTTCAATTCATGACATATCCTTATCATCTGTATGCAGTATTAATTGTATTCGACCTTCACCAATGATCTGCATATTTGAAATTCAAAGAGCCATGATCTTTAAATTGATTGTATTAATATTTTATTAACATTAGAATGAATGCTAATTCTGAGACCAGATGGCTAATCAGAGTTGCACAGTCTAGCGGGAGCAACCATTCTTGTTATTTTTCAGAGAGATGAATACCAACTCTAACTAAAAGCATCAATCAAAAGGAGAGGGGCATTTTGCTTAATCCCTCCATCAAACAAGTATTTTAATGAACACCAACTAGTAAAGAGTCCATAATGTTTTACCGGCAACTATATTTGTTTCTAAATGACGGTGACATAATAGAAAAATCACAAGATATGGAGACAAAAAAATAAAAAAATAAAAAATGGCTTCACCCAAATGAAAGAACCACCAATGAATTTAATCCTCCCCATGTCCGAATTCTAGATACATCCCTGAACAGAGATAGGACCAGCAAGCACGATTTCATCCAAATTCGGGTATGACTTCTCTTCACGGCCGTCACCCGAGCTTGGATCATTCAACAGGAACACATGAAACGGGCCCTTTTTCTTGTGAATACCAAAAACTGACCATTTGAATTTTTGAACATTTTAACACAAATGGATCAATTAGTGTAGTGCATTTTAATATATTCTTTGTTTAAAGAAAACTCTAATAATTCGTCAGACCATATATACTAATGAGATCCATATATATTCTTTGTGTTTCGTACATCTGCCCACAAGAAAAACTATAAACATGAATTCAAGACCAATAACCCAGTCATGGCTCTTTGAATTTCAAACATGCAGATCATTGTTCTTAACACATGTAGCGGTTCAAGTAAAGTGAAAATTTGAAAGCAGATATAAATAGACTTAAATTTGACACTGACTTAAATTTGGGCAACAAAGAACTACATGGAGTAGAAGTGTAGAACTAACCAAGACGTTTTAAGCCTAAAAGTATTGCATCAAGAAATTATATGCAAACCAAGTAACTGGAGAATTGTGTTGTTTGAAAAAATTTATAAATCGGAAGAGCATTTGATAGAGAAAGCATAGACTAAAGAAAAGAAGAAGAAAAAACACAATTTAAAGACACATCAGATTTAACTACACCTCACAAAATATAGGAACCGTGAGAGAAGAAATCATCTTCGTGGAACAAAATGATTTGAATGGCACACCTAAATTAGAATCCAAGTTTTAACACAATATATACTAATCACATAGTTCCCACCTAATAGAAGTATATCAAGATATGGCAACATTACCAAAACGTTGGCCTGAAGCTACTCTAAAAAATCATTCTGTCATCAAATAACCCATACAACACAAAGAATACATAAACAAACTTTATTAGTAAACTGAAAATAACAATGCTACGTCAATGATCAAAACTACTTAATTACAAAGACCACTGATATAACCACTACTTCTAAGTCCAACAGCCTTTTCTCCAATTTCACTTGCTGTATCAGAAGGTAAGAAGTGGTTACTATAACAGTTGTAGATTTTTATTTATCGTTGTGGGCAGGATACGATCAAAACTGCATCGCTGCTAAAGCCAATGAGTACCATGTTCTTGTCAAAACTAAAAATCAATTGTATCCATAGAAAGCACTCAGAGCAAATGAACTACTTGAGGGGAATATGTTAAGAGTTGGAATTGTTGTATTCTGTAAAAAAGAATTTAATCTACTATACTCCATTATTGAATTTTGAAGAATCAATCTACTAAAAAACAAGGTAAACATTTCCTATAAACAGACATAAAACCCGCGCTCTGCTGCAGACTGAGGGAAACCAAATTTGTATTCATTTTATATTAGGTGAAGACATTGGGAAGAGTGGACCACGGTGAAAATTCTTTCTGGCAATAGACAATCAAATAGTGTGAAAAAGGACAAAGGAGACTACATTATCTAACATAATAGAAAGCGATATATGCGTGGGTTTATGCATCTATTGTAGATTATAACACTAAGAATGGCCAACTGATATATCAACTTGCAAGTTTATATCAGGTCAACTACTGTTGCAGGTTAACTCATTTCATTACTGACAGTTAACTCATGAGAGTTTGGAAATTGAAGTACCTGAGAGCCTACCATTTACCAAAAAATTGAATTACTTTACCAAAATACACTCAGATTCCAATTCTAAAACCTGGAATTCAATACACTTAGTTTACCATACTGCACAAATCAATGTCATGAATTGAAGAGACAAAGATACTAACCTGGAATTCTTGGAGCTGATATCAGGAAAAGATTTGGATTCTTGTCCCCAGACAAACCCCTTCTCTTCTCCTTTCTCCTCTCCTCTCTATCCTCGATCGTTGTTGAAATTTCTGGAATTGCTCTCTCTGACAAATCCCTAATCCTCTCCTATCTCCTCTCTCTCACCTCGATCTGAAAACGAATTAGATTCGGTCACTAACCACACCCTTTGTAGATACAAACCCAGAAAAATCTCTCCTCTCCTTTCTCTTCCTCTCTCTCACCTCGATCTAGAAACGAATTGGATTCGGCTACTCAGCCTTGAACCTTAATCGGTGCTCTCTCCTGATAATCAGCAGTTGTCGAAATTTCTAGTCTCTGAAAATTATACTACTAACCGTCTATAGTTCTAGTGTTCTCACGATGTCGGTGCACTCTGAAAATGTCGAAATTTCTAGATCCACGCAGGTCCAACACCAAAGCCCAACACTGCTCACAGGAACAGTAAAAACACTGTACACGTGAACAGGAATCCACCCGACGCAAACTAGTATAATGTACCAGGAATATCACCCGCGCGCTGCTCCGGTGTTTTTCTAAATTAAAATGAAGAACTACATAGTATTGCACTGTGATAGAACTATTTTGACATACACAATATGTTTGATTGGAGCTAATACAAGTGAAGTGATAGAAGTAAGATGTTGCTGAACAACAATGAATACCTGCAAGTAAAAGGATAATATAATGCCTAACTTTTGCATAATATCTGAAACTATTCAGATATGGAACCGTATTATAAAGTCTTAACTTCAAACAAATGTTACGTAATTCTTAATCAGTGCCCTCATAATGCAAGTAAAGAGAACAATAAAAGTATCACAATAAAACTACCAATAATATGCAAGACCTAGCACCGGCAATGATGAGACTTTTTAGTAGTGAAAGTTACCAATTTCCATCAGTCTTAAAATTCTTGATCGAAGTTAGTTTCAACACTTTGCATGCGAAATCCAGTAACCACTGAGGACAATAGAAAGAAACTGTGAAGATTAGAAGAAAGTTGTAGAGCTTAGTGCGTATATAAATCATGCTCCAGACAATTAGGCAATGTATATTCTGAATGATGATGTTATACCAAGATTCATACGTGAGTATAAAATAGAAATAAAATCTGTCACCACATTGTTCACCAACTCTGCACAATCAAATGCTAGTGTTCAAAACATTTACTTCACCAATTGGCTAAAAAGCAAAAGATGTACACTAATTCACCTTTTCCTGAATGCTCAGAATAATGATAAAAAGTAGCAAATTTGATCTAATTCCTATCTGAATCTTGCTAATTAAGAGTTTATACACTGATTCAGCAGTGTCCAGAATGGTGCTTAACAATTCACTGATCTATGATAAGCATGTAAAATGCCAAATTGAAACTTCAAAACTACTCAAGTATCACATATATCTAATACCATGTTTACTGACATTTTTTATTTGTATGTTAAAAACGGTCTCTAGCACCAACATATTCACTGATATTGATAATGTATTAAGAAATAAGGTAATTATTTCTCGTCATTATTATGCAGATACATATTGAAAAGAAATAAAGATTTTTTTTCCTATTTTCGACTTAACTCTAAATGAGCAGCAAATTTGATTTAGTTCCTCCCTGTATAGAAATATAACTGAGAGATACAAAGTGCAACAAAGAGGAAGCCCTTGAAAAGAATCAGTTTACCTTATAAGTTTCTAATCTTATGTCTGGACTAATGATGCAACTATTGTATCATCTCTTCACCCTTCCCTTTCAGATATGCTAGTATAAAGCTGATAACCAGAAACTGTTCAGATGAAGGAAAAAAAAATTGATTCTAAATGAACATAAAGAAATAGAATTTAGCAGAAAAGTAATATAGACTGAAAAAATATTATGCAACAACAAATTCATGTTGTTGCAATCCACGAAAAGAAAAAAGCCGAACCTGAAATGCATATCCTCTAAGAAATCAGTAACAAACAGGCACATCAAGAGCAACCGAAACCTGCCAGCAAAATAATACAATAATTAGTTAACCTTTCAGCTAATATAGTAAACATAAGTAGAAGAAACTTCTAATCTAATGAAGATAACATATAAAACTGAAAGAAGACGTATAAAAATGAATGAAAGCATCAGTTCGCATATGGACCATAACACAGTAATTAAATTTGATTAGATATCTCTATGTAAAGAATTAGTTTGCATATGCAGATATAACTTTAAATAGAAAAAGAAATAACAAAGTCATCTCTGTTCATACTTTCGTATTAATTATTTAAATTATGTATATAAAGAACACTTCTAATGCTCTAAGCAAGAACAAAGTCAGGACTTAGGATTGATTGGTTGAGAGTAAGTTTAAGTTTACTGCAATTTTATTCGAGTCCAATGGTCATTTTTAGGAAAAAGGTGGTCATCAAATTGATTATAAGTGCTTACCGTGGATAGCAAAAAATATTTACAGCAATATGTCAAATAGAAGAAACTGCAAAAACTAAATTGAATGTAGAAGTGGAAATGGAAATGGAATAAAATAGTTGACAATGAACAACAGAATAATTTCTATAAACCACTAATGGAAGACTCTGCACTACAGTGTAGAATACATGAAGAACCATCTACTGTCAAGAATTATATGAAAACTGAAAGAATAAAATATGCAGGTCAAAGGAGCAAATAGATGAAACCATCCATTATAAGTTAAGGTGAAAATTAGGGGATGGCGCTGCTAAATGTATTTCAAACCCTTCTTTGAGCTAATTACTTGTTTACAAAAACATAAACTTGCATAGATTATAAGCAGCATACTTGTATATTTAAATTGTATTTGACATGATTAATTTTATACTATATTAGAAAGACAAATGATTTTTTTTCACCCTGCAGAAGCAAATTTTTCTGATCATCCATTCATTACTGCGAAACTTATATGCAACTCACATGTTAGCAAAGAAATAGAGAAACTTATAAAAGACATACCTGTATAGTTGAAATGTGTTGCCCTTTGAAGCCAAAATTTAAGCAGCCTTAAACATGCAGTTCACATGTTAGCAAGAAAACCACAAAAAACTGAAAAAGAAAGAACCTGAGGAGAAATTGATTCACAGACGGTTGCACTTTCTCACAACAGGGAAGCTAGCTTACTTAAACATATTAATAACTCAGATGATATGCTTTTGTTTACCCAGATTCTTCCAATCTCCTCTTTCTATGTCATTCAGAAAACCTAGACACAACGAACAAAGCTTATTATTTTTAGAGAGATTGTAGATGTTGGGCAATCGAATTGCCAAACTCGCAATTCAAAAGCCACATCTGAAACCCAGAGTAAAAAAACCTCTTCCACTGTACTATGTTATAGTTCGATTCCAACGCAAGCTAAAGCAAAGAGCTTACCTTTTGCTTTGGCGGTCAATTCACCCATACATAAACCGTAGCAATGAATCCATAATCAGATTGTTGGAGTGTCTGAAGGACATGCAAAATTAAGATCAGTAGGAGGATCAATTGAAATCTGGATTTTTGTGGGGATTCTACAATCAAAAGTTCAGAATCACAACACCTTCAAGATCGGAAAGAGATCATCAAAGATACGAAGCTTAGCAGAGGTAAGCACACCTGGATGTACCAAAGACGTACAATCGAGCAATCCTTCAGATTTTGTCCGGATGTTGGAGATTCGAGAGAGATAGAGAGCCGGAGAGGAAAACCTGATCAGGTGAGAGAGGAAAAGTGAGGAGGATTTCGGAGATTCGAGAGAGCAAAGGATCAGGAAAGAGAGAGACAGAGAGGGATCTTGGGCGAGAGAGAGTGAGAAGAGCAACCCTTCCCATAGAGATCGAGAGAAGGCGAGAAGAGTCCAGAGTCTCTGGGAATGCAGACAATTGAAGGGCAAAAACCGCCTTTTTACTGTCATTCACTAACCGTCCCCGACGGAAAATAGATATACGTTAAACCAGTAGACGGTCAGATTAAAAAAAATAATATAGAAATATGGTGGTGAAACATATGAATTGTTATGAACGGTTAAGATTGTGTCGTGTAAATACACGTCGTGCATACAAGAATTTCCAGTTAAACTAGAAAGTTCTTATCCTTGTCGATACTCGATAGAACATTTCACTCAGTCTTTGGACTATCATTTCCATGAACAAGAGAGAATTCAATTAGGAGCAAGACTATGAAAGTACCAAGTAGAAAAATAAATATTGAGCTTTCTTCAAATTTTGAAGACTATAGATGTTGCAAATATATTCATTCATTCAAAACCCCAATCAGTTTAGAAATATAGCTGAACTTTTGGTATTGAAGCAGGTTGTTTTCTTTCTATTTGTCAAGAAATGTTTACATTAGTCATCAATTTTTGTTGAAATTGATAGTAAAATTGTATTGGTAGGTTTACAGCTGCAGCATGCTGTGATGCTCTTGTTTCATCTGTTTCAACTAATTGATATATGTCACTGCATAATTGCATTTTGATGTATTGTCGAATCAAGTTCATCTCCACTTACAAACCTTGAACCCGGTAAGTCTGCCATAAAAGAAGTCAGCAACGTCTGGTGACGATATCTAGTCCCCGTAAAAAGCTTCTTCCCTAACTTCTTTGGACCAAAACTAAGTTTTGACACCTGAAATATAAAACACATTGGACTAATATGGTAGAATAAACTTTAAAGTTCATGGATTATGACAGACTTTTAATCTAGAAGTTAGGATTGGTATCCATTTAATTTTTTCATGGACAGATTGGACTCATCAACAGCGGGAGAGAAAGGTCCCCAGCAATTTTGTCACAAATGTTTTCAATATGGGATTGTGCATCAGAAACTTGGTTACACTTATTTCTCTTTTCAAAACTGTTCAGTGCTAGAGCTATAACCGCAAGTTGTTCTTTGATTGTTCTAGAAGTCTTCTCTAGCTGTAACCACATTACCACTTAATTATCACCTACAACACTCATATAGTAGAGTATACATGCAAAAAAAAAACAGCAACATATCAAGTGAAAGGAATAGATGCTTTTTAGTCCAATGCTCACCAATGCTTTCAAAAATCAGAAACTTACCCATGCTTTTGTGTCCTCTTGCTCATAATGACTGTGGCATTTGATACCCTGTGCAAATGAAAGAAGTAGATGCAAAAACTGAGACGAAAATACTAAACATCAAGACCATAGGCAAGTTGAAAATTCAATGCTGATATGCATCCTATCAAAAGGTATTTACTATTCATATCTTTAAATGCATCTTGCATGTTTCATCAAAAAAACTAATGAAGTATTCCAAGTAATCAATATTGATTAAAACTTATCAGTAGGCAAAGAAGTCTTGATACTTGACTTCCTAATTTGATTAGCAGCTAATGACATTCAAAAATGAAAGCATTGACTTTTAGCATTCAAATATAAGAGTACTAACCTGGACCTCGTATTTGCTTTCCCAGCTCCAATTTTTTCCCAAATTTAGACTTCCTCTTCTTCCTCTATGCTGAACAATACACGTCCGACTATGCTATGGACAACTTGCAACAACAATCTAAACAACATCAAATAGTCACATATTATTACCAACCGTAAACCATAATATCAAATTGTTGGTGTGAAACTAAAAGCAAGAATAAAGACTATATGCAAGGAGTGAGAAGGGGAGGTCTGTGTGATAAAGTAAAGGTGAGTATTTACAACTATCACTACAGGAAAATCGGTCTTAGCCAACGGAACATATTCATCGCCTAAGACAGAATATCTGTCGCCTAGGATCTTGGCAGACGTAAAGTCCATCTCTTCTAAGTTCCGTCACCTAAGTAGCGTGAGGTAGATACTTAGGCGACAAAAATTAAACAAGTCGTCGACTAAGAACTATCCTACCGGACGGATCTATTGCTACCTCATCGACAACAAGATTCGTCGATAGGAATTCTTGTCGACGGAAGATATTTGTCGAAATGTTTCTTAGACGACGAATCAGAATGTTTCCTAGCCGACAAAATATGCGTCGGTAAGTATGTATGCCGATGAATATTGTTCAGTTCTTAGGCGACGAATAGTTCGTCAGTAAATATTTTTACCGACGAATCTTGTTCTGTTCTCAGGCGATGGAATATTCGTCGGTAAGTATCTAAACCGACGAATTTATATCATGTCTTAGTCAACGGATATTTCTGGGTCCGTTGGTTAGGTACATCTTAGGCGACGGAATGTGATGTTTTCGTCGAGTAAGTCATTTTTTTAACTGCGAAAAAATGTTATTTTTGTGTAAATTACCTTATTTACTGTTTCAAAAATTACATATCAGTAATTCCAATCAAACACATACATATACATATATACCGGAAGCATTGGATTTGAAAAAAATATTCATATATTGGTCATGATAACTAGCTAGATGGAAAAATTACATTAATGTTCATATATGGGCAAATTACATTAATTTTCATATATACAAAATCAATAATGCCAAACGGTATTCTCGTCTACTCCTATGTCGCCTAGATTATCGTTATTTTGTGGGGAAACATGTGGAGGAGGAAAAACAACTGGAGGAAATTCAACCGGAGGAGGAGGAGGAGGTGGCATACCTAGGCGCTCATATATGACGGCAAACTGGGACTGCATAGCGCTATACATAGACTCCACTTGCAGGGCACACTGTTCGGCCGCCTGATATTTTTGTTGGGCACACTCCTCTGATTCTTTTAGTCTCTGCTCATAGCGCTCCTGCAGCTCTAGGAGTTGATGCTCATCAACTCTAGGAGGACGACTACGTGAAGTAAAGCCATTTGAAGAATGACTCAAGTCTCACTCACCTACTCGTCCCATCCCTCTGATCTCCTTTCCTTTCCGAGTTTTCAGCACCGTACCCAACACCTCAATTTGTTGGGATTGAACACTCTCCACAATCTCCTCCTCCGTCGCGTCAGGGCGTTGTTTCCTAAATACATACTTTCGCCCATTGACCTCATCAACCATGTCATTCTACATTTAAAATACATCAATTAAGCGCTAACTTGACATTATGCAGAAACAAAAACCAATAACCAAATATAACTATTTACAGATAGCTCATTTTATGTGTACCTAATAAACTTTACATTTTGCATAATAAACTTCATAAGTGCATGTATCAAATAATAAAATAGTAAAAGGAAAGACACTTACATAATGCTTGGTCGTAGCTTCATCACCGACCCTGACATAGGTCTTCTCAAAACCTTTGATAATTGGAAGTTCCTCCCCTTGTATTATGAGTTTCTCCATTGTGTAGATGATAGGAGAAGACCCCGTGTGGTGGTGCATAGTCTTCTCCCCACGGTTCCGTTTGTTTGTCAAGGAGAGTCTCTAATAAAAAATGAAGGTAATTTAAAAAAAAATGAAGGTAATTTAAAAAATCACCTTGAACTCATCTGACTCGAAGTGAGAGCATAGAAACTCCCACTAATCCTCTTTCCCAATGAAATCTGAAGGCATCCCAGAGGCCCCTTTCCTCAGATAAGCTTTGTGGCACTGGTACTTCCAGTCCTTGTACCTCTCATGTGCCCTCTTCAGTATCTAATTGAACATTGGCTCATCATTTTCATCCCACTACTCATACTTCGCCTAAGTAACAATTAAAAAAAAACAAACTTGTTAAGCACTGAAATAAAATAAACTTATGTAATTAAGTAAATTTACTTTTCAAACTGTTTTCAGTGTTACTTACCGACATTGCATTCCACACCTTCCATATCTCCTCCTGATCAAGGTCGTATAACGTCCTTGCCCTCATTCCCACCAGACTCCGTATGACGGAACCGATATCATGTATCACCAAGCTGTTTACCCCCCTCACGCTAGGGCCTTTTACACGGGGGCAATACTCCAGCTTGATCTTCTGCCCCGTTGCTGCAACGATATCCTCCGCCTTCTTTCCAGAACATAAACCCCGCTTTTTCTTCGGGGCCGGAGCTACAATTAATAAACGTACATACAAAACATAAGCACTTGAAAAGTCAAAAAAAACGGAAGTAGTAGTAAGCAGGCGCGCATGCAGGCACTCTGGGGCGCGCATGCAGGCACCCTGGGGCGCGCAGGGGTGTACTGCTACTGATTTCAAATATTTAAAAGAACGCTTAATTTACCTGTTGGGCTTCTAACTTTCAACCGAATGTGGTCGACGATGCGTCTTAAAGATTCAGGTGTCGGTGTAGATGATGGAGATCCCGCTGAACTACTGTTAACGGGAGGGGCCGCATGATTAAAGGGGGAGCCCCTGGTGGTACTGTCCCAGCTGGCATGGGGGTAGGCTCACTGCTACTACCCGCTGAGTCGACGCTCTACCGTATAGACTCCATCAAGGCACTGGCCTTAGTGGCTCGGTCCTTCCTCTTCCCAAAAAACATGGTCTTGCACATGAATAACACACAATTGTTATAGCTACACTAACAAGAAACTATAATAGGGAAAGCAACATGTATGAACCCGTTCCAAGACAAGAACCCCTACAATGTCAGCAGCCAAACAAAATGAATAAAATCAATTTAAGCATATGCTAAACCAGCTCCATTATTCATCATAGAAACACCTCTCATTGCAGCAACAATTCAAACTAATTTCAAGAAACATACGGACATACATCATGTATTTAGTCAATTATGAATGCATACATTCAAGAATTAATCTATCTTTCCCAGTAGTAGTATAGTATTAAGAATACAGTACCAAAATTCAACACGGGTTCTTCCCAAAATTCATCACAACAGGGGGTATAAGGACTGAGAACGCTGTACCTTTTTTGGAGACAACATGGTTCGGACTTAGTGGTGGAAATTCGGCCAGGTTATCAGCAAGGTCGGAGACAGACGGTGGGAGAAGCGACGAAGTCAAAGCGGCATACCTTTGCGGTGGTGATGAGTGGAGGAGACCGACGCAGCGGAGTCACTACGACAGCGGTCGGGTCGCTGCGGCTGTGATCGGTGGATGGCGGGGGTCTTCGATGGGCTCTACGGCGATCAGAGGGGCATAGTTGGGTGTTGTGTTTCTAGCGATGAGTGTGAGTGAGGAGGAGGTGCGGAATAGTTCTGTTTTGTCAGATGGGTTATATATCCATTTTCTCATAGCCGACGAAACTATTGAATTTCCGTCGCCCTAGACTAGCTACCTCAAGCGACGAAAATATCAAAGTTCGTCGCCTAAGTCTTAATCGTCGGAATATATTTTCTCAGCTAAGACAATTAATCCATCGCCTAACAAAATCAATTTCGGCCAAAAAAAAAAGGTGGAAAATATACCAGCCCAATATTTTGGCGTCCTACGCGATGGAAAAATCACATACCGTCGAGTTGGAAAGCCTAACCCGACGAATTATTATATTTTTGTCGTTTTAGAAATCCAAACTGGCGGAACTAGTGTAGTCCATCGTCTATGTACAAAATAAATTGTATTTGCCGCCTAATATTTCGGGGATACTACGCGACGGAAAATGTTTTTTCCGTCGCGTAAGAAATACGAACACGACGAAACCATCATTTTTCGTCGACTAAGTAGTTTTCAAAAAACAGGTTGGCGAGGTCCCTTCGAGTTATGCGAGGCAAGATAGGAGGTTGGTGAGGCGAGACAAGAACGTTATGCGAGGCGAGATAGGAGGCTGGCGAGGCGAGATAGTCGTTCCTAAGCGACAAAAAGTGGACCCTCTGTCGCCTAAGTATTTCTAAGGCCACGAAATTTCCATGTTCCGTCGAGTAATGTTTTGAAAAATAATTTACACATTTTTTTATATGTACGTCTGAGTAATTTCGTGTAATTTATGAAATGATAGGAGCATAAAATGCGACATTCTTAATGTGTTATTACCTCCATTTGTACTTTGATTACCTCTTATTGTCGTAGAATAGAGTCATAATGTAGAGTCGAAAGTTTTTGATAGAGTTGTGTGTAAAACGTGTTAAACATAAAGGAACGATATAGAAATTTGTCAAAAGCCAATTTGTGGAGCCTTAGAGATGTTCTTATGATTCTGTAAATCTTTTACATTGTCACAAATTGAGTTAACTCTCTGATACGTAGGTGACATGCAGAAGAGTTCATGGGAGAAAGAATCAGGAGAATTGGAGTTATGTCGAAATCATTGCCGGAAGGTCAGACTGTCAGAACAGAGTAACCTACTACCTGCCGAGAGAAGTGTTCTTGATGGACCTTGGAAAGCAAAGCAGCTGATCCATGAAGCCTAGTCCATGAAAGGAGAGGTCCAAACCAAGTCCAATATGGAGAAGATCTAAATTCGGCAGAATATTAAGGAATGTCCAAGTCTTGAAATTCCTGATTAATTTCGGGAAAATTCTTGTGCACATCTCACAACTTCAACGGGCTCTTCAGGACAGCTCACAATGAATCAGAAAACGTGCAAGATATGGATAGAGAGCTACATGAGTCTAGTTTCCAAATCAATTGAAATCACCTCAATATCTATTTTTGAGAGGGATTTATGATGAAATCATCAGATAGAGGTCATTGGGCCGAATTAAGAAAGACTAGGGAAACCTAAACCAACTTGGATTTTACTTGTGTGGCCAGCTTCTCTGGGGTCTTTCTTCTCTATAAAGCATGACTTCAAGGGCAGAAGGATGCATCTCTACCCTTGCAATTACATAGCCGAAACTCTACCAAACCCTATACAGAAAATTACTTAGCTGATTCATCCACCACAAACCACAAGAATCACTCAATCCTTCCATCGATTTTCCCCACACTTGCCAAATCTTCAAAGGTTGTAAAAGTGTGATTTTCTCATGGCTTCTTGTATTATTTTCTGTTTAGTTTCGAACTCTATTGTAATATACTTTTCGATTTTGGTTTTATTTATCAAACATAGTTTTCGGATTTCTTTGTGATCTTTGATTGTTCTATGTTTTGATTTGTAACTTCTTGAATATATGATGATTTCGTGATTTAGGTTTTAGGGCAGTAGAATTTTCTTATGTGTTTTTGATTTCTAATTGATTAATTGTCATGAATTCATGCATCTAAATCAATCCTTGAGGCTGCCTCGGTCATTGTCCTTAAGGTGCGGTTTCATCTACCATAATAATTTTGGATCGATTCATACGTAAAGTTGTCTTGGTCTTTGTTATTAACTTAGGGCGGATTTAATTCTGATAATTTGCATGCTAATAGGATGAGTGACGCCATGCCTTAGATCATGTTTCCGATTGATTCATGTGTTAAAGTGTTTTCTTGTTTAATCTCTACGCAACATGTTTTTAAATGAGTTAGCGTTCATGTTTAGGATCAAGCGCAAAGATGGTTCTAAATACCTGAGGAGTCTTAACAATTAGACAACTGCAAAGGCTCTAATTAGAATCGGAATTGGTTAGAGTCGATGACAATTTGAACGTTGCTGCCCGGCCTTGCATGAAATTGTTATGTGTTCTAGATGGTTTTTTGTGTTACGTGTTGCATGAGTATGTGGATCTCTTGTATATAATAATCTTAGGTTTAATTTTCAGTAGGTTATTCGTTAGAATTAATCAATTTTAAACCCCCAATATTTCGATGTATATATGTGAATACTTGTTTATAAGTTGTTTGATTTCTCTTCTTTATATCGCCCTTTGGTTTCCCTAGCTAGAACGATCCCTACTTGTCCATATTACTACGATTGCAGGGTAATTAAATTGAAGTTGTTTAACCTTGGTTACACGACACGTCATGAAACTAAACCCAAGTTAATTTAAAAATACATATCCAGACTTAATTTTGCCAAATTCAACCTTATTCATAGATAGCATACATGGAGTAGATGAGTCTAAATACATACTGATATATATATAATTTTAGCCTGAGAGACTGTATTCATTTCAGATTTGGAGACTAGTCAGAACTAGTCGTGTCCTTGCCAGTTTTGTCGTGTCGATTGTATAGCGTTTTCCTTTATGATCTTCTTGGGGAAATATTATTGCTTGTTGAGATTATTTTGTCCACTCAATCTGACGTAATTAAATATTTTCCCCTAGGCTTTTCCTTCGTTTTAAATGCCCAGTCTGCAGAGTTCGGATGGGGTCTAGAAGGAGGCGACGAGGCATAGTCACCCATCTTTCCACTACTATTCGCCTGTAGGTTTTCTGTTTAACCCACTAGGATTTTTAGCAGCTTCCGTTGTCTTTCTTGTAGTAGCTTTGTATACTTTCAGAAAAATAAATGTGTATTTTTATTCAGTTATTTGGATTAAGTTGAAGATTTATATTATTGGTTAAGAGAGAGTTCTTTAATTTTTTCGGGTTAGGGTTGTCTATTTTCAAGGGAGGTTTGCCGAGTTCTTCGGTAAATTTTCCTTGGAGGTGGTCCCCGCAGGACTTACCTCGGGTTTCAGGATGAAATTCGGGGTGGGTCTTGACAGTTGTTATCAGAGCTTTAGGTTCCATTTCCTACCTTCTTAATATTATCATATTTGCCTAAGAAGCACGTAGTTCCTATAGAGTGGTGGTCCGACCGCGGCGGATTCACTAGCATTTTATGTTTTGGATACTATGTGTTATTGGGTGGGTGTGATATTTTTGTTAGTCTTGTGTACAGACTACTAAATATGTTTTTTCCTCATGTACTATGCCTCCTAGACGCCGACCCCGTGTAGCTACCTCGACCAACGCCAATGAGGGTGATGAGGTTAGAGGATTAGTTGATTCATTTGGGAATATGCTGAGAGGTGTGTTAGATAGGGTTCAGCAACCACGGTCTGTGAAGAAGAAGGATGTCTTCGATGCTGGGGCAATTGAGTTCAAGGGCGCCAAGGGACCCCTTGATGTGTACACTTGGATAGATAAGATGGAAAAGGCTTTTGAGAGCACTGACCTGCCGGAAGAAAAGAAAGTGAAGATGGCAGTGACTTTTCTAGATGACTCAGCGTATCATTGGTGGACTCTCGCTAGCAGAAGTAGTGGTGGTGCATAGGACATGACTTGGGAGCAGTTTAAGACGCTCTTCTTGGGTCAGTATTTTGGTCACGCTCATCGTATCAGGATCCAGTCGGATTTTCTGAACATGAAGAACGGGGATGATGAGGGTGTCATCGAGTTTGAGCAGAGGTTTACTACCTTGAGCTACCATGTGCCCTATTTGATTCCTGATGAGAGGACCAGGATTGACATGTTCATTGGAGCACTTGGCGGGGTGTATGTAGATAAGATGATCGGTGGCATCTACCCGACTTTTCTTGATGCGGTTACTGTAGCCATGGACATCGAGACCAGGAGAACTTATAGTGCACGGCCCTGAGATTTCGGTGGTCCTAGCCAGGGTCCATCGAAAAAGGCCGCTTCCTTATCCGCTTCTGGATCTTTAGCCGGTAGTGGCAGTAGTGGAGGATCAGGTTCTGGTCCTCGGAGTAGAATTAGAGGACATTACAGGATACCCTTCAGGAGTCAGTTGGGTAGGCAGCAGACTGGTCAGTATAGTGCTGGTGGTAGTTCCCAAGGGGCATCATCTGGTGGTCATACGTTTTCTTTTGGTCAGCAGCAGTCATCTGGATGCTTTGAGTGTGTGGTCATGATCACTTCAAGAGAGACTGTCCTTTGTTGGCACAGAGGACCGCCCCTACCCAGCCAGTCGGTCAGTCTTCAGCTAGAAGTGGTAGTTCTCACAGAGGTTCAACAGCCAGAAGTGGTTCTTAGCAGGGTATTGGTCAGCGTGGACGTCCCATGACTCGCGCTAGACTTCATGCTATGACCTAGCAGGAGGGTTGTACTTCTCCAGATGTCATCATTGGTACGTTGTTCATTTTTGGTTAGCCAGCATTTACATTAATTGATCCCGGAGCCACGCATTTATTTATGTCTAGTAGATTCGCTCTCCATGCCAATGTGCCATAATTGTCTCTTTCAGGCGAGTGGCATGTATCTCTTCCCTCTGGTGAGGTGATGAGAATAGAATGGGTGTTTAGTGGTTGTGAAGTGCTAGTAGAGGGAATTAATTTCAAGGCCGATTTAATTCCTCTAAATATAGTGGAGTTTGATGTGATCTTGGGGATGGACTTCTTGGAGACTTATAGAGCTATGGTGGATTGTTTCCGAAAGGAAGTGGTGTTTCGAAGTCTAGATGGTTTTGAGGTTGTTTTTCAAGGGGAAAGAGATGTGATTTCGAGCTGCTTGATATCAGCTGTGACCGCCAGGAAATTGTTAAGTAAAGGCTGTCAGACATTCTTAGCTCATGTTGTGGATACAAGTATAGGAGTGTTGGAAGTAGGGGATATTCCTGTAGTAAGAGAGTACCCGGATGTGTTTCCCGAGGACTTGTCTGGTTTGCCTCCTGTAAGGGAGATAAATTTTTCTATCGATTTACTTCCTGGAACTATGCCTATCTCACAGACACCTTACAGAATGGCTCCAAAGGAATTGAAAGAGTTGAAGACTCAACTGCAGGAGTTGGTAGACAAGGGTTTTATTCGGCCTAGCATATCTCCATGGAGTGCCCCGGTGTTGTTTGTTAAGAAGAAAGATGGCACCATGAGACTATGCATTGATTATAGGAAGCTTAATCAAGTCACATTGAAGAATAAGTATACGTTGCCTCGCATTGATGATTTGTTTGATCAGTTGAGAGGTGCTTTTGTTTTCTCAAAGATTGATTTGAGATCCGGTTATCATCAGTTGCGGATCCGAGAGAGTGACGTAGCCAAGACTGCCTTTAGATCACGTTATGGTCATTATGAGTTTGTGGTGATGCATTTTGGACATACTAATGCACCTGCAGCGTTCATGGATCTCATGAATAGGGTGTTTAGTCCATATCTTGACCGCTTCGTGATCGTGTTCATAGATGATATTTTGGTGTACTCTAAAAATGAGAAAGAGCATGCCAAACATCTAAGATTGATATTGCGGACTTTGAGAAATGCTCAGTTGTTTGCCAAGTTCAGCAAGTGTGAATTTTGGCTGGATAAAGTGGGATTCTTGGGTCATGTAGTTTCAGTATAAGGTGTTAGTGTGGATCCCCAGAAGGTGGAAGCAGTGTCCAATTGGAAAAGACCCACAAATGTGACGGAGATTCGTAGTTTCTTGGGGTTATTGACGATTTGTACAAGACTTTTCAAAGATTGCAGCTCCACTAACTAGATTGGCCAGGAAGGGAGTCAAGTTCGAATGGTCAGATCAGTGTAAGCAAAATTTTCAAGAATTAAAAGATCGCTTGACTAGTGCTCTTGTTTTGGCGCTTCTAGACGATAATGGGGAGTATGTGGTTTATTGTGATGCTTCTAGACAAGATCTAGGCGGAGTGTTGATGCAGGATGATCGAGTGATTGCCTACGCTTCTAGGCAACTGAAGCTGCATGAGGGGAATTATCCCACCCATGATTTAGAGCTTGCAGCAGTAGTTTTTACTCTCAAGTTGTGGAGACACTATCTTTATGGAGCCAAGTGTCAGATTTTTACCGATTACAAGAGTCTTCGGTATGTGTTCTCTCAAAGGGAGTTAAATATGAGGCAAAGAAGATGGATGTAGTTGATCAGTGATTATGATTGCACTATTGAATATCATCTTGGAAAAGCTACTGTGGTAGCTAATGCTCTTAGTCGAAATCCCACCATATCTTTGTCTCACCTGAGGATGGTTAGAGTTCCACTTCTTTGTGAGTTGCGAGCCACATGAGTGGATTTAGCGGTGGATGAAGTGGGTGCCCTAATAGCTAGTTTCCATATGAGGCCAGTATTGGTGGATAAAGTGTGTGAGGCGCAGTTTAATGATCCTTCCATAGTTCTGTTGATGGAAGGAGCAGCGAATGGAACAGCCGTGGATTTTTCGGTAAGAAAATATGGAACTTTGTTGTTCAAAAATAGGCTTTGTGTTCCAAAGAGGAATGAAGAGTCAAAGATTGAGATTATGGAGGAAGCTCATAGTTCTGTATACGCTGCTCATCCAGGTAGTAAAAAAATGTATCGGATTTTGAAGAATTATTATTGGTGGCCTAACATGAAGAGGGAAATTGCAGCTTTTGTGAGGTGTCTGATTTGTCAACAGGTGAAAGCTGAAAGGCAGAAACCTTCCGGTTTGCTTGAGCAGTTGCCGATTCCAGTGTGGAAGTGGGACCACATCACTATGGATTTTGTTTTCAGTTTACCTCGTACCCGTGAAGGGCATGATGGTATTTGGGTGATTGTGGATAGACTCACTAAATCTGCACATTTCTTGTCGGTGGGAAAGAAGTATACACTGAATAAATTGACTGAGCTGTATGTGAATGAGATCGTAAGACTTCATAGCGTACCTGAATCCATAGTGTCAGATCGGGATCCTAGATTTACTTCTAAATTTTGGGGAACTCTTCAGGCAGCATTAGGTACCCAACTACACTTCAGTACTACTTTTCATCCTCAGACTGATGGGCAATCAGAGAGGACTATCCAGACTTTGGAAGATATGTTGAGATCATGTGCTTTGCAGTTCAGAGGGAGCTGGGATAAGAACCTATCTTTGATGGAGTTTGCTTATAACAACAGCTTCCATTCGAGTATTGGTATGGCCCCTTTTGAGGCACTGTATGGGAAACAGTGTAGCACGCCTTTATGTTGGAATGAAGTCGGAGAAAGGGAACTTTGTGGTCCTGAGATTACCCAAGATACAAATGAGAAGATTAAGGTGGTCAAAGATAGACTTAAGGCCGCTTAGAGTAGGGAAAATAGTTATGCAGATGTCCGCAGGAAAGACCTCGAGTTTCATGTGGGTGATTGGGTGTTCTTGAAACTATCTCCTTGGAAAGTGGTAGTACGTTTTGGTAAGCATGGGAAGCTTAGTCTGAGGTATATTGGCCCTTATGAGATAATAGAGCGAGTTGGCTCTCTTGCCTATCGGTTAGTGTTGCCTCCGGAGTTGTCCAAGATACATAATGTGTTTCATGTATCCATGCTTCACAAGTATATTGCCGATCCTTCTCATGTGCTTGTTGAGCAGCTGATTAGTTTACAGAAGGATTTATCCTATGAAGAGGAGCCGGTTCAGATTCTTGACCGAAAGGAGCAAGTGCTTAGGAACAAGACAATTCCACTTCTCAAGGTGCTTTGGAGAAGTCACCAAGTAGAGGAAGCTACTTGGGAATCGGAGGAGCAAATGAGATGACAATATCCTTATCTCTTTGAGTAGCATGTTTGTAAATTTCGAGGATGAAATTTTTATAAGGAGGGGAGAATTGTCACGCCCCGAACCTTAATTTTTATCTTAATTACTAGCATGGTGGTAATAAGAGTTTTTAGCGTTTTCGTCATTGAGTTTTAGTTCTAAGGTCCCTAGAGGTGTGTTGAGAGACTAATATTTTGAAAGAATTATTGTAGGAGAAAAATATGACGACGGTAAAAATGGTAAATTTTTACTGGTAAAAGGTAATTTTTATTGGGGTATTATTTTTGGGGTGTTAAATTTTGGAGTTGGGTTATGTTTATTTAGTTGGACCGGGCCTTGTTTTTGGTCAAAGCCCGTTTTGTTTCTCTCTCTCCTCCCTCCCGTTTTTCTCTCTCCCCGATTCCTCTCCCGCTGTCGGACTTCCCGTCGCCAGCCAGTCGCCGTCCGGCCACCCAGGGACCGCCGGACTGGTCCCGTTCGAACCCTCGCCTCTTCCTCTCTCTTCCTGGGCCGGTGCCCGCGCGCGGAACGTCGCCGATCGGGAGAAAAGCCCGCCGGAAGGTCCGGCTGCCGAAGTGTTCCCGTCACCGGAACTCCTTCCTCCGGCCGCCATAGCCGGCGAGCCTTGGCTCAAAAGAAAGCCCTTCTCTCGTGCTTCAATCCCTCCAAAGGGCTCCCTCCATCTTGAGCTAGGTAAGGAGAAATCGGATTTTGAAATTCTAGGGCATTTATGTGTGTTTTCGTTCGATTGACATGGTTAGGCTTAGAATTGGAGTTTGTGGTAGTTAGGAATGTTGTAGAGGAGGTTGACATGAAGATGCTGCCAAATTTTGGTGAGCATCGGAGCTCGCCGGAGCTCGCCGCCGCCGAGAAAATGTTTTTGGTGGAGAATTTTATGAGGAGTTTAATGGAATGAGTTTTAGAATTTTTGGAGGAGTTTTGGATAGGTTTTGGAATTGTCAAAGTTTGGTATTTTTGGCGGATTAATAAGTTAAAATCCGGCCGTTGGATTATTTTATGATTAGGACGGTGAAAAGTGATTTTTGAGGATGTCGGTATTTATGGAAAATTGTGGTTGGTAGTGAAGTTAAGATTTAGGACAATAGGCATGGTTGAGCGCGAGAAGCTCATATTTAATTATGCCTATTTTCTTTAAACGTCGGTATTTTATTTAAAGAATTATTTATGTTTTGGAACAGGACGCAAGGAGGCTCGAGCAGAGGAGACCTCCGACCGACGTCATGCTTAGGCCTAAGTTGTGAGTGGACATTTGTTTTAAATAATGTGTTTGAATTGTTTTGTTGTTGAATATTTTTCCTTTGTTGGAATTTGAACCGAAATTGAGAATTTCGGTGTTTATACTCATTTATTGTCGTTTTTTAGAATAGTATATATATGAGAGAACACTAGCTAGCTATATGTGATTTCTCACAATAATGAGGTAAAATGCCATTATGGGGTGACGTGAGCGTTAGACGCATGCGTCGTAGCCTTGTACGACTTTCTACTTATCGAACTTATTCTATGTTTTCACATTCATTCATAGAATTCGTACAAGGAGTAAGCACGTATATATATACCCACTCGGTCGTTTCCCTCATACTAAAGAAAAATGCCATTATGGGGTGACGTGAGCATTAGACGCGAGCGTAGTAGCCTGGTATGACTATCTACTTTCAAGCTTATTCATAAATAGCATACATGGAGTAGACGAGTGTAAATACATACTGATATATATATATATATATATATATAATTTTAGCCTGAGAGGCTGTATTTGTTTAAGATTTGGAGACTAGCCGGAACTAGTCGTGTCCTTCCCAGTTTTTGAGCTGTCGCTTATATAGCTAGCGCTTTCCTTTATAATTTTCTTCGGAATATATTATTGCTTGGCAAGATTATTTTGTCCACTCACTCTGACGTAATTAAATATTTTTTCTTGGGCTTTTCCTTCGTTTTAAATGCCCAGTCTGCAGAGTTCGGGTGAAGTCTAGAAGGAGGCGACGAGGCATATTCACTCATCTTTCCACTACTGTTCGCCAGTAGGTTTTCTGTTTAACCCACTAGGATTTTTAGCAGCTTCAATTGTCTTTCTTGTAGTAGCTCTGAATACTTTCGGAAAAATAACTGTGTATTTTTATTCGGTTATATGGATTAAGTTGAAGATTTATATTATTGGTTAAGAGAGAGTTCTTTAATTTTTCCGGGTTAGGGTTGTCCATTTTCAAGGGAGGTTTGCCGAGTTCCTCGGTAAATTTTCTTTGGAGGTGGTCCCTGCATGACTTACCTCGGGTTTCAGGGTAAAATTCGTGGTGGGTCTTGTCATTATCAAGATAAAATGTTATATATAATATTAAAACATATGATTACATTACATGCAATGCTCCACCTTGTATTTTCTTCATTTTAGACTCCTACATTATTTGAATATTTTTGTTACAAGTAATACATGTGATCATTTGAACTGTGACCTAAAGGAATATCAAATGGGGACAATCATTTTGCATAGTCCATTTTATACTATCTGATTGCATTACGTGAGGAACAAAAGACTTTGAGTCGATCACTCACCTATATATTTGGTATGGTAATATAGATTGTATGAAAGAAGTAGCCATGTCTATCATTGTTTAGGTATGAATTAAGACAGACAATTGTTTGTCTTTTTTTACCCTAAAAGGCTAAAACAATATAAACGACATCCAATCCCCGATTTTCAAAATTTGGTGACTATAAACTTTGATCGATGGCCGAGCTTCAATTATTATTGTATAGATTTATGACAATTCGACCTTGACTAATTTACCATGTATTTCCCCGTAGTTATCATTCTTATTATGAAAAAATCGGCCTTGTAGATCATCATTCCCCCAAATAAATGTGACAAATGTTTATTTAAGATAATTACATTCATGGTTTTTAATTTTCCTTAAAACATAATAATTAAATATATATTAGGTAAGCTAATAATTAAATATATATTAGTTTAGGGTTTTGATGAATAAATATAATAGGATTAATGTATACGATTGACCAAGTACATCAAGATCATAAAAAGAACGACAACGGCTAAAAATAAATTAATAGCGACCTTAGAAAAGTTTGACAAGCTAAATATATTGAAATCGTTTGAGAACTAGTTTACAATCTCGACAAGTCAATTAGAGGGTATTTTCGAAGAATTTTTTAGATACTCAACCAAATTTTAGTGATTTTTGAAAGTTTCTAAGAAAATGTAATATAGGTGGCGTGATCTGGTCCGTCAGTTCTCTCTTGCTTTGATCTGGACCATAAAAGATTGAGCATATACTGGAAACCATGTGATCAAGTACACTGGATCACGCCTGAAGATCCGTATATCTCCAACCCGGATTGTCGACCCGACACGATGACCCGATTGTATCTTCATCGTCTGGTCGTATCACGGCGGCCACTGGCGCCGTTCGCCACGGGCCCCAAGATCTATCTGGTAAGCTTTCTAATCTAGATAAGTCAACTGGCAGGTCCTTCCCTTCCTCCACTGGTGCCGTTCGTTCTCTCGTCCTCCACTGGTGCCGTTCGTTCTCTCGTCCTCCACCGGCGTCGTTCGTTCTCTCGTCCTCCATCGGCGCCGTTCGTTCTCTCGTCCTTCGCTTCCTCTCCTCTCTCTCTCTCTCTCTCTCTCTCTCTCTCCATGTCCACCTCGTCGGCATGTCCTTCCCTTCCTCCTCCGGTATCTCTCTCCTCCTTCTCCGCCTCCGGCTTCCAAACACTTCCCCGTCATCCACGGCCTGCACCTCGAAATCATTCACTCTCTTCCCTCATCCCTAAACTCTCGAAAAACCTAGCCTCCCCGAGCTCGCTAGATCTCTCAAAGAGCCGCTTGTCTCCGTCGCCTCAATCGACCGGATTCCACTCTCAGGTCAATACAGTAAATTTAAGATACTCTAGGTTTTACTGCATTTTTTTTTGGTTTAAACTCACTAACCAAACGTATTCTGTTAGATAAGTGAGTGGTTCAAATGCTCCATTGTTCACTGAATGAGCTCCGTTTACACTAATCGTTTTACACTAATCGTTGGAAATGCCCTAAAATTTATTATGCTAAAAAGAAAATGATAGGAAGAGAGATAAGTGACGCGCAAGCGTGCAGTGGGCATCAGATTCTGGACATTGCAGTCGCACTGCATTGGTGGCGTAGAATGCATGCTACTGGCCCTCGTTATTGCTCATTGGAATTATATTTTTCTTTAGTCTTACGTAGGCGGCAACAATATAAAAAAACTAATTGAAGTAGATAAAAACAATAGATAAAAATTAATCAAGAAAAACTAAAAAAGAGACTGATTGATTGACCATGTATTGTCCCATCACAAAGGTCGTGATGATTACCAAAATTTAAAGTCTGACCAATTTTCTGGAAAAAGATCCTAAAACCCTCACTTCACCCACGCGCCCAACACTTTGAAGAATCATGCTTCATCTGTGTTTATGAGTTGTGTGGACTACACTCTCTTCTCTTCCAAAGTTGAATCTGGAAAGTTCATTATTCTCATACTAGTGTATTGTCTGTCAAAAACCCAGTACTGGAATAATTGCTCTCTCTTATCTATTTTCACCAGAACTGAAGCAACAACTCATACACGTACAGAGGGAAAAGATAAACCCTAGCTACCTCCTAGTCCTAGCTATCCCTAGCAATTGGCTAAGCTCCTAAACAATACAATATTGCAATACAGTCCCATACAACACAAAGCTACACAATAAAGAAATGATTGAAGGAGAAAGATCATGCATTGAAATGGAAAAACTCATCTTGATTCGGGGTTTTTGAGGCCATATATGCAGCTTTATTTGCAAAGCCGTTTTATGTTGTTTTTTTTTCAACTCATCTACTACAACTCTACAAGCACCAAAAGATATCGTTTGGCCA
Source organism: Fragaria x ananassa (assembly GCA_034370585.1). Classification (NCBI taxonomy): domain Eukaryota; kingdom Viridiplantae; phylum Streptophyta; class Magnoliopsida; order Rosales; family Rosaceae; genus Fragaria; species Fragaria x ananassa. The sequence continues at coordinate 12,474,528 of CP139762.1, read as the reverse complement.
GTCTATTGATCCTATTTCTACATTGGATTTCTCATATGAGTATCAGACCTCAGAACTCTGATGCAAGCTAGGTTATGACTTGTGACTTATGTTGTGGCCTTGAACATTGCAATTAATCTTGATACTCGGGTGATTATGGTAAGATAATCTTGTCAAATATATATAGGGTAGCATTAGGTTTTTTTGGTAAAAACATTGTTGAACCAGTCACTACACAATAATACGTCGAGTAAATCAAAGCTGAATTGCCATTACCAGATTTGCTGCCTACTTTCTAGCTAGAGTGGTCGCTTTCTAAATGATTATAATCACCCTTTTTATGAAAGCTTTGCATGTTGTTAATAAAATTCAAAATACCACATTAATAATGCCATGATTAATTTGCATTCAAGATCTTCTGAAACCCAGCAGGAATTTGGTATCAGCAACACTGTATGCATCAGACTATCAGAAAATTCAAACCCCACACAGTAATGCATATGGTCCATTACACATGGACAGGGAATGACGAAGAATCATAAAGGCAAATTGATTTTGAGGATTTGCCCCTTTGGCCTTTGCTATATAGTCAAACAAACCCGTTTGTCCTTTGCATGCTTACTGTTTCTCTCTTACAAACTTACATGCCTTCATTATTGCACAACCAATTCAACCTTACATATTGTTTGCTTCTCACTTGTGTAAAATATCAAATGTTGCATTTGAAATCTGAGAAGTTTGAAAAATCTGTGAAACCTTTTATTCTTTCGAATGAATTGAATTGCGTAATCGAGAAGGTAAAATATACGAGACAGAAGAGAGTCAGAAAGACAAGTCACATTACTACTCATCACACCTCTCTGCAGCTTTCTTCTGCAGTCTACGTACTCACTCCCTCACTCTTCCCCCTTATCTCATATCACTAGTCACTACTACCACACCATGCAATACATATATATCTCATATTCCCAATACGCTCTCTCTCTCTCTCTCTCTCTCTCTCTCTATATATATATATATATATATATATATATATATATATATATATATATATATATATATATCTCGCAACCCCAATGACCAATCTGATGCTTTTTGACTTGATGTATAATAAAAACATATTTGGAATATATGTCAGCCCTTTCTGTTTTATTTTAATTTATCTCCTCCTCAATTCTGTTCTCGATCTCTCTGATTTCACTATATATAACCCCCCCATCCATCTGTTATCAAACCATGCCTTCTTAGTTCTTACCTTCACAGCGCACCTGATAAGTAGACACTAGTCCCTCTTCAACTCAATGCCTCCTGTCTTTACTTTCTCTCCTCCTAATCTGCTGGTTGCTTTCACTTGAGAAGTCACTTCCAACTTCTTGGATCGAATACCACAAATGGAGAATGAAGGAGAAGCCGCAGCTTCAGCTTCAGACTGTGGAGATTGTTATTTGATGGTGCTATCCTAACTGAGCTTTTCAACTTTTTTTTATTTTTTTTATTCTTATTGTGTTTTGCATTTTTTTCCTCGTAGTTTCTACTTCTCCTCCTTTTATGGTTTCTTCTTCACTAGTGCTTTCATCATTTTCTCTATATTTTTATCTCGTCTTCGGTTAAATGTCTCATGATTTCTTCCTGTCTCATTTTCTTGACCTTGCAAGACTTTTCGATCTGTCCACTGCCTCTCTAACCTTCCTCTACACCCTTCTTAACCTTCCTTGTCTATCCCTCTTGAGCTTTATGTACCAAGATATGAACTCCGGCTGCACTTTTATTTATTCAATATTAGGATATGATGCATGCATGTGTATCATCTCAAGTAATGTAAAAGCTGCTGTAATATTACCTTGAATACTGGTCAGATTTCTCTCTGCATACGTTTGATTTATGTAATGTATGTACCTTCATTTAGTGTAGTTACGAGCAAAAAGACCAGTAAACGTAGTTCCTGGGAATATTTGTTATACTGCGTCCCTGGCCTGAGACCAGTAAACATGTTTTGTATCCACCATACTCCGAAATATTCATGTAGGGTGAGTTAAATGTCATTTTGCTAACAAAACAAGGTAAAACATTTCTAGCTTGTAAGCTAGATTCCCAAGTTCAATCAGATGAACTTCAGTTCAGAATATGATGCACAAACAGTTTGATTGGCTCAAACTCGGTCAGTGAATTCACTGAAGATTTTTCTTTGCCTTTTTTCTTGGTTCAGATTTCTTTTCAATGAATGTATATTTACAGCCCTTCCAATTATCACCCCAGTAGCAAATGATTTTCAGTCACACTATAGACAAAAATGAAATGGAAAATCACTTAAAACTCAAGATTCCAGAAGAAAAAAAATTCAAAGAAGAATTAAAACAATGTTATTCAACCTCCGCTGCTAGTCATTGCTTGTTGATTGAGTGCACAAAGCCATGACCTTCTGCCCTCAGGCTGAGAAGTTGTTCTTCTGAAGCCTGATCTCGAACATCTACGAGCAGAGCAGGGAACCAAACAAGTAGTAATGTTTGAAACCCCTCCTCCCATGCAGAGGTTGTAGGCGACTTTGATAGATCTGAACTTCTGGAAGCTTTGGGACCGGAAATATCCCAGCGAAGGTTTTCGAGAGGAACGAAAACTGGGCTTGCAAAATGGGGTGGTTATTGAGGAGGTTGTCTCTGGTTCCTCAAAAGAACAGCTGCAAAATGATGGGGGTAAACTAGTTTTTGCCGGACCCTTCACCATTGGTCTTGCTTTTAGAAGCTTGACAAATGAAACTATGCCATTCCGGCATAGTGGACATGCGATTGATCCCAAGGGACCACGAGCTGCAGTTTGTAGAACAAAGGTACAAAGCACAACTTGTGCAGAACTCATGATCACAACCTGCACCATGAAATCTGTCATTGTCCTTGGAGACAGATAAATTTATGCATAACAGAACTATATGCCAATAGAACCGCAAGAAAAAAAAAAATATATTCAAAAGAAACCAACTGTTACCTAGTGTGCAATTAACTGAAAATTTTCAAAAAACAGGAAATTATCTATGTATAATAACAAGTTTGCTGAACTCAAAGGCTGTTATTAGTTCAGTCTATTTCTATCTGAAAATCATTCATGTGGTAGCTTCACGTTCTCAGGGGTAATCATCGCTCAAACGTCTTTTGCATTTTGAAGTTACCATGGTGATACCAAACTTTTCTTTGGTTTGACGTACCCAATACATGTAAGTGATGTGACTTCATCTAGATTTCAACTGCAAGGTACACCACCTCAAAACAGATGCCCTCCAAACTACACCTCAGTTCACTATCAGTATCCTCTATATATAAGAAGGCTTCAAAGGAAAGTTTTAACAACCAAAATCAAGTACATGAAGATAAAAGTGATCTTCATGAATTTGAAGTCATCGTAGAGCCACAGAAAAGGAATGTCCAATTGAAAAACAATCTAAAGAAAACAACCATTAATTAGCAGCTCTTATTATCCAAACCTTTAGAGGGCCAACTCCTATTGGGAACACAGAAACTGCAATTCATTACACCTTATGCTGTACAACCTTAACACCGGTCCGGGGCACCGTAGAACAATGACCAATCTAAAGTATGATATGATCTAGAAGTTCTATTGCCACCAAACATCAATGCCAGCATGCCAAAGAAAACCCTCCGTGAATAGCAGGAGAGAGAGAGCATAACAAAACTTTCCTATTAAATGGACAAAGGCTTCCTTTTAAGTTATGTGAAGCAATTTACTGTGTTCAGCTATAACAGCACTTTCCAGTTAAATGGACAAAGGTTTCCTTTTAACATAATAAGATTCCTACTGTAGGTGAAGCCATTTACTGTGTTCAGTAGCCTTAACATGGAAACTGACCATTGCACTCAACAAAATATACAGCATTCAGTAAATGCATTTGCTTCTAGCCAGGCTAATGGTATATATTGCCTCTAAGCCAGACTAAATATAGTATTACTGCATCACCAGTACTTATTATGAGCCCTCACAATGCAAGTTTGTATTTCAATTTGCCAAAAGAATGCTGGTTACACTTCATTCATTTTCTCTACACCACTACCCTTTCTCAATTTTACAATATTTTTTATAAAAGCCTTTCGTTTGCTTCTCTTCTGCTCCACCAGTACACTTCATTCATTTCATTTGGTAAATGGGCATTAAGAATGCTCATTATTCTGATGATCAAATATATATACCTTGGTTATATTTCATCTGTTCAAAAAGCTTAGTAACGAGCAAAATGGCCCTATTGTTCCGATGGAGAGAAGAACAGACCATTAACTTTTCAGGAAATTTCCAAACAAACAATTTCAGCAAAAACCTAAAGCAAGCTTTGAATGCAAAGATTGAGTTGTGACCCCAGAACTAGTCACTTCAACAATCCAAATCTTGTCTAATTGTATACTAATACACATCACGAAGTTTAGACAGAGATAGATAGTTGTGACAGTCTTTTAAGAGAAATTTACCTTCTGCAGCCACGGTGCACTGTCTTTCCAAACAGACAACACATGGATCTTCGCATGCAGGTAAAGAATCGTTGTTCCTCCATCCACATTCTCTGAAAATTTCAGCAACACTAGAGTATAAGGTTGAAGTTTAGAAACCCAAATTAGTTAGCAGTCTTATCACCCAATATGTTATAACACGGTTCAAGAGAAACAAAGCATAGGAACAAAAAGCCTCATGCTATAGAAAATAAAACCAAAACAAACGAGTTTATTTGACAGGATAAAGCTTTTTCTGCATTACTAACAAATATAAGTTTTCTGAGCCATACAATTTGTCAGACTTCCTGTGTCAATATATATCACAAAATGAAGTGATGAGAAACATCTTATAAAGAGATATTTTATATTTACAATTAAACCTTATTCACATGGAGTAGAGGCATGAATAAATGACGGGTTCACCAAGAAGAATAAGTTGATCTAAGAGTTCATGTTCTTAGCAAAGCTTTTGGTTTAATAATAGTTTCTGCTTAAACTCATATCAGCTAGAACTTGTTGACTGTGGTAGCATATAAACACTTCCACATGATATAGCTTTTGGTTTGTTTGTTTATTTCTTTACCTGATCCCATGATGTGAGACAGTTAAGAGTTACAGAATTCTTAATAGAATGAGTAAAGATATTAATTAGAAATGGTTCTTCAGTGTAGTATTTAGGCAATAGAGTTAACAAAATTACTTGCCTAGCAATCTTCACAATGCTCATAACCGGAAGGGATATGTATGGTGAAGGAAGACTTTGAAGTATCTGTGACTGCTGTCCTTCTTGCTCTGAACTAAGGACTTCCTCAAGCCAATCTCTATGCCATGAATGAGCCACCATCAAGGGCGTCCATCTTTGAAGAAATAACAAAATACAGCAGCCTCAGTTAAGAACTGATAGTGAGTGAACAAAACACAAAACTGAGGCCTAACAAAATTGTTCAAGTATCTCATTAGAACTAGAGCCACTGTTACAACCTAGTACGTAAGGGTATACAACTAATCTCTTCAGGAACTGCTGACAGAAATTTAAAATAGTACGCAATCATAAAACAACTCATTGTTTCAAGGGAAAGACACAACCGATCATTGAACTGACACCTAAACATTACTGTCGTATGATTAGATTTTTCAAATTGGGCATCTAAATAATTGTTCACTTTGTTGAGATTTACAGGATCATATTTGCTTGATCATATAAGAAAAGCAGATGGATGAAGGGCGACAGAAAGATATTGGTGCAACCCCACCCTCACCCCACAAATCAACAAAAAGAAACGAAGATTTTGGCCTTATGGAGGTTGGAAGATCCAAACTCAGAACCTCCTGAAATGAGGCTCTGATAAATCATATCGGAGAACCAACTAAACACTTATACTAAAGCAAGACAAAATCTATTATAATGTTAGTGAATAGTGATAAAAAAAATGTTTTGATTTTTAGATAATTGCTACAGGAACTTATTCTTGAGCTTATTATCAGAAAAGAACAACAGTGTGAATTTAATTCTACCTGGATAAATCAAAAGAAACAAACAAAAGCAACGGAACATGACATCAGGAAAAAAAATATGTTAAGAGGAAAGATGAGAGTATTTTTATGTATTTATTATAACCAAGAATACTTTGAGAATAAACTAATTTCAAAAGGCTTTCAATGTGGCGTTCCAAATTTAAATGGATATCCTCTCAGTGATCCGTCTAAGGCAGAAAATAGTCTCCACTAGACAAATGAATTTAGGGACACGTACCAACACCAACATTGTGGAATCCATTTAAAATAGGTTAAAGTATTATTTAAAGAGCTATGAAAGTTTTCATTACAGTAGATTTTCTAATAAATCAAAACTGGAGTTGGAAAAATACCCGTTTGCATTTTCAGCTTTCAGATTGGCACCTCTGGAAATCAGAATCTGACCAAAGCATCAAACATTAGTAAGAATCATCATGATGTCTGTAAGGATGTAGCATTTAAGAGCATTTATTTAATGAAACTAAGCACATACTTGACAACACTGGGTATTTCCTCCACATGCAGCATAATGTAGGGCTGTGCTTCCAGCCCCTGCAAATAAAAGTGGTAAGTTATCGGAGATGTAACTGCAAAATCATCAGGGAATGATGGGAGTCTTAAATCTTCCATGATGATAATTAACAGCATCATGTGATTATATGAAAGAAAAAAGTTGAAAAAATGTCTCCATAGATAATTCAGAAATGCATCAGCATGATTGTGATCTGTTTCTATAAAGGAAATATATTTAAAGAGTTTGCCAGCAGGCTTAGATCCAAAATTGAATCCATGGTATACTACTCAATGTGCCTGATCTAATTTCAATATTCTAATACAATTCAATTGATTTACCATGGCAAAGTGATAAATTAATGTTAAGCCATACCAGATTTCCAATTATTTGAATCATAATTGAACAATGCCGCTGGAAATAGATGAATTAAGCTTTTTACCTAATAAATCAATTGTAGCTCCATCTTCCACAGTAACTGCACATACAGAAGCCCCCAAATCCAAAAGTAGTTGTACAGTTACAAGATGACCATTTAGTGCTGCCATATGCAGAGCAGTGATTCCTCCATCAGCAGGCCTATCAATTATCTGACCCAAAACACTGGAAATGGGAAATTAAATTAGATCAATGAAGAGTATTGGAATGTATGTGGAATGTAAAAAATGAAATGGATATTGAATTACTCGTGATCAAACTCGGTAATTGGCTCTTCTTTCTCTAATGCATTCCTTAACATGCTCCAAAAATCCGGAATGCTGGGAATGTAATCAGCAAGGAGGATTCTGATGCACCGAGTATGACCGTTTAAAGCAGCCAAGTGGAGTGCAGTACCCCCATTCAGATAATCTGCTCTGTGAATCTACATCCAGTTTTCAAGAATGTCAAATTTCTTAACCTCATTATCATGAAACGATCGCCGGAAAAGTTGCTTATGTGTATACTATCTTACAGTGGCTTTAAACAGAATCAAGGTCAGAACAACCTCCCAATGACCATGTTGGCAAGCTTGCATCAAAGCAGTCTGTACATCAGGATTTAAAGCACAGTATAAATGTTTTGACAGATAGCAATTTTTACGAGGTCCAACCGCCACATTAATAAAAAAAAAGTCGTATTGATATGATGTCGAAAGTTTTACATTTCAAATATTACCTGACCACGATAATTCCTGAGATTAATAACAACTCCAGACTCAAGCAAGAGCGTGACTATCTAAGGGACACCAAAAAAATACAATCACATCAAAACCAGATAACCACAGTGTAAAACACAATGAGATCAATCTATGTAACAGACAATTGATAAACATATACCTCATGGTGGCCTTGAGCTGCAGAATAATGGAGTGGCGAATTACGAACACCAAAAGTGGAGTACCTCGCTAGACGAGGATTACATTCCAACAGGGCCTTGGCCTCTTGAAGATCTCCATCTCTTGCAGCTGAAACCAACCGCTCCCCTGATGCTGAGCATCCGAAAGAGTTCCCCATAACGCTTAGAAACTTCATCACCACCCCAAAATTGAGAGAACTACAACTGAGTACAAAATAAACCGAAAACGCAAGACACCAAATCCTTAATCCACCTTTGCACAGAGATAAAGACTTTGAGAGATGGAAACAGCTATGTTGTATATACATGAAAAGAGGTCGTTGGTTCCTTTTACCAAACCAGAGACAACTACCCCACAGCAGCTTCTGAAAAGGGAGTTGGTTGTAACGGTAAGAATCTTGTTATTCCCAGAGAGTGAGTGAGACTTGTTCTTCTTCTGCACATAACCTATGATAGTAAAAGAAGAACAAATCACTCTCATACTGCCAATAAAAATGTGATTTGGATGTCACTGTTGAACGATTAAATCATATCTGCCGTGAACTTCAAGAAACACAGAAAAAACACAAAAGAAGCGTCAAAACTCTCTTATCTAACGAAATCCCATTTCGTCACACCCATTGTCCCCAGAGAATCATAACATTTCAAACCCACTTGGGCGCTAGCACTACCAGACCTTCCTCCCAGAATCAAAACTTCCAATACAGAGAATACCTAATTCTTCCCCAAAAATCAAATTTTCAATGCCCACATGCGAATTGAATCAATCCCCAGTTTTCAGATATGCCATAAAATGATCAAAATCTTCAAAACCCAGATGGCATATCCCCTTCTTTTGGGGTTTCTTGATCATCTTTTAAAGAAAACAGACCATTGATAGATCATGGGTGTAGCAAAAGGAAGGAAGGAATGAATGGATTGGAATAAGGTAGGAATTTTTGGCAACAAAAGAGGAAAAGAAAATGCAAAAGGGATTGAAGAGGGTGATTTATGGGACGAGGACGAGGAGGAGAGGCTGCCTCCAAGGAAAGCGTGTCTCCATGATGGGAGATATTATTAGGCAGTCAACTTAGTTGTTGGCTTGTTCTTTTCGCATTTCTGCCTCTCCCTCCATTTTTACTTCCCGGACAAATTTTACTGCAGGTCGGCTGACCTAGCTAATTCACTATACTATATATATATATTTTTTTTCCGTTAGACAGGACCGGCAGATACCTTAATATCATCACTATTAATAAAGCTAGAATTATTTTTTTTGATTTTGTCAACGGTTAAATTTTTGAACTATCTGTAATGTTTTTGATTGATTAAAATTTTAAAATATGTCTTCTAACAGATGAAAATGACAAATTAGTAATTACACATGTTGAAAATTTAAGAAAAAAACAAAAAGAAAGAAGCTTACAATTTGAGAGGTGAGAGAGAAAAGTGGGGAGGAAAGTCAGACTTTGAACATAACTGTAATAGTAAAAAAAAATTCACACACGCAAAAAGTGCGGGTCAAGATGCTAATGTCTTATTAAACGAGTACATCATTAATACCCCGACTAAAAAAACGAGGGCGTGGTTAATATTTCGGAAGGTATTATGTGGTGTTACATGTTATACATATTGATGTTGGTCCTTATATATAAATATGTAAATAAATGACTAAGATTGCGTCATATGTTTAGATTGTGGTGTATAAATTAGTCTCGATTATGCTCTAGATATAGTTCATCAGATCTAATGACAATTAACGGTTAAGATTTAAGACAACTTATTAATTCTTTTAGGATAAAAAAAATATTTGGAGTTGTTTTGGTCACGATCCTCAGTGCGCGGAACAGTGGTGAATAGCGAACAGAGAGAAGGGGGAGTGTTGCGGGCGTGCCACCTCGCAGACGAGGAAAAAGCTTGTATGCGAGCTTGACTTCTTGATCAGGCGGAAGGGGTTTCCAGGTGCCACCTCAGAGGAGAAATTTACGAGCACAAGCCAATCGATACTCACGGCGGGAAGCGAGCAGAGCAACAATAGGGAGATCAGAGATCAGGGGCGAGTCCAGAAGGGCTCTGAAACTAAGGCGGCGGCGCACTTAGGGTTAGGGTTTCGAGGTAGCTCGAGGGGTACCTGGTTTGTAGTTTGTCTTTTCTTGAGAGATTTGATTGTGTCTGAGTTGTTGTATAAGTTTGTGTGTAGAGTTGTATGCTTCGAGCCCCCTTATATAGTAGTTCGACTTGCGGCAGAAGAAAGATAGCTTAGAATTCAAGTCGGACTCTGAAACCCTAATAGCACAAGGGCACTGTTCCGCCTGGGTGAACCAACCAACTTGTGACACCTGTCCAGTTCGCACACTTCATTCCGCGCATAGGGCATTGCTTCCGTGCCGCCAACTGTAGAGTCCTATGCGGACTGAAATTCATCCCACGGGCTGTCATAGGAGGCTATCTAGTGTGCTCCTGAAGCTCGCTTCCATCTCGCGGGCTATTACAGCTCGCAAGCCTTTTAAGGACTTTTTATATTAAAAAGGTCACATGGATTGGCCCGAAGCATCTCAAAGACTTATAAGAGTCTTCAACGATTAATGTGTGCGCGCGGACTCTGCCTGTTGCTTCCTTGCTAAGTCTCCTACGCGAGCCAGCTCGCCAACTCACCTTGATGCAGTCCGCTTGCCTCGCGTAAGCGAAGTATCAATCTCGCTTTGCCTACGGGGAGTCAGCTAGTCATTCCGAGCGAAGTCATTCGACGCGCGAACTGTGTAGTCCGTGCGAAGTCCCGTTTGCATGCGAACTGTGTAGTCCGTGCGAAGCCATTCCGTGTGCAAAATCATTAAGTGTGCGAGCCTTGTATTTCGCTCGAAGCGCGCGAGCTCTCTACTCTGCATAAAGTTATTCCGCACGCGAACTCTGTAAATTAGCTCGCGTGGTCTATTCTGCGCGCGAGCTATGTGTTCCGCGCGAAGTCTTTGCAATCCAACTCGCGTGGTCTCATTGGCGACCATTACTTGTAAACTTAAAAAAACTTGGGCTCGCTGGTATGACATAGACCATGAATTTAATTAATATTCACATAGACATTTACTATCCAGTAAAATATTAATTTGGGTGTAAACATTGCCCCCCAGCCTCGAAGTCATGAAATGTCGAGAATGACTGAAGAGGTTTATGTTCATGCTGCATTATGGCTCGGGTCATACATAAAGTAAGTGTGAGTAAACAAGCCTGTGAATAGGCCTTGAAACCCAAGCACCCAGCAAGACAATGTAGCGAAGTTGCTGTGTGGCTCGCCTAGGTATCTTGGACTTGAATTTAACGCGCACTCCGCTTGCACTTCGCCTGCTCTACTTAGAAGACATGGTACATTGTATTTACAGTGAGCGGATGTAGCTCGCATGGATGTATCTTGAGCAAATGCATGTAACTTGAGTAGATTCCAAAAATGGCCATTCGCGAGCTCTTTGCAATGACGAACCAACTTGGTGATAAACATTGAACGACAATGGCTATGTACTTCGCTGCCCCCTAGTGCGAACCAATGAGAGACAAACAAAGGGGTCGGCAAACAGCAGCATAAAGATGAAATTTTTTTAGAGGTCATGCACTTCGCTACCCCCCACTGCGAACCAATGAGAGACAAACAAAGGAGTCGGCGAATGGTCGCATAAAGATGGTGAACCAACTTTGAAAATTTGGAGGCCACATGAATTTAGGGGATATGCATGTATATACACCCGTCTTTTCTGCCATAATGATATAGCGTTTGAAATTCCATTATGGTATGACGTGAGCGTGGGACGCAAGCGTTGTAGCCTTGTATGAATTTCTATTTTTCATAAGAATTCATAAAAGGAGTATGATGAGTGAAATACATACATATATATATATATATACATACATATATATATATACATACATATATATATATACATACATATATATATATATACATACATATATATATATACATACATATATATATATATATATATATATATATTAGCCTGGGAGGCTCTTTATTATAAAGTATGGGAGACTAGCAAGGCTAGTCACATTTTTGTTAATTTTTAAGTTGAAAGCTTTTGAGATTGTCGCATGCAGCATAACTTCTTTTTGAAAATTAAATTGGGAAAGCATAATTATTTTTATTTTTTCATTTTATTAAATTTATTTGTATGCACTCACTCTAACGATTTTCCCCTGGGCCTTTCGTTTTAAAAATGCTCAGTCTGCAGAGTTTGGGTCGGTACTAGTAGGAGGCGAGGCATAGTTACCAACATCACAACCACTTTTCACCAGTAGGTTACATGTTAACCTACCAGTGTATTTTCTTGCTTCCTCTAGTTTAGTAGCTTTGATTACCTTAGGAATATTGTATGGTATTTCGGTTGTATGTTAATACTCAGGAATATATTTTAAAATATTTGGATGTTGACGTATAATTTATTTTGGGAAGTGGGATTTAGAAATGATTTAATGATATTGTGATGGATTTGTTTGTGGGGAGAGGATGGCTCCAGGAGTTGAGGATAGATGATTTATTATAGAAGTGTTTATCTGGATTTTTCAAGTAAGGGTTGTCCATTTTCAAGGAAGGTTATGCCAATTTTTCGGTAAATTTTCCTTGAAGCTGGACCCCGCAAGATTTAATTTAGGTTTCAGGGTAAAATTCGGAGTGGGTCCTGACACTTTTTGTTCAAGTGGCTACTAAGGTTATTAATGGTGTTGATTATGTAGCTTGTGGAGTTAATTTTTGAGCTTGGCTCTTGAGTTTGTTGAAGACGCAATCAGATTTTTTAGGTGAGTAAATCTCACCAAGGTCACATTGGGACCAAATTACAACGTGCTAGGTTTTAGAGAGAACTCATCGTCGTCTTCGAAGAGAACTCATCGTCGTCTTCGAAGAGAACTCATCGTTGTCTTTGAAGAGAACTCGTCTGGCCGCGAGGCGGCGTTGGTGCAGGCCTTTGGCCTCGCCATCACGGGATGTGTGCTTAAGGATTTGGTCCGATGATCGGAAGGAAAGGCAGAATGGAGCCATGGTTTATGGATCTCAGTTTAGGGCAGTGATTGCAGAAGGATTGGTTGCGCCTTGGAGGAGGTTCGGCTGTGTGGCACTGCTCGTGATTCAAGATCTTACGGTGGATGACGGTGAGTCTGGGCAACACGACGGTGGGTACCCAAATTATGGTGTCTCTCTTCTTCAAGTGTTTGGGCACTGGCATGTTGTGGTGGTGGTGGAGGATGGATGCATCAAGGCCTATGTCGGCAGAGTTTATTCGACGCTGGGCGGGATCAAAGAGTAGTGGCAGAGCAACGAGATGGGAGATGGGAAGGTAGCGGCGGTCATGCATCCAATGTTTTGGATTGGACCCAGAAATTGGGCCATTTCTGCCCTAATCCGAATATGGGCTTGTCCTTGGCAAAGTGGTAACTGGGCCCGGGGTCCTATTTCAGGTTCATTAAGTTCTAGTTATTTCTGTAGTGTAATATTTTATTTATCTTATTTAGTTTGTTTCTCTACATTAGTTGTGTAGAGTGAGTCGGGCTTTATGCATGTGTGCACTCAAAGTGCCTTGTCTGCCCTAGGTAGGCAGCGAATTCATTACTTCGTTAAATGGTTATTGCCGCCTAGTGGTAGTGTAATACCCTAGATTTTCTTATCATTTTCTTTCTATTATTCCCATATTTAATGAAGGATTATTTATGAAAATTCTTTTTGGTCGAGCGAAGTTGAAGTTTCAGGAGTTTTCTTTCTAGGTGCTTTGTCTTTTAAAATACCAAAAAGTTGACTTTATTTTTCGTAATTTATTTACAAAAACTTTCTTCAAGAAAGTTGTAGAGTTTGGCGATACGAATTCATAGACATGCGGCACGCAAGAAACGGATGTCGTATGAGAAAGTTATGGTCTGAGGAAGTTAGTTTCCGGGTTTGGAAAGTATATAAGTAGAAAAATGTGGGGGGAGTTATTTGGAAACCTAAAATCAGTTTTTTTCACTTTCTCTCTCCTCCCTCTCCCGAGCTTCCCCGAACTCTCTCTTCTCCGGCTGAGCTCTCTCTCATCCAGCCACCAAATTGGACACCGTCGGTCCCGTTGGGTGGGCACGGGTCTCCTCTCCACTGCTTGGGTAGTCTTGCTCGCCGTCGCGCCACCACAAAGTTACGGAGCCGCTGCTGTTCCGCCGGAAAGCCAGCAATTTCGACGCCATTTCCGGCCAAGTTTAGGTGAGTCTTGCTCTCACCTCTCTTCTAGAGATGTTTCTACCCTTTGGTGATCTAGAAATCAAGTTTTGGGGCCGGTTTTGTAGGTTTGGATTTTGATTTTCTAGTTGTTGTTTCGGGGCAGTTTCCGGCCAGTTCCGGCCAGAATTGGTTAAAACCTCAGGTATTAAAGTTGTTCACCATGCTTCAATCTACAAGTTTCATGTTTTGAGTTTCCCCAAATTTTGAAGTTTGGTGGAGGCGCGTGAGGCAGGTGGCGGCGCGTGCGAGCACGTCCGGGCAAGCTAAAGGCTTTGGTTGCTGTGTTAGCTAGTCCTTGTAGTGCTAGTGTGTTGTTTGTGTGTGAAGACTAAGTGTTGATTTGGTTTTTGCATCTTAGGTGCTAAGTTTGTTCTTGGTGTTCATTAGGTCGGGAACTTGGGAAGTTTGTTCTTGGAGGTAGTATTGGTTTGTTGTTGAGTGTCCGGTGGTCTTGGAGGAAGGATTGCCCTTCTTTGGGCAACCTTTAGGTTAAGGGTACTTTAATCCTTGTTGAGAAATTACTAAGGTTTTAATTGTGTAATTTTATGTGATTTGTGAGGTTGTGGTTAGCTTGGCTCTTGTGTTTTTGTGAAGATGCAGCAGGAGTATTTAGGTGAGTAACATCTCACCAAGGTTCACTTGGAAACAATTTCTTACGGAATTATGATGATTGATTTTGATGATGATGATTATGACGATGATGATTATTATGAGGATAATTATGATGATGATAATTATTATGAGGATGATGATGATGATAAGTATTATGATGATCGATTTTTGATAATGATTTTGATGATGATTATAATATAAAAATTATGTTGTTGTTGTTTTAAAATATATGAACTTGATCGCCAACAGCTTATAGGTAAGTTAAAACAAGTTTTCCTACTTTATGATTATTTTTAAGGTTCATGTGATCATAATGTTTTTGGTTATTGAATAGATTATTCTTGTGGAATATCTATAATTGTTCATGTAAATATATCTATGTGGAAGGATATAATTTATGATGTGATCTGGTGTTGTTGATGATGATGTTGTGATATTGTGATTGTTGGATAAATAGCCAAACCGGGTTCCAAGCCTTTAATCGGGTGATTGGTTACGGTTAAGATTTTTTTTTTTTAAAAACTTTTATTAATAACTCACACACCCTACATATGTCGTGAGGTTTGAACCCATGACCTCAAAGTTGTCAGTTAAACACCTTAACCAACCAAGCCACAGCTCACTGACTTACGGTTAAGATGTTATTTATCATTTTTATGTTTTGATCTTAAATAGTCAAACCGGGTTCCAAGCCTTTAATCGGGTGATTGGTTACGGTTATGATGCTATTTTTATTTTGTGATTTGTTATTGGACAGTCAAACCGGGTTCCAAGCCTTTGGCCGGGTGATTGGTTGCGGTTAGGAATAGAGCTCTAATCTGTCTGTCAGTGTAAGTCATAGGAGATATCGTATGGTATCTAGGACCAATGGGTACACATTTTATTGTTGTAGGTCATGAGGAGTATTTTTTAATACCTGGGACTCATAAGTACATGTTAATTGAAAATGTGTTGGATTTGTGGATTTAATTATTGATATATTTTGCTCTTGTGATATAATTGGATGTTGGAGGTTTTGTGTTAATTTTGAGATTTACTCATACGGGCTTTTTAGCTTACCGGGTTTGTTGTTTACAACCCGGTGCATCAATTCATGGTGTAAGGGTTAGACCTGCAGGTGTTGATCAGCAGGTTGAGGCGGAGGCATAGTGGCAGGGTTTTTAATTTGCTGTATACTTGATATTTTTATACTGGTAGGCAGCATTAAATTCATTCGAGTGTTTTCATTTCTTGACTGTCAAGTTCATGTAAATAATGAAATGTAATATTAACTTGATGTTGAGTTATGTTGACATTACATTTCTGAATTTTAGATTGGTCTTCTTTAAATTGTTGATCAGGTCTTGGAAATTGTGTTTTTTTGTGAGTTATCATGCCCAAATTTTTGAAAATTTATCCTTCGAAAATTAGGGCGTTACAGGTAGGGTGAAGCTAAGTGTCGTTGGATCGATCTTTCAGCAGCAACATAAGTGGAAAACTGAAGAATTCGTAGACATTAGGATGTGTAAGCATGTTACATATCTACTGATCTTTCCAGTATGTCACCGTTGTGTGAAAACAAATAAAGTGGCCTTTAGAGAAGTACTCTTTACTAGTTGGTGTCTGGTTGAGTATAAGTGTATTGTAAAGGTTCCTGTTATTATTTAAGGTCTTTGTAATCAGGGGTTTATGCTTAATGTCCCCTTTTGTATTCGACCCATTCAAGACAAAATGTGTCTTTTAATTAAAATCCCTTGTTACAAGGGAACACCCTTTGATTCCGTTTATTAAGAGACCATTGTAGGTTTGTTTGTTTTTGCAACTGCACCCGCATTCGGGAATGGGTTGCCTACGTACCCCGGAGGGGATCAAGTCACTCGTAGTTCAAGAGTTCCAACAAGTGAATGACTCGTTGGAGGGCTTTGATTTTGGAGTGAGAGTAATTTTTTGTAAATGTGTTTGGGTTTCTATTTGGAGGCATTTGAGCTTAGGAGCGTGATTCTAGCTTCAGGCGATCCAGGAATTTATTTGGATTGGTGGTTGCATCTAGATTTAAATCCAGACTGCCTACATACCCTATGAAGGGATCAAACCAATGTAGTTCGAAGGATTTGATGTGGATTTGATTTTTCTGGTGCTTTAGGAATTTGACCAGAGTCATTTGGACTGGATGAATTTGACTGGTGCTTTCAGAGATTCTGTTTGGAATTATGGTTGTATCTAGTGGATTGCTAGATTGCCTACGTACCCCCTTGAGAGATCAAACCGACCGTAGTTCATTAAGGTTTGTAGGCTTTGCGGCTTAGTGCCAGCTTTGGGTTTGACAAATGTGTTTTTGAATCTGTCAACTATATTTCTTGTGGACACTAAATTTGGTAGTGTCAGTTGATTTGAGTTTTACATCTGAAATGGGTGATGCATCAGTGTGACTAAGAGGCTTGAATTGCCTTAGCCACAGTTCTTGATAGTGGTGTAGGTGATCTGCAAATCCAGTCTCCGCGTGTAAGCGGTCTTCGCATGTATGCTTGTAAGTGGACTCCACGTGCTTGTGTGTAAGCAAACTCTGCGGCATGCAGACCTCGCGTGTAAGCGGACCTCGCGTGTATGCTTGTGAACGGACTCCGCATGCTTGCGTGTAAGCTGACTCCGCGGCTTTTAAGATTTGGGGACTAGCCAGAACTAGTCATTTTCATTGATAATTTCTTGGGAAAATATTATTGTTGAGATTACATTTTTGTCCACTCACTCTGACGTGATGAAATATTTTTCCCCTAGGCTTTTCCTTCGTTTTTAAATGCCCAGTCTGCAGAGTTCGGGTGGGGTCTAGAAAGAGGCGACGAGGCATAGTCACTCATTTCTCCACTACTGTTCACTAGTTGGTATTCTGTTAAATTACTAGGATTTCTAGTAGCTTCCGCTGTTCTTCTTGTAGTAGCTCTGAATACTTTCGGAAAAATATATGTGTATTATTTTATTTGGATTAAGTTGAAGAATTTATATTATTGGTTAAGTGTTCTATATAATTTTCCGGGTTAGGATTGTCCATTTTCAAGGGAGGTTTGCCGAGTCCTTCGGTAAGTTTTCCTTGGAGGTGGTTCCCGCAGGACTCACCTCGGGTTTCAGGGTGAAATTCGGGGCGGGTCTTGACATGCTTTTGGGGCTTCCAGCGGAGCAAGGAACGAGACAAAAAGATATAGATGCTGCAAAAGAAATAAAGAGAGTTAGAATGAGAGCTCCACCTTGTTGGCTCGCCGCTTCTTTTCCTCTGTTCTTCTACTTTTTGCTTCACTTGTTCTCTTCTCCTTCTTCTGCCTCTGCCTGCCTCTGCTTCCCTGTTCCTATGTCTCCTCCCCCCCCTTTTTGGAGGCCTTGGCCTCTTTATATAGAGTTGCTTGGCTATGAAGATTGATTTGGAATTGGACTTTGATTCCCGAATTGTATTCCTATCCAGATACCTTTTTTTGCAAGAGTTACAATTGAACTCAAAAGTTTTGTGCATGTAGTAAAAGAAAAGGATTATCATTATTTTTATTATTATTTTTTTTTGTAATCCTTTTTTTTTTCAGTATCAACAGTGCCCCCTCAAGCTTTGTGTGTGGAACTTGCTTTTCGCGCGCAAAGCTTGACCTGCTTTTGCTTTCTTTGAACATCTAAGGTATTGGACGTATATAGTTGAGTGTTTTCTGAAGCAGTTCTTGACAAAAGGGTGCATGGTGTTGATCTTTTGTTGGCCTTAAATCCATAATGCAGTTGACCAGAATTCTACTTGCCGTTGTTCATGCGTGGAAAAGAATACCACACAATTGGGCATTTTGAGGTCTTCTCACTTTGCTACCAATGAATTTTTCTTGTAGTTATTGGGTCTCCATCCATAGTTTGATATGTCAGTACGAGTAGTGAAGAATACGTCATGGCAAGACATTTTGAGCTTCACCTTTTTGCTGTCATCATCATTTTGGTTATGCAGTGCAGATGCCTGGAGTTTGCCACATGTTCTTGTCCGATGCTTTTGAGCTGGAATAAGATATTTGTCTACTTTTTGGCAGTAACATGTACATTGTTTGATTAAGATTTCATCTTTGTTTCGGAAGGCCACAGATGAACTCATTTCTGCTAGCTTTACTTTTATTGCGTATGCAAAAACTTGTAAGGAGAACCACACAGTTTGTGCATTTTAACTTCTCCTATACATTTTTTGTCAGTGAGATTTATTTTTGTTGTTGAGATCTCTTTTTTTTTTGGTGGCTTGTTATTGCAAGAATAAACAAAGTCCAAAAACTTATGTCGATTGTCGGTTGCTCCCTTTGGTATTTATAACTAACCGAACACTTGCATTGCCATCTGAAAATCCCTTTTACCTAATTGATTCAGGATGATTTTTTTTGGTTGGGTGGCTACATCTAGCTTTTGGGACTAGACTGCCTACGTACCCTTTTGGGGGATCATGCCGTCGTAGTTCGGCAGGTTTGTGCTCTAACTTTTGCTTGGACCGCCCCCCCGGCTTTTCAGTCCAACGAGTTTTTTTTTTTTTTGCTTGAACGACCCTTTTGTGGGTTTCATGTTCAACATACATCATCATTTTTCCATGTGTCTTTTGAGACGCAAAAAAGTTCACAATCAAATTTGGATTTCATTTTGCTGGCGATGACTCCACCTCAATTTTCTTGCTATCGACCATGTCTTGGATTATGTTCTTCAAAACGAACCAATCGCTTGTTGGATGACTGACAATACGATGAAAACGACAGAATTTGGGATTCTTGGTCTTGTTGACTTCACTTGGACGTTTTAGCTTAGGAAGTTCAATGGCATTTTCTTTGTAGCGCACACTGAAAATTTCTTCTACGTCCTCATCAGCGAAAGAATATTTGACTTTTTTTTCTTTCTTTGAGGGTGAGTTCTCTTGACCTTTCTTTTCCCTTGTGTGTATTTGACTTGGTGTCATTTTTGACAAAGGTTGCCAGTGATCCGTCTGTGTTGTCAACTCTGTGGTCTTCGAAGAATGCCCTTTGTGTCATGATTTTCTTACGGGCGACTTGTCTCTCGACATTACTAGATTTTGAGACTAGTGCTTCAAATGTCTGAGGTTCTGCAGTGCTGACAAATGTTTGAGCACATTTGTACTGTAGAAAGCTTCATTAATTTTTCTGAGCATTGGAGGTTTAGGCTCCTCCATCTAGAAATGAATTCATTGTTGCTTTCATATGGCTTTTGTTTTATATCAACCAAGTCGATAATTGAAACTTTCTTTTTGGAGCTGACCAATTGTGCCCGAAATGCTCTTTGTAAATCGTCCCATGTGACGATAGAGCCTGGTTGTAGTTGACTATACCATGTAAAAGCTGCTCCTTTGAGGGATTGAACAAACTGTCTCACCAGAAATGCATCTGACCGTGATGTTTCCCCGCATGCTGAGAAGAAATGAGCCAAATGTTCATGTGGAGAGCCATCTATTCCGTTGAACTTGTTGAAATTTGGCTTCTGATATCCCTTAGGGAATGGCAAAGCATCATAGTGGGAAGGATAAGGCTTGAGGTGTCAGGACCTACCCCGGATTTCCCCTCGAAATCCGGGATAAACCTTACGGGACCCACCTCAAGGAAAATTCTACCAAAATCTTGGTAGAACCTCTCTTGAAAATGGGTAACCCTACCTGAAATGAAATCACCAAGCCCAACTCACAATAATTCCCAAACCACATCCATAAATATAATCTCCTAAATAAGCACAAACAAATGAATCTTTTGTTATCAACTCTTAACATACTTAAACCATCACATGATTATCAGAGCATCTACTAGGAAAATAAGATAAACAACACAATAGGTTAAACTAGTAACCTATATGGGAAAACTGGATGAGGTGGGGATCTATGACACACCTCCTATTCTCGCCGAACCGAACTCTGTAGACTGGGCATTTAAAAACGAAAGGACCAGGGGAGAAGCATTTAAAATGTTAGAGTGAGTGAACAAAAATAAATAACAAAAGAATATAGGGCAATGAAATCAAATCTATGCTCTCTCATAATTTCCATTAGAAAAATATTTATGCATGCCACTCTTGAATCTCTTCCCGAAAATAATTAAAAACCAAAACAACGAACCAATCCCATTGGTTCTCAGTAAAACAAAACAAATAGGGAAAAATATTTCACTATAACTATGAGCCTCTCAAGCTATAATAGCGTCCCACGCTAAGCGCTCTACTCATATATGATGAGGACCGCTAAATAAATTATAATTGCGTCCCACGTTAAGAGCTCAACTCTCATATGATGAGGACTGCTAAATAATGGCTAGCTAACAAAAATGTATTTATATATACCGATCGGTTACCTCCCAGGCTATTGTAGCGTCCCACGCTAATGGCTCAACTCTCATATGATAAGGACTGCCGGTAGGACTATATTAATGTCCCACACTAAGCGCTCTACTCACATATGATGAGGACTGCTAAATAATGTTAGCTAGCTATAAATAATATATGTCAACCCTTTTAGGGTGTAATAGATTACCAAATATAAAAGATTAATTGACATGTCCCACATGTCAAATGAAATGAGCAAGAGAGTTCCCAAATAACAGATGAAACTCATTAATCCCAAGAAAACACTAAGTTTCAAATATGCCTTTGAAAATTAAATAACTTTAGTGCATGCATGGTATTTAAATCAAAAGTCCGCTCACAGTGCTCGGCTATACCTGCCGACGACCCGAGGCTTCCTCCAAATGATCCTCCTCACGGCCTGAACAATCATTTATATTAATTCCCATATGACATTAAAACTTCCAAAAGTAATTCCATAAAATTAAGGGTCTAAAATCAATTTCTTCCTTGCCCATTTTCTCCATCTTTAATCTATTATAACTCAAAATTCACCACCATCACCGATAACCAAAAATCAACCTCATACGCAATTTAAAACCGGCTAACCAAACTACAGATAATTCATCCTAATCACCGCCAAAATCCTAAACCATGGAAAAATCTCCAACATTAACAAAACTCCTCCAAAAATTCCAAACTATACTTCATTAAACTCCTCTTCTTATTATCATCTTAAAAACATGAAAAACAGCCCCTGAGGGGCACCGCCGCCGCCTGCTCCGCCGACAACCATTTTCCGGCGACTTCCTATGGCCACCAAATTTAAACAGCATAATCCTCTCATAATCCACAACAACTTCCATTACAAGCACTTAGTCCAATTCTAAGGCTATCTAGGGTAATCAAACCGAAGCATCCATAAAATCCCTAGAACTTCAATTATACATTTCACCCTAACAAGATCGAATTAGACAGATTCTTTTTTAGAGAATACTCACCTTGATGAGGGCTACAAGTTGAGCCAAAAATCTCGGCCTATGGTGGTCGGAGGACAGAGCTCCGGCAAAGAGACAGTTGACGTTCCGGCGGCTTTTTCTCCTCTCTGGCGGCACTACCGGCTCGGACACTAGGCCGGGGAGAGAGAAGAGGTGGCGGGGGTCCGAACAAGGCTGGAGCGGCGGCCGGTTGCTGGCTGGATGGCGGCGGCTGGTAGCAAAGCTTTCCAACGAGAGGAGAGCTAGGGAGGAATTTCGGGAGGAGAAGAGAAGAGAAAAAGAAAGGAAAAACTTGGGCTGCCACCCCGGCCCAACACTCAACCCAACTAAATAAACCCACTTCAAACTTTACCCCTTTTTAGCAACTCAAAAACTTTACAATTTAATTGATAACTTTACCATGCTAACTCCAATTTTAACACATAGCATGTTAACGAACTCGTAAACACGTCGCCTACAACTTTCATGAAGAAACTTTTCCCAAATTCCAAACGGAAGAAAAAATCATCTTTAAGGTCCTGAACAGTAAACGGTTACTTAATATGGTAAAAGTCTAAAATAATACCAAAGTAAATTACCGTAAAAGTGACTTAAGGACTGGGGTGTGACAATTCTCCCCTCCTTATAAAAATTTTGTCCCGAAATTTACGTACCTGTCATTCAAAGAGATATGGATATTGCGGCCTCATTTGCTCTTCCGGTTCCCAAGTAGATTCCTCTATTTGCTGACTCCTCCAAAGAACTTTAACAAGAGGAATTGTTTTCTTTCTAAGCACTTGCTCCTTCCGATCAAGAATCTAAACCGACTCCTCTTCATAGGTCAAATCTTTCTTCAAACTAAGCGGCTGCTCTTGCAAGACATGAGAATGATCAGCAATATACTTGCAAAGCATGGACACATGGAAAACATTATGTATCCTAGACAGCTCTAAAGGTAGCTCCAATCGGTAAGCAACCGTGCCAACCCGCTCTATAATCTCATAAGAACCAATATACCTCGGGCTAAGCTTTCCTCGATTACCAAAATATACTACGCCTTTCCAATGGGATAGTTTCAAAAATACCCAATCCCCCACTTGAAACTCAAGGTCCTTTATGCGGTTATCCGCATAACTCTTCTGCCTATTTTGGGCCGCCTTGAGCCTATCTCTAATCACCTTGATCTTCTCATTTGTGTTCTGGATTATCTATGGACCACAAAACTCCTTTTCTCCCACCTCATTCCAACATAGAGGTGTACGACACTGCCGTCCATAAAGTGCTTTAAAATGAGCCATACCAATACTAGAATGAAAACTGTTATTGTAGGCAAATTCTATCAAGGACAAATTCTTATCCCAACTCCCTCTGAATTGCATCGCACATGACCTCAACATGTCCTCCATGGTCTGAATAGTCCTCTCAGACAACCTGTCCGTTTGAGGATGAAATGTTGAGCTGAAATGTAGTCGAGTGCCCAAAGCTGCTTGGAAAACTCCCTAGAATTTAGAAACAAATTTGGGATCCCGATCCAATACTATAGACTCGGGCACACCATGGAGCCTCACAATTTCACTCATAAAGTTTCGCCAATTTTTCTAATGAATACTTATTCCCCACTGGCAGAAAATGTGCAGACTTTGTTAATCGATCCACAATCACTCAAATACCATCATGCCCATCACTGGTACGAGGTAAACTAAAAAAAATCCATAGTGATGTGGTCCCACTTCCATTTCGGAATGGGTAATAGCTCAAGCAGACCAAAAGGTTTCTGCCTCTCAGTTTTCACTTGCTGACAAATCAAACACTTGTTCACATAAGCGGCAATCTCTCTCTTCATATTTAGCTACCAATAAAAATCATTCAGAGTCCTGTACATTTTAGTACTACCAGGATGAGCAACATAAGCAAAACTATGAGCTTCCTCCATTATCTCTTGTTTCAACTCCAAATTCCTTTTTGGAACACCTAGTCTGTTTTTAAACAACAAGGCACCATCTCTCCATACACAAAAATTCACCGCCGATCCGTTAATTGCTCTTTCCATTAACTGAACTATGGAGGGATCATTATGCTGAGCCTCACGCACTTTATCAACCAAAACTGGTCTCACATGAAAACTGGCTATCAAAGCACCAACCTCATCCACCGACAAACCTACTCCTGTAGCCCGCATCTCATAAAGAAGTGGAACCCGAACCGTCCTCATATAAGCTAAGGACACAGAAGGATTGCGACTAAGAGCATCCGCTACTACATTAGCTTTTCTCGGATGATACTCCATAGTACAATCATAATCTTTAATCAACTTCATCCACCTTTTTTGCCTCATATTTAATTCTCTCTGGGTGAACACATACTGAAGGCTCTTATGGTCGGTGCAGATCTGGCACTTGGCTCCATAGAGATAATGTCTCCATAATTCCAACGCAAAAACCACTGCAGCAAGCTCTAGGTCGTGGGTGGGGTAATTCACTTCATGCAGCTTCAATTGCCTAGAAGCGTAAGCAATTACTCTTTCATGTTGCATCAATACGCCACCCAAACCCTGCCTAGAAGCGTCACAATAAACCACATACTCTCCATTATCATCAGGGAGTGCTAAAACTAGAGCACTAGTTAAACGATCCTTGAGCTCTTGAAAGTTCTGCTCACACTTCTCTGACCACTCGAATTTAACCCCCTTCCTAGTCAATTTGGTAAGAGGAGCAGCAATCTTTGAGAAATCCTGAACAAAACAACGATAATAGCCTGCTAACCCCAAGAAGCTACGAATCTCCATCACACTAGAAGGCCTCTTTCAATTTGTCACCGCTTCTACTTTTTGGGGATCCACATTGACTCATTCTGTCGAAACCACATGGCTTAAGAATCTCACTTTATCCAACCAAAATTCACATATACTAAGCTTCGCATACAACTAAGCTTCCCTCAAGGTCTGCAATACCAATTTTAAATGCTTAGCATGCTGCTTCAAATTCTTCGAATACACCAAGATGTCATCTATGAATACAATGACGAAATGGTCAAGGTATAGACGGAACACTCTATTCATGAGATCCATAAAAGCAGCGGGTGCATTAGTAAGTCCAAACGGCATCATCACAAACTCATAATGACCATAACGTGATCGAAAAGCAGTCTTGGCTATATCACTTTCCCGAATCCACAACTGATGATATCCTGATCTCAAATCAATCTTCGAAAAGACTGTAGCACCCCTCAACTGATAGAATAAGTCATCAATACGGGGCAAAGGATATTTATTCTTCACCGTAACCTGATTCAACTTCCTATAGTCCACACAAATTCTCATGGTGCCGTCTTTCTTCTTGGCAAACAACACCGGAGCACCCCATGAAGACATACTAGGCCGAATAAAACCCTTATCCACCAACTCCTGCAATTAATTTTTTAACTCTTTTAATTCTGTTGGTGCCATTCTATAAGGCGCTTGAGAAATATGTGTCGTTCCAGGAAACAGCTTAATTGTAAAATCTATCTCCCTTTCAAGAGGCAACCCAGGTAATTCATCTGGAAAAAGATCTGGAAATTCATTAACTACGGCGATATCTTCCATCCTCACTTCTCCCTTCCTAGCATCCACCACATGAGATAAATAAGCCTGGCAACCTTTATTCAATAATTTCCTAGCGGCGACAGCTGAAATTAAACAACTGGGAATCACATCTCGCTCATCCTGAAATGTAACCTCAGGCTTCCCAAGACATCGCAACACCACTTGACAGGACCCACCCAGAATTTCACCCTGAAACCCAAGGTAAATCCTACAGGGTCCACATTTAAGGAAAATTTACCGAAAATTCGGCATAACCTTTCTTGAAAATGGACAACCCTTACCTGAAAATTCCAACTTAACACTTCTATAACCAAACAAACCAGCCTCAACACCTGGAGCCTTCCTGCTCCCCAAGATCAACACATCTCCCAATAACAATTACTCAACTCTAATAATCCCACAACCAAGAATAAGGACTATTAATAATTTACTATTAGACTTTCAGAGCATATCTAAAGTTGAACGAAAAATAACGAATAAAGAATATGCGGAAGCAAGCTCTGACTATGCCTCGACTCCATGTACGCTCGACCTCACTTAGACTGAGCCTGCAATCTGGGCATTTAAAACCAAAAGACCCAAGGGAAAGTAATTTAAAAATGTTAGAGCGAGTGGACGAAAATAAACATAAGATAAGAAACCAAAATTTAAATACTTTCTCACTCCTAATATGCCATAAATTCGTTGCATGCAAATGTTAAGAAAAATCTTTCATAAAGAAAATCCCAAGAAGAGCTAGTCAAATTAATGACAAAGATAAATAATAATATTCATAGAAGAATGTACCAAACAAGGGACTAGCCCTGCTAGTCAAATCAACAACGATAAATAAGAAACAGCTATAGCCATACAAGTGAGCCTCCCAGACTCGGTTGCCTCCCAGGCAATAATACTCTCATACTCCCTACACCTTCAAGTTATGATAACAGAGAGGAGTAGGGCTTGCGTGATGTCGTCGACTACATCACATCACCCGAAGGCGGAAAGGGCTTGAGTAACACTACTTAAAACGTGGAAGTTACATCGCCTCGAAAGGCGGAACGACATGCGAGCATGAATAATATCGATCCAACAAATATGGCATAAATAAAGAAACATAAACCATGTGAGTTTCCCCGAAACTCATAATTAAAGCATAAGTACAATTCCCAACTGTACTCAAAGAATTCAAAGAGCAAAGAAACTAATGAAATTCAACGACGTGTCCAACACGTTAAAATGCTCAATGAAATAAATAACTTCAATGATTATCATCTTTCCAAAAACCAAATAATATGCAATTCAGTATGAAACCTCAAATCCGGAAATCATAAAGAAAATCCAAACTCAAATCTCTTATTATCAATCCGAGCTCAAATCCATAAATTATGACCAACATTTAATCCATGCATCAATCTCGAATAAGTTGCAAGATCATTTCATATACCGAAGTTATAATATATGCTTGGAAAATAAAATACTAAATTATAAAATCTTGCATGCATATTAATTAAAAACCAAAATGTCAACTCACAGATTTAGGCCTAAGCCTGACGAATTCCGAATCACTACTCAAGCGAGGTTCCCTCCGTATCCTGGCACAATAAATATGCTTAGGACCAAACTTAAATTCTGGAAAATTAAACATTTGAAAATAAACACCCAAATCTCTTCTGCTTAACCACTACTCTAACTAGGGTTAAGCTCACCGGATTTCCACCAAACTCCACCATAACCTTAATTCCTAAATTCTAACATTTTAGAATAAATATCAAGGAAATCCAACGGCCGGATTTTCATTCTAATAACCTGCAAAAACCTTAATCTTTTAAAATCCCAAACCTTAACAAAACTCCTCCAAAAATTCCAAACTATACCTCATTAGACTCCTCTCAATAAAACAAACCCAAAAACCTGAAAATCAACCTCCAAGTGGTGGCGCCGCCGCCTGCTCCGCCGGCAGCTGCGGCCGGCAGCCGTACTCCGGCGACGTCCAATGTCTCCCAAAATTTAACAGAATAATCCTCTCATCAAGCACAACAACTTTCATAACTAGCATTTAGGCCAATTCTAAGCTTAACTAGGGTAATCGAATCAAAACATCCAAAAATCCCCCAATTCAAACCCTAGCCCGAAAATCCTCTAACACACTTCGAATTGGATCATTACATTGTTGCACACAGAGAGCTCTTCCTAACAATACCCGAATCACCGGTGATGGCGGCCGGAGGAGCGATTTCCGACGACCGGACTCCACAACACAGTCGGAGCTTCCGGGCGCTCTCTCTCCCTCATGGCGGCACTAGGGCGTCTTCCACTGGTCCAAGAAGAGAGTTGGGTCGACAGCCGACCGTTGGGGACCGGTGCGGCGATCTGTGGTGGCCGGACGGCGACGGACGGGACTGGGTTATCCGGCGGGTCAGGAAGAGCTCGGGAGAACAAAAGGAGAGAGAAGGGAGAGAGGGTGAGAGAATGGGGTTTTCGGCTCTCCAAATCCTACCCGGTCCAACTTAAAACCCAAAACAATTAAAGCCTACTAGAATTTACCTCTTTTTACCAATATAGTAACTTTCGTTTTTAGACCATAACTTCTTCATACGAACTTCGTTTTAAGCATGCCACATGTCCACAAACTCCGTTTAACATCCTCTACGACTTTCATGAAGGAAGTTTTCCCGAATTCCAAACGGAAGAAAAAGTCAACTTTTGGAGTCTTAAATAGTAAACGGTTACTTAAAACGGTAAAATGTCAAAGTAACCCAAAAGTAAATAACTGCAAATTGACTTAAGAACCGGGATGTGACAATTCTCTCCTCCTTATAAAAATTTCGTCCTCGAAATTTCAAATCATGCAAAAGAGGGTAGAGATTACTGCCTTTTACCTCAGACTTCAATAAGCGCTAAGCTAAATCATCCCATTATCCATGCTCATCACTCTTTCTTCTATCACAAATTACACTGTTTCACTTGTGGAAACAATTTGCCAAATTCTTTTCACACTTACCTTGGCACATCATAACTGATCTACCAAATCCAAGGCGCGCATATGCTTTAACAAAACTCGAACTCAGGATCAACTTAAATACTCTGCCAACCTTCCACATGGCACCACTCACATAATACACTTTACTCCTTGACTTAACTTCCACTAATTGAGTGGCTTGCCCAATTAGAGTTACTTATGATACTCAACCCCAAAACACACGAAGGACTTTGACTTTCGCCAAGTCAAAATGATCAATAAAATTCGTAATTTACAACACCATCTTACTTCCGTCACCAATTAACCAAAACAAAACTCAATCGCTCGCATCGAATTTGAACCTTCCCCACCTATGTGGTTAGCCTCAATCATTAAGCTGATCGGCGAATACTTCCCTTGTCGCCAGATTGCGCTAATGCGATCTTATAATACCAAACCCTTATTCTGAATATCTCTTGCAACTCAAATTGTATCCATACATCAATGACCTCCCAGGTCCTACTCAGATCAAGTGGTCTCACCACAATTCGATCATGCATGAATACGCATCACAAGAAAAATATTTAACATGATCTGCCACTATTTACCATTTTTGCCAACGGACTAACAAGCCTAGACTCAAAATATTTCCCGAGTCATCAAGAATCTTTTTCCTTTGAGGTTATACCACCAACCAATCATATTATTATTTCCACCAATTTGCCCATTTAATTAATCATTAATAACCAATAATATCCGTCGAAATCTCATCCCTCAATAATAAATTCAACAGTTGCCACTAACGACTACTTACAAGCACAAGAAAAATATCACTCTCAAAATCGATCAACATATCTGAAACTGGCACCTCCAAAAATGAGGAAAATACGATGATTAGGCGTATGACGATACTTTAGAAGTTACGAGTATCTCCTCGTATGAACTAAGTTCATTCAAACTTGCACGCAGACTAGTCTTTAGGTTACAATATCTATTCCACGAACAAGAGATAAGTTGCTCACTATTTACTGCAACAATTCATGTTGTTTTTACTGCAACACGCGTCTGCAATCATTACCTTCATCTTAATAATACCAGCTTATCGAACGGAGAAAAATCAAAATAGTGAGTCACGAGAGTCAACGAAATCCGAGGATCACCATTGGAAATTCATTATTTGATGACTTGCTTCTCACGTATTATCATGCATAATACCGACTACGTAACAACTCAAGTCGATGAACAGAGATTTTCAAATAACGGCCCCGCCATTACGCAAAACATTAAGAAAAACCGTTGCTGGGATATACTTCTTCCACAGAATTATGCGTTGCTAAAGACGCAAAGAATCATGAAAACAAACTCGCATTTCCTGATTACAACTTTGCCCATGAATTTCTTGTTATCGTTAATGAACGTCGAAGTTCTATTTATAAATCGTACTAACTAATAGCTACCAAAGCACCGAAATTCCCGCATTAACTCTAACGTCAATTCACCTGAATTACTCACGTGATAACCACAATAACAAATAAAATACAAACTCTGAGTTGACCGAATTGAGTGTCAGCATAGCTGATGTTGGCAGTCTATCATTCAACACTAGATAGTCCTCTCTTGCTGCCTCCAAATGATGCAAAGTGATTTCCTTTCTTCTATTTGACTGCTAGATCTGACTAGCTTAATCACGCAGGTCCATAACATCCAAGGAAGCTAAGAGCACCAAAACTGGAGTCCTACGCTCAGATCGCCAAAACGACTAAATGCCAAAGATAATTACTCTTCGTAGAATGCCGAATTTTACGAATGCGTACAAAAGTCTGTAACACCTTTCTCGATAAGATATGATGATCAGCAATCATGAGTCGAACTGCACTCCGCAAGGCCTGACTCTTCAACTCATGTCAAAAATTTACTTAGAACACCCCAGGACATCGACGATACTCATCGATTGCCACACTGCTCCAGTAATTACCTCAAAGAATCTAGGGTCTAAAAAGACAATCTAACATTAAGTCACACTCTTCACATAAGAGAGATACCCCGAATCTCCTCAATTCATGTGCTACTCCTCGAGTAACGCAAAATTGATGGCCGCATGCTCCATCTCAAGATTGCGCGTCAACCGCATTATCTTCTGCGTAACGCTCAAGTGAAAGCATAGAATTGCTCGAATCCGATAAAACTTCGACAACCACTTATAGTCTCGACCTATAAATTTCACCACTTCAATACTCCAAAAAGAAGCTACAATCGTGGGATATACTACCTTAAGATCAACATCTCACTCATCCTCTTAGGAATTATCCACATCAGCTAACAACAGTAGCTAAAGCGAAAAATAATTATTTCAAGATCAATAACTCTAATTACACCGCTTAAACTATGCTTGTGTATCATCATACACATTACCAATCCAAATTTATCCTGACACTCTTCTCCTAACAATCACTCGACTCGATACCACGATTTCCTAACCAACCACACTTCGAATTTACAACTTCAACCTTGCTTACACCAATGACTAAGGATATCAAAGATCGAGATTACTTTTAGACGATAAAGATTCGTCAGTAATCTCCTGCCACAACCAAAAGACTTAAGAGCTGGAATGAGTCGTTTCCAAACACTATTTTGTCCAAGACTAACTTATATCAATCAACCCAAAACAATATCGCCTAAAATAAATATGGACACCCATCTATGCTTCTTCGATAAATTTATACAACTTTGGTCTCCATATTCTGAATTGTTCCATAACTCTTTTTACCTATTGACAGAACTGACACCTATACACAAAAGTTGCACTTTCCTCTTCTTCCCTTCATTCCCCAGGCTCAGTCATTTGACCACAAATATATTGCCTAAAACGAAATAAATTCAACATTTGTTACTAAAAAATCAAAGTGACCACTACCATCTCACCTCTGCTGCACCACTATACGCCATTTACACTTACAATTCTTTCAAAACACTCAACATATACAGGGGAGCAAATCCCAAATTTATAGATACCGGACATAAATCGACCAACAACAATTTCAAAAATCACTCTTCAATGCATAAACCAAACTTTAACAGCCCCATAACATACATCAAGTACTCTCCACAATTTATTCGCTCAAGCAATGGCTTTCCACATTTTATCTCAAAGCAAGACCACTTAACTCCCTATGATATCTCTTATCCCAATACCAATCTTATCTAGAAATTTCTCAATCATTAATACCCACATAAGAGCTCAACGTACATCTTAATCATGGTCCAACAACTCATTACATAAAAGCAAAGGAACATCATAAATACATGTCACTTCTCGACTCATAATTGATCTCAGAATCTCTCAACCACAATAAAGCATAAAGGAAAGATGCACATCACTTACGTTTCTATTACTCGGAAAATAACCAAGATACTCTTGGAGGTCGGCGTACTGAGACATAGTCTTGAGGATGTAGACATTTATGGCACAATACTGTCCATAAATAAGATAAGAATAACTACCTCACATACTTAATAAACACCTAGCATCTTATGCATATAATGCTAATAGATCCGCCGTGGTCGGACCATCACTCTATAGACACTAAGTATCACCAAATATATGAGGTAGTGATAGGAATCGGATAACCTAATGCTCTGATACCAACTGACAGGACCCACCCCGAATTTCACCCTGAAACCCAAGGTAAATCCTGCGGGGTCCACTTTCAAGGAAAATTTAACGAAAATTCGGCATAACCTTTCTTGAAAATGGACAACCTTTACCTGAAAATTCCAACTTAACACTTCTATAACCAAACAAACCAGCCTCAACCCCTGGAGCCTTCCTGCTCCCCAAGATCAACACATCTTCCAATAACAATTACTCAACTCTAATAATCCCACAACCAAGAATAAGGACTATTAATAATTTACTATTGGACTTTCAGAGCATATCTAAAGTTGAACGAAAAACAACAAATAAAGAATATGCGGAAGCAGCCTCTGACTATGCCTCGACTCCATGTACGTCGACCTCACTTAGACTGAGCCTGCAATCTGAGCATTTAAAACCAAAGGGCCCAGGGGAAAGTAATTTAAAAACGTTAGAGTGAGTGGACGAAAATAAACATAAGATAAGAAACCAAATTTAAATACTTTCCCACTCCCAATATGCCATAAATTCGTTGCATGCAAATGTTAACAAAAATTTTTCATAAAGAAAATCCCAAGAAGACGGACTAGCCCCGCTAGTCAAATTAATGACAAAGATAAATAATAACCTTCATAGAAGAAGGTACCAAAACAAGGGACTAGCCCCGCTAGTCAAATCAACAACGATAAATAAGAAACAGCTATAGCCATACAAGTGAGCCTCCCAGACTCGGTTGCCTCCCATACTCCCATACTCCCAGACTCGGTTGCCTCCCATACTCCCATACTCCCAGGCAATAATACTCCCATACTCCCTACACCTTCAAGTTATAATAACAGAGAGGAGTAGGGCTTGCGTGATGTCATCGACTACATCACATCACCCGAAGGCGAAAGGGCTTGAGTAACCCCACTTAAAACGTGGAAGTTACATCGCCTCGAAAGACGGAACGACATGCTAGCATGAATAATATCGATCCAACAAATATGGCATAAATAAAGAAAGATAAACCATGTGAGTTTCCCCGAAACTCATAATTAAAGCATAAGTACGATTCCCAACCGTACTCAAAGAATTCAAAGAGCAAAGAAACTAATTAAATTCAACGATGTGTCCCACACGTTAAAATGCTCAATGAAATAAATAACTTCAATGATTATCATCTTTCTAAAAACCAAATAATATGCAATTCAGTATGAAACCTCAAATCCTGAAATCATAAAGAAAATCCAAACTCAAATCTCTTATTATCAATCCGAGCTCAAATCCATAAATTATGACCAACATTTAATCCATGCATCAATCTCGAATAAGTTCCAAGATCATTTCATATACCGAAGTTATAATATATGCTTGGAAAATAAAATACTAAATTATAAAATCTTGCATGCATATTAATTAAAAACCAAAATGTCAACTCACAGATTTAGGCCTAAGCCTGACGAATTCCGAATCACTACTCAAGCGAGGTTCCCTCCGTATTCTGGCACAATAAATATGCTTAGGACCAAACTTAAATTCTGGAAAATTAAACATTAGAAAATAAACACCCAAATCTCTTCTGCTTAACCACTACTCTAACTAGGGTTAAGCTCACCGGATTTCCACCAAACTCCACCATAACCTTAATTCCTAAATTCTAACATTTTAGAATAAATATCAAGGAAATCCAACGGCCGGATTTTCATTCTAATAACCGGCAAAAACCTTAATCTTTTAAAATCCCAAACCTTAACAAAACTCCTCCAAAATTTTCAAACTATACCTCATTAGACTCCTCTCAATAAAACAAACCCAAAAACCTGAAAATCAACCTCCAAGTGGCGGCGGCCGGCGGCCGTACTCCGGCGACGTCCAATGCCTCCCAAAATTTAACAGAATAATCCTCTCATCAAGCACAAAAACTTTCATAACTAGCATTTAGGCCAATTCTAAGCTTAACTAGGGTAATCGAATCAAAACATCCAAAAATCCCCCAATTCAAACCCTAGCCCGAAAATCCTCTAACACACTTCGAATTGGATCATTACCTTCTAGGTAATTGTTGCACACGGAGAGCTCTTCCTAACAAGACCCGAATCACCGGTGATGGCGGCCGGAGGAGCGATTTCCGACGACCGGACTCCACAACACAGTCGGAGCTTCCGGGCGCTCTCTCTCCCTCACAGCGGCACTAGGGCGTCTTCCACTGGTCCAAGAAGAGAGCTGGGTCGACGGCCGACCGTTCGGGACTGGTGCGGCGGTCTGTGGCGGCCGGACGGGTCAGGAAGAGCTTGGGAGAAAAAAAGGAGAGAGAAGGGAGAGAGGGAGAGAGAATGGGGTTTTCGGCTCTCCAAATCCTACCCGGTCCAACTTAAAACCCACAACAAATAAAGCCTACTATAATTTACCTCTTTTTACCAATATAGTAACTTTCATTTTTAGACCATAACTTCTTCATACGAACTTCGTTTTAAGCATGCCGCGTGTCCACAAACTTCCTTTAACATCCTCTACGACTTTCATGAAGGAAGTTTTCCCGAATTCCAAACGAAAGAAAAAGTCAACTTTTGGAGTCTTAAATAGTAAACGGTTACTTAAAACGGTAAAATGTCAAAAGTTAATAACTGCAAATTGACTTAATAACAGGGATGTGACACCACTATTTTTCGGAAACAATCAACCATGGCCCTATGTGCCTCTAAGAAGTCCATCCCCAAGATTACATCAAATTCCACAATCTCTAAAGGAATTAAGTCAACTTCGAAACTAAGGCCCTCCACCAACACTTCACAACCTCTAAATACCCAATCTATCTTCATCACATCACCGGAGGGCAAGGAAACCTGCCATTCGCCTGGAAGTGACGATGATGGCACATTGGCGAGAAAGGAAAATCTACTAGACATAAAAGAATGCGTCGCTCCCGGGTTTATCAATATAAAAGCAAGTTGACCAAAAATTAACAACGTACCAATAATGACATCTGGGGAGGTACGTCCTTCCTGCTAAGTCATGGCATGAACCCTAGCATGAGTAGTTGCAGGACGACCTATCTGTCCTCGGCCCTGCTGAAAACAGCTTTTGGCTGGAGCTATGGCGCGAGTACCACTACTAGAACCACCAGCTGATGTCTGACCCGTGGCCTGAGTAGGAGCCTATGTTGCTCCCTGAGTCAAAAGAGGGCACTCCCTCTTGAAGTGATCCAGCTGACCACACAGAAAACATCCCCCTAGCTGGGACTGACTCTGCCCGGACTAAAAAGACTGACCACTTGAGGTCCCACTTCTACTGCTTGATCCACTCCTAAATCGCTCAAGTTGATGCCCAAAGAAATTCCTGAAGGGTCTACTACCATGCCTATTGAATCTCCCTTTGAAACCGGAACCAGAACTCGAACTGCTGCCATGTCCAATGCCAGAAGATGATCCAGAACCCGAGGTGGATGCCAATTTCTTTGATGAACCTTGACCACAACCACCAGAATCACGAAGACGGCCAGCCACTAACACTTGTGCCTCAATATTTGAAGCAAAAGTCACGGCCTGGTGAAATGACTGATAAGGCACCGTTGTCATCCTGTTTGCATAAATACCACCAGGGCCCATGGTGAACTGATAAATCTTCTTCTGATCTGTCTTTACCAAATCAGACACATAATAGGACAACTCTCGAAATCACTGCTCAAAAGCCATCATTGTCATGTCATCACTCTTCTACAAATTTAGGAACTCTCTCATTCGGTTGACATAGGCATGGCTAATATATCGCTCTCTAAAAAGAGCTAAAAACTGATCCCAGGTCATATGATCAGCAGCTTCTCCCATACTTCAACTCAAATCAAGCCACCAATACCATGTTTCCTTCTCCAAGAACTGGGTAGCCAAGCTCACATTCCTATCCTCAGGGCATCTCACCTGAATAAACATTTTCTCAATGGTCTCTATCCAGTTCTGAGCATCCAAAGGCTCAACAACATGGCTAAACGCTTTAGCTCCATTCTTGTAGGCTCAATCATAATTTATCTCGGGAACCATGCTAGTGTTAAAACGCTAAAAGAACTGCTCCATGGCATTAGTTCAATCACTCTGTATATCCCCATCTTCCCCCCTTGAAAGATTCTGCCTAGGTGCTCGGCGAGGAGGCATACTACTTGAGAATAAAATATTTAGCACGAGCCAATAAAAAGACCACTACCCCACATACTCAATAAACACTTAGCATACATTCATAAGCTAATGGATCCGCCGCGGTCGGACCATCACCCTCATGACACTAAGTTTTACTAAGCACATGTGGTAGTGATATAGAAACACATGAATGAGACAACCTAATGCTCTGATACCAATTGTCAAGACCTACCCCGGATTTCCCCTCAAAATCCGGGATAAACTTTGTGGGACCCACCTCAGGGAAAATTCTACTAAAATTCTTGGTAGAACCTCCCTTGAAAATAAGTAACCCTACCTGAAAGAAAATCACCAAGACCAACTCACAATAATTCCCAAACCACATCCATAAATATAATCTCTTAAATAAGCACAAACAATTGAATCTTTTGTTATCAACTCTTAACATACTTAAACCACCTCATGATTATCAAAGCATCTACTAGGAAAATAAGATAAACAACACAATAGGTTAAACTAGTAACATATATGGGAAAACTGGATGAGGTGGGGATCTATGACACGCATCTTATCCTCGCCGAACCGAACTCTGCAGACTGGGCATTTAAAAACGAAAGGCTCAGGGGAGAAGCATTTACAACTTTAGAGTGAGTGGACAAAAATAAATAACAAAAGAATATGGGGCAATGAAATCAAATCTATGCTCTCGCATAATTTCCATTAGAAAAATATTTATGCATGCCACTCTTGAATCTCTTCCCGAAAATAATTAAAAACCAAAACAACGAACCAATCCCATTGGTTCTCAGTAAAACGAAACAAATAAGGAAAAATATTTCACCATAACTATGAGCCTCCCAGGCTATAATATCGTCCCACGTTAAGCGCTCTACTCACATATGATGAGGACCGCTAAATAGATTATAATAGCATCCCACGCTAAGCGCTCAACTCTCATATGATAAGGACCATCGGTAGGACTATATTAACGTCCCACACTAAGCGCTCTACTCACATATGATGATGACCGCTAAATAATGTTAGCTAGCGATAAATAATATTTGTCAACCCTTTTAGGGTGTAATAGATTACCAAATATAAAAGATCAATTGACATGTCTCACATGTCAAATGAAATGAGCAAGAGAGTTCCCAAATAACAAATGGAACTCATTAATCCCAAGAAAACACTAAGTTTCAAATATGTCTTTGAAAATATACGTGTCCATACCCCCTATATGAATTAAAATACTCATATGGGCTACGACGCTTGCGTCTTACTTTCACGTCACATCATAATGGCGGCTAATTGCTACACCATTAAAGAGGACAGACAGGTATGGCTAGCTAGCAATTATATACATACTCTCCTCATAAATATACATATATAATAATATGTCCACCAAAAATTTCATTTTCGGTAACTCTCCAAAATAAATAAACATTTTCCAAGTTAAGAATGACATCACATGCTCCAATAAAAACAATTGTTCAACAATAACCCAATGCATGCATATCATTTAAAACAAAAGTCCACTCACAATGTTCGACTTAAGCTTCCCAATATAATGCCCGGAATACTCCTCGAGTGTTGCCCCTAAATAAAACCTTAACCTGGAATCGAAGTCACAATCAATTTCTATCATTTCCTCTCTACACAACTTCACCCTAAAATTTACTAAGGGCACCCAAAAGGGTTCCATGAATGGAAAGTTTCTTAAAATAGAAACTTTCTAAATATGACAGGTTTTCCTAAACCGTAAACTACAACGTAAACGAAAAAGGAAAGTCGACAAGCTACCTTCACCGATTCTACCGGAACTGCTGCCTCGCCGAATTTCCAGCGACTTGCAGGAATATTATGTTAGATTTCGGCCACTCACCGGAAAATGGCCATAGTCTCCCCGTATTCTTCCAAACACCAAGTTCTCGACAACACAATAACCAAACAATAAAATCAGCTACCAATTTAGCACAACACAGCAACAACAACACAATAGCTAAAACAGCAGATTCGCTCACCTTTGCTACTGCTGGGATGCCTCCGTCACTGAAAACAACCAAGCTGCTTTCTCCCAAAATCCTACTTTGCAGCCCCAAGTCCAAATCGACAAGCAGCAATCCAAAACAACAAAATCAACCCTCAAGGCTCCAATTCCATCAACACATTAGCAATAAAAATATTAAGGGAGATCGAGTTTACCTTCAATCGATCCCAAAGCTCTAGCCCAGCAGCTCCCCTTATCGGAACTCAACCTGCAGAAACCTCCAAACACAAATGCTTCCTCGGTCGCCAACTCTACCAAATCAACACCACATCACCTCAGTTCCTCTCAGCCCAAACGCATCTGACCTCTACCTCAATCCGGATCGACTTGCAATTCCTCCAAGGTCCAACTCGGCATCACACAAAGCACAGAGGACCCACCAAAACTCGAAGCACTCGCCGGAAACCATCGAACGCAAGTCGCCGGAGCTAGGAATTCGAAACCCAGAAAACACAAAAAAGAGGGATTTTAGAATTAGGGCTCGATTCCTAGGAAACAAGGGCACATAGATGAAGAGAAGAGAAGGGTGAACTGAAACATACCATCGGCATCCGATGAACTCGCCGGAAAACGTTGGAAATTGGTGAACACAGTCGAGCTACCCTTCGATCGATCTCCGCCGAAATCGGGTTGTAAGTGTGATCTATGGATTGGGTTTGGTAGAGGATGAAGAGATGAGTGATTTGATGGTCGTTTCACGGCATGGAGCGGCCGGGATCAGCGACGCCATGCCGGAGATGGAAGAGGCAGCCGGAGAGGGAGAGAGAGAAGTCTGGGCTCGGGTCAAACCAAGTGTGGGCTTTTTCCTAAAGTCAACCCATCTCATTTCCATTTATACCTGAACAAATGGTCAAGATCAAAACCCTAATTGATCCGACGGTCCCGATTAAAAGTTATACTCTAATTTCATAAAATTAATTTTAATACCAAATCTTCGATAAATCGTAGAAAACATCTTGAAACTCCGAAAAATAAATCCGAAAACACCGGTGAACTCGTGTCAACACAAACTACGACATCGAGACCATAACAGAGGAATTTGACATTTCAAGAAAAACTCGAAAATAAACTTAAACGCTAACTTACTAAGTTACCAAGCACAGTTAAATTTCTTAGTAACTTGTAGAATACTTAGTGAATACGTAAAATTGGGTACAGGGCATTACACCTGTAGCATTGAAAATTTTCTCTAAAAATATCTTGATCATATCCACGACGAACCACATAACTGGTTCAACACTCTATATATCCAGGGGGTGTAAATTTACCCTCAAGCATATTAGACATCACTTGGTGCTTAAGTTCAACTAGCTTTTTGGTTTTGGTTTGCTTGTTTTAGTCATGCATATATCTTTTCACCTCTTTCACCAAAATGGGGTTACGGTGCATCTTATGGCGGGGGTGAAGAGAAATTTTTTTATTCATTTTTGAACAGGAGGGTGAGGAGATTGTTTAGTTAAATAAAATTGGTGGAGGAAGTGATGGCAATATCCTTGGTGTACAAGAACTTCCATCACAATGACCCATTTTAACATATTGTCACGAGATGAGAACTTCGCTTCTCCACCAACCATGCGGCCTTAGAGTTGTTCACCTCCTCGAACTCTCTAAGTCAGTCTCTCCTTTATGCAGTGGAAACAAAAGCAACACAACAGAGCAAGAAAGCTAGAAGTGTGCTAAGTATGCAAAGTTAAGCAAAGCAAAGCAAACACTTAGATGTGGGAGAAAGGAACTTTGTATTAATGTTGCAAACTCTTTACAAATGCTTTCAAGGATGCTCTAGGATGCTCTCTAAGATCCCTAGGATGGTTTGGCTAACTGCCTTCACCACCTATTTATAGCCTAGCACCTCCTCAATGGGTGGCCTCCTCAATGGGTGGGTAGGATTAATTTGATCTAATGGCTACAATTCTATGTTCTAGAATGTACTCAAATTATCTACAAGAAAATCTCTAAGCTAGAGAATTCTAAAGGGTTCTAGAATTCTCTAAGTATGTCAAGACCCGCCTAAAATTTCACCCCGAAACCCGAGATGAGTCTTGCGGGGACCACCTCCAAGGCAAATTTACCGAAGACTCGGCAAACCTCCCTCGAAAATGGACAACCCTAACTAATGAATTTAATAATCACCTTTTTATTCCAAAATAAATCTTTAGCTACAATCCAAAAATAGCCAGAATACAAATTACACCGAAGAATTCCAAAAGTATTCAGAGCTATTAAAAATAAAATAAAATACAGCGAAAGCTAACAAACCCCTAGTAGATTAAACAGGTAACCTACTGGCGAAATGTAACTGATAGATGAGTCACTATGTCTCGGCGTCTCCTGCTAGACCTCACGCGAACTCTGCAGACTGGGCATTTTTAAAAGCGAAGAGCCTAGGGGAAAATATTCAACATATCAGAGTGAGTGGACGAAATGCTTCAGACAACAAATAAATATTTCCCCAAAAGAAATGCTTTCATCAGCGGAAAAAATAAAAGCTCTATGGGAAAGACTCTGAACTGGGGTCCAGCCTGGCTAGACTCCCAAACTATAAGACATTGCCTCTCAGGCCTGGATATTATATATATAGTGTGTATGCACACTTGTCTGACCCTTGGTACGATATCTATGAACAACTTGAATAAAGTAGATATCATAAGAAGCTACTATGCTTGCGTCTAACGCTCACATCAACTCACACCGGAATTTGTACATCGCATATGGGGGAAAGCGGTCGAGTGGTAATATATAGGTGCTTACTCCTTGTACGAAATCTTTGAATAAATAAATGCAAAATTAGAAAATCGCACAAGGCTACGACACTCGCGTCTAACGCTCATGTCACCCATACCGGAATTGTGCCTCGCGTATGGGGGAAATCACGTATAGCTACCAAGCATTTAATCATATACATATTATTCTCAGAATTGTACCTTGAGTATAATTACCGAAATTCTCAATTTCAGGAAATATCCAACAACAGAAAAATCATTCAAATGATAAAGCATTTCGAACACAATATTTAAAAACAAAGGTCCACTCACAGGTTAGGACTAAGCCTGATGTCGGTCGGAGGTCTCTTCGCTCGAGCCTCCTCACGTCATGTTCCATATAAATAAAACCTTAAATAAAACACCGACAAATCATGCATAATTAAATATGCTTCGCGCTCAACCAAGCCTAACACTCCAAAATCTTAAATCCACTGCCAACCTCAAAACTCCAAAATTTTTACCGACATCCTCAAAATCACCTTCCACCAAATAAAATCCAATTGCCAGATTATAAATTAATAATCCGCCAAAAATACCAAATTTCAACAATTCTCAAATATATCCAAAACTCCTCCAAAAATTCTAAAACTTATTCCACTAAACTCCTCACATTTTTCTCCACCAAAAACATTTTCTCGGAGGCGGCCGGCGACCAACTCCGGCGACCTTCGATGGTCACCAAAATTTGACAGCATCTCCCTCTCAACCTCCTTTACAGCATTCCTAACTACCATAAACTCCAATTCTAAGCCTAACCAAGCTAATCGAACATAAATACACAATAAAGCCCTAGAAATTCAAATTCAGATTTCTCCTTACCTAGCTCAAGACGGAGCGAGCCCTTTGGAGGGATTGAAGCACGGGAGGAGGGCATCCTTTTGAGCCAAGGCTCGCCGGCTATGGCGGCCGGAGGAAGGAGTTCCGGCGAAATGAAGATTTCGGCAGTCGGGGCTCTAGGGAGGCTGCCACCGGTCTAGAACTGCAGCTGGGATGGAGACCGACTGAACGGGACAGGTCCAGCGGCGACGGAGGCCGGACGGCGGCAAATGGCGTCGGGAAAGTTTCCTGTCGGGAGGGAGAGTGAGAGCGGATCGGGAGGGAGGAGAGAGAAAGAAAAGAGGAGAAACGGGTTGGGCTCGGCCCAGCCGACCCAACACTACTTTTAACCCATCTTCCAAAATTCAACACCCCCAAAATAATACCCCAATAAAATTACTTTTTACTAGCAAAAATTACCATTTTTTACCGTCGTCAATATTTCTTCATACACCTCTCTAGGGATCAATTATATTTTACACTTAATGACGATCACGGTAAAATTCTTATTACCACTATGCCAGTAATAAATGTAAAAATTATGGGTCGGGGCGTGATAATTCTTCCCTCCTTATAAAAAATCCTTCCTCGAAATTTACAAACTTGCTACTCAAAGAGATAAGGATACTGCTGCCTCATCTGCTCCTCTGACTCCCAAGTAGCTTCTTCTACTTGGTGGCTTCTCCAAAGCACTTTGACGAGCGGAATTGACTTGCTCCTAAGCACTTGCTCCTTCCGATCTAGAATCTGAACCGGCTCCTCTTCATAGGACAAATCATTCTGCAAACTAATCGGCTGCTCTTCCCGCACATAAGAAGGATTGGTAATATACTTGCGAAGCATGGATACATGAAACACATTATGTATCCTGGACAACTCTGAAGGCAAAGCTAACAAATAGGCAACAGAGCCAACTTACTCTAATATCTCATAAGGCCCAATAAACCTCAGACTAAGCTTCCCACGCTTGCCAAAACGTACTACCTATTTCCAAGGAGATAGTCTCAGGAACACCCAATCACCTACTTGAAACTCAAGGTCCTTCATGCGAACATCTGCATAACTCTTTTGCCTACTCTGAGCAGCCTTGAGTCTATCCCTGACCACCTTGATCTTCTCATTTGTGTCATGGATAATCTCAGGACCACAAAGCTCTCTTTCTCTGACTTCATTCCAACATAATGGTGTATGACACTACCTCCCATAAAGTGCCTCAAAGGGAGCCATATCGATACTCGAATGGAAGCTATTATTATAGGCAAACTCCATCAAGGAAAGGTTCTTATCCCAACTCCCCCTAAACTGCAAGACACAAGCTCTCAGCATATCCTCCAAAGTTTGGATAGTCCTCTCTGATTGCCCATCAGTCTGAGGATGAAAAGCAGTGCTGAAGTATAGTCGGGTACCTAAAGCTGCCTGAAGAGCTCTCCAAAATTTAGAAGCAAATCTAGGATCCTGATCTAACACTATGGATTCAAGCACACCATGAAGTCTGACAATCTCATTCACATACAGCTCAGCCAATTTATCTAGCTAATACTTATTTCCCACCGGCAAGAAATGAGCAGATTTAGTGAGTCTATCCACTATCACCCAAATACCGTCATGCCCTTCACGGGTACGAGGTAAACTGAAGACAAAATCCATGGTGATGTGGTCCCACTTCCACACTGGAACATGCAACGACTCAAGCAACCCTAAAGGTTTCTGCCTTTCAGCTTTCACCTGCTGACAAATCAGACACCAACTCACAAAAGCTGCAATTTCCCTCTTCATGTTTGGCCACTAATAATAATCCTTCAGAGTCTGATACATCTTTGTACTCCCCGGGTGAGCAGCATAAGCATAACTATGAGCTTCCTCCATTAACTCAATCTTTAACTCTTCGCTCCTCTTTGGCACACAAAGCCTACTTT
This sequence comes from Fragaria x ananassa, assembly GCA_034370585.1. NCBI lineage: Eukaryota > Viridiplantae > Streptophyta > Magnoliopsida > Rosales > Rosaceae > Fragaria > Fragaria x ananassa. The sequence continues at coordinate 12,430,775 of CP139762.1, read as the reverse complement.
TGAACAACAACGACCCATCTCTTCTTACCGAAAAATTTACGGCAGCTCCATTCGCTACTCTTTCTATCAACCGAACTATGGAATGATCATTATACTGTGCCTCCCGCACTTTATCAACCAAAACTGGCCTCACATGGAAACTGGCTACCAAAGTACCTACTTCATCCACCGCTAAATCCACCCCTGTAGCTTGCAGCTCACAAAGAAGTGGAACTTGAACCATCCTCAAGTGAAACAAAGACATGGAGGGATTGCGACTAAGAGCATCAGCTACCACATTAGCCTTTCCTGGATGATACTCTATAGTGCAATCATAATCACTGATCAACTCCATCCACCTTCTTTGCCTCAAATTCAACTCCCTTTGTGTTAACACATACCGAAGACTCTTGTGATCGGTAAAAATCTGACACTTGGCTCTATAAAGATAGTGTCTCCACAACTTGAGAGTAAAAACCATAGCTGCAAGCTCTAAATCATGAGTGGGATAATTCACCGGATGCAGCTTCAATTGCCTAGAAGCGTAAGCAATCACTCGATCATGCTGCATCAAAACTCCACCTAGACCTCGTCTAAAAGCATCACAAAACACCACATACTCCCCGCTATCATCCGAAGTGCCAACACCGGAGCACTAGTCAAGCGGTTCTTTAATTCTTGAAAACTTTGCTCACACTGATCTGACCACTCAAACTTCACTCCCTTCTTGGTCAATCCAGATAGTGGGGCTGCAATCTTTAAAAAGTCTTGCACAAAACTCCGATAATAACCTGCTAATCCCAAGAAACTACGAATCTCAGTCACAGTTATGGGTCTTTTCCAATTGGACACCGCTTCCACCTTCTGGGGATCCACACTAACACCTTCAGCTAAAACTAAATGACCAAGAAATCCCACTTTATCCAGCCAAAACTCACACTTGCTGAACTTGTCAAACAACTGAGCATTCCTCAAAGTCTACAATATTAATCTTAGATGTTTGGCATGCTCCTTCTCACTTTTTGAGTACACCAAAATATCATCTATGAACACGATCACGAAACGGTCAAAATATGGACTAAACACCCTATTCATGAGATCCACGAACGCCGCGGGTGCATTAGTAAGTCCAAAAGGCATCACCACAAACTCATAATGACCATAGCGTGATCGAAAGGCAGTCTTGGCTACGTCACTATCCCAAATCCGCAACTGATGATAACCAGATCTCAAATCAATCTTTGAGAACACCGAGGCACCTCTCAACTGATCGAACAAATCATCAATGCCAGGCAACGGGTACTTATTCTTCACTGTGACATGATTCAGCTTCCTATAATCAATGCATAGTCTCATGGTGTCATCCTTCTTCTTAACAAACAACACCGGAGCACCCCATGGAGACATGCTAGGCCGAATGAAACCCTTATCTACTAACTCCTGCAATTGAGTCTTCAACTCTTTCAATTCCGCTAGAGCCATTATGTAAGGTGCTTGAGAGATAGGCATAGTTCCAGGAAGCAACTCGATAGAAAAGTCTATCTCCCTTACAGAGGCAAACCAGGCAAATCCTCGGGAAACACGTCCGGAAATTCTCTTATTACAAGAATATCCCCCACTTCCAACACTCCTATACTTGCATCCACAACATGAGCTAAGAATGCCTGACAGCCTTTATTTAACAATTTCCTGGCAGCCACAGCTGAAATCAGGCAACTCAAAATCACATCTATTTCCTCCTGAAAAACAACCACAACACCATCCAGACTTCGAAGCACCACTTCCTTTCGAAAACAATCTACCGCAGCTCTATAAGACTCTAAGAAGTCCATCCCCAAGATCACATCAAACTCCACCATATTTAGAGGAATCAAATCGGCCTTGAAATTAAATCCCTCTACTAGCACTTCACAACCGCTAAACACCCAATCTATCCTCATCACTTCACTAGAGGGTAGAGAAACATGCCACTCGCCTAGAAGAGACGATGATGGCACATTGGCATGGAGGGCGAATCTACTAGACATAAATGAATGCTTGGCTCCGGGATCAATTAAAATAAAAGCTAGCTAACCAAAAATTAACAACGTACCAATGATGACATCTAGAGAAATACGACCCTCCTGCTGAGTCATAGCATGTAGTCTAGCGCGAGTCATGGGACGTCCACGCTGACCACTCCCCTGCTGAGAACCACCCCTGGCTGCTGAACCACCACGAGAACCACCACTAGAGCCTCTAGCTGAAACTGACTGTCTTGCTAAGAAGGGGCGGTCCTCCATGCCAACAAAGGACAATCTCTCCTGAAATGATCCAGACCACCACACTCAAAGCATCCAGAAGACTGCTGCTGACCAAAAGAGAAAGTCTGACCACCAGAAGATCCCCTTTGGGAACTACCACCAGCACTAAACTGACCGGCCTGCTGCCTACCCAACTGGCTCCTGGAGGGTCTCCTGAAATGCCCTCTATTTCTGCCCCGAGGACCATAACCCGATCCTCCACTACTGCCACTGCCCGCTGAAGATCCAGAAGCGGACGATGAAGCAGCCTTCTTAGATGGACCTTGACTAGGACCACTGAAATCTCGAGGCCGAGCTCTATAAGTCCCCCTGGTCTCGATGGCCATAGCTGCACCAACTGCATCCAGGAAGGTCGGATAGACAGCACCAACCATCTTGTCTGTAAACACTCCTCCAAGCGCATCAACAAACATACCAATCCTGGTCCTCTCATCAGGAATCAAATGGGGTACATGATAGCTCAAAGTGGTGAACCTCTGCTCAAACTCAATGACTCCCTCATCGTCTCTCGTTTTCATATTAAGAAAGTCTGACTGGATGATACAAGTGTATCCTTTAGCTTTTAGGAATTAGTGATTCCTTCTCCAAGTTAGTTAAGTACATAGTTTTCTAGCTTGAAAAGGAATAGTTGTCTAACTTAGTTAATGAGTAGTTTCCAAGTTAGATAAGGATTTATAGAGTTAGACTCTATAAATAGAGGTGCCTAGCTTAGTTCTAGATACCAGAGTGAAACAGAGACAAAATCTGTTTAGACCAGAGTGAAACAGAGACAACATCTGTTTAGACAAGAGTGAAACAGAGAGTTAGACCTGTTTAGAGTTATTATGAGGGAAGGATTCAGACAATAAACATTGTACCTTTGCACAATAATAAGAGAGGAACATATTTTCTTCGACCTACATTACTTGAGTGTTTTAGTATTACTAATATTTCCGCTACTAGTAGTAACACCTGAGTAATTCGTATCAAGTTGGTAATCAAAGCTAACCGTATCCTTGGGGAGTCTTGTGGTTTATGGTCCTTACTCGATCACAATACAGAAAGCTAGGCAAGGTTCTTGTTTCTTGGGAAAAAACCAGGAGGACAAGAGAAAAGAGGATGGGTGACGAAAGAACCGACAAAGAGAGACTTGATGCGGTAGAGAAGCAGTTGGCGTCGATAAGTTTTACTCTTGCGGAACTGGCCAATTTCATCAAACAGGAGAAGAAAGTCGAACCTTTGGAGAAGCCGAAGAACAAGACTTCTGATTCAGATGATGAAAGGGATGAAGCAGATTCGGATGAGGAAACAGACGACACAAGCAAAACTTCGCATCAAGGAGGCAAGGGTTCTTTTCAAAATCTGAAGATCGATTTCAAAGTTGAAATCCCTATGTATGACGGGAGCGTCAACGTAGAGAAACTAGATGATTGGATTGAGCGTCTAGAGACTTATTTTACTCTTTATAACTACTTGTCAGAGGAGAAGATTATCTTTGCAACTCTAAAACTATCGGCTCATGCATTGACTTGGTGGAAGTCCTATAAGAAAAGTAGTGACGGAGAGGCAATGTCGTGGAAGAAGTTCAAGGAGTTGCTTAGGAAGCAGTTCTGTCCAGTCGGTTGTTACTTAATGATGATGGCGACAACAAGACAGTCTTACCATCAGTTGAGGACTTGTGGTTTGACCGAGAGGATCCATTAGTTGAAGATTGCATTTTGGAGCGTAAAGTGACTACAACACGTAAGGGGGAGCAGACAGCGTTTCTTATTGGGCGTGCTGGTCAAGTTCCAAGCAAGGCTAAATGGTTCAGCGAAGAAAAGGGAACTCTTTAGTTTCCAAATCTCAAGTTTTAACTTAAACGGGAGTTTAAGTTCCTATAAGGGGGAGCCATGATACAGGTGTATCCTTTAGCTTTTAGGAATTAGTGATTCATTCTCCAAGTTAGTTAAGTACATAGTTTTCTAGCTTGAAAAGTAATAGTTGTCTAACTTAGTTAATGAGTAGTTTCCAAGTTGGATAAGGATTTGTAGAGTTAGACTCTATAAATAGAGGTGCCTAGCTTAGTTCTAGATACCAGAGTAAAACAGAGACAACATCTGTTTAGACCAGAGTGAAACAGAGACAACATCTGTTTAGACCAGAGTGAAACAGAGAGTTAGACCTGTTTAGAGTTATTGTGAGGGAAGGATTCAGACAATAAACATTGTACCTTTGCACAATAATAAGAGAGGAATATATTTTCTTCGACCTACATTACTTGGGTGTTTTAGTACTACTAATATTTCCGCTACTAGTAGTAACACCTGAGTAATTCGTATCACTGGATCCTACTATGATGAGAGTGATTGAAATACTAACTCAAGAAAAGCGCCTTAAACTGCTCCCAAGTCATAGTCTGAGCACCATCATTATTTGTCCTGGCGAGAGTCCACCAATGATGAGCTGAATCGTCCAGAAAAGAAACTGCCATTTTTACTTTCTTTTCTTCTGGCAGCTATGTGCTCTCGAAAGCCATCTCCATCTTGTCCACCCAAGAATAAGCAAGCATCAAGGGGTCCCTTGGCACCCTTGAACTCTACTGCCCCTGCATCAGCAACATCTCTCTTCTTCACAAATCGAGGGGGCTGCACCCTATCCAGAACACCTCTCAACATAGCCCCAATCGAATCCGCTAAACCTCTCACTTCCTCAGCCTCATTGGCATTGGTCGAGGAAGCCACACGGGGTCAACGTCTAGGAGATATAGTACCTAAGGAGGAAGACTTTTTGTTGTCTATAAACAAGACTAACAGAAACTACCACATATGCCCAATAACACATAGTATCAAAAGCAGAAACTGTAGTTGAATCCGCCGCGGTCGGACCATCACTCTATAGACACTATGGCTACTTAGGCAAATACGATAGTGAATAGGAAACAGAAGATGAAACCTAGAGCTCTGATACCAACTGTCAAGACCTGCCCCGAATTTCACCCCGAAACCCGAGATGAGTCCTGCGGGGACCTCCAAGGAAAATTTACCGAAGACTCGGCAAACCTCCCTCAAAAATGGACAACCCCAACTAAAAAATTTACTAATCACCTTTTTATTCCAAAATAAATCTTCAGCTACAATCCAAAAGTAGCCAGAATACAAATTACACCAAAGAATTCCAAAAGTATTCAGAGTTAAAAATAAAATAAAATACAGCGAAAGCTAACAAACCCCTAGTAGATTAAACAGGTAACCTACTGGCGAAATGTAGCTGATAGATGAGTCACTATGCCTCGGCGTCTCCTGCTAGACCTCACACGAACTCTGCAGACTGGGCATTTTTAAAAGCGAAGAGCCCAGGGGAAAATATTCAACACGTCAGAGTGAGTGGACGAAATGCTTCCGACAACAAATAAATATTTCCCCAAAAGAAATGCTTTCATCAGCAGCAAAAACAAAAGCTCAACTGGAAAGACTCTGAACTGGGGTCCAACCTGGCTAGACTCCCAAACTTTAAGACATTGCCTCTCAGGCCTGGATATTATATATATAGTGTGTATGAACACTCGCCTGACCATTGGTACGATATCTATGAACAACTTGAATAAAGTAGATATCATACGAAGCTACTATGCTTGCGTCTAACGCTCACATCACCCCACACCGGAATTTGTACCTCGCATATGAGGGAAAGCAGCCGAGTGGTAATATATACGTGCTTACTCCTTGTACGAAATCTTTGAATAAATAAATGCAAAATTAGAAAATCACACAGGGCTACGACACTCGCGTCTAACGCTCATGTCACCCATACCGGAATTGTGCCTCGCGTATGGGGGAAATCACGTATAGCTACCTAGCATTTAATCATATACATACTATTCTCGGAATTGTACCTCGAGTATAATCACCGAAATTCTCAATTTTGGAAAATATCCAACAACAGAAAAATCATTCAAATGATAAAGTATTTCGAACACAATATTTAAAAACAAAGGTCCACTCACAGGTTAGGCCTAAGCCTGATGTCGGTCGGAGGTCTCTTCCGCTCGAGCCTCCTCACGTCCTGTTCCATATAAATAAAACCTTAAATAAAACACCGACAAAACAAGCATAATTAAATATGCTTCGAGCTCAACCAAGCCTAACACTCCAAAATCTTAAATCCACTGCCAACCTCAAAACTCCACAAATTTTACCAACATCCTCAAAATCACCTTCCACCAAATAAAATCCAATTGCCGGATTATAAATTAATAATCCGCCAAAAATACCAAACTTCAACAATTCTCAAACCTATCCTAAACTCCTCCAAAAATTCTAAAACTTATTCCATTAAACTCCTCACATTTTTCTCCACCAAAAACATTTTCTCGGCAGCGGCCGGCGACCAACTCCGGCGACCTCCGATGGTCACCAAAATTTGACAGCATCTCCCTCTCAACATCCTCTACAACATTCCTAACTACCACAAACTCCAATTCTAAGCCTAACCAAGCCAATCAAACACAAATACATAATAAAGCCCTAGAAATTCAAATTCAGATTTCTCCTTACCTAGCTCAAGACGGAGCGAGCCCTTTAGAGGGATTGAAGCACGGGAGGAGGGCATCCTTTTGAGCCAAGGATCGCCGGCTATAGCGGCCGGAGGAAGGAGTTCCGGTAAAATGAAGATTTCGGCAGTCGGGGCTCTCGGCGTCGATTCCTCCTTCACGGCGGCGCTAGGGAGGCTGCCACCAGTCTAGAACTACAGCTGGGATGGAGACCGACCGAACGGGATAGGTCCGGTGGTGAACGGAGGCCGGACGGTGGCAAACGGCGTTGGGAAAGTTTTCGGTCGGGAGGGAGAGGGAGAACGGATCGGGAGGGAGGAGAGAGAAAGAAAAGAGGAGAAACGGGTTGGGCTCGGCCCAGCCGACCCAACATTAATTTTAACCCATTTTCCAAAATTCAACACCCCCAAAGTAATACCCCAATAAAATTACCTTTTACTAGCAAAAATTACCATTTTTTACCGTCGTCAAAATTTCTTCCGTAGAATAATCCCACAAAATAATCGTCCTCTACACCTCTCTGGGGATCAATTATATTTTATACTTAATGACGATCACGGTAAAATTCTTATTACCACTATGCCAGTAATAAATATAAAAATTATGGGTCGGGGCGTGACAAAGTATGTCTACCATCTTAGCTAGAGAATTCTAAAGGGTTCTAGAATTCTCTAGGTATGTCCACCATGTTCTTGAATGTTTTAGTGCTTCCTCCTTAAGCTTGCATGATGAACTTGGACTTGTGTCATGGACTTACCTCACTCAAACTCGGTCTATGACATTCTCCCCCACTCAAGTCGGCGACGTCCTCGTCTCCCTTGCGAGCTCCTCTTGCTCGAACTTGGCGATCTTGTCCTTGCCTTGCAACAAGGACCCTTCTATCTCCCAACTAGCCTTGGACGTGGGAAGCCCCTTCCATTTAACGAAGTATTCATCATACCTCGGTATCCGCTTCTTCCGGACCTCGCGCTTGGCTTCGATGCTATCCACTTCTTTATCAAATGATGTGGTCATATAAGCGGGAGCTCGATGAGACTTACCTCGTTCGGGTGCTTCGGCATCCTTATGAAAAGTCTTCAAGTGACTTACATGAAACACCTGATGAAGCTTGGTGTTAGAAGGTAGTTCCACTAGATATGCCGCTTTTCCTACCTTCTTGAGGATCAGAAAGGGACCTTCATACTTCCGCAACAAACTCTTGTGAAGTCCCTTGTTTGCCTCGTGTTGTGTTGGAATAACCTTCACAAACACTAAGTCGCCCATTTGGAACTTCAAGTGTCGCCTTTGCCGGTCTGCATACTTCTTCATCCTCTTGGTAGCTTTCTCTAGTTACGAACGAGCGAGCTCATTGGCTTACTACCACTCCTTGGCTGTTTTGTATGCAGCGGGGTTACTTCTCGTGTAGCCCGCATCAAGCAACTCCTTAGGTTGCTTCTGGTGCTCCTCTAGCTCGGGTGTCACCCTTCTATAGGGGGACTTTGATGGCGGCTTTACTACGGGTTCCAACTTGATGGCATGATCCACCTTCCTCCTTGGTGGCAGCCTCTTCGGCAATTCCTTGGGCATTCCATCTCCAAGCTCCCCAAGGACTGCCTCTCTTGCCCTTGGCAAAGGTTCGGACTTTCCTCCAACCTCCTCGTCCACCTTGAGGGTTGCTAGGAAAGTAGGCTTGCCTTTCTCCCAAGCTTTGACGAGTTGCATGGTGGATAGAGTCTTTGTCTTCTCCCTTGCTTGCCTCTCCACGGGCACCACGCAAGGCAACTCTCCATTTGCTACGATGCAAAAGATATTATAGAACTGAATGGGGAATGCTCGTACCTTGTCCATGAACTCAAGGCCGATTACTACACCATAGTCATCCATCTTGACCACGGTGAAATCAACTTTCCCCTTCCAAGCACTGATGCGAACCTCCACATCACGTGCTACCCCAACAATGGGCATGGCGGGTGTATTTACCGCTTTCACGCTGCCCAACTCCTTCGTGACTCGGAGGCCAAGTTTCCTTGCTTCTTCCGACGTCATGAAGTTATAAGTCACTCCGCAATCCACCAAGGCACGAACCATCGTGTTTTTCACCTTGACATCGATGTAAAGCGATCCACCTTTCGCTTGTTGCCTTGGTTGAGGGACGCTAGTCTTCACGGCATTAAGCAGCCGGATGCACCCCATCCTTGCTGCATCGTCGTCTTCCGCCTCGATCCTAGGCTCTTGCAATGCCATGGCTTTGAGGGCTTTCTTTTAAGGGCAGTCGCGCATCATATGAGGGCTGTCACATAAGTAGCACTTTACTTCCCAAGCCTTGCTTGTGGACTTGTCGTGCCTTTTGAAGCTCTTCACCTTCGGCTTATAACTTGACTCGGGCTTCTCCTTCGGCTTTGGCACGTCTCCCCCATTCTTCTCATAGTTCACCATCTTCCCCTTGAACTTAGTGTCGCCTTCGTGGCTAACTTTGAATTCAATGAGGGACTCGACAGCGGCAATGGCTTGTGACAAGTTTTGCACTTGTCTTACTTGCAACTCGAGTTTGGCCCAACTTTGTAGCCCACTCATGAAGTATATGAGCATGTTCTCCTCTGTCATGTTGGGCACCTAGAATAACAAGTTAACAAATGTGTTGACACAGTCCTTGATGCTACCGGTTTGCTTTAGCCACCGAAGCATCTCCTTTGCTTCGTATTGAGCATTTTGGGGATAGAAGTGCAACTTCATATCCTTCTTAAATTCTTCCCAAGTATCGAGAGAGAACGTACCTTGCTCGATCTCCATGCTCCTTCGACGCCGCCACATGAAGGCATTGTTGGCAAGGAACACGGTAGCCGTTGAAATTTTGGACTTGTTATCCTCAACCTTTAGATACTTGAAGTACCTTTCCATGTTCCATAGAAAGGTGTCAAGCTCTTTAGCTTCACTCTTCCCATTGAAGGATTTGGGTTTGAAAGAGTCCAATGTCTTCGTCTCAACGCAGCCTCTTTGTAAAGCGCCCAATCTCCCCGAACCTCCTTCACTTCCTCTCGAAGGGCTGTGAGCTCGGCGGACATTTTGTCAAGCTTTTCGCGGACCTCCCCTAAGATCCTATCTGCCATAATGTTGAGAGCGCCGTGAATTTGCTCTCATAACTCTTCCACCATGGCTGCGAGATCCCTCTTTGTCACGACGTCATCGTCAAGTCGAGTGTCAAACTCGACTCCGGCCGATTCCACCTTTCCGAGCCATGCATCTAAGGCAGCAAGTACCTCTTTGTGGCTCCTCTTGGTGCCAGCAACAACTTACTTCATCACCGAAACTCCTTCTCCGGACATCTTCCTTGTCTTTGTGTTGTGCGCGAGCGAACCAAGGCTCTGATACCACTTGTCACAAGATGAGAACTTTGCATCTCCATCAACCGTGCGGCCTTAGAGTTGTTCACCTCCTTGAACTCTCTAAGTCAGCCTCTCCTCTATGCAGCTGAAACAAAAGTAACACAAGAGAAAGAAAGCTAGAAGTGTGCTAAGTATGCAAACCTAAGCAAAGCAAAGCAAACACTTAGATGTGGGAGAAAGGAACTCTGTATTAATGTTGAGAACTCTTTACAAAGGCTTTCAAGGATGCTCTCCAAGATCCCTATGATTGTTTGGCTAAGTGCCTTCACCACCTATTTATAGCCTAACACCTCCTCAACGGATGGGTAAGATTAATTTGATCTAATGGCTACAATTCTATGTTCTAGAATGTACTCAAATTATCTACAAGAAAATCTCCAAGCTAGAGAATTCTAAAGGGTTCTAGAGTTCTCTAAGTATGTCCACCATCTTAGCTAGAGAATTCTAAAGGGTTCTAACATTCTCTAGGTATGTCCACCATGTTCTTGAATGTTTTAGTGCTTCCTCCTTAAGCTTGCATGATGAACTTGGACTTGTGTCATGAACTTACCTCACTCAAACTCAGTCCATGACAATATGGTCCCTAAAAAAACAATAGTTATATCAACCCTCTTGCTTTTGTTGTTCTTATTCCTTAGGTCTAGGGTCACAAGGTATCTACGTTTGCGAACTGACTTGATCATATGGAGTTATGATACGAGGTAAACATAATATCAGTCAATCGCAGTCAATAATAATGTTTACAATGTGAAAAACATTCAATACTTTAGGGCTCGATATATCATATATGTAAAAACTAGGATTGATGTTTTCTAGGTAAGGATTGCAACACCGGTTTCAATTCTAAGCGTACTAGAAACAAAATGTATGAACGAACAGACCAAGTTGTTTCACCCAATGAAACCTCGACTTGAGGAAAACTGTTGTCGGGGCTTAAACTCTTGAAATCCCCAATAAACAAAAAACAAGTCAATTACAAACTACATAGCACTGAACATACTACTATCTTTAGACCCCAAAAAAATATATGTTTGAAACACTCTTCTTCTTCAAACAATATTCTTTTTCAACCTTTAAGGAACTAGCCTCATCCTTAAAGCTCTTCAATCACAACTCTAGACCTAGAGAGTGTGATGAACAGATGAACAAATGTTCACCTCAACATGGAATAAGTGAACATTGACCTTTTAGAATTTTGCAGCAGAAGAACTCAATCACTCCAAGAATTGGATGATGTTATTAGTTTCTTTGAGCTAGGTAGACGATGTAGGAATTAGTCCTTTCATCAAACCCGAAAGTTAGGGTCTATCCAACTTAGGGAACCCACTCCACATCTTCTTCTTTTTTTTAATTTTTTATGTTTTTTGTTTTTTTATTAATTAAATAATTCAAATGCAACAACGAGTCTATTACGACCTCCTATTTTCAAAAGAAAAACTGATGCCACCACATCAAATGGTAATGTGCCACATCTTTTGTTTGAAATTTATTAATAAAGAATAATCCGAAAATAGATTTTGAGAGAAAGTCCCAGAAAAAGATAAAACGTAAAATGAGAACTTGAAAAAGATTACAAGCTGTTGAACTAAAGAAACAGATGCTTGCTAACTATCTAGCTACCATTTTAAACCAATTTACCTGATTCCTAACCATTAAAGAAAGACGAATCAAGATTTGACTTGTATTAATGTGAAAATTACATTAGCTCTCGTTTCCGGTAGCTCAAGGCATCCATGAGAACAACAATGACACTTTTAGGTGTTTCTCATTTTTAGGACCATGAGGGGTTAGGTGCTAAATACCTAACCAAAGACCAACACATAGGCTTTGTGTTTCATTGTCTATAAATGTTGTTGCGGTCCAGACTAGTACGTGCTACTCTCTTATCACTTTCTTGGTACATTATATTAATGTGCCTCATCTAACTTCTTCTCTCTTTTTTTTAGAATGTGTCCAATGTCCTTAGGATCCGGAGCTAGAAAACTAGATGAGTTTCCTAAGCTTTGCATCACATAGCTCCACGTGTAAATGAGAAATCTAATGGCTCCTATCAAATATTGTACTGATTATTTCTTTTTGAGATTAATTCAACGGGTGATATAGAACAACAACATTCTCAATCTCTTTGACTCTCTCTCTTCTTCTTCTTCTTCTTCTTCTTCTTCTTCTTCTTCTTCTCTATCAGCCGAGTCCTCCATCTTCAATTTTGCTCTACTTCTCATCAATTGAACATCTCTCTTTACCCCTCTACAAATTCCCTATTAATATAAATTTGATCAAACCCAATTATAGAAACTCACGTTTTTGGGGTTGTTTCTGCATGAACCGGGAGGGTTATGCGGAATCATGGTGGGGTATGAACAGTGATAACACAAGGACATATAGTGGTTCACCATGCCTCGGGGGACATGGCTACGTCCACTTAGAATCAAGTATCATCTTTGGGGTTACAATGGTATTCATCCCGGTGGAATACTATCTTTCCAGTATCCAGATCTTACTTGCCTATATCTAGAGGGGGAGCCTTCCTTTTATAGATAAGGAAGGTTCCCTCTTACATTACATTTCCGATGTGGGACACTGTACATATTTATACTCTCATGGTGCCTTCTTGTGGAGCTTGGAGAAGCACCTTCCCGATGTCGCATTGATGATCTTTTACCATGGCGAGGTAGCTTGGACGTCGGTCTACAAGTTTCATGACTGGTCTATGGGCAGTGGAGGTAGTTTACCGACTACCGACTACAAGTCCCCCCAAGTTCCCGTTCAAGACACTTCTTGAGTGGGGACTTAATATACAAAATGCCCATAGACCAGTCATATGCCCCTAACACGGACCCAGTCCCAGTCCCCCCAAGTCTGTACTCAAGACGTGTGTTGAACGGGTCTTGCTCTTCTTGACTTCTTCAAGGGCGAGCTGAGGTGTCCGCCTAGAAGATAAGAAATGCCCCTCCCGGTCCCCAGCCTCAAAACTTATTCGGCCGGGCGAGGATTGTTGCACCTTCACAATGAACAAATGATTGACAAGCATTGGCATAACAATTATAATAATTATCGAAAAGCACAATGGTTCATGCAATTGTGTAACACTCGTGGAATACCAATTTTTCAATCCTGGTGGAATGCCAATCTCCCGGTGGAATACCTCTCTTAGTGGAATGCCAATAACATGCATGTTGACTTGCAAGTAGAATATTTATGAATTTTCACAAACCAATAATCTGATGGGGACTTATCTGTGATAATAGCTGTCGAATGGGTGGACATATGAGGTGTTGATTCATGCCTGAACCACTCCCGGATGATGAATCCTTGGTGCCAATACGGTCTGGTTACCTACAAGAAGATTTTTTTTTTGACCACCGAGACCCGTTGCTTGCAGATTAGACTGACACTGAGCCTTCCCCTTTCGATACCCGGAGATAAAGGTGGTGGGGTGGGGCTCTGACTTGCACATGAGTTCAATTCTCACGGATGAACAACTCTTTAAACCTCCCGGGAAGCTTATATGGGTGCCGTACGGGTGCCCATAGCAAGTTGCTGGGTGTCCAGATCAACACCACTCACGAGTGGAATTCCCTTGCAGGCTTTGGACTGAGGACAGGGGACTGGGATGTGGGTGGACATAGGTCTCGGACGCTTCCAATCGGGAAGCCGGAGAGATGATTCCCGGGCGCTTCCAATCGGGATGGGTGTCCAGAGCAATTCCATTTTGCTTCTCAGTTAGGATTTGCAGGAGTCCAGAGATGTGTAGATCGCGTTTCTTGAGCGGTGTCCATCCTGCGCGGGGTAATTGACCGATGCTGTCGGTGGATCACAGGCGCTACCAGCTGGTTCCCGACGCATCTCTCCTGGCCGGCACCCTAAACCCTAAACCCAGCTGGTTCCCGATGCATCTCTCCTGGCCGGCACTGGACGAGCTTGGCCCGAGAGAGCTAACGAGCCGGGTGTCCACATCAATTGCAGTTCGCACCCAACCGAACCCGAACGTGGACTCTGCTTTCCCGGACGGGAGAGCTCATGAGGTCGGTCCCGAGTGGTGGAGATGATCCAAGGAGAAATACCGCCGACTACCACCGGCTGGGTGTCCACAACAATTATTTCTGTGCACCCAACCAAACATCAGCGGATCGAGTGACCCAAGCTCCAGGTCGATCGAGGCTGATCAGGTCCCCGGCCGAGTGCATGCATTCTGGCGATGACATAATCCCGGAGGGTTCAGGTACCGGGCTGAGCCCCTACGATATGGAACAAACTGGAGGTAGCTTCACCGGGAGAGCATCTGCATCTGCATGACTATTGGAACAGTTGAAAACTTGGGCCTGATGGTACTTGGGCCTAGCTGAACAAATTGCTGACCTGTTGACAGCTTGGGCCTACCGAGGGGCAGACCAGCTAGCCCTTTTGATGGGCTTCAGCACCTCCCGATGGACCTATTGCTCATGGAATCAAGTGAACTGCCTCTCGGGCGGTAGAGCAATATTACTTTTTGTAACATTTCCCACAAACGGCGCCAAATGTTTCTGCATGAACCGGGAGGGTTATGCAGAATCATGGTGGGGTATGAACAGTGATAACACAAGGACATATAGTGGTTCACCATGCCTCGGGGGACATGGCTACGTCCACTTAGAATCAAGTATCATCTTTGAGGTTACAATGGTATCTATCCCGGTGGAATACTATCTTTCCAGTATCCAGATCTTACTTGCCTATATCTAGAGGGGGAGCCTTCCTTTTATAAATAAGGAGGGTTCCCTCTTACATTACATTTCCGATGTGGGACACTGTACATATTTATACTCTCATGGTGCCTTCTTGTGGAGCTTGGAGAAGCACCTTCCCGATGTCGCATTGATGATCTTTTACCATGACGAGGTAGCCTGGACGTCGGTCTACAAGTTTCATGACTGGTCTTTGGGCAGTGGAGGTAGTTTACCGACTACCGACTACAAGGGTTTTAATCAAACATCCAGTTCATCGTTCTCATTGATTCAAAGAAACAAATCATCATTCAAGACATTCACCCCTATATCATCCTCTATTGCATCTGAGACTGAAAACCCATATGCAACAGAACTTAATCTCAAACTTAAGATGACAAATTTGACTAGTATGCTCAATCTGATTGGTATGGAACTCAAATCTCACTACTCACCTTTATTCTCAAATTCTCAGCCATCCCCGGTGGCTCATTGACTTAATTATCAAGTGGGAAATTTGACATGAATGCTATTGATTTTCTTGTATTTTGATATAATTGTTGCCAAGAGAGAGTTGCTTTAAGGAGGTGGACTGAAGAAAAAGAAATGGAAGAGAGTTGAAGGAAAAGAAGAGAGATGGGAGAGAAAGGGAGGAAATAGAAATGACGAAGTATGAACTGAAAGAAGCATAAGAGGAAAAAAAAACATAGCTTTAAGAGCAATTGTAGAACGCTATATCTGAAACTAGCCACGTGTCCTCATCTTCTCAAAACCTTAGGAAAGAGAGGATCCTGATTCATCTTGTTAAAGTTATTTATCAAGTTCCATTTTAAGGGGTATTACAAGAAAAACAACTTGATATTTACTGTTGGTATGCATTGCTGCCCTTTAATAAAATAAGAAAATTTCACTTACAATATGAAATATCTCTAGCCTATGAAACACTTAGTTTGTGCTCTTTTTGTCAAATATGTGTTAGAAAGGCCAAAGATTGTACCCTTGAAAGGTAAGATGGTAAGAGATCTCATGTCTGAAACTCAATTCCCTTTGATAGCTTAACAAACTCTTCTAACTATAATTTGATATAAAAGTCTATAGTTTGGCACAATACCAACTCCTTAGTCTTTAAAATCTACCTTTTAAACATTCAAATGATCGAGATACAAAAACTAATTCATCTTTCTCTTAATCATAACGAATGAGAAGAGATTCAGAACACTGACACTCAACAGTTAGATAAGACAAGAAATCGGACTCGAAAAGAACCAAACCTCAAAACCAGCCATATGTCGTGACCGAGTAAACAGAAAGTAGGAAATACCCTTCTATGTGGACGGCACTGACTTAACTTTGGACGGCACAAAAGGCATTCGCACAAAATCCATGAAGAAAAAGTTAAACAAAAAGTGTCACACTTGCCTTTGCCTCTGGCTTCGCTTTTGTTGGGTCCGGTCAACTCCCACACTAAACTTGCATAACAAAAATACACACACGAACTCTACTATCCCCTTTGTCATATTAATATTACTGTCCCTCTCCCTCTGTTTCTCTCTCTCTCTCTCTTTCTGGCCTTTTTCACCACTTTGCATATCTTGTCCTCTTCCAGAAGAAGTTGGTCCATGGTTAGAGACTTTCGGCTCTCAGATAGGAAATCGAAATCGAAATCGAAATCGAAATCGAAATCGAATGGAAGAATTGGGAAGAGTGTGAATCAGAATCACCAGGATATAACTATTAACCCAGAAATGATGTCCCCATTTTACAGGGTTCACATTTCCATATGAATTATTAAAGTTGCATCTGTACTTTTCTGAAGACTTCGGAACATTATTTTAGTTTAGTGTCTACCTAAAGAAGTGGGCATTGGGTCTGCTGCAAAGGTTTGGGTTTGAAGTCAACCAGAGCCCTGCATTTCATGAAATCTTCGTCATAATACAGTTAAGTCATGCTGTTGTCAATTTTATTTTATTTTTTAAATTTAGATTTAGGGATTGATAACTTATTTCCTAATCTCATTTAGAGAAAAATTCACTAAATGTCCCTAAATTCTTGAGCCAAGACCAATTTGATACCCGAACTCTCAACTCTACCAATGTGATACCTGATCTCCTTATTTGACGTTAACGTCGTACTTCTGTCAATTTTCACTGACAGTCCCGTCAATATGGTCACGCTGCACGCACGTGTTGGTAAAAAACAAAGCCAAAGACTGAATTAACCCTGATTCTCATTTTCCCTCCAAATTAATATCTTATCCACTCTAATTCCCGCCATTCCAACTAAATCACCTTTCTTTTCCCTCAAACTGAATTGAGTCCAAGAATAATCATGATTCCACTATGCAACTGACTTTTTGAACAACCTGTTTTGAGAATCCTTATTTCTCTCCATATCAAACTTATCCACGAACAAGTTTAAGTCATTCAAACAACCAACAATAATCATGAGAAATTTGAAACAAACAAATTTTCTTCCAACTGAATGAACATCCTGAAAAAGGTGCTCTGCAAACAACTAGCCAATAAAATCTCATTGAAACCCATACTGTTCAAATATGCAAAAGGTGCTCACAATTCAACAACAAGAGTCATCCAAACCGACTTAAACAATTACAAAATAAAATGAGAATTTGTCCTTGGCTAATAACACATTTGAAAATCAGCAAAATAACATCAAACCAATAAGAAAAGAAAGTAAGCCTTGTCTGGTTTATAATCCTGCCCATTCCGATGAAGCTTGGCTTGGTTGCATAGCCTTAGGTGCTTTATTCCCATCATCCCTGGCGGCAAGATTTTGGCTACTTTGAGTAGGGGGTTGATTATTGGTTTTTGAGCTTGGTGCACCAGCTTGGTTAGCAGTTCTAGTTTCAATAGTTTGCTTGATTTTTTTTCCAGGTCTTCTTGGACCTAATAACTTGGTCCATAGCATTAGTAGCTTTCGGGGCTGGTGCTCTCTTAACCTACATAAAAATGAAGGAACATATTTGAGCTTCAAAAGCTGCCAACAACTACCATTTGAGCATATGAAGTTACATAACCACAACCAAAACAACACAACTAGCTTCGAATGCAGTTAAACCTTACTATAACCTTATTATAAACAACTTCCCATCAAGTCATGAACTCCCCCACATGTCCACCAACACAACCAGTAATATACAAAACAAAACCAAACAAGATATCCACCAACACAATCAGCTTCAATCAACATGATCAAACCAAAGCAACACAACCAACTTATAAGCATCACAACCAAATTTAACTCATAGTTTAAAGATAGATACCGTATTTTGTTCCTTTTCTTAGAACTAGCTCCAGCTGATGTTCCCTCACCCTGTTGCAGAGATAATGCGTTATAGTTAGTGAAAACACATCAAAATTGCATGCAAAAAATTATTGTCATTATCTAATGTACTAGCGAATAACTTACTGCATTTGCCTTCTTTGCCTTTGTTATAGGACAACCCAGCTTGTTGTGTCCTTGTTGTCCACAGATCTTGCAACTCATTTTGATCCCTTTCTTGGACAGTTTTCCTTCTTTAGGAGCAGGTGGTGCTGTGTTGTTTTCTCCTGGTTCCTTGTGCCTCTTCATTTTAGGTCTACCAGCTTGCTTCTTGTAGGGTGGAGGGGCAATGAGATAATCAACTTGATCCCAATCATCCTCCCCTGCAATGGGATATATGATTGGAGTGTAGGCCTCCTTATACATGTTTGGCATGAGATAATCATCACAATATAGTGATGCTTCTTGTTTCTTGAATCTGATAGCACAAATAACATGCACACCAGGTGTAATACCCCGAAAATTTGATATTAGTTTCTAATATTATTTGGGAGTTTTTGAGTTAGAAGTTAGTGTGTTTTGGAGGTTCGAAGAAAGAGCGGAAGTGTTCGGACGCGTTTTTACCCGAAAACGGTTTTATGGTTTTGAAGGGTTAAGAGTTGACTTTTTAATCAGTTGGGTTTCTCGGGAAACTTCCTTCATGAAAGTTGTAGAGCACGACGATACGAGTTCGTAGACACGTGGCACGCGTAAAACGGACTTTGTATGCCAAAATTATGGTCAGCAGAAGTTTGTGGTTATCGGGAATTTTTAGTATAAATAAGAAAATTGTTAGGGTTCCTTTCATTTTTTTCCCGGAACCATTTCTTCCCTCTTCTATTTCTCTCTCGCGCCTCAC
This sequence comes from Fragaria x ananassa, assembly GCA_034370585.1. NCBI lineage: Eukaryota > Viridiplantae > Streptophyta > Magnoliopsida > Rosales > Rosaceae > Fragaria > Fragaria x ananassa. Next base: position 12,411,738 of record CP139762.1, on the reverse strand, counting down.
CCTTACTACCCGAGTTTTCCAGCCGACCCAACCCGGACCCGGCAACTCGACCCGACTTTTCCGGCCAACTCCGGCCGACCCAGACGACGGCACCGGTCGGGTTCTCTTCCTCTCCTCCGTCTGAGCTTCCCTGTGGTGGTGACTTGCGTTGTTTCAACCCCGAATCGGTGACCCGAAGCTCGGAAGCTCGGGTTAGAGACCCGGTCGGGTTTCAGACCTCTGGCGGCGGCGACAAGGCGGGAGAACGGTCGGGATAGGAGCTCCTTGGCGTCCTGGTTTGTTTTCCTGTGGTCTTGAAGCTCGACTCTTGGTGTGGAGTGGTGGGGATGAATTCCAACTTTTTCGGCGGGCTTTCGGTGATTTCCGGCCGATTCCGGCCGAACTGGTTGGACCTTTAGGTATGAAAAGTGTCCCCCTTGTAGTATTCTACAAGTTTGTGTTGGGAGTTTGTCCTAATTCGGAAATTTTGTGGTGGCGCGTGGGGCCCACTCACCGCCGCTTGTGGTGGCGCATGGCGGCGCGTCTGGCAGGATTTGTAGGCTTAGTTGTAAGGGTTAGCTAGTTCTTGTTGTTGTGAGCACGTTGATATATTATAAGACTACGTTGAGATCGTGTGATGCTTAATGTTGGAGTTGTTTTCGATGAGGTGTGTTGATTTTGTGTTTTCAAAAGTAGGAGCCGTTTTGGCAGTTGTAAGAGGTTAGTTTTGGGTGATCGATGACCTTGGGAGGTCTTGAAGGAGAGTTGCCCTCCTATGGGCAAACTTTCGGATTTTAGTTTTGGGTTAAGAGGGCAAATGTTACTCTTAGTTTGTTTGGTTACTAAGGTTAATATTTGTTTTAATTAGGGTGACTTGTGGAGTTTGCCTTTGAGCTAGACGCTTGCATTTGTGCTTATGAAGACGCAGCGGGAGTTAAGGTGAGTAAAATCTCACTAAGGTCCACTTTGTGGCCTATTCATTTTGATGATGATTGTGATGTTGATTTTGATCATGATTTGATGATGATTGTGATGTTGATTTTGATGATGATAATTGTTATGATGACGATTATGATGATGAGATTAATGATTATGTGGATGGAAATGTTGATGATATGATGATAATTGTTATGTGATTATTATGATGATGAATGTGATGGTGATTTTGATGATGATGATAATTGTTGCTAATTGTGAAGTTGTCCTTGAAAGAAAATGATTTTTGTTTTTAAATATAAATGAGTTTGATCGTTAACGGCTCATGGTAAGTGAAAACAAGTTTTCTGTTAATAGTATAACCTTTCAAAAGGACTTCCGATCATGAGTAATAATTAGAGTTAGTAGTATGATTCTTGGTTTAAATATTTATATCCATGTGTTTATGTGTGGAAGACACGTTATGATAATGTGATAGCGTGATGTAGAATTGTTGTTTAAATAGTCAAACCGGGTTCCTAGCCTTTAAATCGGGTGATAGGTTACGGTTATGATTGTATTATTATTTTGTGATTATGTGTGCCTTAGTGGTGAGTGAGTGCATTCGTTGTGGATTTGTTGCCTTAGTGGTGAATGTTGCATTAGTTGTGAATATGTGTGCCTTAGTGGTAAGTGAGTGTATTCGTTGTGGAATTGTTGCCTTAGTGGCGAATGTTTGCATTAGTTGTGGTTGTGTGCCTGTGTGGTGGTTTTGAGTATTAGAATAGGAGCCTTCGTGGTGGACCGGGAACCAAGCCTTGGCCGGGTGATTGGTTACGGTCAGTTTTAGAGCTCTAGTCTGTCGGTACTTCATGGGGGATGACTATGTGTTGACGAACCCATGAGTACGTGTTTTGTCTAGTTACTTATGGGGGATGACTATGCGTTGACGAACCCATAAGTAAGAGTAGAGAAATGTTTGGGTGCTATTCTTATGTGATGTTATTTAAATTCCTTGCTTTGAGTATCTCCTGAACTATGCTTATCCACAGGAGATTCTTTAATTTTATTTGTGTGATTTTTGGAATCTTGAACTACCCCTTTTTGCAGAATTTCATTTATGATTTTGAGTGATTGTGAATTGTGGTGTTTTCTTAATTTCATCTTTTGATTTCTCTTGCTTGGAAGTGTTTTCCTGAATTTGTTTATAATGCATGAACTCTTGGTTTTACCTTATGTGTGGTTGGGTTGAGTCTGTTGTTGTAAGATTTACTCATACGAGCTTTTAAAGCTTACCGGGTTTGTTGTTTACAACCTGGTGCACCATGGTGTAGAGGTTGTTTTTGCAGGTCAGGTTTAGCAGAGTTGAGGCTGCGGCAGATAGGCATAGTTCATTTGTTTACTTTCTAGTTTGCAGTGAGTTTGAGGGAGGTTTTATTTGGTTCAAATTATTCTTTCACAAGTTGTAAAACTAAAGAGTTGTAAAGTTTGTTTTTCTTTTAGTTATCATGCCTTGAATTTGGAATTTTTTATTTATCCAAAATTCGGGATGTGACACAAGGGATCCCACTTATCTGCCACCTCCTGCAAGTGCATGTATGCAGACCTAAATCAACTGCATGCCCCCATGTCACCAGATCCGGTTACTTGGAAAATAAACTCTCCACTCCTATGTGCCCTATAGCAAGTAACTCTCTGCCCAATCTTGTCAATCATCTTCTTCATTCTTGGACCTACAAAGTCCTTCCACCTATCATAAGCCACTCTTCGATTTGCATTCCTCACCATCATGTCCATTCTAATCTTCTCCAACATTGTGATGATAGGCTTATCTCTTGTAGGTAGGATGGCTGAGTTAAAAGACTCACAAAGGTTGTTAAGCAAGATATCACATTTGCAATCTTCCTTGAAAAATGCTCTACACCATTATGCAGGATTCTTGTCTTGGAACCAAGTCCATGCCTCTTCATCAAGTTCCCTCAGCTCATCCATATGCTTGTTATACCAAACCTTTGTGCTTGACCTAGCTGCATTCCATACCAACTGCTTTAGCCCCTCTCCTGGGTGCTTTGCCTTGAAGTTATTGTATAGATGCCTCACACAGTGCATATGTGAGGCATTTGGAAATAAACCTATGCAAACAAAAAATAGTTCAAAACGGTTCCAAAGCAAGAATAAAGTGTGATTAAACAATTCAAGAATATGAAATACTTACTTGCAATTGCATTGCCAAGCCCCTTTTGCTTATCAGTGATAAATGTGTAGCTGCTATCCCTCTCAATCTTCAGATCATCTTTCAAATACTCCAGAAACCAAGTCCAAGCTTCTTGGTTCTCTACCTCAGTCACTGCAAATGCAATAGGGAACATCCCATTGTTTGCATCTATCCCTATTGCTGTGAGAAGCTGACCTGGATGGTGCCCTTTAATATGACAACCATCTAGACCGATTAGAGGCCTACATCCCTTAATCCATCCCTCCTTGCATGCAGCAAAGCAGATGTACATCCTGTGGAACCTCCTCACAGGACCATCCATTTGTGTCTTGATTACCACAGTGGATCTAGGATTGCTTCTTGACAATTCTTTACAATAGGATGCCAAGTTGTTGTACTGATCGATGTAGTGTCCCTCATTCATCATCTTGGCCTTTCTCTTTGCCCTTGTGATAGTCTGCACCCCCACGTCCAAATTGTACTTCTTTTCTATGTGATTGTGGATCCCTTTCCTTGACCAGTCCTCATCCACCAAAAGATCTTGTTGCACTTCCTTTGCTATTCTGTTGTAATCCAAGAAATGACTTGTTTGCACTGGAGAACATGTATGTTGGTTTATCAGAGTCCTAATGGTGATGGTTTGACCCTCATTCTTCCTTGTGCTTGCATACAATCTGAAAGGGCACTTCCACTGACAATGCACCTCAACCTTGTTTGGAGTGTTCTTCTCAAACCACAAGCCAAGTTGATTTCTAATTCCAACCTCCCTTACTGCCTCCTTCAGTTGCTCATGGTTTGGGAATGTAATACCTAACTTAAACTTTGGATTTCTCAAATCAACAGATCTAATCCAAGGTCTAGTCTTCACCTTGTTCTTATCCCTCTTTGGCAACACATTTCCTTCATCATCCTCCTCAGTTCCACTTCCACTCAAACTCTCTAACTCATCAGAATCATCAGCATCATCTGAACAATTACCACCGTATCCCATTTCTTCAAACTCTGGGACAACACCTGGTTCAGTAACATTTTCTTCAAAGTCAACATCATCATCTGAGCCAACCTCTTGGTCATAATCTGAATCAACAAAGAAATCAGATCCCTCATCAGTGTCTTCCTCATCATCTACCACCTCATAGTGCTTCTGCCCCTTATCCCTTGTGTTATACTTCTGCGTGTTAACTTTCCTCTTTTCCTTCTGTTGTGTTATTGATCTCGCTGTTTTAGCAGCTGATTTTCCTTTCTTGCTTTCAGCCAACCTCTTCTCAACCGCTTCAGCTAATTGTTGCCTTGCCCTTAATCCTTCTTGTGCTCTCTTCTCAGCCGCCTCTTTTTCCCTCAAGTTTGCAGCATCCATTTTCTCTTGTTTTGCAACCTCTCTTGCCCTTAATTCAGCCTTCTGTTTTTCCCTTTCCTCTAGCTCCTCAACACTCAAACCTTCAGTTTCTTGCCTTTCTCTCAATTCTGCAGCTTCTCTCTCAATGCTCTGGAGAAACTCCTCATCCTCCTTTTCTTTTTTCTCTCTCTCTCTTGTTGTGCTTTCTTCCTAGCTAACTCCTTATTTGCACTTGAAGGCCGCAACTTCTTTGCACATTGTTTAACCCTGTTAGGGTTTCCAATAGGCCTCTTGAAGTTACCAACATGCCCATGGCAATCATTAGTATTCCCACTCAGTCCTTCCCCCTCTTGCCTCTCATTTATGTCTTCTCCTATGTCCAAATCTGATACAATATCGGATAACCCTGCAAATGTGGACTGTGTAGGAACCTGCCCCACATTCAGTTTAACACCCACTCCATCCTCCTCATTAACTCCACTTTCCACAATAACTTCATCTTCATCATCCAAAACCAATAATTTTGGGCCCTCAATCACATTTATTGGAACCACATTTTCCAATACTTCCTCTTCCACTTCTGGTCCACCCCATAGTTTCTTTGCCCTAAGGTTTGCCTCATATGCAGCTCTCTCCTTCTGCAAATTTGTCTGCTTAATCAATGGGTTCTCCCATTTAGGGTCAATAGGTTTCTTCAAGAACTCTTCAACATCTACCTTCCTTCTTTTTCCCCCTCCTGTAATATACAAACTTATACACATAGTCCTCTTAGGAATTAGCTTGAGCATCTCAAGTACATCACCATCTGTCTTAAGCTCCACCCAGCCTTCATTTGTAGTTGTCCTTGGAATCTTAAAGTGATATGAGATGGGGAGCTCCCAGTACCCTAATTGATAAGCCATATTATTCAACTCAACCCATGACATCATCTCCGGGTCTAAACCATCCATCCAAATTTTTCCCCCCAACTTGTTGAACTTCGGAACCTTATATTTCTTCGTACCATCTAGAGCCTTGTTGAAGAAGCCCCCATGGTGTATCTCCAATGTAAACAAATTCTCTGCAACTGCAATTCAAAGAACACATCCAAGTTAAAAGCTTTTCTTTGAACACAAAGCAGATTCGTTCTAAAAAAAAAAGAGCAAATCTCCATTGTAAATAAATTCTTTGCAATTGCAATTCAAAGAACACAACCAAGATGAAAAAATTTCTTTGAACAACAAAGCAGATCCGTTCTTAAAAAAAAAAGAGCAAAGCTGGCAGATTGGTTCTTAAAAATAAAAAAAATTATAAAAAAAAGAAAAAAAAGAGCAAAGCTGGCAGATTAGTTCTTAAAAAATAAAAAAATAAAAAAAATAAAAAAAAGGAGCAAAGCAGATTCGTCCAAAAAAAAAGAGCAAAGCAGATTTGTTCTAAAAAAAACAGAGCAAAACAAAGCACGCAGATTAAGAACACAACCAGTTTTGAACCCCAATTTCCAGTCCATGTATTTCCAACCCAAATTTCAAAACCCTATAATCGATTGTGATTGAAAACCCTGATTCGCAGTCAACACTATGCAACTACAGTCAACAAAAAGATAATTTACTATCCCAGAACGCAAAAATTGATCTCTGCAACTGATTTTCTATTTATTATTAAACCCAATGGGAGCTTATAAATAATTTCCAGTCAACCCAGATTTATTAAACCTAAACAATGTAAATTCGATTTGTTTTCTTCAACCCAGATTTCTTAGAAACCCCATAAAGTTATTAATCGAAGATAAACAGTAGAAGGGAAGAAGAGATAGAAAATAGAGAATCCAAACTAACTATCTTCTCGACATGGTCCAGATACACGAAACCAGCCCCACATCGTCTCCATCTTTTGTCAGCAATCCAGGTCTTGCTCTGATTCGCTGACAATCTCAGAATCTCCCTTTTTTGAATCAAACAAAGACTTTAGTCGAATCTTGAATTGGTTTTGAGAGAGTTTGGGTGTGTTTTAGATTAGATTGAGAGGCTGAGATGAGAGTGGAATGAGAGTGGAATGAGGGGACAAGATATTTAGGTCAAATTTTATTCCACTGGAAATTGAATTGACGATTTTGCCCTTGTTTTTGGCAAACACATGCGTGCTGCGTGACCATATTGACAGGACCGTCAAATATAATTGACGGAGGTACGACGTTGACGTCAAATAAGGAGATCAGGTATCACATTGGTAGAGTTGAGAATTTGGGTATCAAATTGACCTTGACACAAAAGTTCAGGGACATTTCGTGAATTTCTCTCTCATTTATTAGTGTTGCAGCGAGGTAGATTTATTGGCATCTCTTTATTCAATTCTCATCCATCTGTGTCACCATTTATTTCCTCTCTATCTCTCTCTCTGAGTCTGCATCTTCTTCCTCTATTGTAGTTGAGTCTCTATCAGATATTCAGCTGATAATCCAGCACAACTAAATTTGAAGATAGACTTTGTAGCGCATTAGATGGGATTTTTGTTCAGAAAGCTTCAATCTTGTTGATTTTCTCAAACCCTCACTGGGAAAACTCGGTAAAAATGTTGCAGGCTCTGCTTGAAATCAAAGAAGCAGGATTTTCTGCTCCACCACCTCCAATTTCGAATCTTGAATCAGATAGTTTCAGTTTCGGGAACAAAGTCAGTCCGAGCATATTGCTCATAATCATAATTCTAGCCATAATTTTCTTTGTTTCCGGTTTGCTTCACCTGCTTATTAGATTCCTTTTAAGACCTCCAAGCAGAGACACAGATGACTTGGAGAGTGTGACTGTTCTTCAAGGCCAGTTACAGCAACTCTTTCATCTGCATGATGCTGGAGTTGACCAGTCCTTCATAGACACCCTTCCTGTGTTTAATTACAAAGCCATTATTGGATTGAAAAATCCATTTGATTGTGCTGTTTGTCTATGTGAGTTTGAGCCTGAAGACAAGCTTAGATTGTTGCCAAAATGTAGCCATGCTTTTCATATGGAGTGTATAGACACTTGGCTCCTGTCTCACTCCACCTGCCCTCTGTGTAGATCCACTTTGCTTCCTGAGTTTTCTCAAAACAATACTTGTTCTCCCATTGTTCTTGTTCTTGAATCGGGAAGTGTTGAAAACTCGAGAGAGATCAATGTTTCTGGTAGAGACCATCTTGCTGCCGTTGGCAGAACAGGTTCTGTTTTGGGTCCTAATTCCCATCTTGGTTTACATGGAGACGTAGAATTGGGCGTGTCTCAACACAAATCTTGCGAAATTGTGACGAAAAATGAAGTGAATCCGAATCCGGCAGTTGCAGTGGATCAAGAGGAAAAGGTAGTGCAAGTGAAGCTAGGCAAGTTCAGGAATGTAGATGGTGGTGAAGGGAGTAATAATAGAAACGTGGATTCAAGGAGGTGTTTCTCGATGGGGTCTTTTGCTTATGTAATGGATGAGACCTCTTCATTGCAAGTACCCATTAGAAGCTCGACGAAAAAGCAATCTAGCAAGAAGCCCAGTTTGCCTTTAGAACCAGGCCATAGGCAAGCAATGTCCGAATGCGATTTCGAGTCCAGGAGAGAGTTCAAGTTTAATGGGGTAGAAGGTATTGGAAGCCTTGAAAGTCAAGGGACTAATAGCGCTAGCATTACTAGTGGCAATGGCATTGGGAAGAGCAAGAGGGAGAGCTTCTCTATATCAAAGATTTGGCTCAGGGGGAAGAAAGAAAAGCCAAATGTGGTTGCGGCTGACCTCTCTAGGCGGGCCTTCTCGTTCCAGTTTCCAGGGCACCGGGAAGGCTCAGATGAAAGCAAGGCCAAGAATGGTGGTGGGAGTAGGAGGACTATTTCTGAAGTTGACATTGCAAGGTGGGAAAATGGAGGGAGTGAGGGGAATTTCAGCTGCAACAGTTTGGATTCTCAAGCAAATGCACCATCTTTTGCAAGAAGGACACTGCTTTGGCTGATGGGAAGACAGAACAAAGTTGTTCATTCATCTTTAGATCCCACTATGTAGTTTATTTTTCCTTCTTTCTATATTCTCTTTTTGTTTGATTATAATCTTTACCAGAACCATAAATATCATCTCTGAGTGAAAAGCAAACGTGCAAACGATCTGTCTACTTCAAACTTGAGTAGCGATCTTCGTTCCGGCCAGTTCTGGTTTTTCCGATGGCAAACATCGGCAGAAAAAAGAGATTAAATAATAGAGTAGCAAGTTGTTAGATCCCTTTCACAAGCATAGTAAATGCAAAATGGAGATTCAATTCAAATTGAAAAGGAAGACTCGAAATCCCTCACTCCTTCCTTGTGATTACAGGCTGTTGCATTGAAGAGGAGTCAATTATCGAATAGGCGTTTGGACGGACTGGACATTAATGTCTGATGTAAACAAGCTCACGTAAACAGTTGGAGGCCATTGTCTGCAAGAGTAATATGTGCCACCTGCCCAATAAGATTGTTGATACCCTGCCCGAATTCTGAATCTTAGGCTAAAAATTATATTCATGACAAGCTTGAGAGAACATTGCTAGGGTTAAAATGGGTGGGACTCCTATAATTAATCCTTGGGTTATGGGCCTCATGCCATTTAACAAGGGTATATTAATCTAGTAATACAAAAGGCATAATTATTTGGTATTTTGTCCATATAATCTTATTTATAATATGAAACGGTGTTAATACATAGCCAAGAACACTTGGCAATACCTAGAATGTGACGTAATCACCTAGTCGCCAGAGACCATTCTGAGCAAGACAACACCGGCAAGACCTTCACAGGCACCCAAAGAGTGAAGGTCTAACAATAATATACTTGCTAGACCCATTTCACAACTGCTAGACATCCCCGAAAAGGGAGAGGATGAACAACACTATGAAAACAGTCTCATATTGGAAACTAACGGTAGAACTCCCAATACTATCCTATAAAGCAGACACGAATTCCCAAAGAGGTAAGTTCACTATTTTCTTCCCATACTCTCATACTCCCATACTATACAAGTAGTGACCAAACGCTGACTTAAGCCTCGAAGAGTCGAAGACTGGGCCACCCCAGTCTCGACTCCTGACGCGTTGTTACTTGTGCAGCCACAAGAGCAGGAACTAAGGATTCGACCTTCCGTCCCGAGAAACTCGGTAGGAGGGAGAAACAAAAGGAAAAATATTATAATTATTTGGTTCTTATTTTTCTAAGAACATTGTTGTTAGTACATTTTTAAGGACATAATGACATATGCTATGTATTTTCAGTGTTATATGTTGTTTTTATTATTATTTTCAACCATTAAAATACATATTTTAATTGTATTTATATAATTATTTGTTATTAAAAAATAAAATAAATACAAAAATACAAATCCTTTTGGGCGTTGTCCGCCTGACTAGTGCCTAGCGTTTTTAGAACCTTGGTTTAAATAAGCATATGGAGTCCCCGTGTCTGCTCTTGACCTACTTACACAAAGACACCAAATTTTAGGGGACTCTCTAACGCTCATCTCTTCTTTTGTTCATTGACTTCATTCTTGAGTTTCCATGAAAGTATATGGAAAGGAGAAAGATCATGTCAAAAACCTAATTTTTTTTTTTTGAGTTAACAACAAGTGTTAAAGATTAAAATTGGGTACAAGGAAAGAAAGATATCGCACAGAGAGGTCCGTGCGATAAGGGATTTGGCCGCTAAAAAACTGTCCGATGAACCTGTAAAACAACACAGCAGTTAAAGGATTGTTCGGATTGCTCCAGACAATCACTCTCCGAAGCTTAAGTCAGGAATCATAGCGGACAATTCGTAACTCAAAGAAAAGGATCGAGTTAAGTTACCTTTGTTGGTGAGGCTACATGCCTATTTATAGAAGTTGAGCGGAGAGGATCGTCTTCGTGGCTATTGACCGCCTAGCGCGGAAGGAAGCTTCCAGAGGTGCGCGCTAGATCAAACCGCACACATGCGTCCACGTGTCCGATCAGGATGCATTTTAGGTCAGTTTGTTGTTGTGAGAACGTACGTGCGAGGCTAATGAGAGTGTTTGACACCGGTTCCCTCAATAAGTCCCCCAAATCCCCAAGTAAGGATAATAACTTGGTTGGGGAGTTTAAGTAAAGATGTTTGTGGAAAGCGCTCGCATATTTAGTATTCAACTGCGTTTGAACGAGTTTTGGGTATATAAACCCTTCCAAAGTTCCCCAACTCTCCAATCAAGGAATTGTTCGAAATTGGTAACTCATTATGTGCGACTTATTGTGCGGACAATTGTGTGTACGTGCGTATTTTGTGGGTGATGGGGAGCGACCCCATTTGTCCCGATCGCGATGAGCATGATCTTTTTCCTGTAGGTGTCATGTTTATCCCTTGTTGTGCGTATTAATCGTATTATGTGCTAGCAAATGTTATTCTGTGCGGACTAGTTGGGAAGTGATCTTTTGACCTGCATGTGTCACATTTGTAACACCCCAGATCTAATTTTACCTATTTATCGGGTGTTTCTACAAGTTACTGAGAAATTTAACCACACTCGGTAACTTAGTAAATTAACACTCGAGTTTATTTTTGAGTTTTTCTCGAAATGTCAAATTCTTCATTGAAGGCCCCGATGTCGTAGCACTTGACGTTACGAGTTCACCGATGTCTTTAGAATATTTTTCAGAGCTTCGAGTTATTTTCTATAATAAGTTTGGGTAAAAATAAATTTATTTTTCTGAAATTAGAAAATAGCTCATTTAATTTGGACCGTAGGATCAAATAGGGTATCAATCTCAACTGTTGGTTTGAGTTTAAAGAGGAAAGAGGGTTGTTGACAGAGTCAAAAGTCCATTTTGGGCATTGACCCGTCCCTCTTTCTGTCTCTCTCCCCAACTCTTTCTCTCCCCATTGTTGAGCAACAACAATTCCGGCAGCCCCGGACGGCGAGACTGCCACTATAGTGATCCTCTCCTCCTCCTCAACTCAGCCTAGTCCTTAAATCTGGGAGGCATCTACTCTCGATCGAGATCGTAGGACGACGACAACTGCTCTTCGTAAATTCCGGCGAGTTCCGGCAAGGAATCAACAAACCAAGGTCGTATTCTAATCCTCCTTCCTCTCCTCATCTTTTCTAGGTTTGGTTAATCTTGAATCGAGTTCTAAATTGAAAAGTCCTTTTTCTATCTTTTCTGGGTTTCACTGTTCTTCTTCCGGCGAGTCCATTCTCCGAGTTCTGGTGAGGCTATCGAACTTTGGCGAGTCTAGAAACTTTTGTTTGGAGCCAGACGCGTCTTGAGGAGGAAATTGGAGGCAGTTGCTAATGTTTTGGAAGGAGGCAGAACCCTAGGAGTGATGTGGAGGGTGGCT